>JAFREQ010000012.1:0-600000 GCA_025331565.1 Holacanthus passer | reverse complement strand
ACCTCCTGCCCCTCCTCCAACAGGTCCTCCTTCTCCTCCTTCATCAGCTGGCACCAGGACTCTGTGCTCCAGTACAACTAGGCTCTGCAGCAGTCTGAGCAGCTGAGACTGGACGGCGCTACAGCTGTCTATCTGGTCCTCTGACAGGTTGATAACACTGTCCTCTGACAGACCTTCCTCCACCGTGGCCACGTTGACCCCTGCCACCCGCTGATCATGCCACTTCTGGGCGCTGAAGATGGAGGACAGCAGGCAATGGAGAACCACCTTCTGAACTTTGCACTTAGAGAGGACATCACTGATGAAACTAGCAAAGCCCTTAGCCGAGCCGCCTGTGACTTTGGCTAGCTCACTGAAAAGGAGAGTTAAGACCTCCACACTGGTCAGCTGCATGGCCCGGTTCCCTGCCATGTCCTGAGGGCCTGCTGCCACATGGGCAGAGTAATAGCTTCTTAGGAAGTAGAGACAGAGTGAGATGATGATCTCCAGGTACATGGCGCTGCGGAATGAGTGAGAGTGGGAGTCCTGGGGGATGGGGCAGTAGAAGTCTTTGCCCATGACGGAAACCCTGTGACGGGCTAGGAGGTTTTGGAGCAAAGAGAGTTGTGGCGTGTAGGTGTTGTTGATGCTGGTGGTGGAGATGGCACTTACAAACCCTGAGGGGGCAGCTCTTAGCATGGCTGCGATGGCTGACAGGGCGTGAAGGGCTCGAGAGGAGTCATACAGCTGGAGGTAGAGCAGGACGTGCTGGTAGAGAGGATGGATGTTAAAACGAGGAGGAGCAGAGGAAGATCTGCGTCCTGTAACACTGACACCCCCGACAGTCCCACCAGAGCCCCCGCTGGGTGAGCCAGTGTCACTCTCAATCTCTGACACCTCACCTTCCCCACAGCTATACCAGTTCTCCAGATCCAGGCTGTCCCCAAAGAAAATACTGGGTGGCCGCAGTTTTTCAGCTTGATTTGCATTCTTTCTCTGCCTCTCCTCCTCTTTCCTCTTGGCCTTCTTGATCTTGGGTTTGGCCCCTGGAGATTTGTCGGCCAGCCTCTCCATGATCTTCCCTTTAAGGCTGAGCTGGGTGCTGCTATGGCTACGTTTTCGGGCCTGAGGGTCGTCCACCCGCAGGTTGTGATCTGGGGTGGCTGGGTCGGAGCCGTCTGGCAATGTGACAATGGAAGGTGAAGAACTATGACGGGTGATGCCCTCTCTGTGCTGCTCCTCTGCAGATGTTTCAGCCGTAGTAACAGAGAGGAACTCCAGCGTCCCTTCAGCCAGCATCTCAGGCAGAGTATGGTGGTTGGAGATGAGAGGAGGGCCAGAGTCAATACGAAGACCAGTGGAGGTGTCTGAGGAAGTGCTGTCTGTGTCTGTCTGCGGCCAGTTTTCAGGTGGAGGTGAGACTTCACGAGATCCCTCATCTATTAAAGTCAAAACCTTGTTTATCAGCTCTTTAACTACAGAGGACACAGCCTCTTCTATAGAGTCCTCAGACATGTCATCTAAAGAACCAGGTTGTTGGTCTGAGCCATTGACTGTGCCGATGATGCCATCTGGTTCCTCAAAGCTGCCATTTTCCACTGTAGATGAATGAGATCCACTGGACTCAGAGCTCTGGGGCTCCCCCTGCTGGTCAGCAGGCTGATATCCACCACCTAGTTGCAAGTTCTCGCTGCTCAGGCTCAGTAAAGACAAGCTGTCACTCAGTGGGTTGACAGTCAGACAGAACGGCTCCATGTCACCCATCGCCAGGCCACGGAGCTCCTCGTGTGCCACCCTGTCCCCGTGGATCTGACTGAAGTCTGATGAAAGAATGAGAGGGAAGAAGGATGCAAAAAAGAACATTTTCCATAAACAGTCAAATGATTCTTATTATGAAAAGTCAATGTGGAAACAAATTGGATACAAAAGGTAAAGTACCAGTCAAACTAAAAAAGCAGAATTAATGGCCATTGCTTACTGTCTGAGAAGCCAGAGTCCCTGGTATAAATGGGTTCTGATGGCTCCTGTTCAGGTGGTTCAGGGAAGACCTGGGTCCAGTGGTGCTGGGCCTGTACCCTCTGAATGGACACTCTGTGGGTCTTGGGATGAAGCAGAAGGAGGAGGAGAGGCTCTAAAACCCGAGCAATGTCATGTCTCTGAAGGACCTGATTCAGCCAAGCCCGACCAACAGCGCTAGTACACGGATCCCAATAACTCAGACTGTCGAGCATGATGAAGAGAGATCTGAAGGACAAAGTGAAAAGATGTGAAGAGAGGGAAAAAAAAAGAATTATCATTAGATTAACAAGAAAGGCACTTGATAAAAAACTGTAAAAACTGTAGTAGTGGAAGATCCTTTCAAATAAATTAGGCACCATTTCCATATCAAACCCACCTGTCAAATGTGCGATTAAAAGGTGAGGACTTGGTCATGTTCAAATCTCGTGTCAAATGCCACAGCACAGAAAACTTCACGTGGGCCTCCAGTCGAATCCTCTGAAAGGAAAGGGTGTTTCAGCGTGGATTTTATTTACAGATTGTGTTTCTGCTGACCGAGGGACAGAGTGCATGGTGATATGTTCTGTATTTGTGGGTGTCGCAGAGGATGCAAAGTGTCTACTGGACTAACTTTGTCTCTGTGCATGAGTTGCTGGCTGATGACATCCTCACAGATGCTGGAGGAAGGCACCAGGTTGTGGAGCTGGTAGAAGAGCTCTACGCTGCGTTGATGGTGCTGAGGTGTTCCTTCACTCAGCTGGTCCCATAGGATCAGGGCTACACTCTGGGAAAAAGATTAGAGATTAAAAAGGATTAAGATCATCAAAAAAATAAACACATAGTTCCACTGTAACGTAAAACAAGATCCCTACCTTGAAGAAGTCTGTCTTGTCAGCGATGTACTTTAGAATTCCCTGAGTGAGTGGTGGCCTGATGACAACAGCTACTCGACCCTGGCTGGGGCTCATTGGCTGGGCAGGCTCGGAGTTGCCGCTAGACGCTACGCTCTCTGCAGTCACCATGGCGACGGACTGGGTGAGTCCCACGAGGTCCATGAGCAGCGAGATGGCCACACCCTGCAGGCTGAACTCACTGGCCAGGCAGCAGGCATCCATCAGGGTCTGCAGCCACACTGGCAGACGGACCTGCTCACTGTCTGTATTGAAGCAGGGGGGGTATCAAGAGAAAGCTTAACATTCTGTTACTCTTGACATTCAGTATCATTGATTCATGGCTGCTGCTCATACTGTTTGAATCCATAAATAAAAACTGAAAACCATTATTACACTTTACCTCTTCTGTCCCTTCCCACAGAGCCTGACAATACAGTAAATGCAACATCTTCATCTTCCCTAAGTTTGAATCGCAGAGTATTTTTGGCACTTACCAAACTGCTCTTCCTGTGTGGGCGAGGACTTGAGGTTGCCCTCCGCGATATAAACAGGGAAACTGGAGCATTCTAGAAAGAGTTGACAGGCAGCAGTGAAGGCAGCAACATACTCCCTCTGGACCAGCACTGATAATGAACATGACTCCACATGATCTCTGTGCTGGGAGCCTTCTGAAACCAGGGGCCCCGACTGCATGACCTCGCCTCTTTCACCCTCAGCTTTGTCCACCTGCCCAGTGGTAATATACAAGTTAATAAGTCGAGAGAGAAACTGCTGGAAGTGCTCCAGGCAGCACTGCATGACCGGTTTGTCCAGAGGCTTGGCCTGAGATGGGCCTGAGGAGCGCCGGCCCGTTTTGACGGCTGGATGGGGATGAGGGGTTCGCTCTCCCTCCTCTGGGCAATCTCCCTGGTACTGGACGAAGTCTGTGAAACCACTCTCTGAGGAGCGACTGCTGGGAGGGTTTTCCCCATCCTCAAACACGTCCCCATTTCCAGGTAGCTCCAGAGCAGTGGACAAAGCCTGCAGGAGGACAGGGAACAGGTGATGAGGTTCAGCAAAGAGAAACAAGAAACAAAGGAAGAGAAAAGGTGTCTGTTGATCAGTCCACTGAAAATAGAACAAGATCAAAAAAATTCAAATGCAGATTCTGATACTCTATTGATCTTTCTTTTGTAAAGAATTTTATCAATGTGGCCTTATTTCTTTGTTTCTAACAGTCAGGAGACAACTGTTATATTAGATAAATATTTCCCTGTTCCACATGATTAATGCCTGCCTTCCTTAAAGACTCTGCACACCCACACAGGTGTTCTCAATTAACCCAGCCTAGGACCCTGGAATTGTTCACTTACATGGAATACAGTCTTTATTAATGTTATCAACTACACCTGTGCTTTCTCTGAAAAGTCAGATCTAAATATTTGCTGTGAGAAAGTCTAATGATGTAACAGCCCCACCAACAAAATCTAACATACAGGATTGCAATCTGCCAACGCTCCTACATTGTTGGACATGTATTGATGTTATTGATGCAGTTATGATCAGATGGGAAGCATATGCATATTTTTAGTCTAAAAGTTAAGCTTGAGTTAAATTATATTTATACCATTTTAATATCTCTGACAGTATAGGGCCATTGCAGGCAATGCAGGACTGCTTTATAGCAAATACTGGATTTATATTGGATTGGATTTTCCATTCAGTTTCATCTGCAATGTGATGAGGTACCTTCCTCTGTGAGGTATTTCATTTTTAAAAAAAAACCCAACTCCCATTTAAAATCAATCTAAAAACACTTCAATACATTTCCAGAAAATGCAATACATCATGCATATATTGATATCGCAATACAAAATTATACATACAGTGATAGAAGACTTTATCTATATCCCATACACCTCGACCACACTTGTAACTTATTCAGTCAAAAATATGTCATCTATTCATGAAACACTGCAGTAAATGTGTGCCTAACTATCAGTTTTATTAGTGGAGGTCTCTCAACAGACACCTTAACCTCCTCACTGAATTGTGCTGTGTCTTATACACTGGTCATCACATAGTGATGCAGTACACATAGCTGTTGGGTTTGACCTAAGAGACCTGTGTGGACCGAACTGTACACCAGGCAAGCATCCCGCTGCAGACAAATTGACAGAATGAAGTTGTTACAATTCTTTGTCACAGTCAGCCCTTGGGAGCCTGAAGGCTTCCTGGGATGCATTTTGATTGAGACAGCATGCACAGCCTGGACTCAGATGGCACGATAGATAGCATGTTCTCTATATGCCCCTCAGGGTGGGGGGTGGGGATGTTATAGCATTCAGTGGATGTATGTGGAATGTTTTCCACTCTGATGGATATGGCTCATCCAGGAGGCATCACAGGCCAGCCTACTCCTCTTCTTCCTCAGAGAGAAAAGGCAAGCTGGGCTCAGCTGTTGGTTAACCATCTTCTGTCTTTCTACTTTTCCCCTCTTCTGGCCCTCATGAGCCTACCTCAATCTATCTAGCCCCTATCCATCTCCGGGCCTGTACTGAACTTTTAATTATGCCTCACTGAGCTCTAAAACACTTTAACAACCAGGTTACTGGACAGGGACCAGGAGGACCAGGATAGCCAAAAGAAGCATTTGCTCTGAACAAGTCTTCAAATGCCTTGTGTCGAGGGAGTGTGGGATGGCAGGGCCAGTCATGGGACCACCCAGCCAACTGCAGCCAGGGCAGACGAGCCGGAAGGGGCCCTGTTCAGGGACCAGGGCACACCATCAGAGCCTGAACTGATGGATTTTTGGGCAGTAACTTGTAGGGGAAGTGGGTCAAGGCAGTCAAACTGGGATTTGTTCTGACTGGGGCAACAATAGGGCCTATACTTATATCAAAAGATTTTACAGGATCAGAGACAGATCTGAATTATCAGCTGGCACTGTTTTTCAAAGTCAGAGGTTGGCATAGCAGTGGCATCGCTTTTGTTTTGGTGCTTGTGAACAATTTTCATTTCTAACTCATCACTAAAGTGAAGAGATACTCTGATCTTATCATGATAAAAACCGGCAAGAGAAACATATGTTTCTGCTATAAAAGAGCATTGCCCTTTCAGTTTTTCCTCACCCGTTTGTCCTCCTTGTCTCTGCTCTTATCCCTTGCTGAGTTTGAGGGGTTGCCGGTGGAGTTGGAGAGGCCCTGAGCCCGGGGGCCCGAGGGCAAGGCCAGAGGGGACACCAGAGGTGGCTGCACTTTGCTGAGAATCTTGGAGCAGAGACGAAGGCAGTGGGTGAGCTCCCCGAGGCCCAGGGCCTGCAGGTGACAGGTCAGAGCTGCAACCATGCGCAGCAGCAGCTGAGGAAGATGCTCTGTCTGGATCTCTATGTAGGTCTCCTGGTGTGAAAAACAGAGGTCAAATGAGGACTTAAAGGTGCAATTACTGGGTATCTGGAAGGAGGTGAACCTGATATTATATTAATATGAAAATTGAATTAAAACTGTTAACTAAGGCTGATTGTGGACTTTTATTGACTTTTATTAAAGTCTTAAAAACGATTATTGTAATCTACTGCGCTTGATTAAATCTTATTAAATGCACATCTAGAATGATCTTCTGATACACAGAACACGTATACTATGACATAGACATGCTATGCTGCTATTAATCACACCACTGTCACTTAACCTTGTGATTTCAACTCTAACTGTTTTTGTATACATTCTACTTTTTGTTCTATTCTTATTGTAGTTTTATATACCTATATACCTTTTATATTTCTTTATTTTCTATATGTATCCATACTTATTTCTGACCTTGTGCTGCTGCAACAACCAATTTTTCCCTCTGGGGCTCAATTAAGGTTTATCTTATCTCTTTTCCTTCTCACTGTACATATGGACATATGGACCTACATGCACAGAGCCTTCTTTGACATCGTGTGGTGAGTGTGGTGATCTTCTCATGAACATTTTTCGGAAAGTTTAACCATTTTGACGCAACAAGCGAAACACATTTTTATGAAACAAAAAATGAGCAAAAAAGAACAACCAAATCATAAAATGAGCATTAAACCATGAAGTAAATTAAAATAGTCATATTTCTTACAAATATGTGAGCACTGCAATAGCATATAACTGCATGCATGCTTAACAGAAAGCACATAGACACTGGGCAGAGATTTCATTTTCACAAGATCCACACCAAACAGCCAGGGTAAGTGTGCACCGCATGTAATGACTGTTATAATCCCACTTCTTCCTCCGGATCATTTTTGGCATTAAAATATGACAGTCAGTCAGACATTCTGAAATGATCACTCAAAGCAGGGCAGGATGGCTTGAGGGATGTTGGCAGGACGTTGCAGAAATGTTATCGTAGCCTCAGTGAAGCAGGGTGAGGTGAAAAAGCAGGAAAGAGCAGTACTTTACCTGGCAGATTACCCTCATGCTTCTAGTAGGCTTCAAGGAGAAAGAGCAGATAGTTTGAACAGACAGGAGCAAGCAGAGCACAGGCCACACAACACTTGGTTTGCAGAAACACACACACTAACCATATACTTTCCCATTCTCAACCTCAGTGAGGTTCTCATTCTCTCTCTCTTTCAAACACCTGTACACACACACACACACACAAACAAGCATTTAAACATTTCCAAACTATTCAGATTGGAAATGCTGTATAGACAAGCACATTTCTAAAAGGATGCAAACAATAATTTGGCAGGGAAACTAAACACAGGCCTTTTTGAACCTGTGTGGAGATTCACACATACACACACACAGAAACAAGAGAGAGGGGGTACACACACGCACGCACACACACACCCTAATGGTGGCCATAACATCCCAGAACTGGATTCAAAAATGGAGTTGGACAACAAATGTGGGTCGAAATGCAAATGTTCATGGAGGGTACTTGTCAGGAACATACTGGATTTAAAAAGGAGGCGTCTGAGCCAAGAGCAATGAAACAGAGAATGAGATGGAAAGCCCAAGCAGGGGCGGGAGACAAGGGACGGTAAAAAAGGGAAGAGGAAAAATGTGGCAGATGTATACATAAAAGAGGAACATTTTGAGAAAACAGAAACCTATAAATGTAGGGAAATAAAAACATGGAAGGATAGGGAGAAAGACTCAATAATGACAAAAACAGAAAAGGAAAAAAATGAAAAATTGAAAAACACTGATGAGACATAGAAATATAGACAGAAAAACAACAGTGAAAAGAACAAAATGATAGTGTGAAGGAAAAAAATGAAAGAAATAGGTAGAGTTTAATAGTTAAAAAAAGTCATAGTGAAGTAAAAGTTAAATGAGCTATATATAGATAATAATATTAATATATAAAAAGACAAAGGCAGAAAAGACAGAAAGAAAGAAAGAAATAATGAAAAGAAAGAACTAAAGAAAGAAAGAAAAAGAAAGAAAGACAGAAAGAAACAAATTTGAAGTTTGAAAGATCCAGTGAGAAAGACAACAGGAAAGAAAGATAGACAGAAAGAAAGAAACAAAGAGAGAGAGAAAGAAAGACAGGAAGAAAGACAGGCAGAAGGAAAGAAGTAGAGTCTCACCAAGGAAACAATATCCAGTAGGAAATCAACCAGCTGACAGAACTCCACCAATGAGAGCTCTGGAGGATCTAAGCTCCCAGCATGCCGTGGTGCACGTGTGCTGCTGTTCACTGTTCTCCTGCAACAGAGGCATATTTGAGATTATTTTCATGTGTGGTGGTTAACAGTTAACTTCAGTATTGATTCAAATCTGTGAATCCATTTTGTTCAAATGTGGGTGGAATGGCAATGAGAAAAGTATCCTGGCACACATACAGCCCCTTGGACCATTTAAGCATTGTCTCAACACAACATAGCAAACAAAAGTAGCAGACTAGCAGCATCCCTTTCATCCTCTCAAAATGGCTTGGCTCAAAATGGTTCTTTGGTACCTTAAGTCGAAGTGTTTCTGATGATAGCCAAGTGTGCACATAATGTGGTGACTTGGGTGTATAAGTATGCATAAATTTTAACATACAAACCTGCAGCACTCTTCAAACCAGCGAGCAATGTAGTCCCACATGTAGTATGGCTCAAACGAGTTGAACAGGAGATTGGCTGTTTTAATCAGTTCTGCCGTCTTCTTGTTCTCTCGTAGTTTACTGAGACAGAGGGCAAAATCAGCATCATGCTATTCATGGTTTGTATGGATGAATAAATTAACAAAAACATCTATGATAATGCTAGTGATAAACTAATGCTTTAAGTTGTTTATCAAATGTTTATAAAGGCAACATTGAGTTTTGATACTTTCACATTTCTATGTTGCGATGTTTCTTATATTCCATTCACATTATGCTGATATCCTGCATGCTCTAGATATAGTCCATCAGCTCCAGTAGTGCTTAAAATGTTCCAGTATTGTCATTGTTAGATGTTATTTGCATTAAAATATCCAATTGGTCCTATTTTTACCTTTATTTGTCTTGATAATGCAACAACCAAACTTTGTTTAATTCAATGTAATGCCTGAAAGACACATGGGCAGGTGGTGGACTGGACTGACCTGCTGAGGTGTGTGTGGTCTTTACTGAATGGACTCTGGTTTTGGAGGTCCAACTCTGTTCGGCACTGTGTGTGTAGAGTGCGAAACACCTCAATCAGAACATCCTCTAGGATTGCTGGGCCTGAAGAGAATGTATACAGATACAAGAGATGATATACACAGTGGCTATATTGTGCATATTTAGCTTGTGTGTGACAGGCTGCTTGTGTGAGATGCATCATTACACATTTACAAGACTAACTAGACTGTTGGTGTCTACATATTGATATTACCAAGTTCCGGTTTGTCCAGCAGACTGATGAGGATGCGAAATGGCTTGAGGTCATGCATGAGGATGCTCTCCTCTTCACCACCTCGGGCCTTGCCCTGCAAGATTCCCACCATTGCCTGAAAACACAAATGTGCACAGACCTCCATTACAGTAGGAATCAAAAAATATCTCCAGAGCAACTTTTGACACAAAAAAGGGCAGATTCATTTATTTTTTCATCTCTTTTTTAAATTTTGCGTCCTAGAATATTTGAATAATTTTTCATTCCATTTAATATATGCATTGAGCCCTCTTTCATTTCTGTGTCTGTTTCACGCTTCGTCTGCCACATAATGGGCTGAAGTTGGGAACAGACGGTCTCTGTAGTACCAACCCTCTCCCAATGGAGGGAGCTCCAATAACTATCTCAGAACAGATGGCAGAGGAGCAAACACAAAAAAACATACAAAAACATTAAAAAAAAAAAAAACCTTTCAAAAACTAAACTTCCCCTCCAGGTCGCTCTATGTAGCCCCTGTTCCAACCCCTGGAGTACCAGAGCTCATCACATGCCAGGAGGGCAGTGTGACAGAACAGATTACACAAGTGTGTGTGTGTGTGTGTGTGTGTGTGTGTGTGTGTGTGTGTGTGTGTGTGTAAAAGTCCGTGGGAGAACTGTCTTCAAAGGACAGGCTACTGGGAATAGGAGAAGAGAACAGGACACATATGCAAACTCAAGAGAGGATGAGGGAGGTGTAGGAGGGAAAAGATTAAAGGGGATGGATAAATTGTGTGTCAGACAAAGAGGGCCAGATCTGCCAAACTGAGTATGAACCCCAACCCACACACACACTTCCCCATCCCACACATTTACACATTCAATCTCAGGAGACATTTGATTTGGGGATTTTTTGGAGGCTAAATTTACACATAAGGACCATTCCACCATTATTCATAGGTGACCTATTTGCAATTAGCTAGAAATCTCACCTGCACTAGCATGTCTTTGGAGAAGGTGTTGAAGTAGTGGCTAGCATGCTCCTCCGGGTTGCTCTGCCGAGTGCTGCGTGGACCTATTATCACCCCGTTGTTATCAAAGCCTTCAAAAAAGAATGACATACAGTTAAAATCATATAAACACTCAGACGTATGTACATCCAAGAAGCAAAGCACTTATCCAGAGTAGAGCAAATGGAAATTAAATTTTTATATTATGAGATAATCTATCTTTATCCTTGAGTTAATCTCCTTCTTCTTCTTTCTTCTTCATAAAGTCCTAATATCTGTTGCCAGCATCACTCAGATTTCAGCCACACTGTAGTTAAGTAATTCTTGGACTGCTGCACACTATAGAAGTCTAGCCAGATTCAGAGTGGCCGGGCCTGTCTGTCTTCAATATCATTGAACAGTTAGAAAAAAGCCAACCAAATAGCTGGAGCTGGCAGTTCTGAGCCCACACATGCCACAAGATAATATATCGCATTCACTGAGAAAAAACCCTTCGACAGAATCCACTTGATATTTGTTCCTGATCATTTCGGGTGATTTGGAAATTGGACATAATCTAATGTTGCCACCATTGCAAGTTGCTTTGAAAAAGACTGTAAGCTCGATACATTCAGTGTCCATCTTTAGCCATGCAGACACTTACCAGCATGTTCATCCGCAGTGAGTTGCAAACAAGAGAAAATAAAGTAAGGCAATGACCACAGCAGATACAAGTCTACTGTATGTTCCACAGAACAGAAAAAAATAAAATGAAAAACAAAGCACACATATACACATACATATATTAAGTTTTGTATATCAGGGTTCCCACCCTGGTCCATGTAAAATGTCTACAACTCCTATAGCTCATAACCTATAAATGTTGATGCTTTTTCCTGTTGGATTATGCAAAGGCTATGAGGTTGATAAATGTGTCAATCTACATGAGAACAACATTTTCTTGGACTTCCCAAAATGAAAATATCTTTATTTTCTCCAGTGGAGAAAGTATCTCTAAGTTCTACAATATACCAGAAATAACATGATGAGTGGGAACCCTGATATATCTGAAAGTCAGCACTGTGTCTGTGTGTGTATTTCGCACCCAGCAGCCAGGCGTAGAGTCTGCGGTTGAGGGACATGTCTCTTCTCAAAACCACATGCAAAGCTGCCGAGAGGATCCGTATCATGTCAGGGCGAGTCGCCTGAACACAACAGAACAGATCAGAGGGATTGTGACTCTCTGTCCCTCTCACACGCACATACATATGCATATACATACAGTACATGCATACACACATACAGTACAAGCACACGCATACACTGCAGATATCAAATAAGAGATGTGTCCCAGCTCTGACACTTCTAAAAATGTTTTGAGGTAAAGGATTTAACAAGCAAGTCAGCATGAGTCACCACCGTGGCTTTCTGTCTGAGAGGCCTCATCATGATCACACGCACACGTGTGCAAATGCACAATGACATATACACATAAAAACACACACACACACACATACATCACAAATAATAATAACAACAACAACACTAATACTAATACTTGCTGATATATAAATAGACTGATATATCAATACCAGCCAGTTAGATACTTTGAGCTAATCCTAACTGTAAGAGAGACACATCATTACCTCGCTTCTGTTAACACACAAGGCTGTAGTTACAGCCAGACCTCAGTCACACAGCCTTCCTTACCTGGCTCATGTGGAAGGGGAAGCAGAAGAGGATCAGGTCCAGTGTGCTCCTCTGCACCAAAACACTTGAGTCCTGGACTGAGGTACTGACTGCCTCCACCTGGTGAGCACAGAGACACACTATTATTCAAACTGCTTATGTCCATTAACAAAGCTGAACATGATACATCATTACTCTGTTGACCCATTTGAACGAACACAGTGATTCAAGGTAAACTAGTGATTACAATCAATCTGAATCGATCAACATGTGCCATTCGACCTGGCTTGATGACACTCCTCATATCAGACACTACTTGGCTTTGGTAATCAGGATTTTGATTTAATGTTATTGATATTTAAACCTTTCATCTGATGAACCGCTGAGCATTCCCATCTTAATAACAGAATCGTATACTTTTAATGGATAAGTATAACTTTAATGGAAAGAGATGTAGAGTCATCAATGGAATCATCAGGTGTGCAAACTTTCTTTTCAGCTTAGGGGCACACAATTCTGTCATTAAGTATTTTGGCAAGTAATGTCTGTATTGTAGTGTACTGTCATGTACCATGAGCTCGATGTCGCTGCCCATGACATAGAGCTGGTCCTCCATGGAGAGTTTGCGATTGAGGTGCAAAAGAACAAAGGTCACCCCAGGGAGACGCACAGCAGGGCTGGTCAGGATGCTGCCCCACAAGGCACTGTAGAAGGCCGACTGCTCCACTGCTGCAGCCACCTTCTCCAACAGGGTGTTGGTTCTATAAAGATAAAAAAAACACAGATAGTTGCATTGAGTTGTATTAGTTGCCCCTTGGTCTACAGGCAAAAGACGTTTCTAAGCTTTCTATTTGTAATGTAACATCACTTAACGCCAAAGAGCACTCTCATCTAATTGGTAAGAAAGCAAAAGATATCAAAAGCACCAGAGAGAGATACATCATCTAATGCTGGTGTGCTTTCTCTGAACATAGCACTCAGTCACTGCTCTTCATGAGTACATTTGGATCTCTCTGCAAGGCTGTAATTTGCCATTTCCACTAACTGAAAAGGATGTCTTGCCAGCATCTACACATGACACTGCATTTAAGGTGGGCAAAAAAAGGTGAATCTGTGAAATCTCACTACATCAACACTACTGTATGACCTTATTCAAACAGCAAACAGTAACAGGAAATGGCAATAGTAATGGAAATGGTAGTAAAAAATAATGCAATCTCCTGTTAGTGTGTGAGTGACAGCAGAGTGACAGAAGCAAAACAAGCTCAAAGGAAGAATGTAAAATACTGCATATGTAATATAAACTAAATAAACTAAACATATGTAGAATAAATTTTAAATGAAAAACAAGATAACAGTATACACGTTTGACACGCTGTGTAAAACATAAATTAAAGCGAATGTGATACTTTACTAATTCTTTTTGATATATACTCAACTTCATTAATTTTTGTAAATATATACAGTACTTATTCTGAATGCGATGGCAGCAACATGTTTCAAAACAAGTTGGGACAGGAGCAACAAAAGACTGTGAAAGTTGTGGACTGTGATAGTATCATGATTGGGTATGAAAGGTTCATCCTGGAAAGACTCAGTCATTCACAAGCAAGGTTGGAGCAATGTTCACCACTTTGTCAAACTCATGATTGTATAAAGGATATCACTACATGGGCTCAGGAACACTTCTTAAAATCCTTGATCGTAAACACAGTCCATTTGCAAATGATTGCATCAGGGTTGTACATGTTGAGGCACACAACCTGGCCTTCATTACTGCTGATATTTTGATGCCAGGAAAAGCACAAGTGTTACTAGTAACATTTATTATATCTGGCATTGCTTACTGGGACACTTAAATCAAATGGTTGTCATCATTATTTTCACCAGTCATACCTGTGCTTTTCCTAGTAAAATACAAGTTCAACAGTCTACCATGAAAAAGCTCTATGATGCAGCCCCCCTCTATTATGTCCCTGTGGGTGAACCTGTAACTGGAGCGCCCTCTAGGGCCTGAGAGAGTAATTATGGTAGCACTGATGAGGTGAATAATCACATCAATCAAAGTTTTTTCAACTTTTATGAAGCGTATGACAATTCAAAAAAAGCATAGATATGAAGAACACACTGTAAATATGGGATTTCTTGAGACAGTGAATGTAAACATATCAGACACAAACATCTGCAGGTAATTCCTCTCAAAACAGATGTATTAAACAATACACCTATTTTAAATTGTAAAACTAGCTAGGTTTTGTCTAAGAGACAGACGTCTTGGGCTGTGTCTTGAGTTTGAAACATTAGTCATGTTGCAATGACTCATACATCTCATGTATCATTCATACAATCTGAAATCAATTTCCTTCCACATTATGCTATAAAATGCTTTCTCCTAATGGCTTGTTCCAGTGCCCACGTGTGCACATTAAAAGTGTTTTTCTTTCCATTGCTGCTCGTCTCACCTGTCGTAATACTCAGAGCCTTCCTCCAGGCCAGGCAGTACCCCAGTCAGTAGCCCCTGCAGGCCTGGTTTCAGAGTCTTTCCCAGGGGCAAGTAGTAGGTCTCATAGAGCCCCAGCAGCACAGGCTTCACAGACATAGCGGCATTGGAGAGTAAAGGGAAGAGCCCAGAGCTGTGGTGATTAAAAAAAAACAAAAACAAGAGCAATGTCAAGATCTTATACCAGCTGAAAACTTCACCTAACTTTAATGGCTACTGGAAGTACTACTACAGTGTTACCTATAAAGAAAGAGGTCTTTGGCCAGCCTCTTGGGTCCAATGATCTTGAAGATGATTTCGTAGGTCTCCAAGGCCTTGCGGTGGACCCCGCTGGGCAGGGCAGGGTGGAGGCATTGGGCCAGCCGTTTGCCTATCGTCAGCTTCTTGGGAACCACTTGGTATTTTGCATTGTTCTGCAAAACCTGAGACAAAATGTAAAGAATGCTGGGTATGGGACAGACAACAATGTTTTTATGTCTCTTCTCATGAAATGGTGACTTACTAAAACAAAAGGCTTGTTTATTTATGCGTAATTCAATAATTTTAGCAATGTAATCAATCAAATGTTAGCAATGTAATCGAACTTTACAGGGAACAATGTACAATGTAGAAATACTTAGTGTACATACTTGCATTTTATTTTTTATTTATTTTTTATGCAATGTTACACTTCTGTTCCACGACATCACAGAGGCAAATATTTTAAAATACTTTTTATTTCACTATATTTGTCTGACAGCTACAGTTACGCTTATTTTTCAGTAACATAGTCTTCCTGTCTTGTGAAAACCATGTATCTCCAATTCTGAATACCAGCTACGTACATGTATTCGCTCATGTATACATGTATGTATTTGTATGCTGTATTTATATCTCTTTCTTCTCTACAACTTGTAATCTAGTACAATGCATGTCGAGCTGTTGTCTGTCTGAGATCATTACCTTGTTGAGTTTGCCCAGTGCAGAGATGAGGTCTGCCCACTCACTGGAGTACTCAAAGTTCTTGAGGGCTTTGTCCACTGCTGCCACATAGTTCCTGTACTTGGAGTCACTGAGCAGCTCCACTTCCTCTGCATTCATTCTCCTGGGTGGTTATTACGCACTAATGTAAAACACCAGGCACACATATGTACATCACACCTGCAATAAAAAACAAAATAGAAAAACACAGAAGAAGATAAGAACAATAAAGTTTAGTCATCCTCATGCTTGACCATGAAGAGAAAAACCAGAGTCCATCAATCAGTATATGGTCCAATATTTGTCAGGAGCCATTTCAATAGACTGAGTCATATAAATCTGGAGGGGCAAAGTCTGACATGAGCAGCCGTTACAATCTTTGTTTTACAAGTTTGGTAATGAAGCAATCAGTCAATGTGGTGAATCATGGAAAAAATGCCCAAAAAAATCAACAAAGTTTGGAGAAGAAGAGGAGTCATCAGCTGATGCTGTCACTCCTACAATGTAATCTTTAATAAAAACATGTATTTTAAAGGAACGGCACCCAATGCAACAGCTTTGTGCAGCTGGTGAGCAGGAGTCTGATTGATATTTCACATCACGAGGCAGTCCTAACAGCCTCATCATAAAATGGGCTGTTGTTATCATGCTGTGATGTTGTCAAATCCCCACTGCATAGTTATCATCCAGGCTGACAAGCTACCATTAAAAACATGAATAGTGTAAGACTGGATACATCCACCTCTCTTTCACATGGAATTTTAGCTTACTAGCACATAAACACATCTAACACAACATTACTCATGACCTTAAGTCACTAAGAATAGTGTCATAGTTTCACTGGAAGAAGAGGATATTAGGCCAATCAATATCACAATATTATGTGATCTTTGGATTATGTGAGCATCAAATATAAGAGCAGCTCAAACAGATTGTGAAAATGCAATTTCTTGCATGCAACATCTTTGTGGTGAACTTTCTCCACTGAGTAAGACTTCCTCATTGTAGATGGTTCATTTTGACTTGTCACAGTAGGAAAAGTGGAACTAATAACATGAATAATGACCCAGTACCTATCTAAGTGTCCAAGGAAACCTTATCAGTGAACCATTAAACACAGTGCAGCTATTATAATGAATGTTATTAATCACACCTGTGCTTTCCCTGCTTTGACATGTCAAAATGTCTGATAGAGAAGTGAAAGGAGTCTTGGGAAGTAGAAAATCAACAGTGTGACCGAGGCAGTGAGATGTAGCTGGGGGAAATGTGAGGTTGTACGTGAGGTGCTAGCTTGTAACAGCTAGCTCTCACTGAGCTAAACAAACTTGCTGTAAAGTGTCAACAACATAGTAACGGCTGAACAGGTAAACACACCTGTCGTCCCAATAACAGCAGCCGTTACATACCTGTGCTGAAAAATACATACAGTGCATATTACTACAAACGCTACTTCGGCTAAGTACTACAGGTAACAAGCTCGTTACTGCCGTTATAATGTGTAACTGTTACAGTAACGGCAGAGCTAACAGCTACCTGGTCACAAGCTAGCTGAGGTGATTTAAGCTAACACGGCAGTAAATAACGTTAAAAATGTAAACGGATATAAAAGCTCACCGTTATAGGATACAGGCCAGCAACTGTCATTCAATCATGTGTACGGTTCACCGAGGAAAAAACGGCCGACCACGTCAATAATACGAGCAGGCAGCTAGCTAACGTTAGTAGCAGGTTGTTAGAACGATGGAGATGCAGGGCCCGGCTCCGATGTCACCCCTTCATGGAAGTCAGGTCCCGTGACAAGGAGGCTTTGGAGGCAGACAGAAGGTGGTTATACTCTACATATTCTTGTTTCTCTCCGCAGAGTGTAAGTAAAGAGTGATGCAGCGGCTGAGATACAAAGCGGAACTGGTGACAGCTCCCGACTGCAGATCAGCGTCCGACTGCTCCGGTCTGCTGCGGCCGTCTTCCGCCTCCCGGCTGCGTGAAGTCAGCCTCACTCACACCGAGCCATCTCCGCCATGATCCGCTCTGTCTTTGAAATAAAACTACATGTGTTTTACATTTTACAAAACTTTAGCGTCCACATATTTAAATATGTTATTGTATTATTTTATTAAATTCCCAGTGGTTCAACTGACATTTATTCTTAATTCAAATAAATTTAGTCAAATTAATAGCAACAAATAATAATGAATTCGCTGTAACAAAAGTAGTTTTTCAATCATTTTGTTCCACTGACACATGGATCTGTGATCCCAGCTGCCCTGGGAGCCAGACCACCAGGGGCCCCAAAACTCTCAGATCCACTGAATATCAGTTGGTTTTGGTCATTTGAAATACTTGTTAACTTGCACCACTAAAGTATAATATTTACTGGCTAATCTTGGGGCTCTGTCTTCTATAAATTATAAACCTATAAATTAATTTATAAAAATCTATTATTATTTTAGTTGTGCTCACATGGTGCATATCCCTAAATACTAAGGGCCCAAAAGCAAATATTTACCCAGGGAGACCCCTAACAGTTCAATTCAACCATGAGTTTTACAACTGTGCCCAAATATGAAAGAGGAAAATAGTTTTGAGATAGTTTTGAGAATTATGAAAGTAAACACAAACATTTTATAACCTCAGACAAATATTTGGACACCACGTGGAATTAAGACTAATAGTAGAAAAGACACTGTGTATTACATAACAGCATGATTCAAAAGGTTCTCGAGTAATACTGCAAACAATTTATGGTCAATGGTGTTTTATCATCTATATGATTAAAAATTCCAGGATCAAAATGTAAACTACCTGTGATCACTTGAAGATAAGTAACATCCCAATCAAACCATGAACTAATGTTTATCCTCTAAAACATACACAGTAGAAGAAAATGTGTTAATTATGAAGGTCAAGTGTGCAAAGACTCAAACACAAAACATTTATCAGACCATTTTAATTGATGGCACTGCACAATGTCAAAAAGTGATTGTTTAACACTTATTTTGAAATGTCTGACCGGATGTTCTTTCTCTTATTATGGAGTACTTGACACCGGTGGTATCGTCACGCTGCAAACAAGTACCAACCTCTGCATTCAGCTAAATCAGACAGACTGCTTTTATATTAGTTTTACTTTGGATGCTGTGTCACTTTTCACAGTCATCCAGCCACACTGAGTTTTGATCAGTGTACCGTTTCCTCTTTATCCTGTTTCCTGCGCTGCCTGAATGTCAGACTTGAAGATACCAGCCAAAACACATGGAGTCTTCTTAGAGCTGAGAAAAAGGCTTCAGACTGGACTGCTTATAGTCAGGTAATTATTTTCATGGATAAATAGCTAAACAGTTACAGCGAGGAAACATTATTGTGTTTAATCACAAACTATGCTAGCTGAGAGCATTAGCTAACTTAGCCGAAATCAGTAGCTAGCTGTAAATGTCCCTCCTGTTGTTTCAGTGACTCATTCAGAACTCCTCTGTTAGCTAACTAGTGTTTGAGTTTCTCCACGTTGTTTCATGACACTTTAGGTGGACACAAACAGAACTGTGTTACATAATGAGTAATGAAGTACCTGCTGTGGCTGTTTCATCCAAACAACTGTATCTGTTTCTCCAATCTGAGTAAGTGGGAGCTAAGCTAATGGACACATGTGTCCTCATGTTAGAAACAACCCTTAGCATCATTTTAAGTATAGCTATATGTCCCTAATCCTTACACACTTCTCTGTCTATCATGACACCATAAAATAGTCCCTCAGAGAAGTAAAGTTTTGAACTCAAGGTCTGTCTTTACCTTGACTCCAAAACAGGTAGCACATTGAGCTGTGCCATCTTTTTTATGTCACAAATGTAAAAAAGAGGTCATATGACAAATATAGACTGGACTTGGCTATAATCCACTTTAGTGCTAAGATTTTGTTTCCTAAAAACTTTGGTACAGTTTTGAGGTACATGTACTTTACTTGAGTATCTCCATTAAATCCTACCTTATACTTCTATTCCTTTAAAATTTTAGGGAATATTATATATTATAGGGAATGTTGTAGTTGTCTGCATAGCTGAAGGATATAGATGCAAAACATCAGATCAAGTTATAAAATAAAATTTATTATTACAAATTAAACTAAGCCAAATTATAAGAAGTTATTAAATTTCACCCACCTTGACAAATTGCAACATTAAGGTGCACCAACATATATAATAATGATCCTATAAAATAATATCATAACAAAGACAGTTCTGCATGCAAGTACTGCAAGTACTTATATATTTTACTTAGGTGGAATTTGAAATGCAGGAGTTGTTGAGTATTGAGTGTTTTTATAGTGTTATATTGATTCTTCCACCACTGCTGTTCATGCTTGTTTGTCTTTAGCATGTGCCTTGGTGGCATGTTGCTGCTGTGCTGTTTCAGTGGACAGGGAGTCCCGATGGGAGGGCCTGATGTACATTAAATCAAGCAAAAAAAACTCTACTTAGGTCACATACTAATGGCTTCATGGCAGAAGTATAGCTTGGCTATTATATTGTAAAGGCATGCTAATTAGAGATAACATGTTTGAATTATGCCAATAAAACAAGAAAAGTTAATAGTATTAATAGCACGTTGTGAACTTGTATTTGAAAAGTGCTATATCAATACAAAAGTGTTCATATCATTCCTATCTTCTTCATTCTTAGACAGTCTCTGATAACAGGCACCACTGCTTGCTGAAATGAATGTAGTTCATCTACAACATCACTAGATGGGGTTAATGAGATTTGACAGGCAGTAAAGTGAGCCCCGCTCCTCTCCTCCACCCAAAACACTCAACGTACAGTAGAGAGGTGACACGACTGCACAGTGGGAGAAATCTTAATTTTACTGCATATATAATTTAATTTTATACAACTAATGGAGGGCTGAAAGTTATGTGAAGACTTCGAGAACTTAAGTTAAACGTTTCTCACAAAATGAGATGAACTGGAAGCCACCAACCACTCAGAGCTGGACTGTTGAATGAATGTTATAAAGAAGTACATCCCAGAGGAGCTGCTCAGCCTGCATCCAGTTTGTTTTCAGTTAAAACAGTGCTTCTCTCAGCTAGTGGTCTTAATGAACTTAAGTCATTATTCAGTGCTTCCTTTATCTGTCACAGCAGCACCCAGCAGGAGGTAGAGGAACTATTTATGATTGTAGTATTCTTATAGTTACTTACTTTAGTAGGCCCAGTTCTACAGAATGTTGGACTCTGGTTTGTATATTAACATCTGTCCACCCAGAGTAGTTGACTGAGAAAACAAGAGATTGTGTTCTGCACCATAGTCTGCATATTAATATATACTTATGAATTCTGTGTTTATTTTTTTAACATACAGTCTATGTTCTGCACTAAAGGCTGACTCATTAATCACTGTATTGAGACCTTGACTAATTACAGATCCTCCTGAATCCATATTTGTATGATTTGATGTTGCCAAGTTACAGCAAGCCAATATCTTTGGGATATTGGCTTGCTGTTCACTTATCATACATAAGTATCAAGAACAGAGACTCAGAAATGCTCCAACCTCCTCAGTTGAGAGGCCATTTCTTTCTTTGTTTTCTTTCTTTATTAGGATCCCAATTAGCATCAGGATAAGCACTGGCTGTTCCTCCTGGGGTGTGAAACGAAATTGATGTCCTTTCAAAAGACATTAAGACAAACACAGAATAATCAATCAGTCAAAATTCCTCAAGAATTCATAGCAAACTTGATTTTTTTCTTTATTATACCAATAAATTCTTAATAAACATAAATCATTGTCTGAATGACCTTCTTAAATTATACATCCATCCATCCTGCGCTTTCATGCATTTAATTCCAAGAAAATAGGGTATTAAAATACATTTCACATTCTTTGCCAAGGGCATTTATACTTTCACACGAGTTTACATTTTATTTCTAACACAATTTTTCCAGTTTACACATACACAGTTCAGATATGGGTTCTTAAATATTTGAAAATACAGTTTTAACAAAATTTTGAACCAACCTTTAGTATTCTCTTGAACAATATTTACAAACAATGAAATCCACCTGTCTATGACTCAATTCATGACTGATTTCTGTATCATACTTGACGTAGCACGAACCTTCTCTCTGTTGCATATCTTCACTGAAGACCCCAAATAGTCTTGTTTGCCCATTGTATGTAACAATAAGCATGGTGGGTAACAGTAGTCTGTGCTTCACTTCAGCCTTGTGCAGCTTTATTCTTATATTGTTGAGCTGGTTTTAGGTGTCAGGTGTTTTCTGAAGCATTCAAAGAATAGTTCAATATTCTGTAAAATCTGCTTGTTCCGTTTCTTTCAGAGAGATAAGAAAACAGATAATACTCTGTCTGTCTGTTTGACTTCCTGGAGTCACTGCATCCTCATGGTACAACAAGATTACAGAAGCCAGGCTATGAGTTTCCACATGTTTACAATCTTTATGCCAAGCTAAGCTAATTGCTTCCTGGCTCTAGTTTTACATTTACTGTACGAGAGGTACTGATCAACTCGTCTAACTCTTGGCAAGGAAACAAATAAACATATTTTTTTCCATTTCTATTACCTGTGTGTGTTTGCTTAAACCTGTGTGTCTAAAGCATCTGGTTACATGTGCTCTTTAGGAAAGATGTGGCCAGCAGTCCTGCAGATGTGGTCGTGACAGGTGGAGATTCTTCTCTCCACATCCGGACTCCCAGGGGTGAGCTTAGCCTCACTTTGCCAGCAGAAGTCACCTATGAGGAGGGATCCTGCATTCCAACACCCGCAGGAGAATCCTGTGGAGAGGAGCTGCATTTCAGAATGCGCATTAGTATCACAAGAAGCGCAGATGAAGGTAATGTCCAGGACAACTATGGAAACAAATCCAGACACGTTGAACCTCCCTCTGCTTTGCTAGACTCCTCTGTGCCAAGGCTAGAACAAAGTGTTTTGGTAGCTATTTAGAGCTTGCTTTCTATTCTGAATTAATTGGATTGAGTCACTTGGTCATCTGAGGCAGCGAAGGTGTAAATTTTGCTCTTGGGATCCTCAACAGCCCACAAGCAACTGCTCATCAGAATCATGAGAAAACTCCCTTTTGATTTGATCTCATATCATCAAACATGTACCCCAGAGTTATTGCATAATATCCACAAACTCCATCTTTTGGCATTTCCTGAGATGTTTTATGTCACTCTCAGTGCATGAGTTACAGCAAAGGACAGTCATTGACAAATCCAATCAAAATCAGATTGATTGCCCGTTCCCTCGCCAAGATACCTTCGCCACCCAGTCTTTTATCAATTTTCTGCTCTGTAGTACAAGGTTACCACCCTTACACCAAATCTGGCTAATTTATTTGTTTTCCTTTGGCCCTCCACAGAGACTTCTGACAGCGTGATGGAGACACTCCGTGCAAAAGAGACTTATTGCTTCTACTGCCAGGGCTGCATGACCAGGCTGCTGGAGGACAGGTGAGGAGCGGACGGACGAGGAAGAGCATCAGTGGAAATGGGTTTTTATTTACACCCTCCTCCGCAGGACGAGGAGCGGGTGTTTATTGATGGTGTGACCCAGCGGTAGAAATGATAGTCTGGGAAAGGAAAATTGATGGATGGAGCAGGAGTCCACAGTTGTCAACCTGACTGGGTTAGAGTTATAGAGTTGGTGTGACGTAAAGGTCTGCAGTACCTATTAAAAAACAATTGCGTTTCTTACCTTGAGGTGCTTCGGCTGGACAGTGGTATTGTTCTTATTGCCTTAAGCTTGTAGCTTTCTTGGTCAGCAATGTGACATGCTCAAAATTGCAATAGCTGCATTACCTAGACCCCTGGCCTCTGGCTGTGTTTCTCAGCAGTAACCCACTAAAAGTGGCCCAAAACTTATTGTTGCTTTCAACAAGAGCTGGGAAATGTAAAAATGTCAGGAGAAGCGCTTGGAGCAAGGGAAGTTATAATTTCAACAACATTATGGCTCATTATGCTTTGTAGCAATATGTTCAATTTTATGGCTTCTCAGAGGCATTCATGCTGCCGGTGACTGCAAACATCATAAAGAACCATCTGAAAGTTTTCTTTGTATGGCCTAAAACAGTACATACTAGGTTCTTTACTGAAATGATTTATCATGAATCATCACTATTAACAATGGGTCAAATTACAACATGTAAGGTGAAAGGGGTCACTACTATTGACAATTAAACAGAAAATGATCACCGAACCTAACTCTGCATTCTTTGCAGCTCATTGTTTTTGTTTTACGCCCTGAAATGTTACTGTTTTGTTTCAGTCTCAGGTCTCTCATCAACCTCATTTCATCAGCAGGAAGTTTTCAGTTAAACAAATTCTATAAACCCATTGCCCAAGTTAGTGACTAGCTAGTGAACATTGTGGAGCATATAGCTAATATTGCTTTGTAATTTCTGGATGTATGAAAATGAACTGTTTGCTAATCTGCCAGTGTTATTTTTACAGCTTTTTCCAATAAGTGGTCCAAAAAACATAAGTCAGAGAAGTTTTGTAATGCCCATATTTTCCCATTTTGAAAGAGGATGGCATTGGCTACATATAAAAGCAAGCATAAATGATAAAATGGTGGTGTCTTTTTAGTATATATTGTGAATATTTTGCCTGCTTTCCTTCTTTGAGCACTGCGATAAAACATTCCATCCAAGGACTTTGTTGCATGTTTCACTCTATAAAAATACATTTTAAGGAACTACTGAAAAAATGACCTATTCCCCCAGTCTCTGGTGTCATGTGGATACTTTTTCATCTGTTTTTTCTCCTTCTGTACTCTGATCTTCCCTGGCCCTCAAACATTTTGTTCTTTCTCTTCTTCAGAGTGTTTAAGCGAGTTCTCCCTCTCCCTAATGGCAACTGGAACGCCATCGTGGATGACTGGTGTTGCCACCCAGATCCATTCGCTAACAAAAAGCTGCTACCCCGAGCAGAGGATTGTTTACTGGGCGACACCTTCCTCCTCCTAGCCAGAGATGGCAGCTGTGAACAGACTCTCACTGAGGAAGTGAGCCCTGTTGGATCAGAGGACAGCCAAGATCCAAAGGTGAGGGACGTTCAAAGGAAAACAACCAGTTTGCTCCTTTATTCTTAGAAGGAAGACAAAGCCTTTAAACCACTATTGCTAAGTTTTGGAATTCCTAGAAAGCCAAGGATTAGAGAGGGAATTGTTTGTTTTTGCTGCAGTGAGGAAGTGGCAAAAGCTCTAAAAGGTCAATACCTTTTTTTTTTTAAAGCCAAAAATTGGATTCATAGTCTTATTATACAGTATACTCACACACACAGACACACACTCCTCAGACAGCTGCATCAGTGAAGTCAAATTCTAGCACTGCGTAGATGAAGTTTGATCTCCCTACTCTTCTATTCATCATTCTCTGCACGAGTGGCACTCTTTGCATGACTGAAGCCTAGAGAAATAGAAAGAGAGGCAGATAGAAAGAGCATGAGAACAAATGACAATCTGCCTGCCATGTATCTCTCACTGTCTCTCCTCCTCTTCTGTCTTCCATTCTGGTTATAGTGCCTATTGATTGTGGTTTTAAAACAAGCCAAGTTAAAGATAGGTGTGTATTGTGGTGAATGATTGTCTGTTTTTTACTTTTGTTATGCACAGAAAACCTGCCGCCGCCTGGCACTTGTCTCCTGCAAGAGCTGTTCATCAGTGCTGGGAGAGGCTGTCGCGCCAGGTATACGTCACTCTTACCAGATTTCCATAAATAATCATAATTTTCAACTGTGTATATGAGCCATTCTGTATTGTATCTTACAGGAACCCTGAAACTGTACATAACACAGGTGGTGGTGGAGCCTGCTGTGGGAGACAGAAAGCCAGAAGCTTCACTTAACAGGCAGGTTATCCAAGCCAAGTGGTCACTGGACTTAGGAAACTAATGAAGCACGTTCTTTCATAGAGCAATAAATAAAAGGTCACTGTTAAATGCACAGGATGTTGGAGAGACTATATGATCATATGATCATCTAGGTTAACCATTATGACTGTTATCGTATATTTTTATCCTCACAATAAAATCAGTACAGAGACTATAAATCAGTTCATTTCTATGTCAGTCTCTCCCAATATCTGACACACCACTGATTTTGCTAAAACTTGGAATGACACATATCAGCACTGTGTTCAGGCCTTTCAAAAATAATTACAATGTTACAATTGGAGGTCTGAATTAAACACTTTAATAACCATGTCTCCCACAGTGCAAGTTTGAATAATTTCGAGATTACGCACAAACATCATATTCTCACTTTGTTTGTTTGTTTTTCACCATCTTTTGAAAGCCATTTTCCTTTTTAAGGGAATGAACTTAATAATTGGCTGCATTTTTTTTACTTGTGGTACCATTTTCAAAATTACAACTGTGCATACATATGGTCATTAATAATATGATCATTAGTAACATATTTTTCCAAATTTTAATCTTGGAGACATTTGGTTAACAAGAAAAAGATGAACACCATATCATCTTGCCAAAAGCCATCGATGCCTCCATTCTGTTTTACTGTGAGTGCATGAGGTTAAATGATTGAAAATTAATACGCTTTATAAGACTAAATGTATAAATGAATGAACTTTGCCTCTGTTTGACAGATCTCTCTTCCTGGAGAGGGCTATAGCAGCCAGGCTGCTGGGGCTGTCCAACTCACTGAGTACCTTCCACTTCTCTGTCCAGACTCCTGATGGAAAAGCCTTCTTATTGGTAAGAACAAGCTAACCTAATCAGACAAACCCGTGACATTTTAGTAAAAATAGAATACTAGATTATTTGATAATGGGAAAGAGTGATGTGGCAGGTTCTTCAGCTGATTGACAGTGATTTTAGGGTTGTTGAGCATACTGCCAGGCTTTTAGCTTCTTTAAAATCAGCTACAAGTGGATTATTACAAGTGACTCTTCTGTAAAACAAAAGTAACCCATCACTGCAACAAAAAGATGTAAACCTATTAATTCGGGCATCATACTAAGGGCCAGAATTGTCCATTTCATGTTGTAGTATTGAGTGGTAGTAGTATCTTTGCACATGATTTATAATAGGTTTGAGCATAAAAGTGTGTGCCTAACTGATATATGTTTGTATACTATGGTATTATTTGAACTTAAGCTGGCAGGTAATTTTTGTTCATACATGTCACAACGTTTACATACTGTAAAATGTCCCAAATTTCCAATTTTCCATAAATTGTGACTTTAAACTGTTGGGCATTAAAATTCCTGACTATGAAAGGATGGCAATAACAATATAATTAATCTTGGGTGAAATTGGATCAAAATTAAATCAAAGCAGAAACTTTGGGATTTGAGGTAATGCTGTATGTAAAGTACAGTAAAAACAAATCCAAAATATAGAGAATATGAAAAAACATGTTTTACAGCTGCAAAGTAAGGCTTTATTTTCTGTAGCAGACTTCAATTTTCATAAAATTAGGATAAGCCACGAAGTATGAAAGTAATAAAACAATGTTAAGTGTGTTTATTGAGCAACACCAAGCAAAATATGAGGGTCATTAAAAGCACATTATTGTCCCATAGTGTCACGGTGTGTGTGTGAGTGGATGCATGGAGTTTATGTGGTGCGGTGCGATTCCTTCGCCTATGTGTATCTCAAAGTGTTAAGTGACCTGTCTGCTCCTCCTGCAGCTCTGGCTGCTGAACAGCGACTCCATCACAGCGTCAGTGTCGTGTGTCGGGGGTGAGAGGTCTATCAGCTCCCCGGCTCTCCACAGTCCATCACCCAGAGCTGCCAGAGCTCTGAAACTCCTCTACACCGCCTGCTCTCACACAGGCACCCAGCAGAGAGAGTAAGCAAGGACATTTACTGCATCCTCCACCCTCCAACCCTTCAAATCCCCCTCTTCAATCTTTGTTTTCCTCTTCTCAATCTTATCCTTTCATCTTTCCAACGCACCCTCTCAATCACCACCTGTCTCAGCTCACTGCGAGGGATGAAAGATCACTTTGTCAGTGTGCAGATTTTAGATCTTAATAATACACTTTGCACGAAGGGTCCCGCTCAGGCGTAATTGTCTAGTATTTTGCGAATGAGATTGCATTCAAAGGTGTTTATCATCTCAGTGTTGTCAGTTGCATAAGCCACACTTATGTTTGTTGCACATACAGAGGATGTTGTTTTGACTAGAGTGAGGCTCTGTGTACCTTGCTATGATGCATTAGAGAGGTGTAGGTGGATGTGCCGCATGTGGTTCTCCATGTTCAGTACAGCAGCGCCCCACTGGAGAAGCCTTCCACCCTCATTATTTTCAACTGAATCAGCACTCCACGGTTTTTTTTCCCCTCCTCCCCTTCCCCGCAGCCGCGTAGAGTGAAGGCAGAACAGAGAAGTTTTGATGTTTCTAGCATTTTGACAAGCCCCCACCGGCTGGCTGACGGAGAAAGGGTAATTAGAGGAAAAACTTACATGAAAGGAGAAAGGCCTGTCTTCTCAGTCAAAGGAGTAAGAATGCATTTAAATGACACGATAAACTGTGGGAGCTGAGTGATGCACGAGAAACCATTCTCCATAGGTGCATGCTGGGTAAGAGAGATGTCAGCTTGGTGAGACAGGCCATGACAGCAACCTTTGACTAGAGTACTGTTTCTTTTGTTGAGCCTGAATAAGAATTAACACCTCTGCATTTCAGCTTTTCACCTATTGTATTAATTATTTCGTACTGCAGAGGTAATTTTAACCCCTGCCAGAAATTGGATAAAAACTGTTCTTCCACAGTAGAAATTTCAGAGCTTAGAACTCTTTATTGTTGCAGCCCTACTTTCTAGACCAACACAAAATTAACGTCATTGTTACAAAAATCCAACAATCAGCCACATTTATGTTTTTACATGAGTTCATAACGTATCTAATCCTTTTTTACCCCTCTGAAAATTTGTGTTTTTTAAGAATCTGTACCAACAACAGGACATTTTACAGATGACATTAAACTTGTCAGTGCTCTCTGGTGGACAAACTATGTAATAGTGACACCGTGTCCAAATGATCTCAAACACATCTTTGACTTGTCTGTAGTGCAATTTCTTGTCACTTATCAAGCGACTCAAGTGCTGATATCTACAATAAGCTAATATCAGCCGTTGCATTGATCTGACCAATTTATCAGTCTACTTCTATCTGCTATTCTCTGTTCAATGTTTAAACCTAAATTGATCACCAACCGCTCGTCAGTTACAAAACAGAATGAAAGTGTTTGCTTTAAGGCGCCTCACATTTGGGCGACTGCTTTCTGAATTTTTTACCTATTTCTGACATTTCTCTGAAGACTTGCAAAGCTAAATGCTGGTGTTACTCACACTTCCATTTCCCCCTACATAATTTACCATTCATCCTTCATCACTCATCTCTGACATTTTTAAATTAAATGTTATGCCTGGGGAGCTGAACTCCCTGGATGATGGCCCTCTTATTCAGGATACAGTCGGTTACAGTCGGCTGCAGCCAGAGGTTGCAGTATGTGTTGTTTAAACTGCCAATAATTGGCTGGAGAATCAGTGAGCCAATGCCTAAGTGGATTACGCTTGTCACTAATGGCGGTGGCTTGATTATGAGTTGAGTGAAAGTCGCAGGCACCATCACAGTCCTGTACAATACGATTAAGGTCTCATAGATATGGAAATTGACTCTAATGGAAATTGTATGGGCCATAGAATTCATTCTGATATGTAAGCAATCAAACCTAACTGTAGATGACATTAACTACATTTCCATGCACAAAGAATTATGATGGGTGACTGGCTTGGGTCAATATGTATATGTCATATCTATTTATATATTAGATTTGGTGTGTAAACAGCCTAACTTGATTAATACACTAATTGCTGAGTGGCTAATAGCAAATATCCCATGCATGTAAACATAGCAATAGCAATCGTTTTTCTTCAGTGTGATGTCTTAAGTAGAACTGCCAAAACTTTGAGAAGACTTTTCCCTCTCAAGAACTGCACAGATGGCTAAATGTCACCCAAACAAACTGGATCAGCACCACACACTGACAGAGCATCAATCTTTCTTCTCTCAATCACTCTTCATCTTCTCCTTTCAGTCCCCTCTTCTTTTCGTCTCACACACAGACATATATTGGTGCCGCACACACACACTCACCATCAATCCACTTTTATGTATCCCTAGTTATCTGGTTCAGTTTACAGTTCAAAACTATTTAATTAAAACGTCAGGACGAATGCTTCAATATGGGATTTACAGCGGCTATTCTGGGCATCATCATGGTTGTATAATGCTGTGGCAGTCACTATAAATCACTCCTACTCTGCTCTGTGTGTGTTTTCAGCATTGTAACTAGTTGGGAGGTCAATGCCATAGGACATCCTGTGGTGCTGCCGCTGAAGGTGTGTGAGGAGCTGCTGCAAGTGATAGATGACAGCAACTCGACACTTCCCGCGTCTATGCGTTGCATGAGGTCCTATGAGGTGAGACAGTTATTGTGCACTGTAATGGGCAACAGATGACGGTTCAGGCATGTTGATCCCTGGCAAAGCCGCAGTGTTTTTGTAAAATGCTTACGCTGATACTGTGCAACATAAGCAGAGAGACACTGGAAGTGTTTTAATTCATCTTCATCTTTTGTAAAAAGCTGTATTAACAGCACAGCAGGGACTCTTTTAGCTGATAGCATTCACATATTTCACGTTCTTCTTACTTACAGCACCTTGTTTATCCATTATTCAGCAGTGCTTGACAGTGTTTTTATCCCGCCTTAATTAATTTCATGATTCAGAGCTTTCAGTTAACAGCTTCGCTTTAGGGATTATGTGGGTCAAATGTAAGGTTTAACTTTTGTCGGCCTGATTCCAGCTTTTACGCACCTGTAATTGTGTGAAATGTGTATATTTAGCCCAAGTTGCCAAGGAAAAACCCTTTGACTAGAAAATAGGAGGTGTTAACTTGGCTGACAACTCTATTCTCCGAGCCGTTTTAAACATAGTCACAGGGGTAATTAGCACCATTATCCTCCACTTCCTGCTCAGAAAGTTTAGGAAGTGACTCCTACTACTTAAACAAGTTTTCCATCTGCTGAACAATAGGAGAGCTGGATTAATATAGAATGATTAAATCTTTGAGAGAGAAATCTGCTGCTGTACATTATGTGATTCCTCTTTTGTTGTAAGCCTAGGCTAGGGGTGATCACTTCAAGGCTTGGAGTCTTTCTTAATCTGTAATAATATTACAGTAATGTGAAATACATAACACAATATTGAAATGCAACGGACTTCCATGAGCACTACGGTTATAGATACAATAATCCTGGGTGCAAGGAAGCAAAAGAATTAAAGCAAGTGTGCTTATAATTTTGACAATTTGACTAGCATTACCTCCAAGGCCAAGAGTTAGCATATCCTAACTAACTACGTAAATTTGCAGGGTTAACTTCACAGTTTAGGTTAAAAAGAAAAGACCCGTTCACGACAAACACATCAGCTTTGCAGTATTTCCCTACTGTGTGGAAACCAGTCCCGGATAGAGGCTAATGTTAGCAGCTCTGTCCTGTTCTTTATTGGATTTTGGGAAGTTTACGCTCCAGAAACCCCGGCCAAACTGATTTTCCGAGACAGCATTACATTCACCAAAAACACTGGTTGGTCCACATCCTAAAAGCGTTTACTCTTGTAATGTTTAAAATGAAAACATGCCTTTTTAAAAGTATGAATATGTACGCAAGATAAACAACCAAACAGGATTATAACGAAATTACAGTCAGATCTTACATTTGTCCTCATCGTACTTAAAGTGTTAATTCTAGGAAAATTAGCTCTACATTCGAAAAACCTCAAAACCTAGACAACTTCAAAACCTAGACAATCCTTTACTGTATTTCCAACTAGTGAGCTGCACCCACTATGTACCCATTCAAGACTCCTTTTACAGGGATCTCATTTTAATATGAGTTACCTGTAAAAGTTAAAAAGTCAACTGCAGTCGGCGTTTTCAACAAACTAATGCAGCTAATGTTAGCTTAACTGGCTAGCTGCAGCTAATAAAATCTGTCAGCGACAGGCAAAATCGATGGTTGTCGGCTACAAATGAGAGGCTTCTTTTGTCTACCTCTGAACTCAAGATCTCATTTTTAAAATTAGTGCAAACTTCGGGGAGTAAATCTGCCACCTGTATCACTGTAAACTGTATATGTGCTATGAGGATGGAAAGCTTAACATTAAACAGAAACTTATGGGTCAGGAGGTTAGTGATTGGTCAGTCATACAAAGGTCCTGCAGTTGGTTTGATAATGATTTCAACAGTTTCAAATGGTAGCACACAGTACCTGTAACTGTACACATTGAAGTGAAAATGCATGTGATCACAGCTTAGCATGCCGCCACCACCCTGCACCACAGCTTGCTATAGCAGGCCAAGGAAACAGGGCAATGTGTTTGTAATTATTCTAGCTATTCGGCTAAGGCAACTCCAATCTCTGCTTGTGACTAAAGAACAAAATATTTTAGTCTACTCCGAAAACAATGAAGCAGACCCTCTGAACTATCTGATCTAATTTCAACCTGAACTCAGAGAGACAGCACTAACATTTTACGATTTACTGTTGGAATAACACAGTTTCAAACCTAAAATTCAGCAGTATGTCACCTTAGAAGTGGAATTTGGAATAGAAGACTCTAATTATTTTACCTACAGGAAGCTCCTGTCTTGCCAAAAGCTATCGTGCCTCACATATTTAAATGCTTACTATGGAGTTACTCTTACGCCATGAGCCCTGAGGATGACAAACTAAGGACAATTCAGCTTTCTTCTTTCTCTTTCACATTGCAGTACAAGGATGAGCAGTATTGTTTTCTGTGGTAACAACATAACAGTGGTGGGCGGGGGGAGAAATTAGGCTGTGCTGAAATGGAGAAGGCTGCAGATAGAGCGACCCAGACAGAGGACATAGTATCTGTCTGATGGGTTACAGCAAGCGGTAAAGAGAGTGCGATAAACTGACACACTTGAACACTTCCTGACAGTAGAGGGTTGTTCTATAGGTGGCAGGGAACAGGAAGGTAATGTGATCACAGGGACATCTAGAGTTACCTGTTTAAAACACCCGGCACCCAGAGTGTCAGAAGAGGAGGACCAGCATGCAGTGGGATGGCAGCATGGAAGCTTATAATGATCCAAAGAGTTGCTAGAAATGATGAGATGAAGATGTGAGAGACAAAGAGGAGCAGAGAGGGTGGGTGTTGTGAGCTATGTTTCTCCTCCTATTGGCTTTTGAAGACTCAAGTGAGCAAAAGTCTTCTTGAAAAGAGAGAGTGGCATTACTATTCTCAATCACTTCCACCTCATTTAAAGGAAAATCTTACATTGTGTTCATCGTATCGTCGGCCAGAATTGAACAAATTTAGCCCAACAATTCTAAATCACTTATTTGGAAGAGAGAATCAAGAGGGATGTTAAAGGCCCAGCACACCCACACAGGTGCTTTCACTTATTCTGGCTGACTAGATCTCTACTCAGGTTGAAGTGGAGCTATGCTGAGAGTTATGTGAGGTCAACAAACTCCATATACTAATAAACCCTGTTTCATGGCAGACAGACATGTTGATTTAGCATAACAGCACAAACTGTAATTAACATCAATAACAACTATATTCCATTTAGTTGAGCCACTTTCAGGGCCCTGGTATTGTGCACGCTGGCTCACTGGCATGGCTTACTTAAAGGTACTGAGCCGTCATTAAAGTCATTAGTAACACCTTTGCTTTTCATGCGATGACAAGTCTAAATGGCTGCCGCGAAAAAAAGGCCTATTAGAATAAGCAAGAGATGCCAATCAAGCTCAACCTGTACACAGTCCTGAGAAGAGGTCTGATCAGGCCAAAGTGAAAACACACATGTGAGTGAACTATGGCTGTGTAGGGCCTTCAAAATGAGCACTCAATCCTCAATTATACATGTAGAATTTTTTTTCCCACAAAGCTACTGGTTCATTTGAGGCTTGGATCTTTCAAGTACATTTACCTCTCTAGTGACTTCATTTATGTGGCTTAGATAATTGGGTTTAACTGTTGGCGGAGCATCTGACTGCTCGTGTGAGCAACAGGCCTTTTTCACAGCAGACATTTTGACTCATAGCAGGAAAAGCACAGGTGTCACTTATAACACAACGGTGGTTCAGTTCAATTTGAGTGTCCCAGTGGGTTATTATCATGAGCCAGTATGCACAATAGGCCTTTTCCACAGAAAACATTTTGACATGTCACAATATAAGCACAGTTGTAAATAATAAGATTAATGATGGCTGAATTCCATTTAGCTGCTTCAGATTCAGGCTTCTGTGCATCTTGGCACACTGTCACACTGTCGTGATTTACTGGGACACTTGAATAGAACAGACCCATTATTCATGTTATTACTAACACCTGTGCTTTTCATATTATCTAAAGCCCCCTATTAATTACACCTGTGCTTTTCATGCTATGATGTCAGAATGTACCCCAACTTTAACAGCCGCAATATATATTCCTTACAGGCTGAAAAGCCAACGTCCCATTTGGGAATAAATATATAATAGTATATTTAGGAAAACCAAAAAAGAAACCCAAAATTACATTCACGCATTCTCAGTTCTACATGAAATATGTAACCAGCCCGACAGCGCTAACCAAGATTAATTACAGCAAAAGAGATATTAATTCTGAAATGTTATTGACAGCCTGTAAAGTTGGCTAACAATCTGACATGACCTCTCCAACAGTCCCGACTGAATTTCTGAACGGCAGGATCAGATGATAAAATTTCAGATTTTATTTATGAACACACCCATACTTATAGCTAAGCAATTTGCTGGCTAATGGTTACTTTTAATCATTAACCCATGTTTGTATAATTTAGTTAGCGTACGAAGCATACCTGTTGGGGCCACCAGAGATGAGCTACGAGCTAGGCGAAAGACGTGTTTCACTTGTGACAACAAGCACTGTCTGCATCAACTCTAGTCAGTTGTAACCAGAGCATTTAGTTCTCTTTGCCATTGTGAGCAAAGAGCGGGGTGTCGTGTCTGTGTGTGTGGGTATAACCTAGGAGGTTACTTTCAGGGACACATTTCAGACTCGAGACTAGTTAATTGGGGATGGCTGGTACAATTGGGGACAAAACAGAGAGAGAAAGAGCTGGCCCCCGCTCTTCACCCATACAAAAGACTCCGATAGAGATCTCTCTTCTGGATTAGGAATGGCAAAAATGCATCATGGATAAATGGCAAAAGGTGCAAGACAGTGTTTATGTAGTCTGAATAAATAGGAAATATATTTTTCTTAATTTGTCCAGTACAGAGAGCAGAACCAATGGAGCTTATCAATACAACAGTTTTAATAATTTAGCTCTGAGCCCTTATTAATGCCAGATGTCAGTACCCATTCCTACCTGTGAGTAGATCAAGGCCTGCGCCATAACCAGGCCTGTTATGGTGCATATGGAATGTCCACTGTTGTCTGGGCTGCTGTGTCCCCTGCCCTTCATCCCTGGGCCTGCCTGTGTAATGGGGTGTAAAGTGGCTCAAGCTCCCAGTGTCACTCTTTACCCCAGGAACAGACAACACCTCCCTCCTCCCCTCCACCTCATTAATCTCCTCCTCACTCCCACAGAGACGGCATGTAGGTTGGACAGAAACTGATCCCAAAACCAATCCAATGTTTTACAATAAAGAACTGAGAAGGCGTATCGATCATGCATTGCCTTTCTACAGTCCACACAGCTTCCCACCAGGAGCGGCTGCACTTTGTCGAAATAAATTACTTCCCCAAGATGCACACGTCTCGATTCATTGCACGTGGACCAATGGATGAGAAGAGGAATTTATCAACAGAGCAGGGGGCCTGTTGATAAATGCTGTTCTGCGTCAGTGTTTACATCAGGAGATCTCTGCTTAACAATATAAATGAGGCTGATATTCTTCTTTAATTAAAAGAAAAATGTTGTGATGGCAATTCAGTGTTGTTTAACACCAGTGTGTTGGACATTATGCAGTTTGTTGAACTAGATCTTTAGTGTATGATAGATTAATACTGCATTGGTTGTGTGTGGCCTATGCCCTGAACCTTAAGTTGCTGTGACATTTGTATTAATGTATTAATAGCCATCAGCCTTTTTTGTCTGGCATACCCCCATATCTCTGTGTGATGAGCTCATCAGCCTCACCCAGCGTGTTCCAAATGTGTTCATTTCACATTCAGCTGATTTTAAAGTGGATCTTAAGTAACACTACAAAAAGGGGACATAACAGGGTTTTTTTTTTTCATACAGTTGAATAATTTGGTCTCTTGAGTCTTGGTCATGTTTGCATTCCTGCTGTAACCACTTGGAGTGGCAGAAGCTGAATCTTTCAACTGTTTATCCCTTACTTTTAGCTAATAATTTCAAATGTTTCTCTTTTTTTAACTGTTTATCTGCTACTTGTAGCCAGTCTTCTACATGGATCAACAACGACTTTCCTTCAACATGCTTGAACAAAACACTACTCTACATACTTTACATTTTTAACATTAACAGTATAGTTTATATGTGTGTATATTTGTGTGTGTTTGCACGAAAGACTTCTTCACAACAGCCTTTTGTCATTGTTTCAGAACCCTTTAATACCCAGACCCCTGTTCTGTAAAGCCCCTTCTTCAACTAAAGAGCCATCTTTAATTTGAGCTTTCGGAAAGTTTCACTATCCGAAAGCTCAAACGAATTTCAATGAGATCAAAGAACTGTAACACCCTTGAGCATATTATCATCAAGGGTTCTGTGCAGACCTGCTGTCAACATCACTACCCGATTAAAGACCCTCTTCATGTAATCTTAATACTGTTAAACGCAAACTCTCTGAGAACCTTTTTTTGTGTGGCTTCTCATAATATAAATAGTTGATTCCAAAAACGTTAAATGCACTCACTGGGAGCAAGTGGAAAGTAGTGAGTCTTCTGATACCTTTGCAGGTTTCTGTGCTCCAGCTTTTCAATCAGGCTCTCAACCAGCTGGTATGCCTCTTGAACTTCACATTTCATGCTGTAGATAGGTACAGTGTTGTGTGGGAACCACCGCTTACAGTCCAAAATTGGCTTTGCAGCCACACATGAGCATTTACTGAGAAAGGCCAGAGGACTCATTCTAACTCAATTTGAAATATGTGCTGGATTTTTTTAGAGTTGAACATCTGGTAGGGTCCTAATGATTCACTTTTTTCACTCCTAACATGGTAATCAGTTCATTATCGAATACTGATGATTTTTTTCCCCTTGGTGTAAATGCTGTGTCTTGGTGGGTCATTATGAAATGGTTTTTACCTACTTGTGCTTTGGCTACACTTTACCCAAGCAAATATGAGGACCTTTGAATCAGTTATTGATTGACTGGCCCCTAGATTGTAGCTTTATTATCTTAAGTTAAAAGAAGTGCTTACAAAGTTGATATGGTATACATATGTCACCTACTTAATTACTTATCAAGAGGTTAAGGAGCAACATTATCACTCATTTGAAGTCATGTTTCTGGCCACCTAGTGATTGTAAATCTAATATTCACTCTCCTTTTAGGTCTGATTTTGCTCTCCAACAAACCCTAAAAGAGATATCTGGCTTTTAGGATGTGAAATGCTCCGCTGTGTTACTTTGCCTGATTATTTTTTGATGCTGGAAAGGCAACACACAGTGAGTTTTCAGACCTTTTTTTTGTTTTAAACAGCTGTCTGGTTGTGGCCTGTAAAGCTAAAACAATTGTTGAAAGATGCTAAAACAATGACCCTTATAGAGCTGAAGGGTTATTTCACATGAAAGATTTTTTTTTCCTTATTTCTTTATTTTGGTCCCCATCTTTCTCCCTGGTTTGAAGTGGGCAAGGCTCAAACTGGAAAAATATGATGGCATGTATTTCTGTGCTCCAGTCAAATTTTTAATCAAACTGTGATGATTTGTGGGGTGGGTGCCAGGTCACTGTTAATCAAATCTGATCAAACTACACACACACACACACACACACAATCCCTCCTAATAAATATCTACTAAGCTTTTTCTTTCTAAACTTTCTAAACAATTTTGCTTGCTACTTATTTTGTCATGAATATGTAACTTTATAGAGACACTTCAGATTTACAATAAAGTTTTCACAGGCTTTAGGCAGGAACTCATCCAGTTTCCTCTTTGAGTTTCATACAATCAGAATTTGGGGCTGCCCAGTGCAGCCACAGACGGAGCTGTGGATTTTGTGCCTTGCTCAACTGTAAATTATCAAGAAAGAGGAGCACAATACCCTTTCCCTAGCTTTATTTTCCTAGCTTCCACCTGACAGCCCTCGGATCATAAGCCAGCTTCTCTCCTCTGTCTATACTCCAGTTGCTCAGATTCCTTCTTGTGCTTCATCTTCTTTTTCTGGGACTCTGGGAGTTGTGTTGGGAGCAGCTCACCTCTAGTTGCCGTTTGTTATCATTTGTATGAATTACCATTGATGCGCTTGAGTGGTGAGCAGACATTGGCATGGGGATGGAGAAGACAGGGCCTTGAGTGAGGCAAATGCCCTCATCCATCATCCCAATATAGAGCCCTCAGTGGAGTGCAACCATTGTCTGCAGCCGGCAAACACCCAGGAATAGCAGATGGAGGAAGAGAGAGAGAGAACAGGCTGGAGCCGATTTGTTTTCTCTGCTTTGTTTATCTGCATGTGTGTTTTTGAAGTTGATTAAATCTCTACCACCTGTGGTTTTTTTGTTGTTTGATGACAGTAATTGCAGATAATGGGTTGCTGTGCTGATCAGCAGACCGTAGAGATCCCGTACATCTGTGCTTTGGGGAACAAAAATTCTCACTGTACAGTACAAACTGGAGTTTTGTAAAAGGCTAAAGTGAGTTTATTTTTATCTTATCCCCAAGTGTCCACATAGATTTGAACCTTACCTAAACTTTTGCTTGTTGTTCTTAGGTGGCGTACCTGAGACTGTGAGGTCAAAGGTCAGATGCCTGGAAGAGACTACACTTTTCTCTCTTGGTAGAAAATTCAAGGGGACCTGGGACAGCTGAGAGAGGAACTTTTGTGAATGCCTATATGCACTGTATGTCTGTTTATGTTAAGCTGACATCCTGCACAGGTTTCCAGTAAGTATAAGAATGACGATTACTGCAGGAATGGCTTGTTTAGTCAAGTCAAGTTGTGGTTTGTGGTTGCTTCCCTCAGCATGCTTGGCAGTTTGTCATCACCTGCAAACAGACTTGTTTATACAGGTTGCTGCCAGGCTTCTCTATGTTAATGCATTTCCAGTAAATGCAAAACTGGAAGAGAATGACAACAGCATCAGAACTTTTTTTCATAGAATAGATTGTTAGATCTCATTGTAGTTGTTCATCATTTTTAATCTTAAGGTCATATGAAAAAGGTTCATAATGGTTGAAAAGCCTGTATGTGTACATTTTATGTTTCTAAACTTTTGTATTTGTCACTATTCTCAACAAAAACAGATTAAACTGTTTGAAAGAATCACCTCTTCCTTTCTTTCTCTCTCTGCTGGTTGATATGTGGGACATTGTTCTTGAGTTGGCTTTTGATGAAAGCTTATTATAGAGGCACTTCAGCCCCAGGGTACAGCAGTGCATCCTCCACTTGAGTGTACTGTAATTACAGCTTGTGGAGCTAGGTGATTTTTGTCTGGTCGTGGGTTTATGTGCAAGTGTGTGTCAATGATTGATGGTATTTATGTAACATACGTGGTAGCAAGAACCATTGTGAAAAATGTGTGTGGTTAAACTCTGAAAATGAGCCTTTTAATTTGAAACTTTACACACCCTTCACCCTCTAAAGTTCATGATATGGTCTGGTCAAGTAGCTCTTCCAGTATATCAAAGTACTTTTAAGCCACATTAGCTGTGTGGATCAAGAGACGGCAACGTTGGTCTGTCATCTGGTCGATCCATCACTTAGCTCACACTAAAATATCTCAACAGCTATTGGATGTACTGTCATGACATTTTTATACAGACATTCATTCCTCCCAGATGGTGCATTCTCTGACTTTTCCTGAGTCATGAAACAACTATGGGATAGATTGTCATGAAGTTTTGTTCCCCTCAAGATGAATTTTAATAACTTTGGTGATCCCTTGACTTTATATTTATGACAAATAACTACAAAACTAATGACATTCCCATCAACCTCAGCTGTGCTTTTGAGTTAGTGCTAGTTAGCAAATGTTAGCATGCTAACACAAAAAACTAAGAGGGTGATCATCCATAGATCAGCATGTTAGCATTGTCTGTGAGCAAGTTAGCATTAAGACATTAGCATTTAGCTCCATGCTCCACTCTGCAGCACAGGCTCAGAGCTGCTAGCATGGCTGCAGACTTGTTTCTAAGTAAGATAAAGATGTTTTTATTATTGCAATTTTTATATACATGTTTTTTAAACATATAAAGTATGGATCAGTGTGACATTGGAAGGCTTTGGCTTTTACTATAAATCAAGATGAGACCATTTTGTCTGCAGAGCTCAGTCAGTTGAGTAAAGCAAAATGATCTTTTGCTGATTACTGCCGGAGCCTATGAGGCCAACACCTCTACTTCATGGTTTGTGAACACGGCTTTTAGTCTCCATAGGTTATCTCTGACCAGCAATGCAGCATAATACGTGCCTGCGTGTCTATTTTTACAAGCTCTTAGTGGAGACAGGGGACTATTTTTTTCTGCTCCTGACTGCATGCCCGGATCTGCTGAATGCTGATGCGGCAAGTGACAATTACTTTTAAAAATACAAAGAAGTATTGTGCCCACTGAGGCGGCAAAGCAGAGAGTGAATTGGCTAATTAAATACATCCAATGCTGAACCGTCAAGGGGTTCTCATTTCCTTTCTGCCCTTTCTCCACAAGTGCAAATGAAGTAGGCTCTAAATAACCCATTTGTTTCAAGCCTGCTGAGCACAAGCAGCTACTCCACATTACTGGCTGCAGTTTTGAACACACCGATAGACCCAGTCACCCAGAAGCCTTGAGGAGTTGCATGCACTCTGTCTTTCTCCCCTTGATGATAGACGATGGAACTGTCAAATTAAGAGTTTTTTGGCCAGTACACTGCCAGTGTTGACACTGTGCAGCTCATTAGCCTTTTCAGACAGTTAGCTCATGAAAAATATCAGTCTGAACAAAGGTCTACTCCATATTCAGCTTTAGTAATTACTTGTCCATGGTTGCAGGACACTTTTTTGTCTACAGCAGATAGCTATAAGGAAAAATGGGAAATGGCGCAGCCACTTTGAATGCCATAGACTTCCATTGGTGTGCATTAATCCAGGTTTCCTATGAGGGCATCATCACTCTGGGATAATGTTGCATCTTTCAACGGACATTTTTCTTGACTAAACTTATAATCCTGATCCTGATGTATTCAACTCCTTTTGATGATTGAATCCCACAGCAGTGAATGATTCAACCTGAAGAATTGAAACATTTCAAAGCCTGATTAATACCTAACAAGTCTACTTGAATCAAAGTCAACTGGACTTGGTTGTAGACAAGATTAAGATATGAGGCTGTACTAAGGCACAGTGGTGCTTTGAGCTAAACTGTCATGTATGGTAACATGCCCACCATCATAGTTTAGCTTGTTAGCATACTAACATATGCCCATAAAAAGCGCAACTGATGCTGATAAGAATGTAGTTTATTTTGCAGGTCATAGCCCAGGGTATCAGACGAATGAAAATTGTGACCTTACGATGGCATTAGATGGAAAAGGTATCACTGAAGTTCAGACAATTCATCCTGAGGGATTACCAAAACCATTAGGATTCATCATCTGGGAACCATGAACAAAAGTTCATGGCAATCCATCCAATGGTTGTTCAATCTGGAACAAAGTGGTGGACCAGCCAACATTGCCATTCCTGGAGCCATGCACCTGGTGTGGCCAAAAAATAAAACCTGTCAAAGTGTTCCTAAAAAGTTTTCATTTTGGATAGTTGATTTCACCTGACAGCAAATAAAAGTTATTGTGTTATATTTGACTTGGCACGGCAAAAGTGAAATCTGAGATGCAACCTTTCTGTTCTCTAAGAATAGACTAGAATTTCTTCACCCAGAACTCCCTGCTTCCTCTATGACGCCCCTCACATCGGAGATAAATGTCCATTAAAACCACATGTGACATCACACACATGGAGTGATCAAGTCTATGAGCACCAAAGTATGAATTTCAAATTGGATTTTCCGGGCCTTTGCCTTTGCTAATGTGTTTGATATTATTTTCGGATTAACCTGGACAGCGATGTGTGAGATTACAACGTGGCCACTGTAGAAAGAAAGAGATCCTTTTGGGAGAGGTCAAGCCATAAAGCTTGTCTCATCTCTGAGAGGAAATGAGGCATTAGATTGAGTTCCCGTTTTAGTCACCCAAGCCTAATGGGTCATCTATCCTGAGAATCTTGGAGTTGTTCTTCGAGAGAGGGATCACAGAATCTTTGCTCTTCTTTTCCAGAGTCACTATGAAGGTGAAAAGACAAAAACACAACATTAAAGTCAACTTTGCTATAGCCATCATTTTCATTGGACTGCACAAGTGTTATGGTCTGTTCCTGGTTTTGAGAATACTGCCCTATGACCCTATTTATCCATTTACTGTATCCATTTAATTCTTTGCTTTTGCAATTGAGAAGCCAAATCCTGTGATATAGAGCTGAATTGAGTTTTAGAATGAAAATATATTAACTTCTAAAAATGTCCCTGAACGACTTTCTATTGTAAAACTTTATGTATAAACCATTGTTGTCAAAGAAATGTAATTTTTCAGTTGAAAGCTTTTTTGTTGGACTCTGTGTTCCAGACTGAAAAAACTCAACCATTATTGACTGGATAGCTGTGAAATTTTGATGGCATCCTCAGAGGGTGAATTCTGTTGAATTTAGTGATCCTGTGAATTTTTCCTCTGCCATCATGATGTTTACATTCTTAGCTTTTAGTAAAATGTCTTGAAGCTTCATTGTCATTAAATTTGGTACTGATATCCATTTTGCCCAGAGGATGAATCCTTTTGATGACTTTGGTAATTCTTTGAATTTTCATCTAGTGCCATCACCAGAACAAACTTTTCTCTTTTTATCCACGAGATATCTTTACATCAACAGATTGATTTGCACAGATTTAATAGGTTATTTAAGTTTCTGAGTGAAATATCTCAACAACTATTGGATGGATTGCTGTGAAATTAGGTACAGACATTCATGTCCTCCTCAGGATGACTTGTAATAACTTTGGTGATCCCTTAAATTTAGCTCTCATCTTATCATCTCATTTCAAAATAATTTGATTTAATAATTGATCTAACACTTTCCCAATACCTGCCAAACTGACATTCCCATCAGCTTCAGCTGTACTTTGTGTGCAAGTGCAAATTAGCAAATGTTTGGATGTTAAAATGATAGCATGTTAGCATTGTCATTGTGAGCATGTTAGTATGCTGACATTAGCATTTAGCTCTGTTTTGCAGTAAGTAGAGCCTCAAAGAGCTGCTAGCATGACTGTAGACTCTGTCTTGTTTCACTGTTATCTTCATTCCAAAGACATACTGTCTTCCCCTCTAGCGTCACCTAATTACCCCATAACTTTAACAGGCACCACACCCCCTACACCCATACCGCTCCCTCTGCGACTCCCCCATCTTGGCTTTCTAACAAGGCCATGGGGCATATCAGTGGGGCCTTCAGGGGCTCATTAGTCCATCCATTGGTTTCAGCCAGCCTCAGTGGCAACCTTGGGGCAAACCCATGCCAGGCCTTCAAGCAGGCGCAGACTACAGTCAACCTGCTCCTGGGGAGGAATGACACAGCTGCCTCAGCGAGCACGAAAAAAACAACTCGAAACAGACATCTAGAAAGCACTTTTTTGGAACTTGTCATGCTTGTGACAGCTCAGTGACAGACAGAAAACTGCTTACTGTCATGAGTGGCTGCTCCGATGCGAGAATGCAGTATGTGAGAATGAAACTTGTCAGATGCATCAGCAATATTTCTGTTGTTTAGGTTGCAGAATACACACCCGCTTTTGATTTTCAAACATGATGTAAAACCTAATTTCCAACTTTGGAAAGAAAGTGCGACGGTAGTTGGGCAGACAGACGTGGACTGAGTTGAAAGCTGTGGTCTGACAAGCAGGAGACATTTTGAGCTGACAGCTGACAGAGGAGATGGAAGCCCTGCTGATAGGATGCCGTTTCTGCTGCCGCTGCAGCTTGATATCTCCTCCAGCCTGAGGGAAGATGAATCGGCTGCTGCTTCTGAGTCTGGAGACGGAGGAGCTTTTGCCTCACTGTTGGGGGGCAAAATGCTTATCAGCGGTTATGTTCGGCATGTATTATGGAAAAATAAGCAGTTAAGTTTCCTGTAGCTGCTAATCCGCACTCCTGGGGGAGATACATAGCACGTGGGCTTCTAGAAAACCTTGATTCAAAATGAACAAAATGCTTTTTACAGGTACACACTGGGCACAAAAAATAAATAAAAAATCTACAAATCTAAAAAAACCCCAGAAAACATTAAATATGATTTTTTAAGATGTAGGCAGTAATGGACCATATCTGCCCGATTACAGACTCATGTTCCACAACTGAGATTTTCTAACTATTTAGCAAAGACAGATTATTCAGCTGTGTCCCGTGAATGAGATGACAGCTATATGGACTGCTGCTCCAGGGAGGATCTAAATGAGGGATGGATAGAATTGGGAACAGGAAGAGACGAGGAGGGGGACGTTAACGACAGGGCAATCTGTCAGCACTCACAGCCAAGACAAATGGTCCAATCTACGCAGACTCAATGTCTCCTCTGCATGCCTCATGGGTGTATCCACCGCAGATGTGGTGTGGCTATTGCCGCTTTGGACCTTTGAATGAAGAGCAAAGTGTAGCAGTGGATCTTTTCTTGAGGTTGTATCAGGCAACAGGTAAGCCGTATATGTCTATTCTAGCGTTGGAAGTTACTCAGAATTCACCAGAAACACAATTTTTCTGTTATTGTATTCCTGTCTCTCTCCTTATTTCGTCTTGTCTCTATATGTCTATGAAGCAAATTCATAAAACGAGAATAAGCGCAATTATTTTGCTGAAGTCAAAACATTTTCAACTCATGCAGTTGTAATCTTCTTGTCCAATCTTCCAATGTCCAATCAATTGTGCAATATCTAAAACTTGTGTTCTATCTGAACAGACTTCATGCTAATGTTTAGTACTATAGGTACTATGTTTTCATATCCAGCATCCTAGCATGTAAGCATACTAACATTTGCTATGTGTCCAGCAGAGGCTGATGGGAATGCATTTTCAGGTATTGGGCTATAAACTAAAATATTGGACAAATAAAAATTTCCACCTGATGATAGCGCTAAAGAAGAAGTTACAGGATCACCAAAGTTAAAACAATTCACCCTGAGGGGCACAAAGTTTCATGTCAATCCATTCAGTAGATGTTGAGTCAACCTCATGGTGGCACTAGAGGAAAAGTTAGAGGATCACGAGAGTTGTCAAAATGCATCGTCTGTGAACCATGAATGGCTGTGCAAAACTTTGTGGCAATCCGTCCAGTAGATGATGAGATACTGTATTTAAATAGATAAGTGGAAAGTGGAAATAAATCACCAAAGTCATCCCCAGGATTATCACGACATTTTACTATAAAGTAAGAATGTCAACCTCATGGTGGCCCTGGATGAAAAGTCAGGAACAACAAAGTCATTACAATTCATCCTCAGGGGCACATGATTGTCAAAGTTGAATAGCAATCTATTCAACAGACCAACACTGCAGTCCATAGAGCTGTGCTGGCTAAAACGCTGTGACAATACAGACACAATTTATTTCCCCAAATGTAAAAAACAGTGGATAAAATTGAAGCGTCCATCTTTCCAGCATTTCGAGAACACAAGAAAAACTGTAGCAAGGGAGAGAAAAGCCGCTAGGGCTAAAAAAAATTGCTCAGCACATTTCTCTCCTGTCTTGCTCCTCTCTTTCTCCAGGAGTCTCAGCTGATTGTAGCCCCAGGATGAGGAGGTCTTCTGTTTGTGTAGCCGACCTGACCCCCAGAACACATCCTTCACATGATCAACCCAAAAAAGTGGAAACCTGAAATGAGAGCGAATAATAGGCAGAGACATATTCCCACTGGCCAACCAGGACGGTTTCCACAGTTTCCGTGTGCATGCGTGCCAGTTTGTGTGTTACCCGTTGCCTCTTGCCAAAAAGAGGCCTTTTGTCTGTTCCAATATATTTCCATGAATCTATCTTTAGATGGGATTCATCATGATGAGTCCAGTTTTGTGAATGGTTCCAGGACTGTGCACATTGTGAGTCTCTGAGGCATTAATGTTTTGAGGTGCGAGAGTCCCATTTCCTGGAGCTGCTTCCAAATGATAGCTCCCTCCGCAGGTCTCCCAGGCAGCTCCCTCTATTAGAGAGAAGCCTTTATTCTGAGGAGGGTTTGTCGCTACGTCAGAACAAAGACCCTCTCTCTCCCACAGAGGCGACAGGTGGAGAGGAGGACGTTTTGACAAGTTGAGAGTGTCATCTCATCTACTTTCTTGTCAAAGTGAACCTTCCCTTCCCTTTTAAATATCTTCCTACAGCTCAGACAGAAAAAGTGACTACGATCTCTTTTCTTTACACGCATTCCCTTGTCTTCACTCAGTATTACTTACCTTAATTGTTCTGGGGTGGTAGAAAAAGTCTCAATGATGGATATTTCAAAAGTTGAGCAAATCAAAGCAAAACAAAAGACGTTGTTAATGGTTGATTGCAGAAACTTTCAGCCCTCACAGAAGACAGTTTCTTGATGCGATACCGACCCACAACACCCTTACTTTTCATTGAGCTATTTCTAGATCAGCTCTCCTTCAAGTAATGCAGCATTTTGTGCACAGGGTATGTCTTTGCATTGTTTTCTTTTGATTTCTGGAACCAAAGCTGTGATTATTCAGGTGTTAAAATCTAAATGTTGGGCCCGCTTGTCTGCACTGCCTCTCATCTATGACAGAGTCAATCAAACGATGCCTCCGGCTGCGGATCTGGCAACGCATTGTGTCGACTTTAATAGCTTCTGTAACAAAGTTAAGAAATGATTCACTTCAGTTTGCTGAAGGCTACATGCGCTGCACTGTGCTGTACTGTATGCGGAGAATGAATCATGGTCACGATATCCAGCATTTAATGTAATTTTTGCAGAGGAAAGAGGGAGGGAGAGACAGGCAGTTTTTTTTTTTCTGCTCTAATTGCCGCGCATGTTATTATCTGCAGGAGTTAGCGGGGACGTTTTCGCCAGTGATGTCTTTGTAATTACCATACACTAATTTTAACTGTCACTCTAAGCAGTACCATACTGTGGCTTCTGCACATTTTTTGTACAGTGATCATTATAACATAGTGACAAAAAGTACCATCCTCAGTAAGTGGGAGAAATGTTTCCACACCCACAAAGACTTTCACGTGGAATGAGTGTAATAAAAGATACAACCATGCAATATCAGAATCAGCTTTATTGACTAAGTATATGTACACATACAGGGCATCTGACTCAGATTTTTAAATAGCTCTCAGTGTAATTATACACAGAACAATGGACAGGAGGCTAGAAATAGACAGACAGCTAAAAACAAGGTCGACAATGCTGAACAAGGACAGCTAAAACTAAACACAGCACTATTATGTACATACAGGTAAGTGAAAACTATATATACACATATATTAGAAGCAACAATGGCCAACAACATACAACGTCAATATTCTTATCTGATCGTGACCAAAATCTTGCTCAGCCTTAAAGGGACACTCCACTGATTTTACATTTAAATTAGCTGGATGTTCTCTGTGACTCTCTAACCCAGATGATGCTGTCAGGGTTGTTATGGCATTGCTGAAATGTTCTGCTAGCACTTGTGTGTAACACGTGTCAGATTATTGTAATATTACATTACATGATTTGGGCATTGAGACTACAAATTCATAAAAGAAACCCTGCTTCCCAAACTGACAGTGTGGAGTTTTAATGTCAGCTTGTCTCTTATGTCCCTGAACTTTATGGAAGTGCAAAATGAAATTGCTGGAATACACCCTTTAACCAAGTCATTTTGATTTCTTAACAATAGCATAAACTTTAAAGTGACACTATAGTGTAACTTTTGAAAGACAAAGTAACATATTCTTCCTCTCGCAAATTAAAAGTTGACTTTATAAGCAATAAAACACACCTTGTTCAGTTCAATCCACTCAACGTTTTTGCTGCTGCAGCCTTGCTTGGTTTAGTATGACCAGAAGCTTATGGTATCTAATGTTAGCAAAGTTTAGATTCAGTTGTCTAACTGACATAACTGAGTCAAGTAGCCGACTTTATGATTTTTCTATACTTGTGCTTCTTTTACCATCCCATAATTGTAGCTTAGGCCTACAGCGGCTCACAAGGGCTGTTGTTAACTGATTTGCACACATGTCAAAATATTTTCAAAGAAAAGTAAGTTTTACACAATTTGTGTCTTCAGCACATAATCAGCTATTTTGGAGTTTAATTCCACAGAACATTTCTGAAGAGCAGGCCGAAATCAAGTGTAACGTGTAGCTTTTGTCTGTGCGCCATAAAGCTCTCTGTTGTTTTCATACCACTAAATGACGCCTCTCAGGACTGTCAGCATCTCAAGCAGGGGAATGTTATTTCAGCAGCCTTTTTCCTCTGATCGTCCTCTGTCTCTGCTTGTTATCCAACAGCTCCTTTATCACTTGAACAGCTCCATCATCGCAGTACAGAGTCGCCGCATAAGAGAGCAGCAGGCCATGAAGGCCGGCCTTACGTCACTGATGTTAGTGTGTGTCACGAGGTCGCGATGCTTATAGGCAGCAGTATGTACACCTCATCAACACTGGTGGTGGAAACGCAGCTCCTACTAAGGAAGGGTGACTAACTTGCCAGTAGGGATGATGATGTGATTACAGTGTGTGTGCATGCACAGCCTATCTGTTGTCATTAACATTTTACACTCCTCTTTGTAACATCAGTGCAGCACAGTATTATTGCCTGTAGCCTTGGCCTGCCTGCAACCCTGTCAGCCTTGTTCAGGATCACTGCTGATGAGGGGAGGATGTTTGAAAACTCTGTTAATGGGCACAACGAGGAGGAAGCGTTTCATTTTTCCACAGCAGCTGTCTGCTTGACTTTGTACACACACATACACACACACACACTCACACACACACACGCTTTATAGTCTGTGCCTCACTAATTAAAGTTGGAGTTTACCTGATGTCTTTGAAGGTAAATTAGCTCTCAATCTTGACTTGATTTTAAAAAAAAAATTATAAAGCAGAATTCAAACCGACCAACACATGGTTGCACAAGTTTTAAAACACCAACATTAATTATTATGCATACACATTACACAATAGACATAAGGAGGATATACTGTGGTAATTTTTTTTTTACCAGATTGTGTTAATACTTCAAATCTTGTCATGTTGAGCCATCAAGAAATGTTTTGTCATGATCTGAATTTCGGATTCTAAAATAATAGCATCATAAAGAAGATGACAAAAACGTTATTTCCGGATCACGATTAACTAAATGATTTCCGTTATAGGTCACAAATTAGTCATGATGTTACCACTTGACAGTGATGGAAGAAGTATTCACGGCTTCCTTTCACTGGCTACCCGTTGCGTTCAAAATTGATTTCAAGCTATTATGATTACTTTCCCTGAGAGGCCTCGCCCCAAATTATTTAACTAATCTTTTATTGCCCTGCGTCCTGATGTGTCATTACTTGATGTTCCAAGGTCCAGATTAATACACACATGTGATCGAGCCTTCGCTGTTAGAGCTCCTGGACTCTGGTAAGACCTGATTTTACTTCTGTTTACTCTTTTCGTGTTTTATGGCTTTTAGTTAGTTTTATTGTCTGTTATTGTAAAGTGTTTTAAAAGATTCTATATAGATAAAGATTATTAATATTATTAGTAGTAGTCATAGTAGAAGTTATTTATATACAATTATGAATAATAAAAGTCATGGCTTCAAAATGTTCTTCATGTAAAAGTACAAAAATAATATTGAAAACAAATGTATTTAAGTACCAAAAAGGCCTGTGGCCTAGAGGTTAGGAGGCATAGTCTACTGTAAATTTTTGCCCCAGCCAAAAATGCATAGTATAACCATTGTTACCACTCTCTCTCTCTCTCTCTCTCTCTCTCCATATTTCCTGTCTGCTTCTCTAGTGTTGTTATGAAATAAAGAGAAAATGCCAAAAGAAAACTGTCAGATTATGTTTAAATAAGGGTTGAATCGATGGCAACTGGACTTCAAGCATACCATGTGCTCAACAATACTATGACCTGGATGACTGAGAACCTTCACAGACATAAGTCAGATTATGTATTTATGTTGACAAATGGTTCCCTTCAGATTGTTAAATTATTACATATATTAATATTATGAAGTATAATTACCTCAAAACAGTACTTAAGTACTGCTACTAAACCTGCTGACATATGGATTCAGCCAGCAAATGTATGAATATTTTTGAGCTCTATGTACAGCTGCCAACACTCACATTTTTCATCCAATTATTTCTAGCTCACCATTTTACTGCCTGGTTAGATTAAACAAATTAATGCTTTTGCCAAGCTCTCATTCTTCAAAGATTGCCTTTACAAGAGGCAATCTTTGAAAAAGCTAATGGTGCAACTAATGTGTCGACAGAGTGAAGTGAAATTCACAGTCGGTGAGACAGATTTGTGATCACAACATCTAAATTCTGCTTTATTCAAATACAACATACATGTAACACAGGCAGAAACATCAACAATAATCAGACACCTAATTACATCCGTCTCTAAAAGATAAAATTGCATTGATTGATGACTATGTGAGGACAATCTCTAGTATCTAAAGGGCGAACTATGAAAATAACTGGGGTTAAAAATACATTAGTAACCAAGCGTGTTCTTAAAGTAGCTTTGCTGCATGCAAATACAAAATTAAAATTCATTATTGCACGTCAAACCATAGGGGCAAATTAAAAGAGACCTGGATGGAATAGAGTAGAAATTAAAATGAACACAGACCTCAGCTCATTTGTTTAGTCCACATATTCTCCATTAAATCAAAGAGATGATTTGTGGAATAACAAAACCTCAGAGACATCATTTCATAACCTTCTCTACTTTGGCTGTAATCCAGATATTTCTGGTTTCATTTGAAATAAATAAATCTTTAACAAACTGTGTCTCTGAGGGCAGACAAAAAATAGTAGCTGAGAAAAAGATAAAGGGAGGAAGTATCAGGAGAAATGGCACATTTTGTCACAAAGCATCTGTTCTGAAAATTAAAAAGGCAGCGACTTCACCACATACCTTTGTGGTTACTGAATTGACACCTATTTCAGCTGCCCACTAATGGACCCCCAAACCCCGGGGCCAGTTGTCGGATCAAATTTTCTGTTGATGTTTATCCCCACATTGTTGAAGGGATTTGTGAAGGAACGTGATAGATTAATCCCTCTTGAGCTGCACTTTTTTTATACTCCAGTGAATTGCAAGAATTTGGTTTTATCAGGAGAAAGTGGATCAAATCAAGTCAAAATGCCGAACAGTGACGATAAACCAATGGGGAAGGTCTTCACCTGGTGTTTGATATTACAGAGAAAATATGGAATATGTGAGCCTGGATGCAGCGGGAGCAGCACCTTACAAAAGCTAATTGAGTTTTTATCCGTCTCATCTCGGATTGGCTCATGTACAGAGGGGTAACCGGAGAGATCCTAATTGCCCAAAGCGTTGGCTTGTGGATGGTAATAGAGGTATCGTCAAGTACTATCTGATATCTACATATGAAGCTCATGTTACACAGCACTTTAAGAATATTGCATTTCATCTGTCGGGAGGCTGTCTGAGCCCGCACTGTATCTGAGGTCTATTTCATTATTCTCCAGTGCTGCTGCCAGACCACTTTGCTGGCATGGAGTCTCGTCTCATTTCATACGGAGAATAGAAAATGACAAGACGGAGCGCAAAGGGGCGGAACGACATACTTGACAACTGCGGGCCGAGATTGTAACTGGAGAAATGTGAATGTAAGTATTTTCACATTCATTGAGGCTCCCGGGAGAACGGGCTCCATTTGAGTTACTGGATATTATATGGAAGGCTAACAGGGTATAGAGGCCTGAAAGTGACACGATGTTGACAAAGGTTATGAGCCAATCCGAAAATATAACTGAATACACGGATAAAAAAAAACATATTTGTAAAATAAATAGACTGCAAAAATATATAAAAAGCTTTATACTTTTTCATCAAGTTTGTAAAAAGAAAAAAGATTATTTATTAATTTCTTTACCACCAATTATAGCTCATTTTATTTTTCAACTCAGTAGTTTTCTGATTGGATGTGACAACATTTAATCCTTTATCTATTTCCTATTTCATATGCAAAGAGAACATTTCCCAATTTCCGCAACACATTTCTCTGTTTTTCTTATTTGTATATGATAATGAAATGGGCAGGTCCAAATATGACCAGGCCAACGATTGGTTACCTTTTCAGTCAGTCTTTTCAGTCGGCTATTCTAGTGCTGACATACGACATACTGCTGTAGCATCACTGAAGAAACTCCTGTAACAGTAGCTAATGTATATTTTAGCCATCAAGCTAACATCTGTCAGTTAGCCAACGCTACTTCACAGTTCGCAGACAGTATGCTTCTATCTTGCCAACATTATCTTCATCTTAACATGTCTCTCTTGTCTTCATCGAGGACCACAATGAAACATCTTGGACCTTGTGATGTTTCCATCAACATTTTGTAGACTTGTTTGATTTAATGTCTCCTTTCTCATAATGTCAAATAAACTAAACGACCAAGTTCATTATAAGTGTCATTAGCTGGCTGGGTTTGTTATTGTTAGCTCGCAGGCTAAAATGCTTCTGCTACAGTTGAAGAGTTTAAACAGTGATGCTCCAGCTGTAATGCAGTACATGGATGAAGTTTTTACAGTACACAGTACGTGGACTGTGTACAAAAACTGGAAATGTGGAAATGTTGCTTGGGGGAAAAAAGAAATCCATAAATGATTAAATGTTTGCCAAGTCCAAAGAATAGCCAAAAATTAAGCAGTAGAAACATAAAATCAGATGGTAAAAGAGTCAAATAAATTAGGTTTTAAATTATTTCAACTGAACAAAGCTAAAGAAAAAAAGCTTTTTGCTTTTCTAACCAACTGATTGGAGGTTTAAAGCATAAAGCTGTGTAGGTCTATTTCTCTTCGCACTCCATTTAAATTATTTAAAAGTTAATCCATTTTGAACTACATACATATTACATTTTGTCAGGCCTCATAACAAGATGGGGATATGATGTTTCTCCCTTTGGATAAAAATAACTCTGAATAAATATCATGTAAGATCAGCTGTAACATAGTAATAAAGAGAAGAAAATGATATATGTTACTGGATTAACAAAACCAGGGAGGTGCAGGGTTTCTGGCTACCTTGTGTAAAGAGCTGTGAAAAATCTGATAATTTTAGGCAACATGATATATTCGTATTTCCTCTGTAAGCTCTCTAGCCGGAGGAGTTGAACCAGCGTCCACTTTAACACCTCTTGTACAAACAGATTAATGGCAGCAACACAGCTCCCATATTCTGCGTGGACCTTGTTACACCATTTCTTCAAGGCCTGCTGAGCATCCTAATTTGGAGGATACAAACTACATGTTTTTAAATAGGGCTTTTGCACCACACGACCTTGTGAAAGCATCGCAGGACGGCGTGATGGAGTTCCTCCTGGCCGTCTCTGCTCCCACCGCCTTGCTGCTGCGCTGCCGAGGTCATTACTCACTGTGACACCCTCCGCTGATCTACATCATATTATGAAGCGTTTAATGTTGTTCCCTGCTGACCGTATGGCCTTGCAAAACAACCACCAGGAGGACTACCGGGCTGCACTAAATGCATCATCACGATTGGTAAAGTGCTTCCCTCAGCAGATCCCTCATGCTGCCGTACTTCTTCTGCAAAACTTTTTAATTTTTGCTTTGCAACTTTGTTTGACATCCTGGTTGATTAGTTATTGATCATCTCCTCTGAAGCGCTTTGAGAAATGCATGCACTACGCAAACAGAATCTTTTTATGTTTTACCTCCTGAGGTGTAAAGTGCTCACAACTCAGTGTGACAAACAATCTGACTTACTGTACAGTCACCTTCAATTTTTCTTTACACTTCACACTACAAAATTGTGGAAAAAAGTGCACACAAAGAACAAAAAGCAACCAAGATGATTTTCTGTACAGTATTTCCCTACAGTTATTCTCTTCTCTAAATCTCATTTCTCTCTCTGAGGTACAGTACTACGCCTCAGATTATATAAGAACCACTAGCTTTACCAGATGGCAAAAATCTGTCACTAAGCTGTCACGGTTTATTTGGACATGAGGGGGGGAAAGAATTAACACTTGGTTAATAAACGCTCGGTGGTGGCTTCTTAGAAAGCAGAGAAGAAATGTACACACACACATCAAGCGGTGTTTAGGTTGGAGTGTGTCCACATGGAAAGCTTAACATGTTGGTGCAGAAGTGCCTGTTGCTGAGGGGATTTAGCAAAAGAAAAACTACTACGGTGTCCCGTTCATTACATGCCTTTCTTTTGTACTTAGGCTGACGTTTATTTTTAGCACATTAGCCCCAGGAGTCTTCCTTAAAGGGAGACAAGAAAGAAGAGAGCGGCAGAAACATTAAGATGAAAGGGAGAGTTTGGGGAATATCCTGTTTGCTATCTTGACAGTTAGATGAGATGATCAATATCGGTCTCTAAATATAAAGCTACAGCTCAGAGATGGTTGGTTTGGTTGAGCATAAAGACTGGAAACAGGTGGACTGATTGTAAAAAAAAAAAAAAAAAAAAAAAAAAAAAAAAAAGTGATAGCACCTCTATAGCTCATTAAGGAGTAAGAACTTCTCTGGAGCAAGTAATTGAAAGCTACAATGACTAAATGAACCTTGTGGTGAGACTGTTTTCCCGACTGCTATTTCCAAGGTCAAGGCTGACCTTTGACCCTCAAGTCAAATAATGAATAAAATTACAATACATCAGGACTCGTTTACGAAGACCAAAAAAAGTAGTGTATGTTGTGAATGATTGAATATCAAGGAAATTCAATGTCAAATCGATTTTAATCTTCACACAAGAGCACATGAAATGAACTGCATTTTACATTTCTCAGTTAAGAGATTGGAGGGGAAAAAATTATCAAAATAGCTGCCACTATATTTAATTGCATTTTCTGAAACACAATGTCGAACATCACAAAAAGCAAAAATAGCAAATAGCAAAAATAAACTCAACACAGCAATGGTAGCAAATAAAAAACACACATAGGGAGGCCTTATATTTACATTCCATTATATAACTCCAGAATTGATAATACACTTACTAAGACAGTGGTTATGCAGCTGATTGAAGGGCTTCATACACTGAGTATGAAAGTGATTAAAGGTGAGTAATCTGTGTTCAGACACTCAGAGCTGTTTGGATTTGTGGATGAGTATAGATGCAAAGGTGGCGTAACTGGACAGTAGAGTAACATGTTGCCATGAGCTCAGTGTTGAAGGTGTTATCTGGTCCAGATCAGGTTTTCAGATTCCCGGATCCAGACAGTAATAGTTAATCTAATCATTTAAATTTAGCTCCCTTTCTCTTCTGTCTCATTGTGTCTCTGCACAAACAGTGCACTATTAACTGGTTCAAATTCTAAGGACCAAGATGTAGTTTGATCATTAACACTCTTCTTTAGGCGTCAGTCAATGAGGATGATAAACAGACAAAAGCAAAGAAAGCATGGAGCATTTTCAGACCTGTTTCTGGTATTTGTAACCGAAGATGAGTGTCTTTAAAAGCTTAGAGCCAGCAGTCTCCTCAGCACGCCTGTCAGGATATCAGCTCATTTAAGTAACAAATTAGTGTAAAAAGTCTCACTTTCTGTTTAAGAGCAAACACAAGAGAGCACTTGATGGTTGAGCCTGGCATCAGACGCACATGTCCGCACATTAATCAGTCTCTAGTGGTTTGAAAATGCCACGAAAAGGCTGCTCTTGTCCTTCTGTGTTACACGCTGGATTACAAGACTGCGTTTCAAGTTTGTGTTCACAGAAAATGTAATTGAAGGAAAACACCGACTCCTTTTGAGACTGGCCAATTGATCAGCTATGTTAATGAGTGCAGAGAAATCAACACAAAAATCATCCAAGTGTGCCTGATGGATTGTTAGCTGCCGTGCTCAGAGGTAACGCTGCAACATTTACTATGCTGAGTGAAGACTGACTTTTAAGACATGAAAGGTTGTGAGAGATTTTTCAAAGTCTGACCTCTAGATTCATGAAACTGTAAAATGAAATATCATTAACTCACAGCTCGGAAGTAACCAGGGTTATTTTTGGTGTGTGGATTAGATTAAATCATGTGTGATTAGATCATATGACTTTTTTTTTTTTAAACGAATCTCCACCACAAAAGGCCTGACTTTGTGATTTTAGCTGCAATATGTTCTCATTTTCTCACTCTAGAGATGCTACTTGCCTACTCACAACACAGAGCCTGCTAAGCATGTGATCAAGTAACACAGGAAAATTTTGGTGTTTATTATTAAGATATGTTGATCATCATTTATTTTCCTTCAGAGGGAAATCTTATGCAAATCTTGCAACATAAAAAAAGATTTTTTTTAAATTATTAAATCTATTCTCTGAAGTCTTTCCAAGAGTAAAGGTCACCCAGGAAAGGTCAGTATATTATTAACATTTTACATCCTAAACTATCATGCAGTTACTCAACATTCAGTAAAAACAAACTAGTAACCTTACCTGGCCCTCAGTGCTGGAAACTCTACACATAAAGGTCATTCTCACTACATGTTTTGACATTTTACATGCATCACGTCGAGTTCCATCTTTGTACAAGTTCAGAAAGCCAAGCCACCAGATGACTTAGCCTGAGCCACGTCCGACACTACGTCCGCCTCCTGATCTTGACCCATCACTGCATCCGTCCCTCAAGCGCACGTGGCAGATGCCACGCGGCCGCAGCTCTCTCTCGGAGAGGCCACGGTGCTGTCAGCTCAGATCCGTCTTCGTTTGGGAGGCCGCTCCGCTTGTTCATTAAACCCAACATGGCCCAACAGGAGGCAGGCTTCCACAAACATGCTCATGTGCGGCCTCATAAATCCACATTAGAGAAGCAGAGGCATCTCCTGTGGAGTTGAGGTTGCAGGGGTGGTGGTTGAGGGGGCTGATGACAAGTAGCCCAGGCCCGGCATACAACCAGCTAACCACTATATCCAGGAGCAATGGTGCTATATCAGAGAGATTGAGAGAATCGCCTTTGCTTTGTTAAACTCTCCATCAAAATTTCAGTCTACAAAGCGTGTGACTGCCATTTACAGAGCCGGACTTTTTTCCAAAAGAAAGGTCAGTGGCTGGGGCAACTTGCCAGGTGTGTGTGGAGCAGCAGACCAGTGCGGTGCGATGAATGTAATTACGGCACACTGGCGATCTGATAACCTGCCAGTCTGTCTCTCAACGCTAGGAAAGAGCCCTGGCATATTAAACGTGGCTTAACAAACATGGTTGTGAGCATGTTCCCCATTCTGTGTCTGTGTGCAGTATTATATGGTAGGGGGAGTGGGTTTGACTGGAAATTGGGTTTTGAAGGCCAATTTTTTTTCAACTGTAAGTGTGCCAAATTTCATCTGAAAGAGTTTTCGACATTGTTTTGCTTGGAAGGGTTAGACCAATAAATGTCTCCATTAAACAACGGATTCAGATTTCTTCAAGTCTCTCTAAATATAATACTCACTTGCCATTATCTACATTAAAAGAATTATTGATCACTGTTAAGTGATCACTTTTGCATCATGACTCCAAGGTAAGAGACTACGTTTCCTCCCTTGGGTTTGTAGTCATTTTTCATTTTTGATCAAGTTAAATAATGTGCTTGTAAATAATGTGTTTGCTAGTCTAGTCTATACTTATCTATTTCATACCTCTCCACAAGGCTAGTGGGTTATGGAACGGCAGCAAGAGACTTTTGTTCTTTGACTTTGTCTTGAAGACTGCTTCTCCCCGGGCTGGTACACACATTGTCTGGAAGGCTAAAGAAAGGGACCAGAGGTCTCTCATGTGCAGTTAAAGCCATAGATTACACCAAAGATTGCAACATAATTGGCTGCAGCAGCCATGCTCGGCAAGACGGACAGTGATTCGTATCTGGCTGGAGCAAAAATGAGGCTTCGGAAATGTCAGTTACCAAAATCAGGTGGGGATCTTCCAGAGTTACAGGGGGGTTTTGTACCTTTTACTGTTTCCATGGACAGTGCTTCCTCACTGAGCTGCAGGGGAGAGAAGGATGAAAGCTTGCACTATAAAGACTAACTTTACAAGATACCCACCTGCTTTGTCTAACTCAAACTGCTGAAGCCTCATATTAGCTGCTGCTGAAATTTGGAATGCAATTTTATTGCGATTGCGATTATTAAAGCCTCCACTTGACCATCAGTATATTAATCAGTGATACAGTAAAATATTGAGGTCAATGACACTCATTCAATATCTGCTTTAATAAAAAAAATCAACCTCATATTGGGTACACAAAGGTAATGCTCTACACCTAGGTGAGGGACTGTTCAGACAAACACGGTAGCCATGGAATAAAAACTATGTTTCAGTCTGTAATCATATAATAGTCAGGCCTCAGCAGACAGTCCTGCTCCTGTCTGGAAATGAGCTTTAGACGACGGCCCTAACCGACAGCTGAGAGTCCAGGGAGCTGCCCGAGACACGCTGCTCCCTCTCTGGATCTCAGTTGACACTGTGAGTCAATGACCGGCTATTTAGACGTCGAAGCTGTTTGGAGACTGGTGTTAACAAGCACAAAGGGGCCACTGAGTGAACCGGAGAAGGTGTCGTCGTGTTAATAGAACAGAAAGCACTCGCCACACTCATCTGTTTTATTCTTCTTCCTTTTCAACCATTCACTCACTCGCTTGCTTTCTTTCTTTCTTTCTTTTTTTTCCACTGTAATTACACCTGCTCTGCCAAGCGTAGCTCGAGGCGTGGCTGGGCAAAATCACTCGTTAATATGAATCTGCAGAGGAGGAGGACTGCTCGCTGACAGTCTCTGTGGAAACATTAGGTTGTAAGCAGCCTGCACCTGTATGTCCCTCCTGGGACAAAGAGGTAAGGAAGCCTCACTTTGGGGAATTGTGTGTGTGTGTGTGAAGTGAGACCATCCATTTTCAAAATGTGCCTGCAACAATTACAAATCCGTAGTGAGGAAACAAGTGCTTGTAACTAACAGCCTTTGAGCTTGGGAGTGTTCAACCAGTTGAAATGAACCTGCAAATCACAATCGCACAAGGATGTCAGAGAGCCAGAAATAAAGGTGTTATCATCAGAATGAAAGCCTGAGGAGAAACGCACCTTAAAGCCATTGAGAATAATGATCCAATAATAAAAGCCTGATGCATATTACAGACAACGACACACACACAACCTTCTTATCTCTGGGATTGGCACAGCTGTTTTTGAACAAACGTCTCCTTGACAAAGAGATTTCCAGGCGGGAAGTGAGAAACTAAAGGTGTGACGACACGTCTTCAGCCCTCTGAGACAGCAGAGCGGCTGCTGTGTTTGTCAGGAGACATACAGAGCATTAACACCAGCCAGAGCACCAGACCAGACAGATAGTGTTACACAGCTCTTCCCTTCCTCATGTCAAACGAGCGTAATCAGACACATCTAGAGACAATCAGGATTACAGCAGCTGCTGACGGCAAAAAATGCTCCTCGCACTGAACTACACAGATATGCTGTGACGACACGCTGTGTTGCTGCGAGATACAGCGAGGGGAAATCTGTGCACGAGCCACGCTGTTCTACTCCAAAAGACACGTAGCTGCAGGCTATGCAAGGCTAAGTTGTTAGAGATTGTTGTGTTTGTGTGAAAGAGTGAGGAGCTGCAGGGAGAGGGAAATTATTATCTGTCTATCTTCAAAAGGCCAAGGAAGTTCAAAGTCATTCCTGCATGCAGACACAACAAACATCTCCATTAATTTAGACTGCCAGACGACAACATGCATAGTATGCTCTTCAAAGGAATACCACATATTAATTATTAATCCATACTATACTGGACTGCATGAAAAATAGCAATTGTCAGTCACATAGAAACACAAACGGAAAAGACTTGTTCCAAGGATGCCAGTTCTCCTAAAACAGGGTTACATGAGAAGCAAAGCTGCTTGAGCTCATTTCCATAATACCTCTGTGTGCCCCATGAGAATCTCGGGTTCACTTTGCCTTCATTAGCATGTGCCACAAAACAGCATATACCAGTTTTTTTCTGTTTTTTGCAGCTGGAGTATATTGAAAGGCTTTCAGTGTATGCTGGAATCTATGGGTGGGGGCTGTTGGATATGAAACCTGCCCACTGGCTGCAGCTCACAGACATTATTTTGGGGAATTCACTGCAGAGCCAAGGATTTTTATCAGATTCACAGCAGGAAGCAAATTGGACGGGAGATAACAGTTGGCTACTCTGATCACCTATAGACCTACAGATAGGAGAAGCTCATTTAAATTCAGACAGTGTGCCATCTACTCAACTTCTCAATTTGCCTTTATTTCCTATCAACTCACCTGATAATGGAAATAGCGCCTAAACTGTCACCGTAGAGTTTCGCACATTTTCGAACTTGTTGACAACCGGAGTAAGAGCTAGTGTTTGTCATGTGGTTCATGCTAGCTGCAGCGCTGCCTCAGGAATGAGTGTCTCTGCTCTGTCAAAGCCTTTGGATCACATTCCTCAGTTTTAAGATTAAAAAGGTCCTTAGTCGAGACATGTACAAGCAATCCAGAGGCGTTTTATTTAGCTGAATATCTTCACAGAAAAAAAGAGCAATTACATCCACCTACTAAATCCAAAAACTATGCAATGTGCAGTATAATCATTCAAAAAGGGCGTACTCTATATCACAATATTCACATATTAAAAACTCATAAACAAGCAGTGTAGCATTTCTCTGCAGCAGAGGCATAATGAGAAGGATGCAATGACCAGAAGTATGGATGACAGGTATTCTTCCACTTAAAAGTCAATGTACTCCATCCGTTTATCCTTTAGGAAAAGTAAAAATAGAACATATCACTCTTTGCAACTCTCTCCAAAAAAAACCCTTTGCCATGATTCATTGTCCATGCAATGTACACGGAAGACACTCAGTTGACATCACAGCTGCCAGGACATGCGGCGGTTGAATGGAGGTTGTGAGAGGGGTTAATAAGGAGCCATGACAGATGTCAAATCTGAATAGCATCATGGGGGGTGTTGGGGTATGGGGCAAGGGGAGGAAGACTTTCATGCAAATCTTAACATTATAAGTCATTTAATATCTCACTGCGGGGTCTCTGATAGTGTCCTCTCTCACACATCCGAATTGATGCTCAGGTTGGCCAAACGGGGGTCAGAGTTTATCTCGTACCTGTAATGGTACCCCTCCATGTGGTCCCTACAAGCATCCCGGATGTTGTACATCCACCGCTTGATGCCTTTCCTGTTCAGGTAGAGCACCAGCAGAAATATGACGCCAATCAGGGCCAGCACCAGCCCCAGGAAAACATAAGAAGTCTCCAGCACGCCCTCCATGTCGCCCGAACACTTCAGCCTCGACTGCTCCACCTGCAGGAGTGGCTGGTGCCTCAGGCCCTCGGGGTCTTCACAGGTCAGGTTCTGAACATCTACGACCTGAGTGGAGTTTTTCAGCCACAGCAACATGTCCTCCATGGAGCAGTCGCAGCGCCAGGGGTTTCCCGCCAGCCGGATGCGGAGACTGGGCTTGAGGCTGAACTCTGCCAGGGCTGTGGTGGGCAGATCCCTCAGGCTGTTGTCCCTCAGGTCAAGGTCACGCAGCGGTGGCACCTTCAGCGTCCCGTTCAGAAAGGTGAAGATGGAGCTGTTCTGCAGGCTGAGGCTCACCAGGCTGGGGAGGCTTGCGAATGCGTCGTCCGGAGGAATCACAAGGTCATTGTTGGACAGATCCAAGGCGGTCAGCTGGAGGAAGTCCCCGCTCTGCAGGAAGCTCAGGGCCACATCAATGTAGGAATGATTGTGAATAGACTTGCTGAGGTTCAGGACCTGCAGCGTGTTATTATGAGGGAAAGCTCTCTCACTGAAATTCTGGATGTTGTTGTTACTCAGATCCAACCGCACAAGGTTTGGCAAGTTGTCAAATACCTTTGCATCAACATACTCCATCTCGTTCCCACTGAGATAGAGATCTGTTAACTGATCCAAGAGGGTTGGGAAAGAGTCCACACTAATACGGGAAATGTTGTTTCCTGTGACGAACAGGAATTTGGTATTGGTCGGTAAAGAATGCGGAATTGCGTCCAAGTCCTGGTTTTGGCATTTTACAGTTTGAGAGAAGCACAAGCATCTGTCCGGACAGCCGTGACAGGACACTACGACCGAGAGGAGGAGCAGCAAACGCAACATCCCGGACTTGAGTGTTGTCCCTCGCGTTTCTCCTCGCTTACATCCGCACGAGCTCAACAGGCGCATGTTGGACAGTCGGCGTAAGAGTCACTATATAACAATCCAACCCCAAAATCACGTCCAACAACGGGAAAAGTTTCTCTACTAACGCGATGTTTCCCGCCTTTACGCTTTTCAAAAACTGCTCCCACTTCCAGCTCAGACTCCATATAACTACCTCCAAACCATCCTCGTCGTGATAAGTCTACATTTCCAGGAGGATAACGGCGATGTGGACGAAGATCACAAACTTCTACTGTCTTCTTCGCCTGTTTTTCTATATCTCGGTCTTTTCCACACAAAACTTCACGATATCTTAACAATCCCGACACAACAATAAAGTCCGATGCAGGATGTTAAAATCAGCAAATAACTTACTGGTGTTAGTGAAACAGACACCGCTCCCTGGCTCCCAGAGGTGCCGTGTTTAAGATGCGTACCTCCAGCCTGTCGCCCTCCCAAACGTTGGGAGTCTGGAGCCTGAACACAGCAGCGGACCGCTGGAAGGAGGGAGCGTACCATTGTTCACCGAGAGGGGGGGAACAGAAAACTCTTACAAGTTTATTCTGGATTTTTCACTTGCGATCATGCCAGACTGGATTGTTACATTTATCTTAACTTTAGTGTCTAACATCTAATTGTGAAAATCTAATCATCTAGTTTCATTAAAAATGGCCTGGCCTGGTGAGGTGGGGTCCCCGGACCTTTCGGGTCCCCTGAGGAGCTCCAGTGACGTCCCAAACAATGTGGAGAACGCTTAGCTTCGATCTAAGATAACGCACAAGTCTATATAAGAAAACAGTGTAGTCAAATATATTGATCTGAACTGATCAGACAGTTACACACATGATATTGTTTTGCAATTTCTATATAGCATTACTGAGCAGAAACATATTTTCAGCCTGCGTTTCTTGGAATAAACTGTCTTCACATGATGTTGTCTCAACATGTAGGGAAAAGAAAAAAGTTTGTGATTCATGTGGGAAATCCAGTTTGATCTGTTATAGTCTGCGGGAAAAAACGCATAGCCTAAAGGGACTGATAAAGAGCCAGAAGAAAGCTGGTGAAGGGAACACATTCATCATTTGATCCAGTGATATTGTCACGTTATTGAATACATATTTATTTAGAAAAGTCACAATCTCTTTTAGGATCATTTAGGGATTATAAGAGTCTCTGCACTGACTTTTAAACACTTATTGCATGTCAATGTGTATGTTGACACAATACAGAACCACATAGACAACAAACCTATGCAACAAACTCAAAATAAGAACAAAGAATAGATGATTTGAAGTCAGCTCAGATTTGAGGTAAAGGTTTAATCACATTTCTAAAAATTCAAAAGATCATCATCCTTTTGTGTACATAGTCATTTGATAAATTATATTTCCATTTCCACATGTGATGTTGAAAATGTGTGGTTGAATTATGTGTCCCACAAACATGGTTCCAGTGACTTCAAACGTCCTCCGGAAAAGGTTTAAGAAGGGCATTACAAAAACAGGGAAGCTTTATTTCCCTTACTTTATCCACAAGTAGTTATAAAAAAATAAATATTTCAAACGCAATCTTTCCACTTTCTTAACACTTTTTGGCAGTTGTAAATAATGTCCTCAACCAAATAATGATGAAACAATACATGTAACATTTGACAGTATCAAGGTTTCAATTACATGATATTATTTCAGAACATGCAATGGTAAGATTCCTTTTATCTCTTTATGTGGTGTATATTTCCACATCTCCTTTTGAGAAATGACTTGAGTGGTGACCTTGTAGTCAAAGCATTGTCTGCTGGATTATGAAGGATTATACTGCTGAGAAGGAAAACTGTGGATGTGTTCATGCATGAATGGTGAGGGAGGGCATGCTCATCAATATGTCATATTTGGAAGCCCCGGTGTAGATCCCAGTGTAACCCTAGCTTTACCCTCCTTTGACCCCTTCCTATTCTGAGCCTGGGTCAGTGTGACAATCATCTGAGTAATTCCATGAAACCTGGATGAAGGCTGAAAGTGATACTCCACCCAAAGTTAATTATGAGACTACTTGATGTTCTTGTATTTTTTACACCCACTTTTCATGTCCACACACCTGTCGGTGTGGTATGCTCAAATGATTTTGGGAGGAACATGAAATAATTTGTTTTATCGTAAAGGAATAAAATAATTATTACTTAATAATAATTACAGAGTGAATAACATTTGTAGAACTACAAACAATAAGCTGTTACTCACGTAAGGTGCAAAATGTAACACTTGTACAATTTTCTTGTATCATTTAATTTTAAAAAATTTATTTCAAGATATATAGCATTTTAAAATATAGTCTTTCTAACTTCTTCTTGTTTTCTAATATGCTATTATTTTAAAATTATCTTTTTAATGTGAACCCCAAAATAAAAATAAATAAATACATTTTCCTATGACATCATTGATACAGCAACAGCACAGTCTGAGCTCAACTACTTCGCACACAAATTAACCAATAGGATAGTGGGATGCACACGCGCTGACCAATCAGAAGTCTCGACATTTGCGAGGCTTTTTACCTAACCTGCAGTGTTTCAGGCATCCAGTCCTGTCAAAATTTGCACCAGTGGAAAACCCGCTAGCTTCTCTTATTTGTAGTAATGACACAGTGGAAGTACGTCGTTGATGCAACCTTCTCCATGTCCTCTTTCTTCTTTATCTAGCGGAAGGTAAGACATGAAACGACATTAATTTCCCTGCAGCAGAACAGCTAACGTTAGCTGTCGATGATGTGTCAGTTCAGATAGCTGCCAGAGCAGAATTTGCTAACGCTAGCTAACAACACTTGCCAGTTTGTCAAACCTATACTTTCATAGTCGCTTTACCCCACCCTAGCTGTTAGCTGGCAGATGTGAAAATACACAGCACATTATGATGATGGTTGGCGTGTAACGTTATCCTGCTTGGGAACTATGAGCTAATACATAGTTGAAGTTAGCAGTTAGTTCGTGCTAATGCACAGCTTGTTAGCAAGTTAGTCACTTAGCCCTATGTGTGGAAAATACGATCGGATAATCTTGTTTTAATGGTAAAATTAATTAATAAGGTCTTCAACACGCTACTTTTCTTACACAGAACCCGACGAGGGGTTGAGTGGGTTGCAGCCAATACAAAAAACTAAGAAGCTCATGCTATTTGGCTAATGTAGCCTGTTACGTAACCCTGCTGTTTGGGCAACATTAACCGCCTTTCTAATTCATATTAGTGCATTTCCTTCACAAATACATTACCCATATGCAGACTAACGGTATATGCAAAGTTTAAACTGAGTAGCCTCCAATCTTATTTGCACAACACTGTCAGATAGCTGTCTAGCAAACCTGTCAATTCAGCTGACTTGTGCCTCATGTCTGTAATTAGGCCAAACTGGCTCTGACCTTTGCTCTTGCGGTTTTGGATTTCATCTCATTACTGCATCTTGCATACAAAGCTGTACTTTTTGGTATTTTGCAAGCACACAAAGTGTGAATCTTGTTTTTCAGTGATAACTCTCAGCTTTTCTTCCTCAGGTGCACTCTACAATTATGGAGTTTTGAAAAGAAGAGTGAGAATTTTGGGGGGGACAGGGGGCCTCTCCCCTTGAGTTTGATGGTTGGACTGCTGGACAAGAAGGTCAGAGGGTTGTTGAAATTGTTGCCTTTTGTAAATTATTTAAGAGTATATAGAGGAGAAACTATTTTTGCAAACATTAATATGTACAATTTTGTATAAAACGCACAAGAGGTTTTGTATTTATTGAATTCTCAATGCCATTATATGCTACAAGCACCTTAGTTTGTGTTCAAATCTTGGTTGAAATGGTGGACTGAAACAAGTCACAGAAAGGCTCTGGAGTCGCTAGGGTGCGGTGGAACTTCAACACAAGCACAATTCTAGCACTCCAAACCATTTCGACCTTTTGTTGACACATTTTTTTTCTTCTTGGAGAGCAGCTCTGTTACACTACAATTTTAGTGACAGTGTTTTTGGTTTGTTACGTCAAATCCTTTTTTTTTTTTAGTTTGTTTGCAATTGTGGGCGGTGGGTTGTCAGAAGGACCTTGTCATACAAAAGGGAGGGGGGTTTACTGTGAAGATTTGGTGGAGGTCAGGATGAGTCTGGCACTGCTGGACTGCACCCCCAAATGCCGCTCACAGCAGCATGCAGATGAAGTGGTGGCGGCACTGACGGGTGGCTCTGAGGGGCAGCTGCGGGCGTTCTTGACTTCACACTGCCACAATGCGGCCACCTTGCGGGATGCCTTTGGTCGCACCGCCCTGCACCTGGCAGCTTCTCTGGGAAAGAAGGCCCTACTGGAGTGGCTGCTGGAGAGTAAGAGTGCTGACCTCATGGTGAAGGATAAGGAATCCGGCTGGACTGCTCTGCATCGCAGTGCTTTCTATGGACAGATCCACTGTCTCATATCACTGGTCAAGGTATGTATTTAACATGGATCATCAAAAAATTTACTGTCTAGTGTTTTTCAAGGTGTTCATTTATTTAAATGGTCCCCTTCAACAAATTAGTTGTGTCATGCAATAATATGGAACCTGCGGTGCCCTTAAAGGAAAAAAATGAAGATTTTTCCTTGCTAATTTTCATACATTTGATGTAACTTTGAATTTTTTTTTTTTCTTGACATTGTTTCAGCATGCTGGGCTTCTCTCCACCCAAGACAAAGAAGGTCTCTCTGTCCTGGACCTCACAATGAAGGACAGACCACCGCATGTTGTGTTCAAAAACACAGGTAAGAAAAGCTGTGCTTAAGTGGAGTTGAGTTTTCTGGCTCAGCTTCACCTTCTTCAAGAGTGCATGGAGCTTATAATATGAAGAACAACTTTGTTGGGAGACCAATGTGTTTGAGCTTGTGGCTTTTATCATTAAAAAGATTATTGTTTTGTTGACATTGTCATACGTCAATATTTCATTGGTGAAGTTTGACATTGGACAAGATTATTATTAACATTATGACACATTCTGTTTAATGATTAATTTCACACATACATGAATCAGATTTTATTCTCCCTGTGTGATGTCACATCTTTTTCCAGCTATTATGATTTGGGCTTTTCACTTGTGGAGGATGTAGTACCCACTTTGAACATCCTTCTGTTTTATCTGCTTTATTCTATTTTAGCTTATAATTTATCCTCTATTTTATCTGCTCTTTTAAATCCTATTTAATCCTATTGTGGTTCTTTTTTTAATGCCATTTATGTCTTTTGTAAAACACTGTAACACACTGTACAAATAAAGTTGCCTTTCCTTTTTTTAATGGCAAAGAAGTACCAGTGTTTAAATCAAGCTTCAGGTGGAAGCAGCCATGGCTCTGCTTGTAAATGTGTTTTCTTCCTCATTACAGACCCAACTGAAGTGTACACATGGGGAAACAATACTAATTTCAGTCTGGGGCATGGTAATCAGGAGAGCCGACAGCACCCTGAACTTGTGGATGTGTTTGCCAGGACTGGAGTTTACATCAAGCAGGTAGGCTGACAACACACTGCTGTTGTCTCAGATCTCCAGGGAGTAAGATGGTATCTTCCTACAGTAAAGGGCTTCTCTACCCTGCAAACCCCACTCGCATGTGTCACACCAGTAATGGCCTAATGCCTCCAACTCAGTGCCAACATGTGTTACATAAAAAAAAAAGCCAATGCACATGGGTACTCCTGGGTAAACCAGCAAAACAATCCCTCCCCAGAGTCCTATATTACACAACCTTCTCTTCAGGGTAAATCTGCATTTGTAAAAAATGTTATTAAATATTATTTATGTGTGGGAGTTTTGAATTGCCCTTTTGATAAATGAATGAAGTTAGTGATTGTAGTAAAACAGGGACATTGTTCTTGGTTAACTGGACTTGAGAGGTGGGGGTAACAGGGAAAAAAAGAAACAGCACATCAGCAAGTTGTGTGACTGAGTCAAATACAGGGCGTAGTTTTTGTGTCAGGCGACCGATTAGCTTTGTCTTGTCCTGTATAGTCTTAATTGGTGACTTTGTTGAGCCGGTCTGTGCATGGTTAAACCATGCTGTTGGACTGTGCCAGCCTGGCTACAGTTTCATGCATTTGTCATGTGGGTGCTCTTAGTGTGATTAATATAGCTACTGGCACCAGAGCAACCACCCCCTCACTGATGTGTGTACACACCAGGTGCTAGTTATAGAAAATTAATTAATGTAGAATGACTGTGTTAGATATGCTGTCATTTAAATCTATTCTTTAGACTTGGCATTTGGATGTGGTTTGTGTATTTGTTATACAATTATGAATCAGGGCTTTGTGTCACCATCTTATTGGTGTTTGCTGAACAAACTCTATGTTTGAGGTGTTTCTTTCTGCCCTGCAGGACTTGTCATGCAGAGTAATTTCATAAAGCCTAGTGGGGGACAGTTGGATCTGATTTCATGACCACACAATGACCCAGTGGCACTGCGTATAGTCTTTGTCTTTCTATCCCAATCCAGCAGGTGCCAGAGGTTAAATATTAATTCCACAATGACATGTTTTTAATTAAATGAACCACACTGATGTGTATGCATGTGTGTGAATGTCCACATCAATGTGATACTTTGGGAAACATCCCTTCGCTCTATTGAAAGCTTGAGGGGAGCAATGTATTAGTAATGATGTTTGCTTTTCCACTTGTGCCCTGGCCTTTATTGGTATAGTGTTTTACTATCACTACAAGAGGGCTTGGCCAAGGGACATGGAAAGAGATGCATCGCAGCCTCTGCTATGAGGTCAAAATTATAATGACAAGAGCCTTAATTAGCACCAACTTCAGTCGAACTTTTTTTCCCCTTAGAATAGGATATATAGTATTTTCAAACAAAGCAAAAGCAGAATAATCACTATTGTGATCATGTTTAATCGCCTCTTCTCCCTGTAGGTGGTCCTGTGTAAGTTCCATTCTGTGTTCCTGTCTCAGAAAGGCCAAGTCTTCACCTGTGGCCATGGACAGGGAGGACGACTTGGCCATGGAGATGGACAAACTTATCTGGTGAGACTTGTTATAGAGCATTATTTTGGTGTGACCGGGTGTGTCATCTATTTTGATATATCATTAATCATCAGGCTCTTATTGTATAACGAAACTTAATAAAAGAACCATTTGTGATCAATGTTTTAAGCTGTTTAATGACCAACTTGTAATAAATGAATTCATTAACCATGGATTCAGTCAATATCAACAAGTTTTTAGATTTTTTTTTATGTAATCTTTTTAGATGTAGGGAATATGAAACCGATGCAGTGTTTACTGACTTGATGTCTCTGCTTCAATTTTAGATTATGAAGTTCAGTTGGTAGATGACACACTTAAGATTATGATTGTCAGTCTCAAAAAAGGATTTACTGCAAAGGGAGGTGAAGTTTAGGCTGTGTTCACTTACCCGTCATGAGGTAAATATTAATCAATTTCAGCAAGTAATTTTGTCCACTACTGATAAAGGTGGCAGTTCCTCCCTGACCAAAGCCATGTACTGTAAACATAGAATCAATATGAGTTTTTGTCTCCATGGTTAAATGCCAGAAGCTGCATTATATTGAGAGATGTTTCTAATATTTTGTCCACCCCATTTACAAACATGACAGGGAAAAAATATTAGAAGCACACTTCAGTAGAATGCAGTCCAGTATAACATCAACACAAACTAGAACCTAATAAAGAAGTAATACACATACAGTTGACTTAACATTAAAGCTGTGATGGTTAGTTGATTAAAAAAAATTAATAGCCAACTATTTTGATAATTGACTAATTGTTGCAGTCATTTTTCAAGCAAAAATGTCAAGTATTTGTTGGTTCCAGCTTCTTAAATGTGAGAATTTGATTATCTTTGTAATCTAGGATAGTTCATGAAAAGTTTTTGGACTGTTGGTTGGAAAATGGAGCAATTTTAAGATATGATAAATTGAACATTTTTCACAATTTTTGACATAGACTAAAGGATTAATCGCAAAAATAATTATAAAATACTATAATACAATAACCTACAAGAAAAATACTTGAGTTGCAGCACTGCTTAACACCTCTGAAAATGAATTGAACAAAAACTGTCCATTATAAGATTTGAAAACATAGAATATAGATCCATTGTATTCATAGGATTTGTTTACAATAACAAAAATATAGAGGATGACTAGAAAACAGCAGGTTTCCGGCTGTAACAGTGCCATTTGAATGACTGCAGGGAATAGTTATAAATAAGATAATGTTATATACATCTTTTTCATTATTCTCTCCTTCTCACTTGTCTCCACAGATTCCTCGGATGGTGGAGGGTCTGACGTCCCACCACATCTCCCAGGTGGCGGCAGCTAAAGACCATACGGTGGTGCTGACAGAAGAAGGCTACGTTTATACTTTTGGCCTCAACACCTTTCACCAGCTCGGTCTCGCTCCTCCTCCCGCCTCAGCACATGTCCCTAAACAGGTAAGAGGTAGCAGGGAGTCTAATGGAAAGGGACTGATGGCATTTTGCACAGCATTTCACAAGCATAGTTTGTAGGCTAAATGAGATTTGCTCATTTTGGTGAATAATATGACAATGTACCAGGAGTGCTGTAGTATTTTATGCAGCCTGTACATTGAGAATTGTTTTTGATTTTAAATTTAGAGTCTCTTAAATTCTGCGTACTTCAGTTTTAATGTCAGTGTAATATGCTGTGTATGTAGGTGTTCTCCAAGACGCTGAAAGGCAGGACAGTGATTGGAGTTGCAGCTGGAAGGTTCCACACGGTGCTGTGGACTCGGGAGGCTGTCTACACAATGGGACTCAATGGAGGCCAGCTGGGTGAGTCTCAACATTGAAATGTCAGCAAAGGCACTGTTACAAGAGATATTTAATGTGACTGAACAGCAGTGACAAATGTGTATGTAAAGTGTATTCATGCCAGAGTAACAAGTAAAACTTATTCAGCAAGTATGAATAATGATCTTGTTGCAATGGGACTCTATGTACTTCTGTAGGAGAAAGGTGTGGTGAAGACCCTCCATCATATCAGAGGAGGATGACACAAAAGGCTATTATGTGATTTTTTTATTTGTATTTTTTAAGCAAAAGGCCAGTATTTAAGTATTAAGCAAACACCGCTTGCAGGCATCATGATGTTAATGTACAGTATGTTTTGTCCTCCATTGTGTGTTGATCTCCAGGTTACTTGCTGGATCCTAATGGAGAGAAGTGTGTGACAGCGCCCCGGCAGGTATCAGCCTTACACCACAAGGATGTTACCATAGCTATGGCAGCAGCTAGTGATGGAGCGACAGTAGTCGTGACTGAGAAGGGGGACGTCTACCTGTTGGCTGACTACCAGTGCAAGAAAATGGCTTCAAGGTGAATGGGACAGTACAACTTATTACACTAAGAACATGATTCAGTTGGACTTGTATTGAATCTTCTTTTCCTAACAGACAAAAGAGAAGATTCCATTTTATTAAAAGACTTGAACAGTCACTCTTACATCTTATCTGTGATATTAAAATTGCAGAAGTAGTGAGAAAAACTCTTGGTAATGTCCAGTATTCATTCCGAACTAACAAAAGGCTGCATCTTGTGATGTCAGACAGAGTGTTTGTCAGGCAAATGCAAAGATGTAATCTCTTTAAAGAATGAAAGGTTTTACTCTCTATATTCTTCCATGCTTATAAATCTGATTGACATGTGCAGCCTTTTGGAGCACAACTGTCTGTTCTGCATCACCTCCAGTATTCTAATCAGACCTACTTTGAATGGCAGCAGATAGTGAATCATCAACTACTGGAAACAGTTAGGTTGTCTTTTTATTTGATTTGCGTAGCATAGTGCTGTCAGTATGTGTTTGTTAGAAAGGGTAGTGGTGCCAAGTGCATGCCTGTCTGTTAAGTAGCAATAATGCAACATTGGATTGACTTGAATGCAGGTGTTCAAGAAATCAGCAGTGATAATTAAATGAGCATCCTACACCAAGCAATGTAGAGCTTGACCCAAATAGATAGAAAAATGAGTTAGTGAACTATAATGAACTTATGCTTTGATGTGACACTTCATATTCTTTGATTTGGATTGGTCTCTTTCAGGCAGCTGAACATCAAGAAGGTACTGGTCAGCGGTGGTAGTCTGGACCACCGTGTGGTTCCACAGATCCTGAACGAGGGAGGAGGGGAAAAGGTGACCATCTTGGCATTAGATGAAGCTGGGAGGGTAAGTGTATTGAGAAATGCTTTTCCTTCTGTTGAGAAGCGTTAATGATAATAATATGGAGAAATCAGTCATGGGACAGTAAAACTGTAGTTTACTCTCACTTCTGCGTCAGTTTCTAAATGTTAGGACAGAGAGAGAATTTATAACATTGTTATTTTTAACTTTGCTTTACTTCCCCTCTTGTTATCTAACCTATGGTGCAAGTGGACAGTTATACAATCCCAAAACAGGCCAGCCAATATGGGGTCCTATAGATGAAAATGGTGACTAAGACTTATGTTGTTGTAACTTTTCTTAAATGTTCTTCCTCCTCCATTTCCCCCTCTCTGTCAGGTGTTTTGCTGGCGGTCCTGCGGCAGCTCGGTGAGACAGTGCCGGTGGGCGTACGGGCGCCAGGTTTTCATGTCGGACATAGCTCTCAGCAAGAACAGCATGATGTTTGTGACTCAGGAAGGGGAGGGCTTCAGTGGTGTGTGGGCTGGAGAATATAAGAAGTACGGGGAAAAGAAAGGTAAGGAATTCAGCAACATGGTATCTTGAATCATAAAGTTGGTGTGTTGCAGTTGTTACTTGATTTTTAAGTATTTCAGTAGTTTTCAATAAACTTGTCTTGACTTTTGCTTAATTTGATCAGATATTAAGCCTGAAATTTGTATAGCTGTTTTTGAAAATTAAATATGCTACTCATTTCAAGTTTATTAGAAGCAACACAAGTGTACAAAGATAATTAAAGAGAGCACAAGCAATTGGATTAACTAAAAGACATAATCAAAGCAAGTTTCTAAAAAGAGGTTTTAAATTCAGTTTAAAAGTATGTTAATAAATCTGATTTACTTGCTTCTTGTTATCTTCTAGAGGTCAGCGTGGAGGTTTGTGGCCATTCAGATGCTGGGACACTGTACGAGAGAATTCGCTTGGAGAAACTCCCGTATGTCCACAGAGCTGTCAGCATCACCATGGACTCTAAAGGCCGAAATTTTGGAGTGCTTCAGTCTGACCCCAAAACAAGGTAGGATCACTCCCTTGAACCACAGAAAATGTGGTGTTCAGAAGTATGTAGAAAGACTTGAAACCTAAAAAGACGCTTTGGGACCAGTTAGACGTGTAAAGTGTGAGTGAAGTGCAAGCTGTTCTGCAGCTAGTGTTGACAGCTGCGTTGATAAAACTTTAATCAGACAGACGTGAGACAGATGACTCAAAACAGAAGCTTAAACACATCCTGTGTTAACAGGGTGTTAAAACTACAATGAGTGACACTTGAGCTATAATTGAACTGGAGAAAATAAGTCTATGAAATCATGATGAGGTGATTTTTAAGGGCAGACAATAGGTAGGAAATCCAAATCTCATCTTTGAAGTTATCCCAATAAGTGGATAGAGGAGGCCCAATAATCCCAGTTGAAGGATGGATGAATGATGAAAATTGTGATCTTTGTTTATTCTTAATCATCCTCTTGACATGCTTTTTTATTAACCACAGTAAGGTTAAAAACAAGTTGACTGCATTTGATATTCTTGTGGTCAACTATGCTGTATGTAGGCCAAACATCAAACTATTTGAAGAGCTAACTAATGCACTGGAAAAAAGCTTTTAGAGAAATGACAAAGAATATCTAGAAGGTCTAAAACATAGTCCCATCTTACGGTTTAAGCATGTAACTCTGCCATCTAGAGGTGGAAACCTGCCTCTTAAGAGATTGGACACAAGAAAAGATCGACTTTAAAGGCATAATCTCCCCAGGGACTCAGTGATGACTAACCTGTGAATGTTATGTTGGCACATTTATGCCGGTTGGGCATAATGCAGGACAGACTATTTATCTTATCTGGTTGTGTCTAATTGTCTTTATTTTTAGATCTCTTCACTGCCGATAACTGCTTTATTGGAGCCAGTGTTACAGCATGGAAGCCCCTTTTTTTATTATACTGTTGATCTTTTTAACAACATATGGTGATTTTTCTGCATTTGCTGTCTGATAGATATTGTTATCTTGTTATTGAAAAGGTCTGCTCTCTATTTACATTTATTTTTTCTATTTAAACAGGCCTGACCTTTTAAAGATGTATTGCCCCCCTTCTAATTATCACTCATGTGCAACAGATGATGCCCTTTGTGTTTATGTTCTTTATATATATGTTCTAAATGGTCATATTGATCATCTGAATGATTGTACAATGTTGTCCACCCTGTGTCTTTAATCCAGCTTGTATGAGATCCCCATCATTTCTTCATCCTCCTTCTCCCAACACTTTCGGAGCCTTCTGGATGAGGCGGATGAAATGGACAGCATCCACGATGTGACCCTTCAGGCTGGTGATCGCACCTTCCCGGCCCACAAGTACATCCTGTCCATGAGGTCCGAGTTCTTCCGGAAGCAGTTCATGTCTGAGCATTGCGGGGTTGATGAGGAGCTTGAAGGGGAAGTGAGGAAGAGCGAAGATGCCGTTGGCTGCGATTTAATCATTTTAGAGAAGATTCCAGCAGACATGCTGGAATACGCCCTGCACTTCATCTACACCGACTCCTGTGAGCTGCTGGTGCACGGGGCCCGGCCGAGAGTCTCAGGGACCTTGACAGCACAAAACCAGGTGAGGAAATGAAAACAATCCCGAAAGTGTTATTCACTTAAGAAACTCTCATGTTAGGTTTCAGTATGTGCTCTTGCTTCAGCCGGTTCTAAATATTTGCATTAGCCTTGAAGAGCTTTTTTCCATGAAGACTGTGTTCCACTGTCTTGTCCTGTCTTGGCCAGGACTCGGAGCATGAGAGGCTTATCAGCAGCCTGCAGGACCTGGGTCTGAGAGGTCGTTCAGCTCTGGAGGTGTACCACTCCCTTCCCCCTGCAGCCAAAGGAGATGCTGACAAGGCCAAGAGCAAGAGCGCCAAGCCTGGCAAGAAGGGGAAGGGAGGCAAAGGTGACAAGGCCGGGGCCAGCGAGGGAGGGGCCAACCCTGTGAAAACCTTACAAGGTGTTGCGAAAAAGCTGGGCCTGGGAAGCCTGTCTGCACGGTGAGAGACTGAGTGTGCTCCAAACCCAGAGGCAAGATCAGATTTGGTGTCATTTCTTGTTAATCATGCTGTCTTTGTTTCCTGACAGACTGGATGGAGTCAAGTATGAAAGTGGAAAGATCAATGTTATAAACAAGAAAACTGGCAACAAACCCAAATTCTACCAGAAAAAATGGTATGAGTGTACAACAGTTGTCACTAGAGACTAGATTGCAAATAATGAATTTGACGTGAAAATGCATATTTTTTGTTATTTCTGTTTCTGTCTTTTTGTGTTCCTATCTTAGCTCCTATCTTTGTGATGTTACTCTGAAATCTGAAGATGGGAAAGAGTTTCCATGTCACAAAAGTGTTCTCTGTGCAAGACTAGGTAAGGTGGATCCACACATGAACAAACATACCTGCAATCGCTGTTTTTAGTGTCAACCAGGTCATTAACCAGAATCATGTAAGATCTGGAGAGTTTTTAAGAGGTCTGTCAAAACTTGACTGGATTGTTACCCTTGTCTTGTTTGGAGGCCACAGTGCCGCACTTAATTACATTGTGACCTGTTTAAAGCCACCTTCCTGATTTGTAATGTTGCAAGTTATTTACTGAATGGAACTTTAAATTTGATGGATGTTGGATGTCTTAGACAAAAAGTGAGTCACAAATGTTTTAACTTTTGTGTCCATCTTTTCTGCAGAATACTTCAACAGTATGCTTGGAAACCCCTGGATTGAGGTATGGCAGCTTTTCATCTCATACTGCCTCATTCATTAACCGATGGTCTAAATGCTTGCACTGAATGCACTTTTGTGGACCATACTGGTACTGAGAATAATGATGTCTTGTGCCCCCTCAGGCCACATCCTGCACTGCACTGGAGATGCCCACTAGCTCAGAGATTCTGCAGGTCATTCTTGAGTATATTTACACAGATGAGTCTCCCACCATTAAAGGTAACTTCTCAAATTACACGTTGACTGACAGCACATTTTTGAATTGGTATTTTTAAGGTTGCTGAATTTGCAACAGTAGAAAGGCAATATTACCAGGACTTATTGTTCTTTCTTTCTCTGACAGAGTCGCTGAATGTAGAGTTTGTCTGCAATGTATTGGTTGTGGCTGACCAGCTGCTTATCACACGACTGAAGGAAATGTGCGAGGTCGTCATCACTGAGAACTGTATGTTGTTTCTCTTTACCTTTTTCCTTCCAGCCAGTGTCAATTTGATGGGTTTTAAGGTTAGAAGCAAAACATAGAATTTGTTAATGTACAGACGTTAAGCCATCAAGACACTACAACAGGAGTTTTGTGCAAACTTGAATTTCTGATATCCAAATGATATCCCCTTTAGCACTGTCAATCTTTACTAAATATGACTATGAGAATTGGAAAAAATGTTGCATTGTTGTTGTAGTCATTGCATTCTGGAGGTTATTCACAGACTGCTGTCCCTTCATGTTATTCCATTTCTTGATCTAGTGTTCTCTAAAATATCAACTTTTACATAATGTCAACATAATGTGTCATCATCTATGGTCGGCCAGTTACCCACGAGGGATACAGAAAATAGCAGCACAATTTTACATGGAAGTTATGGAAATTATCATTAGACACAATTGCTCCTTTAAGACTCTTCTGTGAATCGTCATTGAAGCTGCTTGCTTTGCTCTTCGCAGTGACTCTGAAGAATGCTGCCGAGCTGCTGGAGTTTGCAGCGATGTACAACGCAGAGCAGCTCAAACTCTCCTGCCTCCAGTTCATTGTGCTCAACATGGCTGCCCTGCTGGAGTCAAAGTGAGAATCAGAATAACTCAATGTACTCTTGGAAAGGTCTTTTATTAATTGATTCAAAGCATTTCAGCATAGTTTTTTATCTTTATTTTTTATAGCTACACAGCTCCTGTATAGAACACTTTGAACAAAGCGCTGAAATGAATCGTTAGCAGTTTTCATTATAACCTCAAAAGTCAGTCCATACAAGAGTATCTCGAGTATGTATTCAGTAAAGTTGTGGACTTGTAGATTCTGATTTTCAGCAGGGCAAATTCTTTCCTCAGCTGGAGAGGACTAAAAATATCTTTTCTCATCTGAATGTGTGTTTCTGTCTGTCTGCCCCTTTGTCTTTTGTGTTGCCCTCAGAGCGCTAGATATTCTTAGTGATGAAGTGCTTGTGGAGCTTTCTGCAGCCTACAGGAGGATGGTGAGTCACCCCGCCCCACCCCGTCCTTAAAAAACATCCCAAGCATCATCCTTTCCATGACTTTAATGTTTGCTTGTTGTTTGTCTTTTGGCTTTGATTTTTTTTTTCCCCCCAATATCAGTAATTACAAGCAATGTAATTGTTTAACAGCTTCTACAAAGTTTTGAACTGAATCCAACATAGACAAGACACTTTTTGTTTAGAATGAAAGGAGTGACTCTGGAAAAATACCTAAACATAACTGTTGGTTTTCTTATATAACTTGCAGCGGAACGCAGCAACTCCTGACACACTCTGTACAGCTTCAGGGGAATGAACAGTATTACAAGTGCCATGAGTATAATCAAAATGCAATAATTTAAAATAAACTGGCAAAAAAAAATTCATAAATTGTCCATTGTTCTGATTAACAGTGTCTTTGGGTGGAATGTTGCATTTAATCACTGCATTTAATGTGTTCAATTGTATTATGAATGACTGCAGTAATTGTTATTTCAGTCAATTTTCTTTGTGCACAGTTAATTAAACTTATTGCATATTTTTTAAAGTCAGTTTTCACTTGTCATATCTTGATGTAAATGTGTACAGGTTCAGATTCTGATGACAGATGAATGCTGGAGATGCCTCATGGGTTTTTTTCTGTTTTTCAGTCGTATGTTTGTTTTTTTAAATTTCAGATCCCAGCCATGCAAAAGAGAGTTATCACTCCATATTGTGGCGCCCCAGACCTCAGTGTGTATGAAGATGAGGATTTGGACTCAGCGTTCAGCCCCAAACCAGAAGCAGAACTGGATCACTCCTGCAGGTACACAAAAAGAAATGTTCATTATCTCCATATTGACTATTGTTGAGTTTTTCTTTTTTTAGCTGCTGTGCAAAGTTTTTTTTAATTTTTTTTTATTTTCATTGCATCTGGAAAAAACATTGTTACTCTTTTCATGTGGGCACAGACCTAAAGTTAGCTAGGTAAACAGGCTATCTGCAAATCCCTGCACTCCCTTTTAAACTTCGAAAATGTGGTGCCCCAAATAAATATGTGCTAATGATTGTACCACATTATCCTCCCCAGGGAAATCCTGTTAAAGAAGGCCAAAATGAAGGCTAAAAAGAAACCAAGGCGTCGCTCTGACAGCTCAGGGGGCTACACTCTCTCTGACATCATTCATAGCCCCCCTGCTGCAGGTATACTTACACACACACAGAGGAAATATCGGTCTGAAATGTTTTTTATTAAATACTGTGATTACATGCTGCACATATCCACACATCATGACAAACCACAGCATTTTTTTTGTTTTTTTCTGTCACATTCTTTAGCTCCTTTTTAAAAGCATGTTGTTGTCGGGTAATATGTAATCATTTCACTAACGCACTCTGTTTCGTCTCAGTGGTCTCTCCGTCCCTGGTCAAGTCAGGAAAGGCGAACTCTACAGAGTCCCTGCAGGAGCTGCTCACATCTGACTCAGAGGGCAGCTACATGGGGGTGGGCAGTCCCAGAGACATGCAGTCGCCAGTCTTCCATGACAGAGCTGAGGTTAATGTCGGATCACTACAACAATCACATGCACTTATTTTGATACAAACTTAGAACCGGTAAACAACAGGTAAAATTGTTGTTTGTCATCTGCAGGATGAGAAGGCTTTCAATCAGAGGCTGAAGACCCCACCCAGCACCCCGACCTCACTGAGGGATTGCCTCCCAACTCCCCCCAACTCTGCTCCACAAACCATCCCCAAGGTCCTTCCCTGGTACAATAGACTTAATTATCCTATATCTTAAAATATCATCTTTCTTACAGTTTTATTTGTTGTCTGTCCTTCTACTGAAAATACTGTAGATAAAATGTTCAGAAGGATTTTTTTTAAGAAAAGCAGGTTTGAGATTTAAGACAAGGCAGCCTGACTTTAACAACAGACCTTATATCCTCCCACAACATTCTGATGAGGGGGTTGAGAGGAAGGAGAAAATGTTTTCAACCCTAGTTGATAAATTGATATTGAAAATTGAGCTGTATGTGTGACTGTGTTATTACAATCTGCAGTCTTGCTCGTCCACCCCCGGTCCTGGATCTGAGAACCATCATGGACATGGAGGCCAACTCTCTGCAAACCCTCGGAGCGACTCCTAAAAGCCCTGGAAGGTATGAAACGTCTGCTGTATTTATTCTACCTGAAGAAAATATTTACAAAAAAATGATTGACAGTGACCGCTTTGTAATGGTGATCAATGATCAAGATTAATGACCGATTGTCATTCAATTACATTTGTACTGTTGCCTTATATCTAAAATGTGATGCTATATTTTGTCCTGTTGCCCAGTCTGAAGGAAGGCTGTACTGCCACAAGACTGAACATGATTTCTTTACTGTTGTTCACTTAAGCTAACAGTACATATTTTTCCTCCTGTCAGCGCCAGCATTAAGCACTCCCCTGTTCCCACTAAACTGTCCCAGAAGCAGAGGAAGATGTTGGCTATGGCCAACAAAGAGGCCAGTGTAGAGTCCACTGCATCCAAACCAACCCCCACAGTCACCCCATCCAAAAGCAGTGGGAAGGCCTGGTGAGTAAGTCCAAATATGAAGACCATTACCGTCCACTAGTCACAACTGTCAAGAAATAACTTCCTGATTCCTCTTGATTGGTATGACTGTTAGTTTTAAAGTGGCTACAATCAGTATTTTTATAATAACAATAGATCCAATGACCACATGTTTGTGGATTGAGTCACTTGAAATAACAAATCCACCCCTCAGCTCTACTGTGGGTCTTTCAGCTAAAATTTTCCTTGCTGTTTTTTTTCCACTCACAGCTCTCATCTCATCACCGATGTTTCCTGTTGCAGCAGGCAGTTGTTTTCTGATAAACCACTTGAACACTCCCTGCCCAGCATCAAATGGGAGACAGACAAAGTTAGCACCTAGCTAGTGAGCATAGTGGAGCATTTAGCAGATAAAAAGCCTGATATTAGGATTTGGTGGAGACCAAAGCGGGGCTGAAAGGAAAGTCAATATTGGACTTATATTCATCAGGTGGCTACAATTTCATGATTGCATTTATTTTTAGCCTAGACAACATGAGACAGAACTATAAGTAATCATTGTGAGAAATAACAGTGCAGCACAGAAGTTGAAAGCAGATAGATGCTAAACAGATAATGGTTCAAAAAAATGGTGTTTTTGTTTTAGTTGTTTCTATGTCTTAACTGTAGCCTTAATGTGAAGTCAATATTATTCAACATCACACACACAAACAGCATAAAAAAATCAGATTGTCATCTGATCTGCATCTCCAGAAGTGATCAATCTCCGCCAGGATTCCTCAGTCCGTACATTAAGTTTACATGAGTGACAAAGTTCTGCATGTTCCAAGTGGTCATTGCGTGGTGAGATGCTGTCATCGTGGGTAGAAAAATCTGTGCTTCCACTCACGAGAGTTAAAAAAAATACTTGATCCCTTCTGCAGGAAACAAGTTCTGGTTACAAAATAATGGTTGTTCTGTTGACAGTAAATCCCTCCCTACCTACTCAACTGCTTTACACTGTAGATTTAAAAGAGCTCTGGACAGTATATTTACATGAAGATGTATTTTTCACACTAAGAGTACCTAAGCTTTTTAGGCATACAGCGCTTGACAATTCTGAAAAAAGAATTAACTTCTAACACAGCAGGTCTGCCTAGGAGCAGTAGCAACAAAAGTGCAACCATCTTTTACCTTTATTGTGAATTAATATGCCACACGTTTTCATTTGTTTCCATCTGCAGGGCAACAGCAGTCCAGTCCCCACCCTCCTCGTGCTCATTTCGGGCGCTGTTGGAGGAGGAGGAGAACCGCTTGATCAGAGTAGGACAGACAGGAGTCCAGAGGGGCCAAAGTGCCCAGGTTTCCCCCGTCACTGCTGCCCCTGCAACCAGGAGGGTCACGTTCAAATGTGCCGAAAGCAGCGAGCCAGAGAGACCTGCTGGGTGAGTATCTGTATATAACACACAAGAGAAAGATTGCTGCCACAAGATTAACTACTTCTGTTCTGTACTGCAGTTTTCCTCTTGGTGGCACTATTGAGGTGTCTTCATAAAACTGCTGTTAGATTTTTGAAAATCAGCCCACACACACTATAGAGGATACCGCATTAACTTAAGAGTCATTCCCTCACCACTAACTAACCTCATTGCAATACCTAATCTAAGCCTTCATTAAAAAAAGATGAAATTATATTCATCCTATTTTTTGACTTTGCTCATCAGATTGAGAAAATGCCCAAATATAAAGTGTATTTTATTTTCATTTTGTGGGGCCACTTCATCTGACACAAACATACACTGGCTATGAGATTAAGAAATAAAAAGGGGAAGTAATAAGGAATGTTTATTTAAGCCTGATTCCCCAGAAAGCAAGAAATGTTAAAATATTGAGTTGTAAGTCACAGCTTGTCAAATGCAAGTGCTGACTGACTGGACCTCCTCTAGTCAGACAGACAGAGAGAGGCATGATGCTCTGGTCTGAGTGAGGTGAACAGCTCGAAATGACCCAGTACAGCTGGGGTGACCTGCCCACGGACACTGAGTCAGCCTGACCTTTGCAACATCCCCAGACAGCTGGACAAACACAGCACACACAGACAGCAGCGTGAGCTCCAGTCCATAAATATGCATTTCTGGTTGAATTGCGTACAACAATTGTCCATGAGGGCAGATGATCTTTTTATTCTAATTGCTTCTAATGTAGGCCTGTGTGTGTGTACTTGGACTTGCTACATTGTGAGGACCGGAACCAACCAACCACCGTTTTTTAACCAACAGAGTGAGGACATTTTTGGAAAGTGAGAACATCTTAGCCTCCTCACAACTTCAAAGGGTTTTGAAGGTTAAGACTTGGTTTTAAGGGTTAGGTTAAAATTAGGTTTAGGTTAGGATTTGGCATTTAGGCATTTGGTTGTGATGGTTAAGGTTAGATTAAGAGGCTAGAGAATGCAGTAAGTCAATGAGGGTCCTCACAAGTATTGTAGTATGTGTGGTTAATGTTTTGCTCGTGTTGTGGGGACGTAAAACTGTTTACACAGTCAAATTGTGGGGACTCACCTTCCTTAAGGAGACAAAATGCAAGTGTTCATAACGTAAATCATTAAATTTTGGGTGAAGACTTTGGTTAAAGTTAGCGTCGGGTTTAGAGTAAGTCACTAGGAAATGAATGTAAGTCAATGTAATATCTCCTGAAGTAATCGAAACACGACTGTGTGTGAGTATGAGAGACAAAAAGAAATGAAACAGTAAGATTTGAAGTCGTAAAAGTGAACTTCATCTTCTAAACCTTTTGGAAGTGCATCTCTTTTATCTGATACACTTCCTCCGCTGCATGTTTATCCACGCTTCATGCTGCAATCTTCAGAGCAGACTTCTAGATATCAAACAGCTGTTTGAGTCACTCTGGTGAAGCCGGTGATGTTAATCAGTATTGATAAGGGCAGCCCTCGTGTCACAACAGATCATACAGAACAGGGAGCAGGTTTCAGGTTCCTCTTGGTATTTGGATGAGCAGAGAGACAGATGAGTTCAAGGCTCAGGAAGCAGCAGCTGCCTCTTATATTCTCATGTCTGTCTTCTGGGACACTGTTTCCATGTCCTAAGTCGGAATTAATACAGATGCCTTTGTGCTTTGATTGAATGTTAGATTTTTTTTTTTTCTTTCTCATGATGTCTTCTATGAACAGAGGTGTCTCTTGGCCAGTTTAACATATGCACACACAAACAGACTCCACTTTCCATGTAACTTAAGCATACATCATAGTGAGTGATTAGGAATGTTTTTGGCCACATTTATGACATGATGTTAATGCAACGTGTTTTCAGCCCTTGTGGAGAATCTGAAATAAGAAATTACTTTAAGAGCACACAAATCAGACTGCAGGGAGCTCATCTATATGACATGCCATGTCGAATCGATGTTCAGGATCCTCGGGGGATAGGAAAAAAGCAAGACAGGATGTATGCTTTCACAGACAACGAATATAAATATTCAGGCAGGGAATCTGTCTGTTTTAATGGAAATATTGTGTGTGTAATGGCAATTTATCTATGTATCACATATACAAGGATCCTTCAAAGTCCTATACAAACATTTAAACTTTGAAGGCATGTATCCTTTTTTCCCACATGAGCCTTTTTTTGTTCTCGTATTTTTTTAAGCAGCTGTAATCAGTTTTTTTTTTTTTTTTTTTATAATTACAATGAATGTAACAACTATGCGAAATGTAAAAGCGGCCTGTTGGACAGAATCCACAGTGAATTATCACCTAACGCTGCAGTTCCCCTCAGCTCTACGAATCATTTAACTTCTTTCAGGTCATTGTTCTGATTTTCCAGCCCGCAACACTTTTGGTTCACCCTCACCGCTCTCATGTTGTTGTTTCATTTCTCTGAAAACAGAAGACAGCTGTTTTCAGAGAAAGCAGCTCTAAAAAAAAAAACCTCTGTAGGCTAAATGGGAAGACCGTAAACCAAGATTCGGACTCGTGTGAGGTCTTGTATTTTTTAGACCTGCTGTTCTCTAGATATGATTTAAACCAGTTTCTGACTGGTACCCTTAGTTCCACACTATTTTCACTATTGTCAAGGAGAACCAGAATAAGTCTTACCTTCATCTGTGCTTATGCAATGGTCATTTAAAACTTAAATAAGAGCTGTCTCAGTATTGTATAATCGAGATGTATTGTAACTTCAGTCCTGTTTCGTAATCAAATAAGAGGTTTGTGAAAGCCAGGTGGACAGGCGGCAGTTCACACACTGGAGCTTGTCAGTAGTAGTTGACTCAACCTTTGTCCACACACTCTGACTCTTGTTGCTTTCACTATCACAGCGCAGGCACTGATGCCCATCGTCTCTCCGTCTCACTCTCTCTGTATCACCTGTCTCTCCCCCTCAGGCCGTGGGTGCTGGGAGCAGTGGGCAGCCCTCCCCTCTCCTCCCTGGTGACCTTTGCCTCCATCGTGGAGGAGGAGAAGCAGCAGGAAGCCGCACTGATCCGCAGCCGAGAGAAGCCGCTGGCGCTCATCCAGGTAACGCATCTTGTCTGTGCGCATTAACGCTCACACACTCACCCACACGTACACACTCCTGCCAGGGCTGAATGTATAGCTTGTGTGTGCAGCAAGTGGAAAACATAGTGATGGTGTTTCAAGGTGGTGTGGCCACAGCGTGTGTCCCCTCTCTGTCCATGTCTGGCAGACATTTATGTAATGAACATCACGTTCTGTACAGTGCTGGTTAGAAATGAGGTCCCTCCAGCTTTGTCCTTTGACAGCCTTCTCTGCTCTTCTCCAGCTGTTGCCAGGCTTCTGTCAGCACCTTCACAAGACACTTTTTTTCTCTCCTGTGGTTTTCTGGTTTCCATTATGTAAAACACTCGTATTATCATTAAGCTCTCAGTGTCAGCATTTTCTCTTTTACCCTCAAATGAAGTGTGGTTTTATTGCCCCCAATATCCCCCGCTTGAGCTCCTTTTCTTGTCTTTTTCTGTCATTGCAGATTGAAGAGCGGGCAATCCAAGACCTCCTGTTCCATTATAAGGCGCGTGACAACCCAGATGAGCTGATAGTGGTGGAGAGGTCTTCCAGAGGTCCCATAGCAGCCCCAACTTGGAACAAACACTGACGTTAAACAGCACAGCCACTACATACCATCAAAGTGAGAACATCCCCTGCATTTGTCACTCTGTATTGTTGGCAGCGTCCCTGAAACATCATCAGACCCATCAGTTCGTGATGAGATGCACCTCTGACAGATCCTGCCTGGCATGGGATTAGTCTGATGCAAATCTATACTTGTCTCTGCAGTGTTACTTTGAGTTTTATTGCTGCTCAACATTTTGTTTGTATGTGTGAAAGAGAGTGAGTGTTTTTCATAACAGAATGTGGTCCTGAAGAGAAGTTTTGGTCTTGGGATAACTTATGCATGTTTTTTTTTTTTCTCTCAATATTTTGGTGGAATTAATGTCTCTACTTGGCAAACCAATAGTACAAAAAGTAACCAAGTTTCCCAAATAAATATTGTTATTTATGTGAAGTTAAAGTTGCCAAAGAAGTGGAAATGTTCAAGCCACAATATGGGTCCAAACTACATCACCTCGAGGGCTTGTGTGTGTTAAATCAGTACAAGCTCTCAATGTGATTAAGAATGTAAGAGTGCCAATTATCAACTGTGGCAGAGTGTCAGTGAAGTAAAGTGAGCTGTTTACCAAGGCAGTATGTTTAGTTTCTTTTAGTGGTCCTTCTAGGTTCTTCCATTATTTCGACTGATTGCTTCCGCTGATTTGCAGTGACGTGGTAACCTTGCTGCAGTCACTAAAGATGTGTGTATTCTAAACATGAATGAAATATGTTTTCATATTTGAAATTCTCTGATGCAGTTATAGTGAATGATAAATGCTCAGTAGGGTTGATTGTGTGGAACTGGCTTTCCAGCCTTTGAAGTTATCACTAGCGTGTTTTCAAGGAAGTGGTGTGCCTTTATCAAGTAATGACGACATGCACACAGATACAGCAGCTAAAATATCATTTTCTCTTCATTATTTTCTTTACGTTGTTTTTCTCTCCAGCTTTTTAGCTGGAACCAATGTAATTTTAGTAGGTACCTCAGATCCGGATCATGTCATCTCGTCTTCAGATGCCATTTGTGCGTGTGACATAATGATGTGAAGAGAAAATGGCATGTAATAAATTATCTCAGCTGTGCAATGATCCTGTCTCCTGTCTCTGCTTCAGTATAGACTGCAGTGGATGGAATGAAAGAAGAGACAAATTTAATATTCTTAATTTTTTCCTTGCTTTTTTTTCTGTCCTTTTTTTTAAAAGCGGAAACTTGGTCCTTTACTGAGAAATTTGGCTCTCACCACATCTAATAAAGATAACATTTAATCTGCCCATCTCCTGACACTTTAGCTGCCCTGCATGAGCAAAGGACCATTATCAAGTCTCAGCCTGTGATTAACTGTGATGACCCTGATCTGAACAGCGAGTGTGGCGATTTAGGGATTTTATTGGCTGTAATTACAGGTAGAGCATCACATCGGAAGTCAGGGAGAGACGGCTCGTGGGGGAAATATTAATTACAGATTAGGATCTATTAGCCGGTGCAGAGACGACACGTGAATCAAAGCCTTAGAGAAAAGAGTCCGTCGCTTTACATCACTCCACAATGTGCTGGGCTGATACCACAAGTCTGGAGACTAATGTGGAATTTTTCAAAAGGACTGCTCATCCTGATCGTCTGTGCTCTGAATAAAAATGCAGTGTTTTTGCAGGTAGTGGAGTGGCACATTACATGTTTCAAAATTAGACCTTGAAGCATTAAAAAGCAGCCTACATAATGTACTTGAGCATGTGCACTCTCTCTACAAGTGTGTTTTCGATTTGCATTAGCATCACGGTTTAGAGCCTTATCCTGATTTTGATCTTATTTACATATGCTTACACAGAACATGAGAAACCTGGTTCTTCATATACCAAGTTTCTGATCATCTGTGTGCAGCACAACACATGGGATTGGGACTGGGATACTACAAAAACCTGATCAATAGAATACCTACAAACACACTGTTGATCTTCATCTATATGGGAGCTGTAGAGCCCTACATCAGCGCCACCTGTCCTATTGCAAGTGTGTTCATTTAAATGGGATATTATTAAGCTACTAATGATATAAAAGTGGATACTGTTAGAATAGTTTTTCATACATGAAATGCAACCTTCTGGTCGGTTTGGTCGGGTTTGCATTCATAGTACCTATTGGAGCAGAAGCTAGATAGTTCAACCCTTTAATGCTATCCATTAAATGTATCCATTGCTTTCAGCTATCTGTGTCAACTAATTCAGTTGAGCTGCTCCAATCTTTCCATGCACTTCCTGCCAGCTGCAGATCTACCTCTGGGGTTCAAGTAGCCCTTCCCCTGTTTAGCAATCAGTGCTGCGGAGTGCATAGTTTTGCAGAGGAGGGCGTGACAGAGCAGTGGAGCATATTTGAGGAAGGTACACACTTCCTGTGGAGAGATGGTGGAGGAGAGGCCCTGGCCATCAAGCCTTCCTGAGAGGCAGATGGAAAAGTCATAGGGCCGTCCTCCAGACAGAGAGGATAACGTCAGGATTAATTTGTTTATGGAGAAAAACCTCCTACATTCCCTACCTGCTTTGAGTGTGTAGCGCCAGGTTAGAGCAAAATGAGCAGGGTCAATCCCCCATTCATCCAACCTTATTTCATTACTCATCAGACTGCTTGTCAATGTCATTTGCTAAGGTCTTATGATTGTAAATGACTCCTAAGTAGTTCTCCAACGTTCATGCTAAGTATAACAGTTCAGTATATCTGGGAACAGCAGAATGGAAATATTACACTTTAGGGCAACTGAAATAACAAACAGATTTTTCAAGGGTTTGGGTTACAAACTGAAGTTACTCAGTTTCTGTGTGTTTGTCCTTTTGTGAGTAGATTTGTGTTGTTCATCATGTTCCACATCTGTGAACTAGCAAATAGAAACCTGATCATTTATTTCTGGTGAATAAGGGAACTTTTATTTTAGGTATTTTTTTGTGAAACAGCAAACATTTTCTCCTACAAAGGAAGTGGCTATGAGTTGAATTCCTGGTCAAGATAAAAACAAGGAAGTTGATGAAAGCGATAACTCACACTGCACACTGACTGCATCTAGCTTGACATAACCCTGTGTCAGATCAGTGAACGCAGCAACGTTTGTAATAACCAGCTTAAATTCAGTTGTACTGTGGCAACAACAAAGGTGGCTGTAATTAGTAAAGTTCTTTAAAGGCCACAAAAGTATAGCAAATGTTTTTTTTTTTTTTTTTTTTTTTGCTTTTTTTTTTTTAACTTTTCGGTAATGGTAATTAAAGTTATTAAATATAGCCATAAATAAACTGCAACTAAACCATGTTATATGGCAACTTGGTACACAATATACTGTTTATGTGATACTGTCAGACAGATGAATATATAGAGCCCAGGAAGGGTCATGGAGAAGAAAAAACACAATGTAATTATTTGGGCTCTGGAATTGATCATTTTTCTTATTCATATGGTGGCACAAATTTTTCCGATGCCCCAAAGGAATTCAAAAATTTAAACATCATTATAGAATAGATGTAGAATAGAATAGGTATAGAATATCAAGGGGTTAAAAGTATTCCTGTACTTCTTTTGTACATCTACAAATAAAGTACACATCCTCATTAGTTCAACTAACATGTATTAAAAGTTTTAATATGGAGAAAAATAACATCCAGCATCTACCAAAACGTTCAAATATCATTGGCCAACATCAGATGCATTTAACAAGCACAGGAATTGGACATATTGTGATGTAGAAAGACAATTAATTGTCAATATAACTGAGTTGACAAGTCATAATTTCAAAGATATACATATACAATATATATTTCGAGATGATCTAAATTTGCATCAGACACTTCTACCAGTAATACTAATAATAAAGGTAATGGCTCTATAAACATGACTTTAACATGCATTTGTAGGTGACATTTAAAAGAAGTGGCAGTGCAGAGTACAACAGTAGATAAATTGGGAGCCTGACTGATGCATAGCCGGTCCTTCATAATACTTTAAGAGTTACTTAAGAGTTATTCATACTCCTCTTTGGCTTGAATTCTGACCTGTGCCTCAGTCGGGGAGGGGGGGGCAAAGGTCCGACTAGCCCTCCCGATCCTATTTAGTGGACATGGAGCCAGTTAGCCCTGGATTACCTGACCTCTCTATGGCCGTCACTCTGCTGGCAGCTTTACAAAGATCATTAGAGTCTCAGGAAGTGTTTTACTCTGAGAACGTGCCGGCCCTTCAGCTCCTGGCTTCCTCTTGCTATCAGTTTGACAGCCTCAGAGTCATGTGCCTGGCAAAGAGCGCGACCTGTGACGTCTGCAAAGCTTCGTCTTTTGTTATGCAACTCTATTTTTACTGGTCTCCCTAAAAAGTCTGTAAGAGATTTACAGATAATTCAGAACGCCGCAGCCAGGATTTTGACCAATACATAAAAAAAAGACATGACATCTCTCCTCTGCTTGCATCAGTGCACTGACTACCTGTATCCATTAGAAGTGATTATGAAGTCCTTTGCCTCTCATTTCTTGTTCCAACAAGAACTCCCAGATCTTCCACTACCTTCCTAAAGAAATCTGGTGAGGCTGCTTTCTGTTTTCATCAATCTATATTGAACATATAGAGCAGCAAACTCTCTTGGGATTTTTCAAAAGAAATTAAAGACCTTGGCTTTGAATTTGGTTTCACTTTGCTGGTATCATTAAACTGTTTCTGTTCTTTTACTATTACTACTTCTTTTAACCTTTTCTTTATTTTTCATCTGATCCTATTTTTCATTTGCACTTCAGACTGCATCTTTGCATGAAAGGTGCTATATACAAATAAAGTTATTATTATTATTGTCACAAGGCATTGGCCAAACTAGTGGATGTGATGACAGTTGTAAGTGATTTCCAGTTCATTTTTTGCAGAGCAACTCCATTATATTTTTTTGTGAAACGTTTGCACTTGAGAACACGCAATCACCCCATTTAGCTGATATTTCATGCAAAATTAATTTGCATGCATGGTGGTTCAGGGTTCATGGAACATTTCTTTTCATCAGGCATGCAGCACCAGGCCTGCACGCTGACTTTGGTATGACTCTAACCAAACCATGGTCCAATTCTTACTGGCTTTGCTTGTTCCTCCTTCTGTCTTTCCATTATCTGCTCTTTCTGTCAATCTTTTTAAAGCAATTTTTGAAAATGGGTTTGTTCGCCCTCTCACCAGATGAGAACTTCGATAACATTCTCATGTCTCACGTCGGTTAATGTGAAGCTCCAGCCAGCAGCCAGCCGGCTTAGCTTAGCATGAAGACTGGAAACGGCTCGCCTGGCTCCGTCCAACGCTAACAAAACCGACAATTCGCGGGGACTTATGTGCCGGACCTCCAGGGCTCGCTAATTAACACATTATATCTCGGTTTTGGTTTTATGTGGATCTGCGGTTTTTATGAGAGGTTGTTTGCTGGCGACCTCATAGCGATGACAAGACTTCAGGAAGTTAGTGAGCCTGGCCAAGAGACAGTCCCGCACATAAGCCCCCATAAAACCACAAATTGTCGTTTTTGTTACCTTTGGACGGAGCCAAGCCAACTGTTTCCCCCATTCCAGTCTTTATGCTAAGTTAAGTTGCTGGCTGCAGCTTCATACTTGCTGCACACAAAGGAGAGAGGTGTAGATCTTCCAAGGAATTAGGTGATATATGATTTTTCTAAGACCCTTAGAAGAGATCCTCCTGTCTCTGGCTTCATCCCTCCGTCTCGAATGACTGCTAAGACATGTTGTTACTGTATATGGACACACCCGTGAAAGATGCAGGCTGCAATTAAGTGTGCGGTTACAATAACACAGATTAGAAAACCACGCTCCAAAACCCTCGAGTTAAAGGTGTGGCTGTTTGATGTGGATGTTTTCCAGCGTGCCTTCGGGACGGTTTCGACGTCCAGGTGGGGGAGAGGCTGTCATACCATTAAGGTGAATCCGCTGAATGAAAGTTAGCCAGAGACAGCACATACTGTATGGTACCAAAGATCACAGCATGTCTGTAGCATCTATTAGTCTCTCAAGTGCTTTAGCAGCAGCGTTGGGCTTTTTTACTGTCCCTGGACCTGCAGGAGTGTGAGATCACAAAGACCCTATAATAAGGCAGATTAGGTGAGATGGGCCTAACTATCTCCCCGTGAAACGAGACCCCCTCTGTAACCTTCAGCATCAATCTGCCAGGATCATTTGAAACCGGACTCGCCACAAACACCATCCCGTCGAGATCAAAAAGGCCTGAAATAAAGGGATTCTCTGTGCTGAAGTGATTGCTGCTGCTTCTTCTCTCCAGACCCTGCATGACCCCAACGCTACTTTTCCTTAATGGCGGAGTGGTTCTCCAGGTTCTTGTCACTGGGGGTCAGAAGCAGTTTGACTGAAATGGACTGGAAATCCCATTTCTGTCCTCATGCCTCTGATCCTCAACCAAAACTAACTCTGCATGTCAGCAGTGGGAATATCTCTCAGACAGCCGGGACAAACTAATGTGACCCTCCTGGAAATCCAGTTATCTCTGTGAAAGGAGGGTGAGGGTGAAGGAGGAGTGAGGAGACATGGAAGGGGGCGACCACGACTGTATCTTTGTTTTCTTGTTGTGTCATCGCTCACGTTTTCTCAAGCAACACTGGCTCAGGAAACTGTTCGAGAGAGCGTCGTCACGCCGTGTGGCTTCTGAGGTCAAGCGTTTCAGATCGTTTTCGACACCCAGTTATTCCGTCTCCTTTGCTTCTTTAGCGTCAAAAAAAGGATTTCCACCTCTGTTGACAGTTTAAAAATGAAACGTCTATAGTGTGATACTGCATTTAAATCTATCGCTGTCATCACAGCAGACCCTGCACACGTGCGAATAGAGCTTTTTTAGCTCCCAGCATGCATTGTTTTATCAATCATCACTGCTTATTGGCCTGTTTTTCCATAACACATAACGGGCAGCTGTTCCCCCTCTGCTGAAGGTGAGGTTGGTAGAAACAGGTCAGGTATTTGTTGGATTGGTACTGTAAAGAGGCAGAAACAAAAGTCCACACAACTAATTCCTTAGAAATTGCTATAACTGGAGAATAGGTAGAACATGAAAATGCCCCAGTGGGGATTTTTTTAACAGGCTTTTCTTATTGCAGGGACATTACAGAAGGTAATCCAATTGAATTAGGTCTGTGGCAACAGGCCCATGGATTTTTGATGGCAGAAGTCAATGGTATTAGTCACTAAAGAACCTTTTGAACAACAAAGAAAAATCTGGATTATGGAGCCAAAAGTGTTCAATATTAAATAAATAAATAGAACACTATCAAATAAAGAACTGTTTCGAGTCGGTTTATTCAGAATTGCTTCAGCATCGTTGTCTTTGCTCGAGGAGCTAAGAGGCTAAATTTTGGTTTCAGTCCGAGAGCTGGCTCAGAAAGGCTGAAAGCACATCTGCTTGACTGAAAAGTAAGTGGACGAGCGCTGGTGAAAACTTTACTGTCATGAAAAGTGACATTATGATATACAAAACCTGACTTTTCAAAATTAGCATATTGAAATTAAAAAAATCTGTATTGAAATAAAAATGAATGATATTTCACTGAGTTTTAATATTTTCATAGATCACAAACATTTGCATACATTCTTTAACTCACTGTGGCTTTGCTTTGAAATATTGAACACTTAAGGGCTCCAAACTGATGACATTAGGCCTTTGAAAAACTAGTTATATATAACAAGTTATATGCAAATAAAATTGATATTCACTTGCGGATGAGATGATCAATACCAAGCATTTAAAGGGTGGGTCCATTATTCTAGAGATTTTTATGAGATTCTTTTGCTTCCCAGTCGTGTTCCTGATGTATTCAAACAAGCAAATTTTGGTCTAAGTTCGTCGTTTTTAGCATCATGATGTTATTTTCCAAAACTCTTCTAAAATCATTTTCCTACATGACCTGATGTAGGTTTCTGCATGACGATGTTCCTACATGTAAACCCCCTTGTTTGGGGGCATCACTGCTGAAACCTACGCCAGTGCTTCCCCACTGAGGGACGAATAAAGGTTTATATTATCTTATCCTAAAGAGGTGAGTGGGAGTTTCCATTTGAAAAACACTGGAAAGAACGCAGATGGAGTCTCCCTTTAACATCCACCAACACTGACTCTTAAAAAATGATGAATGTTATGTTATGTATAAAAAAACATCAATGCTGTTATTAGATACTGGATCATGTTGAGTAATCAAAGCTAAGACAAAAGGCCTGTTGCTCCATCTGCAGCAGACAGTCCTGACCTGAAGAAGAAAGCTGAAAGGCAGCGGAGATGTTGCACTTCACGGTGAATAAATCCAACTCAGCCACTCAGATAAATGGCACTGGAAAACAAAACTGGTCTCTCTTTTTTCTCTTTGTCTTTTTATTGGGCCGAACTGTCCAGAAGATGTTTCATAGACCCCAGAGACGAGCGCTGCAATTGTAAAATATTGGCTTTATGAGAAACTGAAGAACACGAAGTCTCTCCCACATACATTAGAGTCTCTGGAGTGAGGAAATGGTGCTCTGTTTGGGAAATATTTTTTTTTCCCTTTCCATAAGTTGCTGAAGTTTTGACTGAATAAATACCCATTAGAAAAACACATTAGAAGGCAGGAAAAGACAGGGAAAGACATCATCATCACCAGGGGAAGAAGGTGTGTATTGTTTTTGAATTCTTGCTTCAGTTTAATTTTCTGACAACATAATCTCAGGTCTTTCACTAAACAACAGCCAATGAATCATCCATTTCAAACTGTGAGTAATGAGGTGGCAAGTAGTCGCCTATTTACACAAAACAACTCATAAGCAGGCCTCTGTTTTGGATGTATAGCGTATGCATATACCTGCTGTTAGTCTCTGACAGCGGCTTTGATTTAGCTTTGCACCGTGCATGGCGGAGGGACTCCGTCCAATCCATAGAAACCGTCTCTCCACACCTGGGAAACACATCGACGGGGCTGCTCTCGGCCCATTGTAACTGACTAATAGTTCCATGTACATTTCCAGATGTGGGATTCAATTTCAGAGACCTGCGATCAACCTGTCTGACACGTGCCAAAGTAAAGTATGAAAACAAAAGTTCAAAAATGAGCTGAAGGTCAATTCCTCAAATCCATTACACTATGTGCAAATAAACTACTCTCTACTTCCTTATCTCTTAATTTGTCACTCTGGGGATTTATTTTACCGCTGCATTGAGTGTAAAAGCTGCACCGTGTGATTGAAACCTTAAATATTAGAGTCTGTGTGTGTCCCGTGCTGCAGAGGGAGTGACGCTGTGCAGAGGCAGAGCTCCTGTGTGGGCCTCCGAGTTAAGACAGTGCAATAGAGTAAATGGGATAATCAGGGTTTACAGATCTGGGTGGCTGCAGTGACGCAGGGCTTTACGCTGCCTAATGGAGCACCGGTGAGCCGCCGCGGCCTGACCCCTCCGCTTTCATCTGACCCCCCTGACTGACCCCGTCACATGCTGCCTGAACCACAGACTGTCTGGTGCTTGCTTCTGATACTTCTGAACAGGCGTCCCTAGGAGAACCTATGCAGAAGAGCAGGGACACAGTCGTCTCTAAACACCTTACAGCAGGTGAAAATCAGAAGCTGAGGGTGACCTACAAGTGAGGGGCTGCAGATCTCGACCTCAAGGTGTTAGTGGTCTGGGGGTAACTGGCTCATGGGATTACAAAGAAAGTATTTCTGGTGTGTTTTAAACAGCAAAAGTTCCATTTTCTTATATGGCTATTTATATATGTATCAAAGTGCTTTCGTGTGAGACTTTAAAGCAGTGGTTCTCAAACCCTTTCTGGCACATTGAAACAGACAGAAAAAAGCTCACAGTTTTTATCTATCATTAACTATAATTGGGGAAGCAACTGATATAAAAGGATCCAAGTTGAATTTTAGTGGAATAAAGGTCAACTTTATAAACTCTTGTTTATTTATTTTCCCTGAATAAATCATATTAATTTAACTTAGTTTCACTCCATATCTTTCACCAGGTCATCCATGCTCCCCTGCAGTGACTCTATGCCCCCCCACTTTGAGAAGCTCTGCTTTCAAGTCCTTGTGAGGCAGTGTTACTTTGTCAGTACCTCAACCAACCCACAGAGGGCGACATGGCAACATCAACTGAGTTTATGCGGATAAGCACCAGTTGAATCTGACAGATTAGAAAATACTTTTAAATTTCATGTAATCTATTTCTCTTTCTTTTCTAACTATGAGATTTAGTTACAGAAGGAAGATCATACCTCCAAACATCTTGTCATTTATGAATGAATTCAGGTGCAGCAATGATCACATTGAGCAGATTTCATGGAGTATTGTTTTATCAGTAAGCATCTTCAGATTAAAAGCATTATAGATATAGATAAGGCGGTGTGTGGAGCTGGTTCATGGAGGTCTTGCAGCGCGATCATGCAGTGTGATCAGGGTGTGCGGTGTGATCAGGGTGTGCGGTGAGCGGCGGGCTGTCACAGGGGGGCGGGCTGAGGCTCAGCTGACATCCCCGCACCGCAGACCTGCCTGCGGCACAACGAGGCAGCGCGTCAGGTAACAGTTAACTCCCGCACAAGTGCGACCAACATGTCCAACTAAACAAAGTGTGGGCAAAAAAGCAGAGTGGATTTCCTGCATTCACGTCGTATTAACGGGATTACTTCCTGGCAGCGAGAGGAGAAATTTAAAAAAAACAACCGAAAACTATGTAGGAGCTGTGCGTAAAAAGAAACCTTTGATGGTGCCAAAGTGCGACTCGAGGAGCAGCTTATTCATGCAAATTCATCAAATCATAGGCGTGCCTTCGGGCGATGGGATCAGAGCCGGAAAAGCAAACCCCCTCCTGGATCATCAGCGACCTTCAAAGGCTGTGATGCGCAGCGCTCGGACGCACTGACGGCTGGCGGCTCCGGGCTGCGAGGGTTTAAAGGACGGAGGAGAAAGTGAGGACTGCTTTTCTCCTCAGCCCGACACAAACACCACGGAGACCATCTGCCACTCTTTGAAGGGCTTTAATATATTTTTCCATTTTTTTAGACTTTAAGCACCAGCAAGAAGCCCAGTGCGGATGAACTTATAGTCGGATCGCCACTTTGACTTCGTGCGTAAAAGGCGCATCCGCTCCATTTGAGAGAACTATTTAATTTCCATTTTTCTCCTCCACTCGCTGGAGACACTTCCAGCCTCCACCATGTCAGAGGACGACAGTGGCTCCACCGCCAGCAGCTGCCCGTCCGACGCCGAGGGCAGCAACGTCAGCGTCCTCAGCTGGGAGCAAGTGCAGCGGCTGGACGCCATCCTCACCGAGACCATCCCCATCCACGGCCGCGGCAACTTCCCCACGCTGGAGATGCAGCCGCGGCAGATCGTGAAGGTGGTGCGGAGCCGCATGGAGGAGAAGCAGATCCACGTGCGGGACGTGCGGCTCAACGGCTCCGCGGCCAGCCACATCCTGCACGAGGACAGCGGGCTGGGCTTCAAGGACCTGGACCTCATCTTCTGCGCGGACCTGAGGGGTGAAAGTGAATTCCAGACTGTGAAGGACATAGTGTTGGACTGTCTGCTGGACTTTTTACCCGACTGTGTAAATAAAGAGAAAATAACCCCCTTAACGTTAAAGGTACTTTTTTCCCCTCTCCTTTGCTTCTGTTGTTTACTTTTTGGATGTGTGATCAGATTTAATTGCATCTGTGCCAGTTGGGCTTATGGGCCATTACCCGCAGCTTAATGTGCAATTAGATTAGTTAAGTGATAGTAAAATGTTGGTTTTCTGTAGTTAAGAGGATTGAGTTAAACCAATTAGGAAAAGGATCCTGAGCTCAGCCACCTTGATCCCATATCCCAGTACATTCTATGCTCTTTAATATTAGGGTCAATAGCACTAATAACACAAGAGGCATGCAGCTGTTATGCTACTTTTACATGCAGGAAAATAGTTATTAAATATAAAGTCTAGTGGCACAATGCAAAACCAGGCCTGAATGTGCATGCATGTAGCACTGCTGCGATAATGATTGTACCTTTAAGGCTGTCTACTTAATATGTTTGTTTTTCTCTCTCCCTGACACACACTCATGCAGGAAGCCTATGTGCAGAAGATGGTGAAGGTGTGCAATGACTCAGATCGCTGGAGCCTCATCTCCCTCTCCAACAACCGGGGCAAGAACGTGGAGCTCAAGTTCGTGGACTCTCTCCGGCGGCAGTTTGAGTTCAGCGTGGACTCCTTTCAGATCAAGCTGGACTCCCTGCTGCTGTTCTACGAGTGCTCGGAGAACCCCATGGCCGAGACCTTCCACCCCACCATCATGGGCGAGAGCGTGTACGGGGACTTCGGCGAGGCCCTGGACCACCTACGCCACAAGATCATCTGCACCCGGAACCCGGAAGAGATCCGAGGCGGAGGCCTGCTGAAGTACTGTCACCTGCTGGTGAGGGGTTTCCGGGCGGCCTCCGAGTCAGAGATGAAGTCCCTGCAGCGCTACATGTGCTCACGCTTCTTCATTGACTTCCCTGACATCGGCGAGCAGCAGCGCAAGCTGGAGTCCTACCTTCAAAACCACTTTGTGGGCCTGGAGGACCGCAAGTACGACTACCTGATGACCCTCCACGGAGTGGTCAACGAGAGCACGGTGTGCCTGATGGGACACGAGAGGCGGCAGACCTTGGGGCTCATAGCCATGCTGGCAGTGCGCGTTCTGGCCGAGCAGAACGTCATCCCCAACGTGGCTAATGTTACCTGTTACTACCAACCTGCTCCTTATGTGGCAGATGGCAACTTCAGTAACTACTACATAGCACAGGTACAGCCGGTGTTTGCTTGCCAGCAGCCTGCATACTCCACCTGGCTGCCCTGTAACTGAGTCAGCTCCAAGGGAAGGAGGAGGGAGACAGTCTCATTTGTTTAAACAGGAGTGAGCGTTGCCTCAAACCTGCCCAGTGTTTGACAGCAGACAGAAACAGGAGTCTTCTCTTTAAAGCTTGTGTTTTTGTTCATACGTTGAGTATGAACCGTTGGCTTTCACTTCAAGTACTTATTTCAATGGGAACATCTCACATTGCTTGAAATGCCAGCGTCCTCTGATCCTGCCCACGCTAGCCAGGTTTGGAAAAGACTAATTTGGGTATTGGAAATAAAGGCTGGATGCAAATGTGTCACAGCCTCGAATGCAAGCAGCAGAACTGTCATCGAAGCTGTACGAGACCGATTGAACCTGTCAAGGACTGATTAGCCAGCACGTTCCAACAGCAGACCAAACAGCTCCATCAGTTGAAGTTGACAGCTACTCCACACACACACACACACACACACACACACACACACACACACACTAAGTGAAATCAGAGGTGTCTGCTGGGCTCCAAAACGAGCACACTAGACTCTGCTTTTACATCAGCTGATCTGAGGTGAGATGCCGTTAAACTAGTTTGGCCTCTCTGCCTCGCATTTGGATATAATTCTGGTTGTTTACAGACCAAAGATTATTATTTTTTTTGATTGTTTCTAACATTAAAACCCAATTTTGATGGGGACAAATTAAACAAAATATGAAGCTATGTCTATTTGTATATGTGAACATGTGTGTTTTTAAGTGCCTATTGCCTCTCAGCGGGCAGAGAAAAGAATGAGCAGGCCATATGACTTTTGTGAATTAGCCCCACTCCGTTTATACACAAGACAATAGCACCCCAGAGGCTCGTGAATGTATATGTGAAATCATGCACAGTCAGTGTTTGCGTACTGCGTTTGGATGAAAAAGAGCACCATGCAGTAAAGAAGCAGTCAAATATGTGATTGACGGGTTGCTGCAAGATTCACATTTTTCATGTGAAATCGTATTTGGAAACTCAAAATCTGATCTGCTCTGAGTGATATAACAAACCCAAATAAATACCAGTACTGAATATTTTTTTTCTATTTTATTAGGATCCCCATTAGCTGATGTTTTTAGGAGAAACATTTTCACATCATCAGCAACAAAGAAAACTGTCACTCACATACAGTTTCCTGTATATTTTGTACAGTGGTGCTTCTTTTTTTCTCATCTTAGAGGAAAAAAAAACGAGTTCACAAGAAGTAGATAAGAGATAGAGAGAGGAAAGGGGCCCGACAGAGAGCTGGTGTGTGCTTCTTCCTCCAGTGGAAGGGTATTTGCCGAGACACCTCAGATGATGAGACACTATTTGCTGTAGCACCCTGGCAGGGAATTCCTCAGCTGCTGCTGAAGAGCCTGAACGTAGCTGGGACCGGGTCTGCAGACGCTCTGTTCAGGCTTCAGACAACGTTGTGCCAAACGTTTTGGTGGCTCCGCTGATATTCCTAAAGTTTAATGAGGCCATCTGTTGATGTAGGAAAAAAGATGCCGTGTAGATACAGCAGACAGGGAAGTAGACAGTAGGGGGAGAAAAAAGGGAGCGAGAGGAAAATGTAGTGGTTTAAAAGGCAGGAGGGAGAGTGAGTCGGCCTGGAGAGATGGGTGCAGCTGGTGATGGGGTTTATCTCTCTAGGGCTACCATGCTTTACTGTACAAACTGTCTCTGTTAAAGTCAGATCACAGCTTAATGGACAGTGCTGCAGCGCTCCCCCCTTTTTTTTTCAGGGAGACCAAAACATTCTGTTGTCAGCATTTGCTCTCTGTTTTAATCATCTGATCGTCGTTCAAAAGAGTGGAAGACAGTTGCATGCATTCACGCCGGCCTCAGGAGACTCTTAAGTTGCAAGCGTACGTTTCATTTGTGAGGTTGCTTTATTGATGCTTATTCATGGGTTTTATGCTTCGTTCCACACCCTTTTAAAGAACTGTGTATATATATGATAACATGCTTCAGCTTTGCCAACTCACTTACTCCCTGCTAACGACACTGCAGCCTTTCCTGATGGCAGATAGAAAAAGGAAATGATTTTTAAAAAGCTAGATTAGGCCCAGAAGACCAGCATCAACTCAATACTGCGTTGAAAAGAGAGAATTCTCTCGCTTTCTCATCCTCTGTCTCGCCTGATTCTGATAATCCATAACTGCTCTGTTCAGTTGTTTTTTTTTCTTCTCAGTGACTGTCCATGTCAATGGTATCCTTTGGATTGTGCAGGCAATGTATTGTCCTTTTATACTCAGTGAAGTCCTAACAGCTGACTAGCTAGTAGCTCCAGTCTGCCTGTCAGTTAGTGATTGTGCCTATCAGTTAGAGATTGTGGGTTACCGCATTGTCTTGTACGCGTCGTCTCAAATATCTGTTTCTGTTCATGTAGTCTTTTACAAATCACACTTTGAAAAAGAAAGAAAAAGATCCTCGTCTTGTATGTATATTTTTTATGATTGTTATTTTTATAAATGTATCAGACACTGCGGTTGTCGCGGTGCTTTTTGAATCTGTGATCGGGCTTCAAAGGATATGTTCTCAATAGCTTTTTTGCTATATTATGTTATGTGTCCAATGGGTCAAAAGGTTAAAGATGTTTTCATCAATAAAATATCTGAAAACCAGATTTGTGTCTCGTTATTCATATGTCTATGAGTCTAAATCAAGTTTACTGCCCCGCTTTAGTCCAGACAGAAACCCACTGCCAAACATGAGAAATCGCTCATTTGTCGATCAACTTCAGATTTCTTTTTTCTTTCAAAGGAGATTGAGAGCATCTCTTTTCACTGACGTTAGCCATTCAGCGGCTTTCAGACGGCTTCCCTGCTCACTCACTCAGAGAGGCAAATCCCTGCCATGGCCTGCCGGGCCCAACAGGCCCAGCCAGAAACCCGTCCAGAACTGGCCCGCTGCTGCCAGAAAGAGCTGTTGTTGAATGTGAGGGGATTTGCATCCACCCAAAAAAGAGACTTCAACGCTTTTGTAGAATGAATATCTTTGCCTGCTCATCAAATTCTCTCTGTTAACAGCCTGCCCCCCCCTCCCCATACACCGACAGCAATGCAATGACGACCAGCGCTAAGGCCTGCAGAGACCAGAGTCCAACTGTCTCATGGTTGTCAGGCTGAAATGAAACTCTCCACAACAGAGCTGACTGTCACACAGGTCACATGACAAAATGTCCTAGATACAGAGGGATGTGGAGAAGAAAACACAGAATGAGTAAGAGATTCGCTATATATAGCAGATGTGATAAGGGCATTATCTCTTTCACTTAAGCGCATTAATCTGAGCCATTGAAGGAATGATTGACAGGTAGAGGCTAAACAGTTATGCACATACAGGCATATACACAAACACTTAGTGGACTTTCTCCTGGATGTGCTAACGTTACATTAACAACATATTTAATATTCTGTTGACCCTTTTCATTCACAAACTAAGTGCCGAAACTTAAAGCTTAAAACTTTCAGTCTACTTTAAAGCAACACAAGCATGCTCACATGTACACTGAATATGACTGGGAGTGGGAATGTTGTTGGCTTGATTTGACTACCGAAGCCCCATATTGTCTTCAGCTGAACTTTCAAATGTGTTTTTTTGCACAGACTGAAGGTTTTGTCCCTCATCATTTACAGAGGAATCACATGCAGGAGGGATCTTTTAATAACCAGCACAAACACTTCCATTGTGCATATGTGCATGTGAGTATTGTTTTAAGACAGACTTGAAAAAAAATGTGAACCTATCCTTCAAAATCTTCCCATGATGATTGAACTTTTACTTTCAACACAGCCCTGATGCAGGAATGTCATACAGTTGGATGGCTGCATGAGTGAAGCACCAATTTCTGGCTTTTAAAGATTTGCTTGTTTCTTGTCTTACACTGTGTTAGATGAGCAAATTTTCTCATCAGCTCTTATCTTACATATTGCAAAAAATACACCTTGTGCATCGTTATGATGGCAATTTAGATTCCAGCCATCAGCAGCAGCAATAAGCAAAAGCAATCAAGAAAGATGTTATGTGCACATTCAACTTAGAACAACTTAGGGTTCATATTTTCAGCTGTCTGACACAAAACCATATGCTTTAAAACCACAATAATGAATATTTTCATATTAACAATGGTTCAAATCAAGAATCTCCTCAGCTGTACAAAGTGTTTTAAGCTTCTTTCAGCTCATTGTTTTGGTTTCAGACTCGCAACTTTATTGTTTTGGTCCACTCTCCCTGCTCTCATCAACTTGTTTCCAGCAAAATCATTTGCAGCTAGATCACACTTAGTGGTGAAGATAGTTGAGCATTTTGTTCCCCTCCCTTTATTTCCTTCAGGAGCTGGTAGAGACCAAAAACAGAGCTAAAAGTTGAGTGAATATTGGACTCACATTAACCTGGTGGCCAAAAACACGATGCCAAATGAATGCTGAAGTTGCTCCATATCTGCACAAGTGTGCAAATGCACAACTGTTTGTTATCACATTTCAATTTTATAAAATGTCAATGCTTTGTTTACAGCTTGTTACATGGCGACTTTAAATGCCAGAATAAGTGCTTCTTTAAAGTATCCATATAGGATACAGTATTTAGTACATCAAGGCTGGACCTTGGCGTTTGTCTGAGAGCCAGATACTAGATATCATGTATATATGGCACACGAAACATCACATCACCCTCATCATCTTGACCTTCAACCAGCAGCGAGCAGGAATACTCATTTGCTTACTGCCAGTGTCTCATACCTCCTAGTGCTTCCAGCCTCCGTCTTAATTTCAAGCATGATTTTCCTTAATCCCTGCTGAAGAACCCTTCTCATTAGTGGTTTGCTCTAAAGAAGTCAGATTGATGTAACAACGGCGCCAAAGGGCCTAAATCTCAGGTCCTTAATTTGAGATGCAGCATCAAACGAAATAGCCCTCTTAATTTAAGGGAGCTTTGACTTTAAAGTTTAAAGAGTGAGTTGTGAAAGACTCTGAGTCAGCAGCTCGTTGGTAGAGGGTGAAAGCTCCATCCGACCGCAGAGTGGATCCACACTGCATGTGTCAGTGAATGTCTTTATAATAACCTGTTTACCTTTAAATAAAGGCTTAGACACTTGTCATTCATCCTCCAGTTCCTCGTCCCTCTCGCTTGTCTGAGAGCTCAGCTGCTCTCTAATAGCTTTTCCACCACAAGCGTTGGAGAACGGCCGGCTTCATGGGATTTCTCTCCTTTTTTCCTCTCTATTGCCGTGAAGAATTTTTTCCAGATTAAAGTTTTTATGGAATAAGCGGGAACCATTTGGAGAGTGGCTTTACCAATCTTACAGCCGGGTCGGCCTGGGTTGGAGTCCAGTCCACTGGTGAGGAGCGGGCGACCGTGGCCAAGCGAACTAATGTTTTGATTTACAATGCGGCTTAGTGTCCAAAATCCCTGTAACTAGATCATTTCAACATTTTATTTTTAAGAGTGTGGGATAACACTGAGCAGACAGCATGAGAGCAGAACTCCCCCCCACATCAGTGGGGCTTGTAAACAAATTCCAGAGGGGTGAGTTTGTACAAACAATAAGGAAACATCCATCATGCATGTTCACGGCCATGAGGGAGATAAAGAGTGAGCTGCAGGTCACAGACTGCCGGACCTACAGCACACTACTGTTAACTGCTAAAACAACATCATCACCTCAAAACAACAACCTGCCTCGAACACTGAACTCACTTACATCAGCAGTTACATCACATTCCTCTCAGGCTCTTCAGGCCGAGCCAGGCTCATCTATCTGTCTGAGTTCGCTATGATATAATTGCTCTCTCAGTGGCTTTTCCCTACAGGTCAGAATCTCTGTTGAAAACATCAAAACAAATTCTTTTTACCTCAAACTCTAACTCAAAAAGACAACACACGTCACCCTAGGTTATTGTTTATCACTAACCAATATCAATCATTGTTTCATTCTTAAATTCACTGACTGTCGCTGCCCCCTGCTTGACCATATGACCTTTTGCCTTCAGGCTGTGAAATCAAACAGTTACATCAATCACAGGTGGGATAGATGTATATATAATGTCCTGCTCAACCTAAAGCTGCACTTAGCAATGCTTTTATATTATAATCATAGTACTAGCAGTGACAAACCCACAAATTATTAAGATCTGCTGACTCTATAGTTCCCATCAGCTCTACAGAGCATTTTAGCATCTTTCAGCTCATTGTTTTTCTTTCTGGATGTGCAACTTTGCTGTTTTGATTGAGTCTCTCATAAGCTTTGTTTCCTGAACACTGTACACCTTCTGTCTAGCACCAAACATAATGGCTAGCTGGTGAAAATTGTGGAACATTTAACGGCTAAGGAGGCAGATGTGTTTCCCAGGTGTTGATGGAGACTAAAACAGAGCTAAAAGGAGGTGGGCACAAACATGAATCCAAATGAATGTTCATGATGCTCTGTGTTGCCTGGATGCTCAGATTTGAAATGTTTGCCAACATATTAGCCATAGCAACTTTATATTTTGATTTGTCAATATTTTACTCAGAATTGAAATTAAGTTTCAAGTTGAGTGTTAAAGTTGTTTTTTTTGCCATCAGAGGGATAAATAAAGTTGACCATTTGTACTTGTCCAAGTTCCTTTGCTTTTACAGATTCGAATAGGTCATAAGTAGGCCGCCATAAAAAGAAGCTCAGCTACAGTTCCAGGAAGTAAGTACTTAAAAACAGGGAACAATAACTTCAATCATAGTGTCTGCAGACATTTGATCAGCTGTCACTTTCCACATTTATTGTTGTGACAGATTGTGACAACATGTTTTCCAGCAGATTTGGGTCAAATATGAGCCAAGCTGGGAAAAGTTTTTGTAGCAACAGGTGTGTCAGGCCCATGCAACAGTTAATGAAAGACAGCTCTCGGTGTTACACCCGTTTAGCCGTGACCTGTAGTCAACCACTTACGGGAAACACAAAAGAAACCAGACACTGGAAGAGATACACAGACATGGAGGTCAACAGCGGGTGTCAGTGGGAGTGATGGGGAACTGATGGCTATTGTTGCTGCTGATGCTTGAAGATTTATCAACTGGTGTAAAAGTACACCTCGGCTGACGGGATCAACAGGGAGGAAATACAGGGCTGAAACGACTGAATGGACTGATTCATGGATCCTGGATGAGGTTATAGGTGGGGTGGGAGTAACAGGGTGGAAAAGAGAAAGAAAAGGAGGGAGTATAAACATAAAGAGGAGTGGATCATAAAAGAGTGTGTATGTGTGGAGAGAGAGAGAGAAGGTGAGGGAGTGCAGGGAGGGAAGGTGATCCTCTCGTCTCAGAGATTACTGTCATTGAGGTTAGCAGGTTTATCTTATATAAGTCTCAGAACCTGCAGGACAGATGAGCGTCATGTCTTCCTCAGCAGCTGAGGCAGAGAGAGACTCCTCTGTCCACATTCATCAACCAAATCATTGTACACATTCGATAAGCAATACGTATTTTTTCATACCTCACAGCTACGGATTTTCACACCTCAGCTGCAATTGTTTCCTCACAAAACCCTGTTTGTATGCAAATTGGATCTGACAATGTCACATGTCTGGGAAACCGAGGATCAGATATGAGAGAGAAAGTAATTTCCTACACGGACATGACCATCATTCAACTAGATGATTACAGGAAGATTGGCACTTTTTACCAGAGTTTGATAACTTCTGTTTTCTCTGAAAGGGATCTATAAAGAAGACACACACATGTCAGAGACAATTTTATGAGCATTAAGGAGAAACTCAGAAATTACAAGCAGTAATGGGGCATTTGGATTACGAATATTTTGAGTGTTTTCATGATGAGTTTTGCCCAATAAATATTTGAATTATTATATTATATATTTTTTATATTATATACCAAACCATACAATAGCAAACATTAACACACTGAACATGCAAATATTACAACACATAACACACACACATTTGTTTTTACCTTAAGAGTACAACTATATGAGGTAATATACTATATTAATATAATATACATCAGTCAAAATATTTAATATAATAATGTTTTCATTTAAACAGTCATTTAAATTGTGGAAAAAATGGAATAAATGTGTTGCTATTTTTTATTTTGTGTAAAAACAACTATCATAGCCGAACAAATAAAAGTATGATTCTAAGTAAATGGAATTTCTTGATGAGACAAATGGTGGATAGATGATTCATTTCAGTATCACTTTTCTGTGGTTTGCTGAAAATAAATTCGACACACAGATTATTTAATAGCAGATACATTACATTTTATCTAAACATTTACAGAACGAACTGAGTCGCATGAGACATTCTTTCAACTGTTTATACAAAAAAGCATTTAAGACTTAAAAAAAAAAAAAAGTTTAGTGTTAACAGGCGTCTCTGTTTTCTATTGTAGCAGTGCTGATTGTATATTCAGAGCACATGGTGTCCGTATGCTGTGTGTGTGTTGTGGTCGGTTGTGTGTTGTTGAGAGCAGGCGGTTGCCACTACACGGGTCTCTCATGTGATGCCTGCATGTGTTGGGCAGTCCATGTTAACCACTGTGGGTATGAAATGACTCCCTGTCACACAGTCAGAGTAAACAACATTACACCCATATTAGCACAATACATGGTGGTTATGCAATGGATGGCTGTCAGTCCGTGTATGGTATGGTTGTGTGTTTGCGTGAAAGAGAACTAGGGGGAGAGAGAAAGGGGGTCTGGTGTTGGAATCACACTAAAAACATGAAACATTTTCAAATATCTGATGAGTGCAACCTGATATAAATGTAATTTCTCCCTCTGATTGTCATATTAGTGTCATATCGACTGTTTGATGTTAATCATAAATAAAATATTGCTGAGCTAAAGCAAAACTATCCATCTCTATCGACCCCAAAGACCTTTTGTTCTTTCTGTCAATAATAAAAAACTATTAACGATACACTTAATAAAACACCTTCACAATATTTTTGAGAACAAAAGTAGATCATTAAATGCGATTTATGAGGATTATCCTGTTGGGGAGACATAGGATAGCCTTATAGTCCATGGGTCAACCTGATGGTGGCACTAAAAAAAAAAGTCAGGGGACCACCAAAGACACAAGGCTTCATCCACTGGGGATCAGGAATATCTCTACAAAATGTCATGGTAATCCATCCAATAAGTGTTTAAATATTGCAGTCTGTACAGAAGTGGTGGACTGACAGATCCACATTGTCTTCCATAAAACCGCAACATTAGAGTGGTTAAAGATTGAAGTCAAAACTTTCAAACTGAACTGAACTGCCTCCTCAGATTGTTGTCCAGCAGAAGATGGCATAGCTGAGATACTTAATCTGCAGTTTTTTTCCCCCTCATTTTATTGGCACTACACTGTTGTGGTTCCTGTGGGCATTTAACATCAGGCCAAGAAAAGCCTTTCTGACTGGCTGTCATGTATCATCCTGCTTCTTGCTGTGGCTCTTTGACCCCTCTTTGTAACTGTCTTTCCCCTGAAACAGATGACAAGCCTGGCCCTGACACAAGCCGCTGCTTTGAATATACCAGCTGCTTTATATGAATATGCATTCTTCAGACCACTAATGGCAGCATTAAAACTGCTTATTGATATACTCGACTGCAAATTCACAAATACTGTTAAAACATACCATTTTCTCCTCAGCAAACAAATGTTGGGGATATGTAAGTTTTTTTGCTCAAATTCAATCACCAAAGCAGCACAGCCTGTTTCTTATTTGAATCACCATGATGTAATGTATAACATGGAATTTCAACATACAGTATGTCTCAAAATAGTTTTATATTTAAGGAGTAAAATACAACTGAATGTGGTCCAAGCAGTTTGGAGTACGTTTAAGCCGGCCCCATATAACAAACATAAACTGCAATATTCCTCCCTCTGTGACAATTGAGACCATTTTAGGCTGCCTCATCAGTTGCTGAGGTAATAGGACCCAGATGGCAGAGCTGATATAAAAGCCAGGTAATTTCATACAAGGGCATTGTGAAAGGACTAGACACTTCTCGTTTGAATCGGTGCAGACTCCAGCCTCACGTAAAACCGAACCGAGATAAGGCTATCCTATGTCTCCCCGACGGGATCATCCTCGTAAACTTGCATCATTTCCTTAAAAAGAAATTTCATTACTTTCCAATTAAATCCGATTGGTAGGAGGAGAGTCTTGCGGGCGAGGAAGAATGCAGAGAACCCCCCCTCGGCAGGAGAGATTGATTTTCTCCTGAAAGCTGCTCAGTGCAGCTCGATGAGGTTGGCGGAGATTGAGCGCTGATTTGATTATTACTGTTAAATGCAATTCTTACACGCAGGCTCACATAAACGCTAGAACACACGCACACAGAGAGATGCTTCCTACTTTATGATGCAGGTTTGTGTATTCAAATGTTTGGAGGACTGTCATGAACACACAAACACCACTAAACCTGTTGTTTTTGAGCAAAAGTCGTATTTGCAAAAACATGCAAAAGAAGGGGCCTTCTGCGACTATTGGTTTGTTATGGCAAAGATAATAAAAATAATGGAAACTGGCATTGGTTGTTTTCTTTTCCAAGAGTGAGATGAAAAGATTTTCATATTTGTGCATTCTGTACGGAGCTGGGTTCTGGATGTGTTTAGTCTAGCTCACCATAAAGACTGGAAACAGCTAGTCTAGTTCTGTTAGGTTAAAAAATGGCAGGAAACGATCAGCCAAAGTACAAGTGCACGATGTCATCCTGTCATCCATCCTTTCCCTCTCTATGAGATATTTTCGTGACATGGTCTGGAAGAAGTCCAGACACTCTGCATATATATCTATAACCAGCTTTCAGGTCGCAGTGACAGCTGTTCTGATTAATTCCTCTTATAAAGTCCTTCTGTAAGTTAATGCTCAAGGTTCGACATGACTAATTGAAAAGCATTATTTCTTTCTGCATAAAACATTGATGCAGACTTTTGTCTGATTCAGGAAACTTATTCTGCTAATGAAAACTATAACTTCAGGAAATCACAATGGGGGAAAACTTGGATGTTGCAGGAACAATAACCCCAAGATTTTTCTGATTGGTGGTGTTTATGACTGTAACAATGTTTAGGAAGAAAGGAACTATTTGAAACTCTAATACAGATGCTCTTTTAGAAAGCTTCTCTGATATGAAGATCATTTTGGATGGAATGAATGTTACTGTAAATGATGACATTGATAGGTTGCCAAGTAGACATAAAGAAAACTCTCTGATTATTGATTTTATGAACGTGAGAGGCTTAATTGTAATATATGATGAGTCAGCAATCTCAACTCTAAAGAATGTACTTAAAAAACAACTCTGGCTCTTTAATGTCAAGAATAGATTTTTGCTAAAGCTGAAATTATTCCTCCATCCATTTTATTGATTTTGGATGTCACTGAATAGAGTAAATAAAAGTACTCCTGCTCTCAATAATTCACGCTGACCTAATGAATGCCTAAATTCAATTATTAAAAATAAGATATCTGAGAACCTGAAAATGGTAAAAGTGAAAATTTTGCAGTTAAAGTATTAGATACATTTCAGCAGCCTCTGGTCTCAAACCAAATGTGAGTTGCTTCCCATCAAGGCCTGCAGTGATCAAAAAGATTCTGGAGTTCCTGTGAAATTTTAAGATAAATACCTCAGTGTTATGATCGTTAAAGACTATATTTCAGGAATGAGTGAAAAGTTTAATCCACTAATTTCTTCATTACAGCAGAGATTTAATTTAAGGATTCAAAGTCTTAACCATAACTGGTTGAGTCTTGCTCTCCAAAGCTGAGGAAAGAACATATCGAGACTTGTTTATGCGAGCTCAGCTCTCGATCTCTCAAAAGATGTTGACAAATGTTTGACTTTATCTGGAAAAGGAAATCTCATCTCAATCAAAAATAAATGTAATGTTTACCAAGATGAGCACTGGTGGATTCAATGTTTTAGACTTTCACACTCTACATTGCACTTTCAAAATTAACTGGCTCAAAGGACAAATCCAAGCCTGTTACAGGAGTTTATTTCAGCACGTCTATTTGAAGCCCTAGGAGGATTTCTTTTAAATGAAAGATGTGATAACAATGTGAAAAAGCTTCCTGTGAAACTCCCAAACTTTCATAAACAGGCACTCTGTTGTTCTGCTGCTGGTCCTTGACATATTAACATGATTTTCCCCCTCACATATATTACATTTAGAATAACCAGGATGTATGTTTCAAACACAAATCCTTGTTTAAAGAAATGGATTAATTAATCAATTAATAGACTGGTTTCTGTGTTTGTTTGGAACAATTTGTATATTGGAGTTCATTTGGACAGGCTGGGAAAGAATCCTATGTGGACACTTCTAATCTTATGTAATGAATTAGATTTGTATTTTATTACATTTAGTTCATGTCACATTTTATTTTATCACTTTATCTTATACTGCATTATTATGTAATATGATTTGTGAACTACCTCGAGCATATATTCCCTTGTTACTGTTGTAATTGTAAACCAGTTGTAACTTTCATGGCGTAAATAAAGTTTAAAAAAAAGCAGAACACAAGAACAAATTCTGGGCACTCCCTGGTTTTTCCCACTGCTGTGCATGAAACCAGAATGTAAGTTGTTTTCATGTTCTTTTAGTGTCTTAGTGTCATTTATTGACTGGGCTTTTTTGTAGCTCAGTTAAGTTTTCCGGTTTGTGTGGAGGGCACTGCACAGGTGCTAACATGTATTTTTCAGATTCGAAGCCAAGGCTGAGCTTTAACTTAATCTTATCTTTCTAACACATTTGATCAGCCAATAACTTTATGGGTTTGTAGCGACAGATGAAGTTGGATGTTGTGGTGGTTGTGGCAATGCTTTTTGATTTGCAGAACTTACATACTGCTGTTCTCTTCTTACTGTCATCATCGACAACATAATCCTTGAGACCAAATTTTATTAAGCCCTCCGTGACAGCTGCCTTGTGTGTTGGCCTCTGCTGGTCCTAGTGGGTTTCCAGGTTTCACCAATCAATCACCCAAACATGTTTCAAAAACAAAACATAACTTCTTGATTATCTATAAACATGCAGATATTTCGTACAAAAGTCAAGATCTTTCAAGTCATCTGTCTCAAGTCATGTGCGCCAAGTCAAGTCGAATCTTTTATCAATTCAAGTCTCAAGTCCTCAAATATGCGATTCGAGTCTGACTCAAGTCAAGTCATGTGACTTGAGTCTCCCACCTCTGGGTCCTGGTAATGTCACACTGTCAAGGGACACTGGGACACTTAATTAGAAAAGATTTATTGATTTTCTTATTGACACCTCTGCTTTTCCTGACAAGACAAATGTCTGCTGTGAAACTGACTGGTCGATTTCCATCTTCCTGTCACATGTAAAGCAGATACATCCCAATATGGTGAGCTACGACAAAAACAGGCCAAGAATTCAGTGTTTTTGTCTTCTTGCCAATGAAAAAGCTTTTGACACATCAGACAGTATCTCTAGTGTTAATATACTGTATGTTTGCATTTGTAATGGATTGCAAGGATCATAAAATTTTCCAAAAGATAGTCAGAGTTGTATTGAACAGATCTACAGTAAATACATAACCCTGAAACGGCATGATGACCAGATCTGGCTGATCTTTAGGCCCATACTCCGACAAGCTGTTTAACTTCAACACACACGTGTATTACACACTGAGGCCTTCGACGGAGCTCCTTTAAGAGCCTCTTCTGTGAGAGCGTTGAGCCTCGCAGTCATGTGTGTGAGACTGAGGCAGCATTGAGATCCGCAGCCTCTGGGGTGGTTGTGTGAAGCTGCCGGCTTGGTTCACAGGGGTCAGTCTGAGGATGTGTGCTGTTTGCATTGCAAAGCCAGTCTGCTGCCAAAGCGAGCCGTACAGTCCTTTTAGAGCCCTCACCAGAAGAAGAACAGCATTTTTGGAAAGTCTGGGATTTTTTTCCTTTTCCCCTCAGGATCTTACTGCAGCACTGAACACCTGAATGTTTATATACAGTGGGGAACTCTGTTGGGTTTGTGTTATCTTGGCTTAGAACATTATGAAGTATTTGATAGTGTGAAGTATAAAATAATGCAGGTTTTATAGGTTCAGTCCCAATAGGAAAAGTTCAACTTGTAATTTAATTCTTGCTTCTGTGTGTGTGTAGCTTCTGGATATGGGCAAGTATGCATACAATATGTGTGCATATGTGCACACGTGAGAGAGTGTGTGTATGAGCGTGTGTGTGATTCTTGACACGCTCCCAGCTTCCTCATCCACTCCTCAGAAAGGCACTTGTCTGGTCACAGAACAGTAATTCATTGTCTGACAGCTGTTTTCTTTTCTGTGAGCCTGCCCTGCTTGGATCCTGGGGTGTAATTCCACACACAGAGCCAGCTGGAGATTTTCCTGAAAAAAAAAAAAAAAAAAAAAAAAAAAAAAGAAGGCCATGAGCCCAGTGCTGACATATCCGCCAGCAAATAGCACCGATAGAGCGTCGCTGGTCCATCACATGCTCACAGTCATAGTGTCAACATGTTCTGCACTGTCCACCATATTAATTTAGACCATTAGCGTTTTAATATTTGCTAATTACCACAACACACAAAGTACAGCTGAGGTGGATGGAAATGTCATTAGTTTTGCAGGTATTCAGTCATAAACCAAAGTATTGGACAGATTTTGAGCAGATGACGTAGTTATGTGAAAAATTATTACAGTTGTAGAAATATTTCAGCTATTACAAAAAAAAAAAATTCAACCTGTTGGTGGCGCCAGAGGAGAAGTTGGGGGATCACCAAAGTCATTAGTATCATCCTCTGGGGACCATGAATGTCTGTACAAAATGTATCCATTTATTCATTCAGCAGTTGTTAAGATATTTCTGTTTGGACGAAAGTGGTGGACAGACCTTGCTTTAACCGACAGTGTTGTAGAAATAGTAATTAGTTACAGTTACGAGCTACTTCTCTCAAAAGAAATTGGGTTACTTCATATATATACAAGTAATTGGTCAATGGGGAAAGTAACTTTTGTGTTACTTTGCATCGTGTCCTTTGCTTTACAATAAAGATTTGCTTCAATTCTCTTATTAATGCACACATACGTAGCTATATTATTTTAGTGTGGTTGTGACACTGTGGGACAAGACAACTGTCAAACTTTATCATTATCAATGTCATTATCTGCTATTATCACTGTAGTGACAGGAGTTTTCTATACTACTGACCACCAGAGGGCAGCAACAACTATTGTCCCTATCCGTAAGTTCCGCTTGTATTGTCATGGTTAGACGGTAGGTTTTGGTAGGAGAAGACCCACACAATGCTGAATGTCCACATTAACCAACCTTTGCTCCAGTACTTAAAAAATGATCACAGTTTATCGCTATGATGAAAAGCAAGCTCACATCGCCTGAACCATCTTGCACCACCATGAGGTCAGATGATGTTGATGTCATGAACTGGAAAATCCTGTGAATAGGCTGCGTTTGACTGCCATCCTCTTGCAGTCATCCCCTACTTTCACAGAGGTCAGACTAGAGTAATGAGTAACAAGCCTATTTAAATTTCATTTATTATAATTTGTCCCAAGTTAGTCCCAACACTGATGGCCAAGAACTTTTGTGAACGTGAACCGAGCTTCATCACTGTTTAGGGTTAATTAAATGTCTTAAATGTCACGTCCAAAGCAAACTTGATTCTGGTTTAGGAAATTCTGACAACATGACAACTCGACATTAGCCAAGGAGACGCAGCCTGTAATAAACATAGCAGACTTTATATAATATAGAGTTATTATACTGTCAAACGCTCTTATGACACTGTCATGAACAATTTCCTATAACTTAAGTAAAGAAGAAAAGTAGAGGCAGCTTTATTAAGGCTGGAACAGGCTGCAGCGGGCTGCAGGGAAGCGACTTGCAGGGAGGCCGTTAGGAGCCGTCCGGTGGCCATACGACACTTTGTTGGGAGATTTGGGAGGTGTGTGTTGACTTGTCTGTGAGCCTCTTTGACCTACTGTTACCCATAAAGCTCTGAGAAACTGTAAATACAGTCACGTGTACCTTGGACAACCATAATTCCACCCTTACACCATTAAATGCAATAAGACACTGCACTCTAATAACACAACTGACTGTTATTAAAGCAGTAAATGCGATATCCATATGTTCTTACTCAATCAAACAAACCCAACTTAGAATTTGAACCTTATTAAAAGTCCCCCTTTGACATTACGCACAACAACATGTGACTGGATTAAAGCGTTTGTACTACAAAACAGTCCGGGTCAGTACAAGCTGAGGGACGAGCTCCAAGCTGCTCCGCTCTGAGTGCCAGATCCCTTGATGAGTCATCAGCAGAGCCCGTTTTACAACCATTTTCCCTTTCATTTCCTGTCTGGATGACCCAAACCTCTCTGGAGGGTAGCCTGTAACGTAGCCGCTGCTCAGTTTGGACACCGTGTCTGCCCTTCATTTGTAGAGAGGATGTTTAACTGGACCGCCTGGAGAGGTCATCGGGGGGGAGCCCTGGGGTGATTTTCCCCAGATGGTGTAACAAAATCAGCGCATTTGTCTCGGTGTTGATGTGATGAAAACTGCCATTACAGCATAATGCTTATCACTGATTGTGTATAAAAACCTCATAAAACCGACTCGGCTGATTTTCATGGTTTCAATGCAGCTGAGGGATTACATGATCCTGTGTGGGTCGGGTAAATACTCTGGCCTCTTAGCCCTAAGAAACACTGATCTGATCCACTTGGGCAGAAAAAACCCCCCATTAAAAATACTGTTTATCCGAGCCGCTGAAAAGCTCATGTTTTGGAGATGCAAGGTTTTCAACAGTTATTACGCAAGTGCTTCAGTTACTGGAGGCTTCGATGTTTTTGCTCTGATAAACCTTTACTTTCACAACGTCCTTCACATCAATAAACAAGGGCTCATCTTTAGCTTTACGTGCAATTTGTCAAGTCAGCAGCGCTTCGTGTGACGTATAGAGATTCCAAACATTGCAAAAAGAACTGATAAGATGAATTATATTTGCAGTGACAAGTCAAGCAAGAGCAGATTAGTTATCTACCGTTTTTCATTATTAGGTCTTGCTGCACATTTGACAACACCTGACAGATTTTACAGCCAGACTTTTACCTCTGATTCCTCTCAACACAAGATTTATGAGTTAACTTTCCTTTTTTAAACATTTGTTACCTTCTATGTCTCTTACATTTTCCTTACAGAATGAAGTCATCTTTCCATAGGAGCAAAACAACGGGCATGTTTCAGGGTGTAAATGCTCAGTTCCAGGACACAGCTCTGCCGCCCATAATGTCATTCTGTACATTTGCAGCCACCACAGCGAAGGAATTACACTTGAAAAGCTTACAAGTGGAGCAATGACGGAGACTTTTAAAGATAAGGGCTGCTAGGAGCTTCGTTTTAATGTTTTATTGGCACAGAGTACCAATTTTAAACATACCTCTCTCCTCAAGTGCTCATTAAAGCTAAAATTACACCAGTTAAAGGCTTATAAACCATCGTATCGCAGGAGCTCGACGGTGAAAGCGCAGCTCCTGCGAGCCGTTCCTATTTCCCCGGACAAGCCTCTGTGCTCCGGCGATGGAGCAACACTCAGATCTAGAACTAGTGAGCCACAGCTATACTTACCTGGGATAAAGATGACAGTAATTATCACTTTTCCATCGTCATACCTGTGCTAGCGGAATCCCTGCCACACCGTGCACACCTGCCCCGGCACAGGTAAGTACAACCCTCCTGCAGCGCAACGATTCTTTAAGTCAAAGGACAGATGCTTCCACGCCATGAACAAGTGTGGAAATAGACGTTCGATGGGCAGGAAAATGGTTTAATTCTTGGTGCTGGGAGAACTTCCAGGAAGTGTAGATTTTGGGTGGCGAATCATTTTAAGTGAATCAAAAATGTGGATATGATGACGGAATGTGATACAATAATAAGGCAACATTTTAGGAAATATGCTTTTTTGCTTACCTTTTTTTTTTTGTATAAGTATTAACCAGATGATGATACATTCATACATACATTTCATTCATCAGTCTTTCATCTGTTCCTGGGGTTAATGTCCATATTCTAAAAAAACTTCAGACTTTATTATTAACTTTGTGAATTTAAAGTTAAACAACAATTAATTACTTAATTACAAAAAACTACAGCTCCCATGAAAATGCTGGTACTTAATATCATTGTAACTTGGCTTTGCTGTTATCAGTGATATCAACCAGCAATCTCTTCCTATGTTATATCCTCAACTTTATAGCTTTAATAGCTTAATAGCTTAATAGCTTCTCTGCTGTTTAATTTGATCCATACTGAATTAGCTCCAGTTCCATATTTAGTGCACGACGTGAGAGTGGTTTCAATTTTGTCAGACAACTTGTGTAAGCACATTTCCCAAAATGTGAAACTATTCCTTTAATCCCTCTTAACATGACAAGAGTTTTTCACAAACCCATAAATCCCATCATTAGAAGGTTGATGAAAGTTTTATTAAACAAGAGCATGAAGCAACCAGTGTGTCAATTGTACCTCTAGTTTTTAATCCATTTGAAGTTTTTTTCAGACGATACAGTCCTAACGGTTCCTGCTTGGTGCTGTGAGTGGTTTGTTTTGCTTCAGATCAGGCCTTCTCCCCTGTGCTTCATGAGGTCATTGTATCTGAGTTACAGTCCCGCTCCGGGTCATGGGCCGGCCCAGTTCACGCTGAGGCCCTCATGTGACTGTTGCTGTTGTTCTGGGATCCAGCCGGGCCGGTCCTCGACTGCTCGAATGTTGACAACTCCAGACAAAAATCTGGAAAGCAAAACATGGGGAGTGGGAGGGAGAGAGAGAGAGAGAGATTACAGAGGACTCTACATGGAGAGAAAAAAGAGAGGGAACAGAAAGAGAGAGAGAGCCAGCGGCGTCTAAATCTTGTCCGGTGGTGGCTGCCATGCCAAGAGCTACACAAGCGTTTTATCAGTTTCTGGGGTTCAAATTTTTTCTGGTGTTGTGAGTTTCTGCCTCATAAATCAGTACATGATTCAGCCTGCGAGGAGGGTTACAGTGTATGGAGGAGCATCTACTGGCTAAAAGTCCCACTGATTCAAGCGGACACGGAATAAAAGCAATGACTCTGGAAAGGATTTCAATGTAAACTCTGCTGTTAATAGAAAATGTGTGCACTTCCAAAACTGGGTAACCTCTAAAGAATGTTGAGCAAAGTTGAACAAAAAGCAATGACAGAAGAATATTTGGCCTTTTGAGGTATTAGGCTATAGCTTTTCTTTTTTTCTTTCATTTTGGCTACACAATCCCCGAAGTTCATGTGTATTATATATCATATGTACCTCACATATATTTTAAAATGCTGGACACTTCCCTAAACACTAGTGAGAGTGAGAGCAGGCGTCGACTGACTGCCTCCTGCTGCGGTGATAATACCTGCAATAACCACAAAGGCATAAAACTGACAGAGGATGGGCGCTCCACTGTATTCATCTCTCCTGACATGTGTATCCGTCCATGCAATTCTCACCTCTGTCATGATATAGTGCTATAATTGTAGACACTTAGCCCCACCACAGACACTCCTCAGCTCAAACAGTAAAGGGATCAATGCCACGCTTTTCTTCTCCCCATCATGACAATATTTGCACTGACCTGTTTTACGTTACCCTTCCTTCCCTCCGTCCTCCTCCCTCCTCTGTTGTATGACTCCTTCGTGTGCTCGGTTTCCAGACATGTGAGGAATCTAATTCTGCTTCTTATTAGGCGTGACCGCAACGACCCTGCGCTGCGATCGAGCCAGCATGTCCCTTCCCACAACAGGAAACACCATCACCTACAATTAGCCAACCAATACAGAATCTCTGGCTCACACCACAAACCTTCAGCCTCACAGATCGAATTTTGTTAAACATGGCAGTGGCTTCGCGAACGGGCCCATGGAGAGCGAACAAAAAACATGGGGAGCGTTTAATGCTACGGTGAGTGTGGGTTTATACGTATATAGCACTTTGCACCCCAGAGGCCAGATGGATCTGACGGCGAGACTTGGCCAACAGGACACTTCCAAACCGAGGAGCATTCAGTCAGTCGAGACAGCTTCTTGGTTCTCCGTCAGGTACTTTCAGTCGGTAAGATTGTGTAACGTGAATCCTGGAACCAAAAACAGAAGCTTTGAAATAGAACTGAAAATATCAGAGCGCTCCAACGCTGCAGGGTGTTGGGGTTTCATGGGAAAGCCGACCACTTCTACGTCCTCCAACGGTGACAAATTCACACCGACAGCGTCGCGAAAGCATTCAGAGTTCAATCGTTGTGATCCATCACCTTCGTTTCCTCACCCTCTCTTTGTGATTAGTTGTTGCAATTTACTTTTTTGCTGTATCCACATTTTTCTTAGCTTGCATCATCTGTTCAGTCAGTTACATTTCCCAGAATACTTTAAACAGCCCCCAGAGAAGTGGAACCATTTAGTCTGTGAGTATTTATTCCAGGTCTTAGTGCATTGAGTTCTTGTCTATTGAGGCTACTGTCCATAGCAAAATGATGCTCTATCCTATTCATGCTGTATGGTTGTTTGACATTAGGGTGCAAAATGGTGACCCTCGAGAGAAGGTCTTGTTCTTTGAGACACACCAAAGCTTGATGATAACACAACAATATTAAACAGCCATACATATGTGATACCACTTTCTAATGAGGCATCCTTTACGAAGGATATTTAAAGCTGCACCAATCAATATTTTTGTATCAACAGTGGGTCAAGTGTGGTGACGAATCCACAAAGAATGATCTGCCAGTTAACTTTATAGAGCTTTGTAGTGTCTTACAGCTCATTGTTTTGGTTTTACGGCCCACTACTTTACATTTGCTTCAGTCTCACAGCTTTCATCGGCTCTGTTATCAGTAGCAGCAGGCAGCTGTTTAAAATGAGGAAGAGCTCATAAATCAACTATATGCTACCTACCCAGTCCCAAACGGCACACTGACAGAGTGACCACAGTGGACCATTTAGCAGCTAAAGAGCTGGATACTTGCCTCAGGAGTCAGGAGACCAAAACAGAGAATGGATATTGGAAGTAAATTTGTCAGGCGGCCAGAACAGACAGATGCAAATGAATGCTAATGTTACTCTGTGTCTGCCGGATAACTCATTCAAAGGTGGCGGTCCATTCATGGCTATGAGAGTTACACACTAGGAACATACACTGAAAAAGCCTTCCTCAGTTTTCTGCATTATTGGGCCCTTTTAGACTTCCCAAATGTTACTGTAATGAACTGATGAAATTCTGATAATAAAAAGAGGGATTTGTGATGCTCAGAATAACATATCCACCATTTTACAGCCGCTTCTTTTCCAGCGATTGTGTCTGGGGAAAAATGCTTTTTGGCCAAAAAAACCCCAATTTGCTTTTAAAAAGATTATCTTGCAACAGCATACTCTGTTTTAATAAAAAATAATTAAGTAATAACATAGCAGTGTGTTTCTATTTGAAGATAGTGCAGTTATAAATGTTTGTAAAACATTGATAATTTCAAGAACGCAGCCCAGGTAAGTGGAAAAGAATAAATATTGTCAAAAGGCATTTTGTTATGCTGTTATATTTATTAATGGTTCATAATATACTATCTACTGTATGTGGTAAATAATAATAAAGAATTTGTTAACCATTAGTACTACTTTGGGCCATGAGGTCAGGAGGGTTGGATATGCCTCTTCAGTTCCCGAATCCCTATGATAACACATGTGCACATTCACATGCAGCTCTACATGCCTGTACATATACTGTATGATATCACTGGCATGCCCATATACGCATGAATGCACTTAAACACACATATGTACACACACGTGCCCCCGTACAGTTCATATACTGTACATTACACCCTAAATCAAGTGCAAGCCCGTCCGTCTTGGCTATGGTTCAAATATTTGATATCAGGACAGACAATAGAATCAAACTCATTTATTTTTGACCAGGATGACAGGTGTGTTGGGCACACCTACTGCATCCACTCATTTATCTGGTTTGAATTAGCGTGCATACTATACAGCAGTGTGTGCATGTGTGGAGATTCCTGTGTTTCAGCAAAATCCCGGAAAAGGTGTGATACTGTGTATTAGACAGAGAAAATGGCAAGTAAAAGTGAAAAAAGACAGATGTAGTTGTAGTTGCTTTGTGAATGTCTGTGGATTGTATAAACTGCTGCTTAGTGGAAAAACTCCCTCATACGTTTTGATGTTGGAGCGGCAATCTTAGTTTTGATGCCTTCTTCCTCACATCATTATTTATGTATTCCTTCACACAGCATATCAGCTCTCATTTGGATGGTGACCATGCAAAACACACGGTGCACGTGGTGGCTATGATTCTCTGCATACCTTGTGCTGACTTTAATTTTTTCAGCGATAACATGACTTCTCCCAGTAGCACTGGTAAAACTAAACACATGTTACAGGATGAATAATGTCATTTCTTCCACAGCGTAATCACACTTAACCTTTGCACCGCTTCGCTAACATGATAGAGGGGATGAGGGAAGAAGAACTTTTGCACACATGAACCCAGTGGCCTGCGGACAGCAGGAAAACACAGCAACTTGAATACTAACTTTCTAAAGTCACTCCCTGAGAATGGGGAGAACTACTGGGGTAGACACAGATGCAGACTTCCAAGTGGCTGCTGCCAGAAAGCAAGATGGATGAGGAAGGTGTTCGAGTAGCGAGGCTCGACTGGGACACTAAAGGAAAAGCTTTAATACGCTTCCTTTTGGTACATCACGAAACATAACGTCTTCCAAAACATAACTTCAGACACAAAACACAATTACTTCCAGCTAAGAAAATATAAATCTTGGTGAAGCTGCACCTGATTTTACTTGAGTTAGAATGACTCAGTCGCAGCTTGCGAGGACCTGCTTTGGAAACTTCTGAAAGTCCCTCAGTGACCCTGTAACTCAAACTAGTTTTAAAGGTAAGGAAACTGGCTCGTCCATGGGCTGTAGCTGCCCTGAGATAAGGATAGTGGTGTCAATTGGTAAAGGAAGGGAGCACTCAGGGGGTTAAAAAGGCCATACTTAGACTTGAGCTTAAACCCCGAGGTGCTGGAGTGCAGCTGTCTGCCTGCATTTTAAAAGAGCAGGGAGAAAAAGGGGGGAATGAGACTCTTTTCCATGACACAGTAAATACAGGGTTAGCTATGTGGCATGTAGAGACAAGGCAGAGAGTCAAACTGCGTGAAAAAAGAACAATTTCATGAGCAGAAGAGCCAGATTCATCATGCAGAGGTCACTTTGTCGGCACAGAAAACTCATTTCTTTTCATTGTTGGCCTCTTTGTACTTGTTTAGCTACCCATCCCCTGTGTGCCATTTGCATTGCTGTCATGAAAGGTCACTTCGTTTGCTGTCATATGGTGTTGCATAAAAGTTCCCTCCATTAATTTGTCTTGAACACAACAACAAATTGACTCCAGATTGAAACTGGTTGATTATGCCTCTTTTTATTGAGGGATCCCAGCCTTTTACTGTTTTATTTCTCACATAATAAATCAAGACACAGCGCCGCATTTGCCAAAAATGAAAACTGCGGTAGACATGTCATTATGAAGATACTTGCTTTTGTGTTTGTCTGCTGGGGGAATACTGTATGCTGGCCCCTTTACTGCAAAAGGTCGGGGTTGGCTGTATGCAAAGCACGTAATCTGTGTGTCCCATTTTCAAAGGAGAGAAACAGGCGGCGATATCAAAGGTTTTCATAAGAAGAGAAATAATTTGCTATTAGACAAATCGCTGGCACACAGCAGTGAGAGAGAGCAGACCTGCTATGGGAGAGCTGTGGGAATGGAAGAGCAAGTGGTCGTCCAGGAAAAATGTAATGGGTGCTGATCTGATCTTACAGTATGTTACCACACGACACACAATGTTAATATAAGTGTATAAAACCTCACGGCTGAACTGTGGGGCTCTAAATTACTTTCAAATGTACTATGAATAACATTTATAGTACATGAAATAAAAGTAGTAAAAAGAAATTTAAATATTAAAGTGATATCACACATACATGCGATGTTTGACAAGTATATTCAAGATGGGAAGTTTCAGTGTATTTGTATTAACGTGCAGATGTGTGGAATCATTTTTTTGGATTTTGATAAAGTCATGCTGGCTTGATAAGGTACTCGCTGTTGACCTGGTCAGATTGTTCACCACTCAGTCCACCACTTGGTCCAGTCTGAAATATCTCAACAGCAAATGAAAGGATTACGATTTTATTTTGTACCAACATTGGTGGTCCCCTTAGGATGAAACCGGTGACTTTGGTGATTGCATGACTTTCAACTGGTGCCACCAGGTTGAAAATGTTGGTTTTGTGTGAAAGGTCTTGACAAATATCGGCCTTTAAAATTGGTACAGACACTCATGTTCTCCAAAGACTTGGGGGAATGAATTATAACAACTCAAATACAGCCTCGCAGAGCTACCAGGATGTAGTCTCTGGTCTTGTTTATTCCGTATTAGATTCTATGAAATAAAAACTGAATGATTCGTGCAAGGCCATCGATAGGATAAAATAAAACCAAATGAGCATTAATGGGAATAGAGCAAATGGAGCATGGCACCACTGGAATACCTGCAGTGGCAGCAGCAGAACATACATGACAGTGTGTGTTCCTGTTAAGATTCAGAGTAAAAAGTTAGCAGGGATTTCACACGATTTTTTCTAACCATGTTTTCCCAGAAGCTGAGTGATGAGGTGATGGTGAAAGTGTGGACCCATTAGCGCCTCAGTAGACTTGTTCTCTGGACTCTGAGGCCCGGGAACAAGAGCCCAGCTGAGGACTGCTGACTACATCCAGGCCAAAGTTTAGGCTAAATAGACAAACCCTTAGAAACAATTGTGGGAGTCATCCCCTGACAGACAAATCTTGGTAATTTAAAACCAATTGCTCAATAGATGTGCATAATTTCTATCTGAAGCTTGAAAAATTATTCCAGTGACTGCTTTTTTTTTTATAAGCATGAATCCTGCATCCCTTGGCGAAATGAGGCGCTAAATTCGATTTACTTATCTGATTCGATTTGGATCAACTCTTTGGAGGCCTAGTGAGGATCGAAGTTGACGCATCATAAAAGCATCAACCCACAGCAGCTGGTCACAGAATCCGAGGAACTGTTTCATCTCATATAGAGATGTAAAACGCCAGACACCAGTGGAAGATATATTACCCAGAAATACAATTTTAGCTCTATTTTACTTTTCTACCTTTAACATTAGCCGGACCAGCATCTGGGAATCTCACAGTTTTACTGAGTGTAGGTGATGTTACTGTAAATTATAACTGGTCCAGGTGTTGACCATGCTGTCCTCATATGTGGCTACACAGAGTCCTTCCTCAGCCATCACAGATACACAGAAACCCCTTCTGGGCACGATGCCAGTCAACAGGAAGAGAGAGTTTCCCAGGATTCGTCATACTCTCCAAACTGTCTGTCTGAGTGTGTTTAGTCAGGGCAATGTGTGGAGCGTGAAGTAGGAATCACTTATGACTCACTGGTGAAGTTTAGCAGTGATCTACGTCTGATTCTGGGAACTTGGTTCTTAAGAGACGATTGATGGTAAACACAAAAAGACATGCCATGCCCTGGACAGACAGAGAAAGGTGGGCTGAAGGACTCCGAGTTACAATAATAGAGGGAAGGAAAAAAAAAGTATTGTCAAATCATCTGTTTGTTAGACGTATAAACATGCACAATTGGAAATCTGGTGCATCAGCTGCAACACTGAGAATTTATTTAATGTGACAAAGGCTAAAGTCTCAAAACTTTTATGTTGAACAGAGGCCACAAACACTGACTGACAAACATTTAAATGACCAAACCGGTGGTTGTTGCTACCATTTGCATTGCATTTTATTAAGTTGTAAGTTGATTTTCCATCTTTCCAACAACCATACGTTCATTTCATTTGATAGGAAATCAGACTTACGGATAACTAGAAGATGACATGGAAGGTTGGTGAAAATACATATAACAAACTAACTGAAAGATCTGATAATAATATAATAAATTGTGTTTAAAAAGTGGAATCTTTCTCTCAAGATATTCTGTGTTAAAAGCCAAACTGTTACATAGTGACAGCTTGTAGATTCCCCAAACTGAACAAACAACCACTGAAAAATTGTAGTAAGACAAAAAGACCAAAGCCACTACACCACTAGAATATGTATGAAAATTATTGTGGAAAAATGCTGAAGCTAAAAAACCAAGATAACAACTGGAATGTTGCCTGGTATGAGTTATTGATCTAATTATATATTTTTGTTATTATTTAAAAATATTACAACTATTGATATTATTAGTCATCTATTTAATTTTTTTCGTCACCTACCTCTTCTGATGCGCTGGTCTTCTGGTGTGTGAACTTGTACTGGGTACAAGTTTTTAACCAACACCCCTTCTTCTGGTTATGACATGTGAGATTCATGGTGTGTCTAGATTGTGCCTCTGTCTCTAGGCCATATTATGTGACACCCCCCCCCAGATTCAAGAGTGGCATTATATAGCATGCATGCACCGTTTATGTTCTTTATTGTCTAAAAAAAACAAGTAAATAAAAGAGCTAAGCTATGCAGGACCTGCAGTGTTTCTCACATGGAGGAGCTTTTGCCAATGATGCATTCTCTGCATGCCGGCAGAAACATGTATAAAATTAGACATGCCAGAGAGTTCAGCATCCCCAGAATTTCAGCTCTATATGGATCCAGTAAAACCACTTCCATATGGCCAGAAACTGGCATGGCAAACCCCAAACCTCCTTTTAAAAGACTCCAACTTTCTCACTCTCACTGTGTTTTCACTTGGTCGACATTTTCCATGATTGTGAAGAAGAGGTGGATGATCTCACAGCATATTGTGTGTGTGTGTGTGTGTGTGTGTGTGTGTGTAAGAGAGAAAGTGAAGATGCGAATCTCGGACATTGAAGGTCAGCTTTTCAAGTCTGCCTTCGTCAGGAACCCAGACGAACACTGAAACAGCTTTTTGCTTGCTGTAATCATTTCTTCTGTTCATACTGGACATTAAGAACTCTCTTCCTAATATACTTTCTATATAAGTGATGAACAACAAAATTCACAGTCGTCTTAGTGTAGCATTCCCTTGTTTGTGTTTCCCTCATCAGTCCTTCTGTGTAGGTTTCCATCCAAATGTAGTGCAAATTTTAACTGAAATTTTGAGAAAATCTGAAAATGCAAATGCGAATTGCTTCCCTCCACTACTGCCGTGATGGATGTGACTATGAGAAGTCTGCTTTTGTCCACCATGGAGGACCCACCGTTTCAAAAATGACTCAAAATCTGCCACCTTTACCACTGTGAACTGCATGTGTGCCAGGCTTGAATGGAAAGCTTTACAAGTGTAGCAACAGTAATTAATAAGGACATGGCTCAGAGAAAGGTCAGATGGTGTTTGTTTCTTATGGCAGCTATATTTAGTGCAGAGGCAGAAAGAGACCATAGGATCACCACCAGAATTAGACGTACTGATGCATTAGTCTCAAATTATGAAAAAACCCCAACAACCACTCATGAACAACTTTGTTGTGAAAGCCATGTATCTGTTTGATTTTGATGTTATCAGATATGTCAAAGCATTACATGCTCCTTCATTGGTTAAAACTCATCCCACCTCCTAAAATATTTTTCAAACCCATTGGATTCTCTCAAACATACGAGCTGAAAGGCTATTTTTCTCACATTTTAGAGAGGTCCTCTTTTCACTACATCAGAATGTTGCGTAACTAGGAGGAGGGGGCGGTCTCAAAAATCATGACGACACAATGCAAACAAAGGAAACCCACACTGACAGAGAGGAACAGTAGCCACAGGTGGACCCTCTATCTACCTCTCAGAGCGACCTGCATCCCCGGAAATGGCCATCAGGTTGAATTAGCCCATGTCAAACTCTTTCAAAAGTGAATATTGCAAGTTTCACCAACTTGACAACTTGGTATTTGCCGCAGGGAGATTGTATTGTATTGTAAAGTGTTTCTGTTCTTTTGTTTACCCCCTGTAGATCAACAAGAAAAAAAGAGCTGTCACCTTCAGTAACGTGGCAATTGATGCATTTTTCAAGCTCTCCAGTGATGTCACCTGGAGGAACTGAACAGCGAGGAGAGAGCGGGTGATGTGATCTACAGTATGACACAGCAGCATAAGTAAATATCAACAAAATAAAGTTAGAAAAACCCCACTGGCTCATTCTGACAAATGGCTTGTCATCAATAATGCAACACAACAGAGAGTTTCAGCAGGAGCGTATGAATTCTCTCTCCTAATAATCATGATATAAACAAAGCCCTGGTGGTAATTGGATGTTTATGACTGCGTGTCTAGCACTTCTGAAAGTGTGAAATACGAAAGAGTGCGTGCGTACACGCAGCTTTGTGTGTTTCTATTTCTGCCTGCTGGTATTCAGGCGTCACTGTCACACCCTGCAAGGCTGGTGGCTGTGCACGCTTCACTCGCTTGGCATGTCGGCGTGGCCTCGCACACACGCGGCAGCGCTTTCCCAGATACATGGGCTGCATCATCGTTGGCCAGAGGAGACACTTCACACAGTGGTAAACACATCCAGACCCAAGGTCAGCTGCTTGACGTCAGCCTCTGCCTCACTTCCCCGCTGCTTGGAAACACACGTACGCACGCTCACACAAATCACTTGAGCATATATGTGCACACGCACTATATACAGTAAAGATGCTCTTTAATCCTCTCTGCCTCCCTTGGCTTTCTCCCTCCAACACATAAACACATTATCTTGCTGACCTTATACATATGATGAACGACATTGTCCTGTGTGTTGTCAATGGCTGACGTGAGCGAGCAGGTTGCCATAGAAATCAATAGACAGCTTTCATAGATTAACCAGGGTAACAGGCCAGAAATCAAAGTCATACATTACTGTGAAACTGCAGCCAGTCAGAAAAAAGGAACTGATTCCAGTGATAGGAAATGCCTTTTTGCTCTGAAATGGATTGAACGATATTAGGGGAGTTTAAGATTTACTGCAGGTACCAGATTTAATTACTGCTTGGGTCCAGATGTTGATGCTTCCACTAAACCGGCCAGCGTGCCTTTGTTCCACTCTAACTTACATCCTTATGATTTTCATTATATCATTTTTGATTTAATAATTTCAAGCGTCACTGTCATTTTTTCGGCTACAGCCATTCAATCTGCACTCTGTAACTGTCTCTGTGGCCCATGTGGGATTCATATTGCTTACCCATGCACTTGCAGGAATTTGGGGCTCTCAGGAAATGACGCATGTGCATACTGGATGTGATAAGGAAGACAGAAGCCGATGCAGTCAGACTCTGGACGGACTCACGACGTGCACGTGAAGGGTCGCGTGATAGAGACAGAGGAATGCATCAGCAGGCTACTTTTTGTACGTTGTGCTAGCTTTTCTCCTTATAAGAAACACATGATGCAACTGTCTTCGAAAAATTAGTAAAACTCACCACAGCAAATGGAAAATTTGTTAGATCAATCAGTTTCTTTATTTCCGCTGTGGTTATGACAAAGCAGTACCTTATGGCTATGATTTGAGTTTTCAACGGTAAAAACGATTATTATGAGAGAACCTTTTTTTTTAAATTATGCAAACATAACTTCCAGTTAATCTTATTTTGAAACCCCCATGAAGGATCCCTTTAATATCAGTTACTTTCCAATTTCTGTATTACACTTTCCTGTATCACAGATTTTTCCTACAGATTCTTTAACGTGTGAAGCTTCCACTAGCTCTATTTAAAATCCCCCTTCAAATCACCTACTGACGAACAACATTGTTGACTGCCTTCTATAATGTTCTTCCAGCCCAGTTACTCTTCTTCTGCTGCACAGAGTAGCCACTTAAGATGTGTTTGCTGCCCCTACTGGTTGACACATGTGTCACTTCAAACAAAACTCTGGGTGTTGCCAAATCAAGCAGGATAATCCTAAAGTATGAAAAAGTAAGCCCCGTGTAGACTTGAAAGGTGATTTTAAAATGTTCATGGTCAAGAGCTGAGGCTTGGATTCACAGCAGTTACAATGGATTGACCCAGTTTCATGATGAACAAAAAGCATAATAACATCCACAGCAGCTTCTCAAACCTCTTTTTAAGCATAATACAAATCTGCAACCACTTTACTGTAGATGTCTGAATATGTTTCCAAAATCAGAAGAATTATGTCAAATATGGCTGTGTCTAGCTGTGTATTCACTATGTACTTTTAAACTGGAAATATTTCACATACTTAATATACATTTGTGAAACAACAGAAAACACTTTATTATCATGCACAAATTTCAAATGCTTAGACTGAAATAGCATCATGAACATGGCAGCTTGTTACCAAAAACAGTTGTTACAGAAAACTGCAATTGCACAAGACAGTATGATTTTGTAAGTTAATATTTATACACGTTGTGAAATAATTGTAGTATCTGTCATACATTGTAGAAATCAGAAAACATTACGTTAAGCTACAAATACAACTACAGATATATGAAATGTTGAAAAAAGTCATTTATTATTAGAAACGATTACTGATTTTGTGTGTGTTACGCTCGCCCACAAGAACCTTTAAATAGGCTTATTTTGGTTATATTAAGTTGGAAAAACTGGAAGGATAATTTAGACATTGCTTATTTCTTATGTACCTGCTGCATTTGTTTCTATAATGATGTCCGTGATGTTTCTTTTGCCGTAGACACCGGTGCAACAATTAACTTGCATCGGACACGTTTCTGTTTCATTTGTCAGCGTTTGCCATGATGAGGTGAATCAAACGACACTCTGATGACCAGTGTAACATTTTTGGAAACTTTACAATCTGAATCACAGAGACACGTGTACAATATTTCGTGCACTAAACTCACCTCAGAAATATTGAAATCCTCCCAATTACAGCCCAGTAGCTATGATAAATGTTCACAGGTTTATTTACACACATTCTATACATTTAAAGATTTATATACACAGATTAACAGCCATGACAGAAGCTATTTCAGAGTGTGCAATGGGCTGTGACCCTAAATAATTTGCTTGATTGTACACAAACACATCATCTCCAGGAAAGTCTAATCAAAGAAGAGAACTTCAGAGCTGACTGGAAACAGCCTTTATAAAGTTACCGTAATAATGAAAGCTAGTGAAAACCGTAATTGTTTCCTATCATCTGGCTTCCCTCCCTCGCCATCATCTGTTCGCCAGGTTGGACAAGCAAACAGCTATTTACATACGCAGACCGTCTTAACGTATGAACATTTACTTTAAATGTGCTCTGAGAATGTTGGAATGAGGCCTAACTATTCAGTGATATTTACTCAGTAAATGAATATAAGATTGAAGATGGCTTGCTCAGCATCTTAATCATTTTCAGACTTGTTATGTAACTGATCTGAGGAGTCCAATCATATGGTGATTTCTCTAAAATCATGAAGAGAATGCCTCTTTCCGAGGTCTGTTGTTTGTTGGTTCTTACCAATTGGCTGATATGGTGTGGAAAAAATGCAAAGTGGTAATAGACAAAAATACCATTTGTAGTGGCAAGGAACATCATCCAAGTCCGGAGCAGTAACTGATGGAGACAGTTCAAAGTTATTGTGCTTGCTGACAAACTTGCCCATGTTTCTTTACGAGCTCTCCAAGAGACATGGAAACCAGATGAGCGGCTGCGCTGCTGCAATTTAATCCCAGAATTCATCTGTGTGGCATGCATACCCACTGATTCACCTCTGCTCACTCACTGTATTTAGCAACACAAATGAGTGTGTGCCACACATCCAGGTAGTAAATCTTTATGCTCATGTTATAGAGATTCCGGAGAGCTTTCGTTAGCCAGGATTTGTTACAGTATCAGATGTGCGTATCACCTCTCCTCTAATCAGAATGACTATCTGTTGCTTTCACTTATAAAACACAAGCATTCATTGAGTGTAACCATGATCCCCACGGCTCATTGGTGTTACTTTTATGTCCTCGCAGAGAGTATTGATGAGATCTGGCGGCGTCCAACCCACAAAGACACAAACATTTCTTCAAGGGGCTTTACCAAATAAAACAGTTATAAACAAGACCCCAGCTCTCCTACCATTCCAGCATCCCAAAGCAAAACAAGATGCTGAAGCTGCAAAAACACTTCCCAGATGTTTGTCATGAAGAGACCGGCTATATGATGAATGATCTCTCCGCTGCTCATGCCGAGGACAAGGAGCATAAAAACCTGTATGTAATACTCATTGGCTTCTGATGACTCTGTATTGAATGTCTCATGTAAGGAACAAAATGATTACATACTAATCATGGCATCTGCTGGGTTCCACTGCACTCAAACGTACCCGAACACAAAATGACTGCGAAGTGACTGATCCATTACAAATAATTTCCATGTGGACAGTTTTCACTTAGGCAACACTTTCTCATGTCCCAGTATTTGTGTTTGTACACATTTCGGGGACAATAGTGCATGTAATGTTTTACAGCCCTCTTTGACTTTTCAGAGCTGGAAAACAAAAACTGGTGCACAAGGGTAACAGATGGAAGGTTTTTTTTTTTTTTTCTGTTTTGTAACACAGCATCCAGAACTTAACAGGAGCACTGGAAGCCACACTGGTTTCCAGTCTTCATCCCTTCAAGTATCCCTCATCATTTCTGTATCTTCTGAAGAATTTGACAGGACGTACCGCACATCATGTTGCAATGTCTCAGGTGGGGAATGTTCAGGCGGTCGCTCTCTCACGGCCACTTGCTCACGCTCAACAGGGTCTTGGACGTCATGAGGTATCTGTGAAACCTTGAGGGGTTTTTTACTATACTGGCCTCACTGCTGTGTACTGGCTGAGCGGGAAGGAATGAAATCCTGTGAGACAGATTAATATTTCGGCACACAGGGATGTGAGGACAGCTGCTGAAAAGCCGCTTTGACTGTCAGGCCTGCCAAAGAAAACAAAACAACACAACGCAGTGTCCCATATGCAGGAAGAGCAGCGAGGAGTCAGATGTTGCTTTTAAGAACTTTCATGATTTATGATCACAGCTGACCATCATCCAGATTAGAGCAGATTACTCTTTATTGTCTCCCTCAGGAGAAGTTTGTCTGGGGCATTTGACAGAAACACAGTTGGTGTAGCAGCACACATGTACGATCAGTTACCATGCAGTGTCACACCCAGATCTATAAAAACCAGAACATACACACCAAGAATACTGCAGGATGCCTGTCACCAAAATACTGCACAGATGCCCTATGCAAAGTTATTGCACAGATGCCCAGATCTCATTTTACCAAGTTAATGCCCCTGCTCATGCTGTGGTTGTAGCTTGACTCATATTTAAGTGATTCTCAGTCTTTTTGTATCCCCACATCCCTATTCAATAAGCTTGAGTACCCCTTCATCAAGACCAAAAATGGATTTTAACTTTTTTTCATCCAATGGGATTGTCAGTGTTTAGCTTGCTTTGGTCATGGGTACTACTTGGAATGGCACAAGATGGATCTCTCAACCATTCATCCATTACTTTTAGCTACAGTAGCTATTTCAACTGTTCATTTGTAGCTAACTATTTATAACCACGGCAGTTGTGTTGTTGTGTTGTTCAGGTTGGAGAGGAATATGATATGATATGCTAGGAAGTGGTTAGACCACTAGAGCAAAGTGAACGGAAGGGTGTGTACATCAGAACAAAGTCACAGAAATAATGGGGCGCAGATCCATGAACACTTTCATAGGTTAATGTGAGGATTTTGTACTCAGTGTGGGAGTGAACAGGGAGCCAGTCTAAGTTCCATGAAATAGGGGTTTTATGGTGATATGTGGATGTGCATGTGACAATATGGGCAGCACAGTTTTGAACATATTGTAGTTTACTAATGGTGAGTGTTGGGAGACCACACAATAGAGCATTACTGTAGTCTAATCTAGAGGTAACAAAGGTTTGTACCAATTTTGATGTCCCTCAAGCAGGCATAGAGCGTTTGGGAGGAGTCAGTCATGTCAGGCTTGGCTGATATATAAACTTTTGTGTTATCTGCGTAGCAGTGATATCCTAGCCTATATTTCCTTGTGAATAAAATGCAGAATAAAAATGGGTCTAAAACAGAACATTGTGAGACTCCTTGTGTTACAGGTGCTGAGCAGGATTCAGCAGGTCATCAGTGCAGTTCCTGATATGGCCAGAAATGTTTCCATGTAGTTGAGTAGTGTGGAATGACTAAATGTGTTGAAGGCTGTTTCAACTGTCTACATTTAGCTAACTACAGTATTCCAACTATTTATCCACCATCTTTAGCTAGTTATTTATACTGTTACTAAATTACATTTAATGAATTATTTCAGCTCTTTATTTACCCCCAAAAGTTCCATTGAGTGACCAACACACTTTTTAACTCATCCCAACTTTGTTGGAGTAAAGTTGCTAACTGGACTTACAATTACATGTTCTGTAACTAATACATCTTTTAATTTGTAGCTTATTATATATTTTATATCCATTTTGCACTTGCATGCATGTACATGTTAAAAGGGTATGCTTTTTTACTTTAACGTTAGTTCTTGTGTTTGACATGTTTTTGTTCTTTTTACCATGTGTTTTGTCTATCTACCCCACCGATTCAAATTCTAATTCAGTATTCACTTTCCTATTTCTGTTTATTTTGTTAATCAAATCATAAATTCAGATTATTGCATTGGTTGAACTGCTCCCCCAAGTAACTGCAGAAGTGCATGGGGTGCAAGCATTACTGGTTGGGGATCACTGCAGACAGAGGGAAATCTTTCACGTCAGTGTTTTGAATTGATTAACGGGGCTCAATGGCCAAAATGTGGCTATAACTGAAAGCATATTTTACTTGGTTTAGACCTTGCACAGCATGTCATCCTTTGAAGCGCAGCTGTGAACCAAGTTTTTTAAATATGGAGGAGGGAGCCAAGACGTCTACCTCGGGGCTCCACATTGACTGTACAGGCGATGTCCACTGCCAAGGTCTGCAGTATGTTTACCCCATGGCCGCTTGAACATGCATAGTGAATATATCATCCTCTTTATGTGGACATATGGAACAATATACACTCACTCACAGAAGAGCAGGTGCGTGCGGACCCACACACATGATTGCCGATAGACTAACATTTGGGTCTATGAGAAACAGTTGGGTCTCTGTATTTAGGTGCGAGGTTAACAGATTGCTCCTTGTGGACCTGCACATCAAACATTCCCATAAAGGCAGAATCTGGGGAATGCTCCATGGAACACCGACAGCACGTTTCCAAGTCTGTTTGAGCCTGCCTGCGGTGAGGAGAGGATGACAGGATGCAGGCTTAGCAGGGCTGGCTCGAGGCTGAGGTTTACTGTAAAGTTTATGTGAGTGTTGGAGCGTGTGTGTGTGTGTGTGTGTGTGTGTATATGTTGCAAGGTGTGGGACACTAATATGTACCTTTGCTGAGTGTAAATGTTTTAGAGGCATCTTGTGAAGCAGGCTGAAAGCATCTTTGACATAATTACACAGTCTGTCAAAGCTAAAGAGGAGGTTCCCTATGAAACGAGGACTGGCAGGTCAGTGTGAAGAGTGGAAACCAGACTGCCAAAAATGGGAAGTTGTTGACTAAACATCTGCGAGTGTGAGTGTCTGTGTGTGTGCTGGCACGTTTGCATGTGTTTTCTACAGTTAGCAGGCAGCGGTTCATCTGCGGGGTTGATGACTGATGACCTGATGGAATTTGTTACAAATCTGTGCAACGTTTGAACTCTTTTTGTCCAGAGTCAAATACATGTCCTGTTCAATTTCAACTGTCACTGGCCTCAATGTGCTTTTGTGCTTTTCTCTCTTTCTGCTTTTTTCATCATCGTGTGTGCAAAAAACAAAGCATACTATTTTACATGGGATCCCAAAAAGCTGAGTCTCTGACCTCTATTTATCATTTTGATATTTGACAAGAAACACTGACCAAATAGCCAAATAGACATAACAGGAATATGGCCGCCATATTCAAACAGGTGATGTGTTTGTCCACTTTGATCACACAGAGCAGCACACTATAGAGACTTATAAGAATTTATTTCAATAATAATTAGTTGTAATTGCCTTTCCTGCAAATACAAGTACTAGTACTACTACAACCCCAGTACTAGTGTTATTACTTGTACTAATACCGTCAATACTGCAACTAAACTACATTGACATTCTTCATTTGCGATTTATTTAATGCACCTTCTCAAACTCATGTAGGTTCATCATGAATTTATAAGTGTGAGATGGCTGCCTTCAAATTTAAAGTAGCCAAAAGCCAGACAGACTTTTAAAGTCAGGTCATAACTTATTTATGCTGCAAGGTTATTAATGAACTTTTTACTTGAACTCAAGTCAAGTAAACATTTGTTGCCACTGAATTTACATACGTATTTTGATGTAAGTTAGTATTTTAATTGTTTAAGTGTGTGTTTCGCCTTTTGGGTCTGTCTTGATTTTCTGCCACACCAACTTCATGGCTCTGTGGATGACAGCGCCGGTCTGTCAGTTGACTGATCCACCACTTTGGTCCAGACTGAAATATTTCAACAATGATTTGATTGATTGCAATGCAATTTGGTGCAGATATTTATAGTCCCCACAGGATGAATAATAATAACTAACATCTTGTGCTATCGCCAGGTCAAACCTTAAATATGTCCAGCATCTGAATTTAGGAGCAATACCTGCAAAGCTAATAACATTCCCATGGGCCTCAGCTGTGCTCTGTGTTTAGTGCTAATTAGCAAGCAAACAGATGGTGAACATGGTAAACACTGTACCTGCCAGACATCACCATGTCAGCATTATTGCTGTTAGCATCTTTGCACGCTGGCATAGCCTTCAACTCCAAGCACTGCTGTGTCTAAGTTAAGCCTCACAGAGGCCATATGGCTGTAGACTCATGGTCTTCATAACAACTTGGGGACCATGTTAGAAATAATTGTTCTTATTTTAACATGTTAACATTAAATGTGATTTAAGGAGCCAAAAAAGAGCTTCTTTTAGAAAATAAAACTAATATTATATTAGTAGTAGTAGTGGTTGTCCTTGTTAGTATTCCCATGAATGGTGAAGCTGTTGTTCTATAACAGCATACCCTTTTTCTGTTATTGTTGGCCATTGCAAATGTCAAATTAGCCAATCATATTACTTTGGGCTATTATTTTATATGTCAAAAGAAAACTCAAGCGTCAAACTGAGCTCACACCTGCTGTGGGCCTGCCTTTGGGGACAGGGAGGCAAATCAATTTCAATCCCAAATGCTATGCTGAGTTTGGGAAACAGTCCATGAGTTTACGCCCTGAGGTGATGTTTAATGAAGTGTCTGTTGAGTGCTGGCTCCGAGATGATCCCGTAGTTCAACGGGGCAGATCGTGGCGCTGGAGCTGTCAGGGGTAGGAGGTAAGGTATGCAGTGGGAGTGTTGTATTGGTGAAATGGGAAAATGCATCCATCACATGAAATATACAGGAATTTTTGCAGAAGTTTTTGAAGCTCCCCTCAAAGACATGAAAATCTATGCGGAAGAGTTGATGACTTGTGTTACAACATCTTGTCAACAAAACATCACAGTTCATCAGAACCTGCTCAACTACGTCAGAAATATTCCTTCATCCAACGCCAAACTGGGGGGAGTTGCAATAATGATTTCCTTATAGTAAAATCTCCATCACATTGTTGTGATGTTCTGGAATTTTGCGGTTTCATGCTCTGCTGGTGTGTTCTTGATTGGAGTTTCATAGCGTATGAGGATATGGGAAACAGCATCAGTGTTTTATCTGAACCGCAGCGTCGTGAGCCAAGCCTCAGCACCAGGCACGACAGACTGCGTGTTAGTTAACATGTCATATGAGAATGATCACTACTGTACACGGCCAAGGGGTCTTAGATTTGGCTCACTTTGTTTTCAGCCGTTTCTTTCCTTGTGTATTGTCTTTACTCATGTCTCCGTGTTTCAAAGCTAAGCAATAAACTTAAACATTTAGTCGACTGATCGTAAGATTGTTCACATATTTATCTCATTCATCACTTTCTGCATCATCTTATTTTTTATTTATTGTTCACAATTGATGCATTTGCACTAATAATAATAACAAAGAATTGCCTCATGACTTGAGTTTGGCTGGAGACCCATTTCCAGTGCCTTTATACTGTCTGCAATCAAATAATAATTAACAATTCAAAAATGACTATGCATTATATGAAAGGGGTCACTTGCAGCGACAAGCTTACAAATAATTATCACCAACTCTTCTCTTTCTACGAACAACAGACTCAGGAGTTATTGGAAACCAAAAACAGAGGCTAAATATTGGATTTACTTTGTCAGATGGCAACTTGCTATTGCTAATGAGCCATTGCACTTGTTGAATACATAAATAGGCTTCTGTTTGCAAACACATTTGACATATTACCTTCATAATATGACAATAAGGTGATGATGATGATGATATCATCTGTCTGTTACAGGTTTGCTTTGCTTTCTTTCAAGCATCCAAAAATGAATGTCAGTTTAAAAAAAAAAAACTCTGTGTATATAATGAAAGGACAAAAAAGAAACAGACAAACAAGCTTCTGCAGTCACTTGTTGCACATTTGTGTTTCGTGCCAATGAAAAATTGATACAATACAGGATGACAGCATCCTGTTATTGCTTGAGTTGAATTAGAATTTAATTGCTCATGAAATTCTGCTGGAAATCAACCCATGCTCAACCAATCATCATTTGTTTGCTGCTCCACTGAGCCGTAGCAGCAACGTCAGCAGAATCAGTTTAGCAGTCACTTTTACCTATCAATTAGACTATTTTTAGTTAGCTGGGTGGTATTAGCAGAGTAGGTGTGGAGGTTCTCTAATCAGGTGAGAGGAGGACGTAGTAATCAACGGAGGAACGTTTGGCATGTGGACGGAGAGGTGAGAGGACTGTAATTATCCAGATACAGCTGACTCTCAGACACTGTCTGATACAGCCCCTGACACACACACACACACACACACACACACACACACCCTACACACACACCTCAAAGAAGTTTGTAGCTAATAATGGTATAATAAACACACAGACTCTGGAGTAGAAACCAGCAGACAGCAGATGTGCTTAATGTATTTGTGTCATGTCATACATGCCAAGATAAAAAAACAGAACATGATGAATGCAGCGTAAATTTAATTACTGTTTATGTTCATAGTAAGACAAGGGAATACAACTTTTACCTATGTATTAATATACATTTCATAATACATAGTTCACCTAACTAATACGTCTAATACTTTACATACAGATCAAGTCTTTATAATATTATGAAGGTCATAATGTTTTTGCTTAAACTGTTAGAGGTGTTGATTCAACTTTAGGGTCACTTTGGAGGCTGTTGAATTGCATTGCATCATACAAGGAAGTGTTTCTAATCTTGCCTTAATCTGCATGACTTGGATGGACAGAATATTAGAAGCTACTTCATCATGTTGTCAGACAGTATTTTTCAGTTTCATAAGAGAAAATGTTTCAACGCTGACGACTGAGCGGTTGGTTTCACATGTGCATCAGGTTAACTTCCCCACTTCTAATTTAAAAAAGCAGCACATTGTCACTTCCCTTGGCTTTTCAATAGGGCTTTTCATGGAGGAATTTTTGACATGTCACTGTAGAAAAAGCACAGGTGTTGATAAGAATTAATTATGGTCCATTTGCTGCTTTAGATTCTGGTTCCTGGTATTGTGACCGCTGGCTCACTGCCACACTGTCATGGCTTACAGGGACACATCAATAGAAGAGAGCCATTGTTAATGTTATTACTAACACCTGTGCTTTCCCCACTATTACAAATCTAAATGCCTGCTGTGAAAAAGGCCGACGGGAAGAATCTGAGACAGTCCCAAACTGAACTGTGCGACAGTGTTCATTTTCCTCAACAAAAACTCATCACCATATTTTACTTTCATGAAAAAGTAACATGAAGTAACATTTGAAAAGAAAAATTATGATGTAATTTATTACATTTAGAACTACAATGTGAAAGACAGAAACATTGATGAACTGATTACTAATGCACACACACTGTACAGCCCTCATTTATGAAAATATCTGCTACCCAAGATATCTCTTCCTCAGAAGGTCCTCGACCTGTTGCAATAATAAGGAGCATCGAGTATTGCAGTAGCATCACGTCTCTGCCAGTAGTGTTAACGATGTTACCGGTTCTTGAAAGGAGAAAGTAACAGATTTATGTAAATACATCCACAATCCTACTGAAAATGCGATAAGCGGCCAAAACAACAGCTGGAACAACCCAGGAACAACACTCAAGCAAGCAAGCCAACATTTATTAAAAGGTGATCTGACATTATTACGGCCTGTAGATGTGATGTTAACACTACTTTCAGTAAACTATCTTCCATGTTTATCAGTAGGAATGAGTCCAGTATTAATGTAGGCTGTCAACCATCTAGATGCTAGCCAACATTTAACTGCTTGTCTCGAGCTAAATCCTGACTGAGTGAATACAGCTTCTACATGAGTGACATAGACTGTGTGTGTGTGTGTGTGAGTGTGAGAGAGAGAGAGAAAAAACTGTTACAGTCTGGTATAGAAAAGTAAACAGTTTTTCCCAAGACTAATACACATTTTTCTCAAAAGATCCAAAGTGTCTCAAGTGCCAAAATTAAAAATGCTATATGAAGGTCGGACTTATTGCATCAAAGTGTACTAAATAATAATAAGAAGTATATAATTTACTTAACTTACTTAGCTAAAAGGACTGGTGCTTACATGGCGTCTTATTGTGGTTAAAAATGTAGGAAAATCTTCAAGCCCCAAGGCAATAACTGAGTTTCCATCAGCACAACTTTTAACCAGCTTTTCAGAAAATCCACTTTCCATTCACTACTGTTATGCAAATATTAGAAATTGGTTCATCAAGGTAAGCAGTAGGTGGCGCTAATTCTCCAGTCAGGTGCCATTATACCATTGCGGAAGAAGAGGGCGCAACGAGATAATGTAATTAAAGCATCGGTCAAACCTCAGGAAAGACAGGAAGATGTGACGCAAAGTTTGGTGACAGAGAGCGAGCTGGACCGTGAAAATGGAGAGTTTTGCACGGGTAACGTTACAGCTCTGTGCTCCTGCAACAGTTGTGGTAACCACCCTGTGTAAATAAGCATATTAAAAGCCAACCAGAGATGACGAAGAGAGCTTACAGTGGCACAAACGTCTATGGCACCGGCACCACGTCGTCCTCCGTACATCTGGGAACTCGAGCGCACTAAGCAAATTTGGGGAAGTTGTGCAGAGGCATTACACAAAAACTTTGGCGAAAGCATTTCAGAATTTCCAGAGACACGTTTAACCAATTTTGTCCCATGACAGGACCATTCATAGGACCATTCGTTGGACCTCTCATCAAGTTCCTGACCACCTGTGCCAACCAACAAGCCCGCTGCCACTGTGTCATACAAACTTGTCACTTGTTCTGAATACAGCGTGGTTGCTAAAACATTTGGTGTGAGTAAAACAACAGCACATCGTGGTGTGTACTTAACCTGCCAAGCTATAAAATCAAAGCTGATGTGGCAGTATATCATGGTGCCCTTTGTGGCAGAGGCACAAGAAATAGAGGAACGTAATTACTCATCCACCATGTACCACAAGTATATGGTGCACTGAATGGTATGCACATCCCAGTATGTCCTCCAGCGTGTGTGTGCAGGAGTGATGAGAATGGACGGCCAGTTGCTCGTCCTTGATGTGTGTGTCGGTTTACCAAGCCGCACACATGGAGCGGCTGTGGTCAACAAGTCCTGTCTATTCAGGTAAGCTATGACAACTATTTCTTTTCATGTAGTTTTGAGGCTGAGGCCAAGATCGGAACTGTAATTTAAGACAAAACAATTAACTCTTATCTTTGATGAACAAGCAAGCAATTGGTGTCATTTACTTCCAACTGCTGTTATCGATTTGGTCAGTGTAGTTTACCTAGTATACTGGTTACAATTAAAATTTCCTGCATTTCCTCTCTGGTATGTTGTACATACTGCTGTGGTTGAGACATCCCCAAGCCTGTGCAGACATACAAGGAGCCCAGGTGCCTTTTCTTGTTGTTGCCTAACTGTTGCTGGCATGGCCAATGAAAGGATTGTCTTGTCCTAACCTCTGGGAGGAGAAGCTGATCTTCAATGAGCGGCTGAGCAGAATACATGCAATCATGCATGAACATTCAAACATCCACCTCTCCTTGATGCCAACGGTAGTGGTGGCATGTTGCGTCCTGCACAGTCTGTGTTAGAATGAGAAGCAAATGTTAGTACTTGCTGCACAGCCAGTCCACACTGTTTTTCTCCCAGCAGCCACCTTGCCGAGCTTGTCGGGACCAACCAAGCCACGCAGGCTTGGCAGTCAGAGATGCTGTTGTTCAACATGTGGCAATCAGGATTCGCCAAGGTGGTCTGTGAGGGAGTAAAAAAAAAAACCAGTTGTTTTGTTTGAGGTCCAAGTTGTTTTTTGACAAAATTCAGTATGTTTTCAAGTATGATGAACAGTTGTTTTGTTCTATTGATCCCCTCCAAGAAAAGTTCCAGTCCTGGAAAGTTATGATGGATGCCATTACTTGAGAGGTAACATAAATCTGAGAAGCTACTGATCCAAAGATTGTTCGTTGACCTTTTTATGACACAGAAAAGCGTCAGATTTCTTTTTCAAGAAAAGAACACATTGAGTTATTTTTATGTTTATCGCAAAAAGCAAAGCACAATATTATAGCAATGCTCCTCCATGGACATTTTATCAAACAAACAAACCAGACCTTTCATGAAAAGAGCCTTTGTTTCAAGTGTATTTAGGGTTGCCACCCGTCCTGTATATCATGGAATCATCTGGTTTTGAAATCTAAAATACACTGTCCCTTACTGAATCAATACTTCACATGTTTTGTCCTGTATTTTCCTGCACACCCTACTCTAATGCATACACCACATTTTCACATGCTTGGAATGACATGAGAAATAATAAAACCAAAAGAGTTTCAGGAGACACAGCAGAGAAGTATTGAATCAGAATTTGCAGAGGAGGATGACACCTAAAATGACAGGCAAGTTGTCTGGTACTTAACATCATCATTGTCCTGATTAAAGAGACTCAGACGCGTGTTTTTTTTTAAAAATGTCGAAATGTCATAAAAAGAAAGAGGCTGTCCAAATACAGATCTGAATGGCAGATGGACCAAAAGTCCAGTTCCAACTGAGTAGGCCTATATTCTGTATCCCATGGTGGGCACTGTCCAAACTGAAGCAACATTCAGCAGAGGACTACTACATCTGAGCACTGCAAGGGCAACGGACGCAGAGTGGAATCGCTCAATTCGTGACACCCCAGACATCCCCAGAGGTGGATATGGTAACTTGTTGTTGGCTTGATGACCTGCTTCCGCCACGTGTGTGAGAGAGAAATTTAACCAATAACCCACATGGTGGAAATTAATCTTCTAAAGGCCAGGCTACCCCATCCTTCTAGTGATGGGAATTATAGCTGCTTGAAGGGAGATGGATCTTATGGCTCCATTCCTTTCTGAGAGCCGGCTCATCGTTCTTTTCACTCATTCTTTCAGGGGCGGGGGTTACTAGGTTTCTCTTCACTGGGATAATAACAGGGTAAGATTTGGATCAGATTCAAATGTAGACGTCCAACCAATGTAATTAAATTTTATATGTGTGGATTTAAATTCAGCCAAATTTAGCAGTGTTTGGACCTATGATTGGTATGTGTGCACATATATCATTTAAATTATTCATTGTAATTATACTAAACATTTCATTACCACGATACAATCATTTTACATTATGTTTGGCATGCTAAGCTTAGATAATATAAAAGCATCAAACACTATAAGATATGTATTTATAATTATATATTGAACTGTGATTTGTATGATGGCGACGGGCACAACATGGCCCTTAAAGTTATTAGTGAGACATTTCTGGATCATATTTAACAAATACTTTATAGGATAATCCTACTATTCTGTCTTGTATCTGCAAAAAAAGAAAGAAAAAAGCAAATGGAGAACCCATTTGCTCACGACACATTACTATGTAATTCCTGAAAGGTGTTGGACTGAAGGTTGCAATTTGATTTATTTTACAATGCCTACATAAGATAATATGCTGTAAAATAATACTAACAGATTGGACATTGATGGACATGAATCTGTTGAGTACTATCCTTTATGAGAGGTTTTTCAACTCATGGTTAAAACGAGATTTATTCATAATGCCTACAAACACTTGGACTTACTCTTTATTTCGTTTACATTCATTGTGAGAATAGCCGAACACTTGATGCATAAAAAGCACAAATTGGTGCATAAAAATTTACAAGAAAATAGGACATAAAGTGTCTGGCACTCAAATTCTCATGGGGGAGGACCCCCAGATACCCGCTTGATTCATGTCCCTGGGCACGGGGCCGCTGGCAAGATGTCCTTATGTTTTCCAAATTAAAGTTGTAATGACTATGTGTACTTAACCTCCAGTGTAATAATTAATTAAAATGTTAAAATTGGCTTCTAAAGCCACCAAAACAAGAGCAAAAAAAGGTTAGAGCTTATTAGGAACAGAAAACAGTTGTTCTGAGATTCTGAAACATAAGCGTAATAGCGTACTAAACAAAGTACAATAAAAAAAAAAATGAGGTGACCTTTTAAAAATAAATGTCTAATTCAAACGTCACTCTCGGTCAAAGTTGGTAGAAAATGAATGACCAGTTCAATTCCTGTCACCTGATGGTCTCCACTGACTGAGACGGGTGGGGGTGGGTTGTCGAAGCATGTGTATGGTGTATGGCTGCAGTTGGCTGTGGGTGGTTAAAGGGATATTGTGAATGTGATGTGTTGTAACTGCCCTGCCTGTTAATTCCTGCCATAAACTCAGCAGCTTGTGTACATGTGTCAAAACATTGCACAGCCTGATTCAGTAATTGCTCTCGCTCTGACTGATCTTTCTACATTTTAAAGAGAGAATCCCACATGCTGTGCCTGGTGACACTATCAGACAACCTTTTTCTCCATGAAGGCCGTCTCCGCTGTCCTCAGGTCCTGGGGTTACTGTTCCTCTGTTACTCGTCATCAAACTCCCCTCCTTTGATGTTCGATTCATAATTACCTTAATGGCATATAAAATGAACAAGGTTATTGCAACATCAGAGAAGTTTAAAGTAGGACCTTTGCCAGGTAGATGGAGTATTTCATACAATAACTTATTACTGATACATAACCAGAGGCCTTTCACACTGACTGCCATCCATTTGGTCAAAAAAACCTGAAGCTGGCTTTTGCTTTTTGACATCTGATGCCTCTCGCTCATGCAGCCGTGTTTCAAACTCTTCCTCTTGCTTTTCAGAATTTGCCACAGACTTGTCCCAAAACATATCACTGTTAAACTAAAATGCAATTGACAGTAATTTTATAGCCTTAATGTTCGCTCCGTGCTGTTGATTGCCCTTAAGGAAGCTCAAGCATCATCCAAGGTCTTAACAGAATGGATTAATTTCTGTTCAGAGAATAGATTGTATTGTTTGCCAAGAAAACATGAGCCAACATAGAAGGAGAATGTGCTTCAGCCCATAAAATAAGGGAGATTGATGTGTTGTTCGATCAGCCAAAGGGAAGCCTGTCTCCCCCATACTCCACCCTCCCTCTCTCTTCAGCTGACGAGACGTATACAGTGGCAGCCTGCACCAAATGCATGCAGGGCCATGTTTGCGCAGCTACCTGTGGATAATGTACAGCCCGGCATGACTATGACTACATTGTTGTCAGGGTGAGCGTGTTTAAATTTGGGGTGAGGAATGAGGGGTGAAATAGGGGTCGGTAGAAATACAGAAGCTACCAGAACTCACAGAACTGACATGATCGTGATAAGACAAAACCTGAATTAATAAGTGGGAATACCGCTCTGTGATGTGTATGTGAAGAAGACTCTGTTGACCCTGGTTTGGGATCAAAATGGCAATACAAAGACATTCAAATGGCTTTATCCAAAGATGAAACTGAAGTTACCATACGTACCACATGATCATGTACTCGTACATGTATGCACTTATGCACACAGCATAGGCGTTTTCATGAGGATGGAGAATTATTTCAGCACTTAGCCCACCTACTGAACACACCTTTAACAGCATGGATGCCATGAATGCAGCTGTTTCGTTGCCTGGTAGTTTAAAAAGGCGGGAATAAACCTCCTGGAGCTCTTTAGAAGAGATTTGTCTTCGTCATGACATCCTACCGATAGCATGCTGACGGGTTCTGTCAGAAAGTCTATGACACTTGCCTATGACTATAGTCAAGCCTTGATGACAATTGACACACATATTGACTAATCATTGTTGAATTCAGACTTTGGTGCAATTACTTTTTGTATGAAGTATTACTAATTGTGGTGAGATTCTGGCAGTTTGAAACCGGAACAGTCCCAGATGAACTGGGATGTCTTCATAGATGTAAGTGATCTCTTCCAGGATTACAGTGCCTCCATCAACAGGGCAGAGGGGTCATTGAAAGTGTTGGGGTGGAGTAACACTGCATCAATAGGAGATTTTGGGCTCTCGCATTTGTTTAATGTGTTTAAAAAAATGCAAATGTCTGTGTTGTGTTGCTTCAGGTACCGGTGAGACAATGAAATACAAATTCAGGAAATCCAGTCTGAGTCATAGATTCATGAGTTCGAAGACTTAACAGACGCCAAAATCCTGCACAGTGATTTATAATACTGTGAGACAGGATTTTACAACTCTGGACAGGTACCACGGCACCAATGATTTTATCTTTCATCAAAACAATGTTTGGATAAACTGAAGAAATACAGCATTCGAGTAACAAAGTAATATACCAGGAATGTGAGTTTGCACGTATATGACTGCCAGGTTCAACTTCCTTGCTGGAGGACACCGTGTTCCTCTTCTGGAGGCCTCCGCACTCGAACCCTCACTGTGTCGACAAACTGGGACAAACTGGTGTCACTCAGATGAATGATGATTTTTGTCGCGCAGGTCTGAGGTCGGTCTGAACACAACCTCAGACTCATTCTTTTTAAAAATGGCGTCAATCACTCCAGAGATTTGGAGCATATTTGCCAAGGAGAGCTAAAGATGTGCTGGCAGTTCGTGGTGGCCTGACACCTTAATAAGACACTTTAAGTTGTTGTTTCCTTATATTTATCACCTGTACATCTGCGCATGCCAACCCCAATCAACATCCTGTTTTAATCTCAGGTATCATATTTTCCATGTTTGCTACAGAGCTTCTACCTGAATGACAGATCTAAATACAAAATGCAGTACTTAAAAAGTATGTAAGATATTTCAGCATTGGATTTCCAACACCTGTATTGATGTACCTCCAACTTATAACAGCCCTACACGTGAGATGAGTGTATAAGGCCATCCATACCTCATACTGAAACATCTTAAAGCTTTTTAAATGGCTGCCAGATGATAATATATGATAGAAATTCCTCACCTCCCCAAGTTTCCTCAGAGACCTGAGTTTTCCAGTCAGCCCGTCCAACAGGTATCCCTCAGCACCTGCAGGGCTCTTCATCTGATGTGAGCCTCCAACTTTAATAAAACGCTTGGATGATTCATCTTCAGTCTGATATTTACATAGGATGATTACAAGTGCAGAGTCTTATTTTCTGTAGCAGTGTGAGATCTGGATCTCGATTGGGGAACTTCAACAAATCATGCGTATGTTACGGGTCTCAAAGTGAGTTGCCACGTAAACAAATGATTTTTGGGTCCGCGGCCCTCACTGTAAATACAACAGAAGTCAGACGAGTGAAGATGCGGACCACCTGCTTCTCTTCCCAAGTATCGTCTTTTTATTACAAATTTTTCAAACATAAAACACATTTTGAAACGTTCCCTAGTGTAAGTATGTTCTTCTTTAACTGTCCCTTTTTTGGGTTTTTAATAAAACATATCAATGTGGTTTTCCTTTTGCACATATCACTTTCATCACATTTAAACATTTCTTACTTGTCCAAGCATTTGTCCCTCAGCATCAATGCTGGTTATATGGCTATTTGTTTTATAAAGCTTCAAGCTCTTAACACAAAATGTTCCTTACAGTAAATGAAAACATAAATTAGCTTCCTTCAGCCAAACTAGCAGGCCACGCTAGTAGTAATAGTTCAAATACAAAAACATCACACATAGGGAATGCTAGCTAACTCATTTACACATTTCATGAACATCACATAAACAGACTTAACCATCTTTTTCAGAACACATCATGTAACTCATCAGTATCCTTAAACATACTTTAGCTAACTAGCATAACATTTATCAGGTTGTCAGGGCCGTAACACCATAAACTGCGCACAATCACGCCACACACACTTATGCGACTGCACACACGCACGCACGCACGCACACACACAGGGGACATTTCGCGCCGCAAACCGCGGACGCCATTTCCTAAAAGTCCCGCCGTCGCGCTAAAACGTCTTCCTATACTCTAACTTCTAAACATGTAAATTTATCGTCAGACTCATCACAGTCACATAACATCACACTAAACTTTAGGAGGTAGTTATTTTGTTAAATTTCACTATGTACTGACCTGTAAATACAACAGAAGTCAGACGAGTGAAGATGCGGACCACCTGCTTCTCTTCCCAAGTATCGTCTGAGGGAAGAGGGCGGGGTCCCCCCAACTAAAGAGCTGCGGGCAACGACACCTGGTTCATTGGTTCCGCTCTACGGTTTCCTCCTAAATTAATTCTTTTAAACCACAATAAACTGTGAAAATAATAACGCTGAATTTAATATTCAATATGGAAAATATGCTAGCCTCACATAGCTTAAACGCAATAGGCAAAATGACCTAGAATAGCAATACTCAGTAGTATATAATAGTAATACAAATAAGAAGGACCATACATTTCTTTTTTTTTCTTTTTTTTTTTTAAGAGTACCACACGTAGTACTTGGAAGGACAAACAGACATTTCTTTGCATGTTTTGGGAGAAATGCTATATGGTTTATGGGTTTGAAATGCTATATGTCTTGAAATCATTAACACAGGCGGCAGCGCTGGTCGAATGAAGATCTGCATCTCTGATCAAAACAGCATTTGATCGTGTTTTGAGTCACACAATATGTGATCCATATGGTGAGAAGTCTGGTCTGCTTTTACTTTCACAATGTATGTGAAACATTCGATTTCACGAAAAGCATGACGTGCCCATCTCTGTCCTGGCCTCAAGTGAATGTCACAGATTTGCAGTCAGCAAAGAGCTCTGTATAAAACTGTTGTCTCTTTTTCACTGTAGCCTGCTGTTGTTGTTTGCATTGTTGTTCAGCTCTGTCCATGCTCTCTGTTGTAAACCGTCCAACTGCTGCAGCGTTTATTGCTGCTCCTCTGAGCTTGATTATCACTTTGGAGAAAGGAGACGGGGTGGATGGATGATCTACTTTATTGTCATATTGTGAGCGGTGCGACTGCTGTTGTCTCTTCGCGGCTCTGGCTTCGATGGAGGGACACACACCGGTCAGCAACTAACCAGAACAAGCTGTTTTCCATCGCCTCTGCCCAGGCCAGCACATCATTATTTTGTTTGGATGCAGGCCCTGTCACATGTGCATCACACTCTCTGGATGTTTCATCTCCACTATAGCCACTGGTGCACTTTCTTCCACATCGAGAGGGTTCGTTATTTGGGAGTAACACAAAGGGGGTCATTAGGTGTACAAAGAGTAAAATATTACAAGTGTTTTTTTTTTTCATCACTGCCGTCAAACATGATTTCAATTGTGTTCAGGCTTGAGATACTTTTAGAACGGATACCTCATTTGATTTGAGGAATGAGCTGGGTGATATTGAGGTTTTATCTGGCCTAGATCCAGCAAAAGTCCTGCTGACTCAAACAGTAGGTCTGAAAGGCCTTTGTGACCCGACATCAGACTGAAGAATAGACAGAACTCAATATCATCACACTGTGGGAGCATCACTAATTAACATGAAATAGTAATATAACATCAAAGGACATAAAAAACCTGTAATACCTTAAAGGTGACAGGCACATGGGCTTACATAAGAGGAACATTTTTTTTTTTTACTATGGAACAGGGTGAAATGGTTACAACAACAGAGAGATGTAAGGATTAAAGGACTGTTTCATGCAGCTTGGACTATGAGATCCATGTGGGCAAAACTAAGACCATGTGAAAGCGTCAGATTCCTGCGAGGACAATGTAGTGGAAAGTTTCCTCAGTCAAAACAGTGTGCGAACGTAAAGTTATCACTGAGGAACAATTTCAGAATCACTCGTCAACAGTTCATGGTCACAAGTGAAGAAATTACAATGAATGAATTAAAGGACATAAAAAGCAAAAGATAAGGCCGTCCTGATTAAATGTATGAAAACAATCTGTTTTCCTCATTAAACTGAAATTAATGAATGAACAAAAGGTTAGAGGATCAATTGTACCAGGGAACACATTTCGACGTCAAAATCATTTAATCATAATCATTACATGACTAATGAATAATCCTCCACGTTGCCTTCAGCACGACAGCATCTGATTACCTAGAGTAATAATCTAGAGTGCTCGACTTTGCATGTCACAAGAGGCTAAATGTCCCCGCTCCTGTGACTCACATCTTCGTCACAAATTCATGACGCTGACGATGTCGGTCAACAGCCGAGCGCTGCCAGCGACACGAGACGTCACTGAAGGAGTCAAAGGTCAAGGGACGAGAATTAATAAGCGCTGGCTTGTATCAGAGGCGTGCGACCCGTGGCTCAACACCGACAGCCAACGATCGGCTCTCATAGCTTGAATCACAGCACAGAGGCGTATCGTGCACTAAAAAGTCATCCCACTGGAGAGGCAGAAATATTCTCGAATTCTGGGAAAAGAGAACCGATCAGTCATCTGAATGTGTTCCAGTAAGAGCCAAAGCTTGTAAGATGATTTTTTTTAGGGTAATTAAAGCTTCAAGAAGCAACTGTGAGGGAAAGAGAGAGAGAAAGTGATTTAACACTTGAGAATCTAGTTTTGTCTAAATGTGTTCACTTTCTGCTGAGAGACATTTTTGGTCCTGACCAATCTATGTACCAGCTCAAACAAGTTCGGCCCACCAAATGCTCTGGGCTCCAGGTTACAGTAGGTTAAAGGCCCTGGATGGTATTGGGATCTAGCAATGTGGGAGTCACATAGGCAAATAAGAAGGACTATCTGGGAGGCTTAACTTAAGGCAAAGATGTTCTTAAACATTTTAAAAAAAAATCTGATTTCTTTTTTTGTTTTAATTGTGATTTGATTTTCTGATTCACACTGAGGAAAAGATCTCCAAAGTAAGGATAGGAAATTTGTTTCCAGTCCGGCCCAACTCTATGATTAACATTTAGTTTACTTCTTCTTGCAAAATAAATTCCATTTATTTTAATAAAGCACTTTTTGACAGAAATAAATAAATTTGCATGTCTGGGTGAGAATCATTGAATTGGCATAAAGCGGCCTTAAAGGACCTTTTTGGCCACTTAGGGGCTTTAAAAAAAACTGTCAACACATCAGGACATATTGTAACCTTAAAAAGTTGTTAAAGCAAATGTTTGCCTATTTCCAGCAGACACACAGCAGCGATAACATTTATTATGGTTGTGTTTCTGATAAATGTAAGTCTAACATTCACACTCCTTTCAGCTCTGTTTTGGTCTCCACCAAGGCAAAACATATCAGGCTCTTTAGCTGTTAAATGATCCACTTTGTTTACCAGATGTCACTGGCCATTACACAAAAATGATGAGCTGCCTGAACAATCAGTTTTCAAAAAAAAAAAAAAAAAAAGATGAAAGGGTAATAAAAGATAAATGCTGAATTACTGGACAGTAAATTATAAATAGCGAAAATAAATCCAAAGACAATATATTCAGAATGTTTTTCAAATTGAAAACTTTGATGGCTTTAACCTTTGTAATTTCTGTCAGTTTTTTGGGATAGACAGTGTTGAGGACAATAATCCAGAGAATGTTGATGCTGACAGGAAGGGTGTAGGCTGATATTAAATCTTATTATCTGGTTCAACTCCATAGACAATTATAATCAATCAGAATTATATCATCTCCTGGGACTGCGTTTGTCTTGAAATCCCATTAGGAACACATTTGCAGCGACGTAAATTGTTGTTGCCTTCCACATAGCGTCCATCTGTAAAGCCTGCAGTGCAACATTTTGGTCGGAATCCATGGAAAAACAGCAGCATGGGGTGGATGTCGTTTTCCTTCACATGGGAACCCAATTTATGGTTGAATTCTGAGGTTGAAATCACAGAGAAAGTGAAGGCGCAGCTGTCAGTCTGGTTCAGACGGGATGGCATAGACGGAACGAGGAACACACAGGGAGGTACGCACTTGCGGTTTCGCTTTAGCGTTCACTTGGGCTGCTGCCTGCATACTTGATCATACCCATAGGGCCGAACAGCTCGAGGTCCATTTTGAACACTGTGTGTGGGAAAGGATACTGTTGGCAGGTCACTTTTAGGCAGGTTATTACGATGAAAGCAGGGTTTGCTTCTTTTTTGGACCTGCATGCCCCATAACACAAGTATAATATACATCGGATGCTGCACATATGTAGTTTCATATAGTTCCGTGCAAAACAGGAGAGAGAGCTCCTGCATATGCAGTTTCATATGATATAATCTTAGGGATCTTGGGAATGGGATTAAATGATAGGGTGCACATCTGAACAGAGGAAGGAAGATGACACTAAAACCTCTCATGATATAGTGCCATGCAGTTTCCACTCATCCAAACATCTTGAAAAAGTGATGAGCCAAAGACAACACACAGGGTTATCTTTATCTTTGGAGGAAAATAACATGCTGAACTCAGGGGGTGTGGCGAGCTGTGTGTAGGTCAGTGTCCACACCAGTGACACTGTGATTATGACCGACCTGAGTAAATATTTTACATGGCAAAAGTGGGAATTAAGACTGAAAGGAGGATATAAAAAAACAATGGATGTGTAATTACATCAGTGCCATGCCTTTTGAAGCCATATTGTCCAGTACTGCTGAGGTCACATGAGGACATGCACTTCAGTGTACTAGCACAGCATGGTACTGTCCAAGGTCTCATAATGTGAAACACAGAATAATTTAACAGGATGAACAATTCACAGGCAAAAACAATGTTGCAGTAACGACTGGTGTTCATCTCCAAACATCTGTGAATCAGCAACCAGGGGCTGCGGCGCAACATCCAGTAAAATGAGAGCAAAATAAAATCCCGTCTTCATATCTTTCTTCAATTGATCTCAGGGCGAAGCGCTTCCTGTGGGACGTGAAAGTAGAAGGCGATGCCGCGTCTCGCAGGCCGTCTGGTGAATAATAGGAATGAGTGATACAGAGTGAGTCATGATACCTGCTGCAAGTACTCTGAGTTAATTCCCCAACATACCATCAGGGTTTGAAAAGTTGTTTAATTTTAAAAACATGGCTGTCATAATATATACTGCAGGCAGGCATGATTGATTTGACAGTTTATGAGGGCAATAATGCTAATTTGATAATAACGAATCGCGCTGCGGTTTGGGGCCTGAGCGAAGCACTTTATAAGTCAGAGATTTGGCATCTGCGGTTTCAGATTTTCCCCTGTTGCTGTCTTTAATTTGTGACCTCACAGGTTAATCATCCTGCTGAGATTTAATGTTGAATTGTAGGTTTTTCTTGACTGGGTTTATCTTCAGCTGATACTGTACGCTCCTCTGCTCTTCCAGCTGGAAGGATCGGGACACAAATCGTAATCTTAGCTACAAATTCTCACAAACCTACAGCGCTGAATTATTTCCTGGATCCTACCTGTGCTCTTAATCAGACCAGCTGCATGGCATGCGGCTCGCTGGAATGCGGCGAGAATCAATTAAGGGAAACTTGGGAGAGTTTTCGGAGAGGGAGGCACACACAAATCTATGGGACGGTCAAGGAAAAAACTATAAAACTAAATTATACAGTATGTTAAAAAATATTTTCACATTATCCTCTCAGTTGGTGGTAAGGAATGAGTTCTGAAAATACTCGAAAGCTGTAATTTTTGTCCCCAGCTTTAACGAATGAGGTATTTTAGGATATCAGGTTCTGTGAAGAGGCTCTAGATTACTGCTGGGAAAGTACTGATGTCAACACAAAATCAAACTATCAATCACACTGCACATGCATACATTCTGGGTGTGTGTGGTCCCTTGTTATGCACAGTATGTGAATTTGTGTGTGTGTGTGTGAGAGTGAATGTATATGAAGTGACTGAAGTGTGATGTGTGTCAACAAATGAAAAACCTGCAGTTTCCTTTGATCAAAATAATGTGCATTTTTACGTGAAGCCTGTAAAGGGCAAGAGGAAGTTAGAGGGAGTTTGGAGACAAGCACAGGACGGAGAAGAGAGTGGACAGACAAAGCACTAGGTTAAAAATGTGGAGTGGCTCAGCTGTATTTAGCCATGTGTCAAACAGGGAATGTGGAGATGAGAAACAGCCTCCAGTGCAAGTAAACCTGATGAATGGGTGGACAAACGCAAAAAAACAAAGAGCAAGATGAATAAAGTGAAAGTCAGACAGAGAGGACATGTAGGATTTGCAAAAATACAAGAGATCAACGGGTCTCATGAATAAAACACAGCAAATGTTTTAGTACATTTAGACAGGGCCTTCTATTTTAGAAATATAGACAAAGCTTATTAGGCAAGGGGGGAAATGACCAACACTTTGATGAATAAAGGTGAAAAAGAAAGGCAGTGATTTCTTCACCAGAAGTGGTTTCACAGCCTGTCAAACTGATGACATATTGAAGGAAATCATGCAGATAGAGTCCACAGACAGTATCAGGATCCAGAAGTAACAATACAAATCATACTTTCATTGACTGTGACATTGCTTTTCACAGATTTCTTTAAAAAATCTGTAGTGAGGTTTCTGTAGTGAGGCAAATTACCCAGCTGTCATTTTACTTAATTCAAGTCATTGGTTCCCTAAACTGAGGAGAGGAAGGGCACAGACCTATAGCAGGGTGTAGCAGGAATAGCACATTATAATATATATCATCATATATGATTAACATGTTATTTATGTATTTACCACTAGGAATGAGGGATACATGTCCCCCTCACTATTCAAAAATCTTGTTTTTTGCTCCTTCACTTTAATAGTTTCAACTTGAAGTCCTCTCTGAAATCTCTGTAAACAGTGTCCTCTGACTGTTAAATCCTGATGAGAGAAGTGGGGAGTTGATCAGCATGTTGATATGCTGATCTAGGTTGCTTTCAATTATTGCCATGTTGTCCCAGTTTTTTGCCTGTCAGGCAACATAGAGGCTACGCTCCTAGCTCCACTTGTTAGTGGAGTTGTACATGCAGTCCAAAAAAAGGTCGACTGGCAGACACTACTCAGGTAAGAAAAAAGGATTTAATTTATATTATAATTTGCAGTGATTATTCTCCTGAAAGGTGCTTGAATTGACAGTCAGTCAAAGTTATGGGACAAAAGATGCAAAAATTAAATTTATCATAGAATCTAAGGTCTCTATTAACAAACACTACATGTGATTTTATACCACAGTTGACAGGCAGCAGCATTTCTATTCCTGCTATCACTTTCACAAACTGTGTTGTCTATGTTAACAGGGGAAACCCTGTTTTCAGGTTTTTGTTTTTCTTTCTTTTTTTTCTTCTTGTTTTTGTTTCTGGTTGAAAAACTTCCTGTTTTCCTCCAACCTGAAGCAACTAAATGAAATTCAACCATCATTAGTGTTATTATTTACTTTTCCTACTGACGCAAACCGAGGTACCTTCCCTGAAAAGCTCCTAGCCCTGTCTGTAGACCTGCCTCATTCTGACATATCAAACACAGGTGTAATAAATGAAGCTCAGTGAAAGTTCACGCTGGAAAACTAAGCTTGATTATGATAACTCTATTTATATAGATGTTTTCCCCTTTCTCGCTTCCAGCTCAATCAGCCGAGGATGTTCATGCTTTACAATTCAACCGAGATTTTGCCACGATCTGTGTGTGCCAACCACAGCTTCTGCCAAACCTTTAAAAATCGTTCCCTTCTATGCTGCTGTCATTTCAGTGTCCAACCGGTGCAACCCAACTCCAGTTCTATCAGAACCAGCTGTCCGATGGGCCCTTCCAGTAAGCTCATCAGAGGTCCCGCTCCACATCACGTCCATCCAGATCTTCAGCCAGACTGCTCTTCCACCACCAGTGTCTAAACTCCATCAGAGGGACATTCTTGTGCAACTACCCCTGTAAAACGATAATGTCACAATGTGGTCTGATCGCCAAAGGCTCCTCGTGTCTCTCCAACCGTTCCTGTTGTGCACATTGTGTCAAATAAATTCAATTCAAATGTCAATTCCCTCCTGATTGAAATAACATTATTAAGAGCTGCATTGATCGTAGCAATTGCTGGATCGGAGCTATTATTAATGTTATTAGTTCCACCTGTGCTTTTGCTGCTTTGACTCTCGGTAAATCAGATTCCCTTTTTGGAGCGATAATAAAATCTTCTCTGGCTGCCATAGCTATCAAGACTCAGAATGCAGGATGTCATTTACTGTAAAGGACAAGATGAGGAGATTTTTGACACAGAATAGGAGCAGGTGATGCTTATCGAGCATTATGTTTGGTTTCTAAAAGAAGGAGTTACAGAAAAAGTTTGGGAACAGTTCTTCTACACAAACTTAAAAGACAATAATTCCTGTTCATCTGTTGATTATTATCCTGGAAAGATATCAATGCTGTGTGTTTAGAGGAGTAAATTAACTGGCTGTGTTATATTGATTGGTAATATATCAATAATGCAGCAGATAGGTGAAATAGACATCAAAGTCTGCACACTGGTGGCTCAATTCAAGATTTCAAACCTAAGTTTGTCAGGTCAGAGATGGAGAGCAGCAGAATGGATGTGTATCTCTATGAAAATGTCACACATCATTACCTTCAATAAAAGGAATGGACACACATGTGCAAGGCATCCAAGCTAAGCTGCTCCCTGACACAGAATTAAAACAATGTCATTCCTATGATCTCATTCAGTCCGGCCGACATTTGTCAACACAGCCAGCTCTCTGCAAATGTTCGAAACCCGAGAACCTAAAATCTGTGATGTCATGACGAAATGAACGGGCAATTTAACGATTACAAATGTGCTTTATTTGATGGTGGTGTGTGCGTGTGCCCATTCCCCCATTAGATCAGGATACTCTTTCAGCAGGGATTTGTCGGTGATGTGATGATGAGGCTTGGCTCTCTCTCGCTTCAGCTTTGGAGGAAACACTCACAGCAGTGCTCGTGAGGCAATGTGAGGTATCATAGGCACATTATGAGCATACCGCATTTTAATTATCACGCTACAGTAAAATGAGCATGCAAAAAGTATTCATTTCTTCTCAGCACAACTGACTTGAATTTATTATGGAATTCTCATATTAATCTGATGATCTGATATATTATGAGAATGGTCATTTTAAAGCTTTTACAATTTGCTGAAATTATGTATTCACATTATTTATTTATTTGTTAGTTTACAGGGATGGGGAAAGTACAGATAAATATTGCATAGCACAACAAATGCAACAGATGTAAGCATCGAGCTGGAACTAATTTGCAGAGCCTGGCAATAGCAAAAGAAAATTCAAGATAAGACGTCCCATATATCACATTTACATCTGCTGGCCAAAAACGAGCACTAATAAAGATCAAAGAGAGATTCATCTCAATTGTTGCTCATGACAAATGTACTGTGCATGGTTCAGCCTCACAGTGATCTGTGTGAGAACTCTTACTCTCTCACTCATCTTACAGGGGTCACATTTGCAAAGTCTCGGCTAAAAGCAAACTGAGAGTGGCGCAAGCTCTGAAATGATTCTCAATACAATACGACTCTAGTCTCTCCTCGTGTCTCCTGTTGCCTCTCCTTTGCTCTCTCTTCACCTTTCTGCGTCTGTTCTCAATTTTTTCAGCCACGAATATAAAAAAAAAAAAAAATGAGAGTACAAAGTTCAGTGTCAACAAACATTCAATGTAGGTTAATGTTATACATAACCTAACATACTATCAATTTTTCCGATCATAAGACACGTGAGCACAGACACCCCCTTACTTTCGTTTCCCATATTCCTCATGGCTCAAAGCTCATTGTACCTTCTAATATGTAACTTCAGTTGGATATTTAAGAGAAATAAAGCAGACAGGAGGCATCGGACATACAATGATAAGATCTCTTATGGGGATCGCACTACTGAGATTTGTCTCATGAAAATCTCAGACTGATCTCACGTTCCTTCTCTTCACTATAAGCAAGATGTGAATGAGATCTCCTCTGTTTATTCCAAATATTGCTAAAACGATCTCAATTATCCCAATTCAACTTCATTTGTCTTAGAGAAGTGTACTAATTGATATCTTTTTCATCCCTTTATTGTTCCCTTAGGGACCCTTAGGAGAAATAACTCAGACACAGTTGATCACAGAATGATTCAAAGATGAGAAGCTCCAGACCGTCTCCAGAGATCAGAATGAACAGATAAGCAAGATTTTTTTCCTTTTGGTTCTTAGACAATAGAATTCACATTCACAAATTCTCATCTGCTTCTCTTTACGTTATTTCAGCACCTAGAGCTTTGAACGAGCTTTGCTTTGCCTGGTTCAGCCAATTTCTTATCTTCCATGTAGGATCCCAAAGAAGCTCAAGTAGCATTAAAATCAATCGGTCCAACTGGTGAGTATCTCCAGAGCTGAACTTTTCATGGCATCTTTGTCAGAGGAAACACCCTGAAGCTTCACTTAATTCAAGCCAGCAAGTGCTGGACTAGTACATTCTATTCTACATACTATTCTTGCTCCCACAGGGAAAATGCAAAAAAATGTAAATATGTGGCCTGAGGGTGGTGACAGAGAAACGGCTATGTGATTAGCATGTTAACACGCTTGTTATCATCTCAAAATGCTGAGAGCGTGCAAAAATGTGCATGGTAGCATGCTGCTCATAGCAGTATGGTACTGCATAAAGCTACAGCTGAAGTAGAGTAGAATTTAGTCTTTGGCTTTGAGGTTATATATAACTTTAATATCACTGATGGCACAAAAATACAAAAAGCAAAAGTTAAGTCTGAGCGTAAGACTGGTACCATGTCCCTGTTGTCACTGCCTGTTTGCGTGCACGTGCTTAAAAAGTCATGTAATCACCATATCATCATAGCTCTGCACCAAATTTCATGGAAATCTAAACTTTTTGTGGAGTTTTTTTCACTCCGGACCAAGTGTTCGGCCCGTGGACAGCCAGCCATTTCCACGTTTCCATCCCTAGGGCCCACACAATACACAGCTCAGCTGAGAAAGTTCATCATTATGCACAAAAAATCTGGTTGTCACATTCACCAAGTCAATGACTATTTCACTGTTTCATTATTTCCACAACACAGCTTTTTATAATTTATCTTAATAATATAATTATGGATGTTGTACCTGATGTGATCTTGCAGACTGCAGTTGAGGGGATCCCACTAGAGGAGGTTGGGTTTAGACTTAGAATAACAGAGTTTGGGATGAAGGAATGGCCAGTGGAAGGTTCTCACAAGTGTAGCAGTAATACAAATGCATGCGTGTGTGTGTGTGTGTGTGTGTTTGTGTGTTTATAACTCAGGGTACATTGCTGTTTCCTCAAATATTTGCCTTGGGTGTAGGGCTGCTCGGTGGCTGGCTGCTGGGGTCGTGGAGAGAGAGGGTGTGTGTAGCCAGTCAGTGCCTTTGAAAGGAGATCAGAGCAAGTTCGGCCGTAATTACCAGCATGTTTACACCTACACATCTGGACCACGCCGCCGTCTGTTGAGTGACGGGGAACATGGGAGAATATAATGGGAGCAGGTCACCGCGGACAAATTCATTCAGTCGGGTCTGAAAACATACGTAGACAGGGGGTGTAGTGGCAGCTGATGGATGTGGTAACAGTGAAGTTGTTTAAAGATACATGACTTGGAATAAAGTGCTCTTTTTCAATTTTAGTAATATTAGAGTTATTTATCAAGGAAATGCCACAGCTTAGGTTTTAAAAACAGTCCATTCTTAAAATGGAAGACGGATGGACGAAAGAGATGAAAAGTTCAGGAAAGTTGATTCTCTCAAAGTGGAAAAAGACCCCTTCTTTGGTCATACAGGATCGTATGATCGATCTTTCAACATATGATTAAGGCCCACACAGGAAACCCCATGAACTAGTTGTATGATTTGAGATTGGTCTTGATTTACAGCCTCACAGAGCTGTCTATAGACTCATGGTCTTGTTAAAAATCAATTCCCATCAGAGCCACCAACCAGCTGTCTTCACCTTTCCAAGTATTTATAAAGTAGGAATAAAGCAATGACTGCTCAGTTTATTAAGCCCATAGTTTTGATTAATCCAAGCAAATCTGAAACAGCCTAAAAATATCCTTTATCATAAGGGACTAACCCGTGTTGATTCCCTGACAAATAGTCTCTTTATGTCTCATTATGAACACTGACTGCTTAGCAATCATTACTTTATTCCTGTGCTCCTTGCTACATTGCGAGAGCACAGGATTATTTTTAGAAGCAGTATAGCACTTTTTCCTTTATGGAAAAAATTTCCAACGAACTCCTGGAGGAGAACAAAAAATGAAAATGACAAATTAGTGCCTTACGCCAATACAGTTTTGGGGTGTTGCGCCAAAGCTGTGGGAAAGTACTCAATGAAGAATTGCGTTGTCACGCTGCCACCTACACATTGCTTTGTTATTTTGACACCCTTTTATTTAAGGGTGAAATCTAAGCTTTCACTTGGGGTATTATTTACTGCACAGCTGCCATACAGTTTTCAGGAAAATGAAAATTTATGGGAATTAATTCCACAAATTACAGTACAGAGGGAGTGGAGGCCCCTTTCTGCTTACTCATTTGTGAACCGCAGACAAGTGAATGTGTGAAGGCTTTGATTCGAGTTTCACTTTTAACGGAGTCTCGGTGGGGAGCCGAGGGAAGTGTCTCCCGGCCACACCCGCACTTCCTGCACAAGTCTGCCTCCATGGAGGACACGAACCCAAAACAGCTATCAGTATTAAGACACAGCTTCCTCTTATCAACACTGCCACAGGGAGATTAAAATAGTTTGTTCCCAAAATGTCTATTATTACGCCTTAAATCACCCATGTCACCCGTGATTAGGGGGAACAAACACTTGTCTCGAGCAGCCACAATATTCATCGTTTAAGTTATGAGTCATTATTATTTATGCGACAATGTGCCAGAAACATTTGCTTAAACTAAATCGTTACCAGACATGGTACCACAGCTATTCATAATGTGTGTAAAAACGCCAGCAGCACAACAATCAACTCCCTGTCACTGAAGAAAATAAACTAGTTTTTAGCCTCTGCAATGAGTGGGCTGTTTTACAGTAGCTCAATTTGAACTGGACCGTCATATTGAAAAGATCTGCACTGAGTCAGGGCTGTGAAGACCTTGCCTGCTGCAGGCGGCCATTGTTTCCTCCATTGTTCTCCCTGGTGACTAAAATAAAGAGAGTCTCCAAAGCCACACAGCTCTAAATATGTATTTCTGCTGTGCTAATTAGAGACTGTCTGTCAAGCGGGCACTGAGCCCAGGACGAGGAATGGCTAAATATACCAAAACAAAAACAAAGCCTCCAAACGGAAAATTATAAACATTTAGACAGAGAGTCACAGGGAAAAAAATGCAAATATAACTGGAAAGGTGACATTTTGTGTGTGTTTGCTTTATTGAGGGAGGAATGCGGCACTGACCGGAGCCGTGGCGCTATTAGGGACTTTAGAAAGACGACAAGCAGAGGGAGCTGCGTGGAGAAATCAAACACGAGAAACAGTCTCTCCTCTTGTTTTACAATGGCTCAACTTAGATGGCAAGTCTCCGATTTTTGGCCACGCCGCCACAATGTGACCTGGTTTTCCAGTTCACATGTTAAATGTCACGCCACTTGTTTAAACGGATGAAGTCAGTGAAAGCAAGTGCGAGAATATATTTCACCCCGTCTGTAAATTTTGAAAATATATATAATTTTACAGCAGATCCAGAAGACACGAAGCAACATTAGCATGTATCATTTGAGTTGTCTTGGCCATCTGTGTGAATGCACAACAACTCCAATATTCAATTCTACTAGTCTACAATTCCATTTAGCAGACGCTTTTATCCAAAGCAACATACATCTGAGAGTTGATACAACACAAGCAAGGACCAAATCAGGAGAAAGCAGCCTGCAAAGTTCAAGGCTTGACCTTGGTGTCTACAGGCTGCTTTCAGCTCTGTTTTGGTCTCCATCACTTCCTGAAAGACACTAAAATACTCTGTAATCCTGATGAAAACTGCAGACTTGGAAGACAATTATCTGTGGGTTCATTGCTATGAGCAACATGGTTCAAATTATACATAGTCATTTGATCCATTGTTAATAGAAAGACTTTTGAAGGCTCGCTAATCTAAATAGTGCCACTGAATGAAATGAGTTCAACATTCATATTTTGCAGTGCACGAATATTACTCAACTTTTTTTCCTGACAAAGAGGAAAGAATTCTTATGCTATTATATATAATGAGATATTGAATAAATTATGAAATACAGCGTGAAATGTATTTATGCTGGACGCATCCCTGTAAACCGGCGCCAGATTCAAATTCATACGACATGCTTCTGAGGAAAGTTGGCGCTGCATGACAAAGAAATTCTGAGCAGGAGCATACCAAAGTATGTCTGGGGTCGACAAATTTGTTCAACCAAATTGAATTTCTTAACCAGTACGTTGTTCAAATGAAACTGTAAACCCTGGGAAAGCTCCAAATTTCTGACTGAAATATCTATCTGCAAACATCTTCTCATCCAAACAACTGCTATATATGGATTTCCCTGCTACACCAAATATTCAGCAATAACCCGTCATCTCAGACAGTGAAGCCATGTAAGTCTCCAGCTTTTCTCTTATAGAGAAGCTTGTTCACATTTCTGCCTGCGAGTCACAGCAGAAGGGTAATAATCTCATTTAGTCCGCCGCCTGCAATCTCAACGGTGTCACATGTCAGTCGATTGCCATCACTTTCACCATGTCTTTGCCCCCCTGCCTCACCCCCGCCTCGCTCCCAGCTCTGACAGAAGTGCTCTGACTCAGCCTCCAGGAAGGTGAAATGTTTTACTGTTCACACATTTCCCTCTCGCTGACCTCAAACGGCTCCTCTCTTCCCTCCCTGCAAAATAGCGTTCCTTGAGATCCTTCAGCACCGCCGCTCAACGGCACATCTGACACATCTGGGAAACAAAGAGCGGATTAAGTGCTCTGTGTCTACAAGTGTATCTGAAAAATGAGAGTGTGTCAAGGGCTGAAGAATGGAAGTCATGCCGCAAGCCCTGACTGGCATGTTTGAACTGTGGAAATATGTCACTGGCAAAAATTTTGAAGCATACCAGCATATTTATGATCTTTACTCGAAGGCTAACCCAGTCATGTGAGTCATGGCATCAAGCTGTGTTAATGGTTTGGTGAAGCTCCACTGCAAGCTACTGACTAAAATTAAAACTGTTGCTATAATAAATTTTATGTAGTGATGGGCACTGGGCACTGTTAAAATTGCTCTTTAAAAAATTACATTGTGAGAACAGTGTTGTCTGGAGCTACAGCAGCTGCACATGAATAACAGAAGATAATATAAAATAAGACTGATGGTTTGAATGCTAACATAAACTGAACTTTCCCACTCTGCCTTTTTCCTTTCGTAGATAACGTCTGAACTGATTAACCACACACTCCGAAATGAGTCAGTTTCTCAGAGGAGGCTCTTTATTGTCTGCAAAGCTCCAAGAAAAAAAAAAAAGATGCTTCATCTGCAAATATAAATCTTGGACATGCAAATGAAATCAAAACAGCATTTTGTTGTGGAGTGATATGACTGCTTCACACTTATCCTTCTTATCGTGAGCATTTCCACAGATGGACATCAAAGTGTTGGACGCAGATGAAGGGCAGGGGATCCAGTTGGTCGAGAACATCCACACTCTTTACCTATCTTGAACTTTCCTCCGGCCAGCTGCCGAGCTGAGTCGGCACCAGCTGACCACACACAGGCAGATAGTACACTGACTGTATACACTCACAAAAGATAAGTACCTGGCAGCGCTTCATTCACAGACACTACATTCATTCCCCGACTCGTAACCGCTAACTGAAACCCCGAATCCAAACACAAACCGGCTGCATAATGGTTGAATCCCAAAAGGGATCTCACGTAACATGGGATACCCCCGCTCGATCATTTCACTGAGTTCAGTTCATCAATCACCCAAAGCAGAAATGGTGGAAATGTGTGCACTGTACGTTCTGGTGGAACCATCATGCGTCTAATAAAAAGTGGGGAAGAAGCCAGAAGGAAGAACAAGAAAATATAAGAAAAACTGTGACAGGATCAGATTTAAAGCCACATTCCCAGTCTGGCTCTGCCCATGGGTCCTATCTTAAAAGACTCTGAGATGAGTGTGCCGAAACCAACAAATAGCTTTTATTAGCAACTTTATTTTTCTTTTTTTAAAAGATGCTATAATCTCATAAAATGTCCATGCATAGCGGCCACATTCCACAGGCAACATGGTAGAAGTGCTTTATCTTGAAAGTCTGTGAATCCAGTTTTTAATCTGTTTATCTGCTCATCAGAATCCTTTCCAATCCCTTATCAGATGTATTTAGGTGAAGGCTTTAATATTTGCAACTACATTTCAGAAGAATCAAAACTCAAAGATTCAGTTTGGATATGTATTTACCTTTTGCTGACAGGCGGCAGAAACACATGCTGTAAATTGTCACATCATTGTGTTACAGAGCTGGTGGTATTTTTCACCCCACAAACTGCTAGTTAGCGATGGAGCTTTGTGAATCGGGGTGTTTTGCCAACCAAGAACTGCATCGCAAAGTAAAACTGCTATCGAAACCAAATTCGTCTTGTTTCCAACCAATCTGTCATGGCAGCTCCGTTTAGGCATCAAAGATTTTTGAGATCTTTAAAGTTTGCGATGTGATATTTTTAGACGTTATATCGGACATCGCTCCAACTCCTTCAGTCAAAAGCTGTGGTATGCCAAGTGGGAAACACCATGCCAACCGTGCTCTGTGTGTAAAGACTTATAGACCAAAATCCAATTTTGAACCTAAACCAAAGTTTATTCCTGACTTAGCCAGCTACTATCATGTTTAATGTTTTTTCTCATCCGTCTAACATCAGGATGTCTTTTTCTCCACTAGAATATTGACAAGACTAAGTTTAAGTATCCATTTTCTCCATTCTGTAATGAGTGCATTTAATAGGCAGACACTGGGGAAAGGAGATATAAAAGTTGAAAGTAGCTTTAAGAAGCTTTGCTTGAAAAGGTGGCTTTAAAGAAGCAAGCAGTCAGAGGTTCTGCATGTGTTCCTTTGTACTGTAAAAAAAGTATAGAAGAAGTCTTCTGGCTTCAAGGTTTTAATTATCTGTTCCAAAGAAACCTGCACAAAAATAGAACCAAATCTGTTTCGATTGCAACCAGTGATGACATAATCTCATCTATAACTATGATGTTTCCTTGACCGAAAGCCTTTTGGGTCTACAAAAGTCAACTCCGAGCTGGAGCTTTACAAACATCATGTTCCCCTCGCAGACAGATGGTACGCATTTGTATCAACTTTCACAGACAATGATGTGTTGCTCCCCCCAAAGCTAGAGAACAGAAATACTGCCCTTGTTTTATGGGGAACAAAGTTTCATCCATGACTCCGAAACAGACTCCCTGTTTGCCGTGGAAGGTGTAAGCATGTAAGCCTGTCATGCAACGCTCCTTCAATTAGGCCTGGAAATTATTCCGCTGCCACACAAACTAGAACCACTTACGTCAGATGAGACTGAACGACCCTCTGTCTAACAGGATGTCATTGGTACACAAACACCCCGTCAAGCCGACAGCCAGGCAAAATTACCTCCGCTGGACCGAGAGTGTTTTTGTCCCCCCACCCTCTCACCTTAGCAACCGTTTGTCAGCCCCAACAGTCAGAATCAAAACCTCGCCTGATTTTTGTTTTCAAAGAAATGCATTCTGATTATAAAGGAAGAGAAATTCAAAATATCCAGCTGATTTGTGTATGAGGGAAAGGTCTTATACTCAGACCCGCAGATGTACATGTGGTTTGTGTTTCAGCGCTGCTGTGAGTGCTCTGTTTGGGCTTAAAGAGGCAGTGGACCACAGCCTGGAAACCCAAACACTATGTGCTGTGCAGTGAACTCTTTCCATCTTACGGTATCAGTGAACTAATGTACAGTACATGCTTTATGCGTGTGTGTATGTGTGTGTGAACTTGTGAAAGCACACCACTTGCAGGTAAATGTTTGATGGGGTAATGAAGCTTTGGATAAACGGAACAAAAACAGCCGGTGTTCTCCATCCGTCCCTTGTGATTCTCGCAGGCAAACATTGGAGTCTGCGTTTTTAAAGGCAAATGCACATATTATATAAAAGCAGTAGTTTATAGTCAGTAAATTAAAGGTATGCTGGAATATTCAAAGCTATAAACTCTTTGAACGTTTCAATTCTGCCCTTAAGGGGAGAATTGCTATCAGTAACATATCATAATTTTCTGGCAAAAACAATGTAAGGAATTGATTATAACTGAACTCGAATGCATACAAAGGCTTAACATCATATCACCATATCACAAGGAAGTAATAATAGACTTCCTGTTTAGCATTAGTATGAACTCTATGAACCTCTAAATCTGGTGATCCTGTTCAGATCTGAAGTGGATGATGGGAACCCAGACATGATGGCCACAAATCTCTCTGAGAGGATAGACAGCCTGTTCCCTCAATATGTCTGACTCCAGTTACATATGACCAAAAAAATCTACTTCCTTTTAATTTGACAACAGAGAAATAGGCATATTTATGGTGACGAGGTTATGTGTGGTTACTGTAGAGCTGCACCAGCTATTTCTAAAGCCAAAAGTAGGAATCTGAAAGGTTGTGCCTAAAGTCCTTAATTCTTAGCAGCTATACGAGCAAGTTTCAAACTAGGGATTTACTGACTTGAGTGAATTAGAAACGTCTTTTAGTGATATGCTGTCCAATCAAAAGCAGTCGACTACCTAAAGTGGAAGACACTCTGGCATCACAAACTGCAGCAAGAACTTCCATTACAGTTTTATTGGGTAAAACGTTGCATTAAACTGAACTGCTAATTCTTAAATGTAAATGTTGGTATGAACTTGTCTGTTTATAAATGCATACATGCAGAAATATTTGTGTTTCATTTAGTAATAATGCCGTCTACAATGAGTTGGAAATATCCAATTTAGTGATGCATAGATCACTAAACTTAGAAAAAACACAGGAATAAACAGGCCGAGTTTTGACTAACAAGAGCTGGTGCAGCTTGTTACTGAGGAATACTTTGGAGGGTTTCTCCGCAAGGCTAATGAAAGTTGTCTTTTGATTTGAAACGACTGACAAAGCCAGTGACAGCAGCCATTACTGCGGCTGTGTTGAACAGAGACTTTGTAATGTAAATCTGACCTGTCAAAAGCTCTGGGCGTGATACGGTGCACTGCTCGTTTGCTGTTTCCCCAGTAGAGTTTTATTATCAATGAAAATGAACATGTTTTTCAGGAATGAGCCCCTAATTCAATTATTGCAACAATGTACGAAAATAAGGGCAAAGAACAGTCACCGACGCTGAACTGAAATGAACTGATACGGTAACTAAGGACCATTTTTCTGTCCACCACACATTATTTATTTTACAACCATCAAAATTTTTCTTTAACCTCAGGACTGGCTGTACCTATTATAATTAGCGATCAAAAAATATCCAAAGGATGTTGGATAAATACAATCATAGCAATACCGTGAATGTGTAACGATGCTGTAAAGCATGCCCCGACAGCCATTAAAATGCACAACAGGCCACATTACAGGCCCAGCGGTTCTATAATCTTCAGTAATCTCTGGTTGTATGGTTCGACATGCGCCAGTGCATCCTCACCCCCCGTAGCTTCACGTCGTGACCTACCACCCCTGGTTTTTGCGTTTCATGTAAATATAGTGTGTAATGACACACTGTCAGAGCACAGATGCTATTATGGCCTTCCTACCAAGCAGAGGTCATCTTTGCCACCCCACCCAAAAGAGGGGCCGCCTCACCACCGTGGTTAAAGGCCCTGCTTTCACCCAGACCAAAATGACAGACGTGATTTTATCTTTACGTTTTGACCAGGGCTTGTGGTGGAGAGTGCTGAGAATCCTATCTGAAACTTTACAAGGATTACGCAGATACTCGCCGATTAGCGAAATTGTTTCACTTTTTTTGTGCACTTCGTAAACCATCTGAATCTTTGCTGCCTTTCGCCCGTGACTGCTGATTGTGGGTGGTACAAAGTGCCCACATGTTATGATAGGTGTCACACTGGCAAGGTGAGAGGGAGTCCAACATCCCGTTTACATGCGATTCTGAGAAACAGGGAGAGAGGATTTGGCGGAGAGGCATGCATCCGCCACATTCCAGCTTTGAGACAGTCCAAGGAGAGGTTTACAAATGTCTCCCTTTTAAAGTTCAGACGTTGATAGGCCTTGTGTGCATTTCAGAAAGGGTCTGGTCATTGTTAACGTGAAGCACAACCATTAAGTTCTGCACAACCATTCCAAATACCTTTATTTTTACAAGCCGCAATTCAAAAAACATGATGCCAACTGGTTTCGTTTAGCAGCAGAGTGTGTTAGTTGGATACCCCAAAAAACTTCGTTAAAGCAGTTTTCGTTTTACTGCACACAAAAGCCGCTTCCATCACTTTCACAAATTGTTTACAAAGTGACATATTGAAAGCAGTTGCTCCAAAAAATGGGCAAGTTGTGCACACATCTTGATCTCTGCGCTTTAAAAACATTTCCAAATAACACAAAGAAATCGCCAAAAGTACAAACTGTGTGATGTTCGTGATTCTATCAGAAGATTTTCCAGATGGCTGCGTTACATGAAAACCATGGGACTCTCTGGTGTCCAGATTTGAACTTAAGCCGCACGGCCAAAACGTTTGCGCTATGCTCCCCTACCTTTCTAAAGCCCACTCTGTGCCATGGGGGAAAAGATCTCGGTGTTCATTTATTAGTCACACTTTGAAGTCGTTCTCACCTCTCTCCTAACTCCACTGATGGGATGAGTTGAGAAGCAAATTAAAAGCAACGACCTTGAGGCACGGGGGCCATCTGGTCTAGCTGGTCTGTTTTATGCCTCCACTGTAAACGTTTCATTAGCAAGCTTATTTTTCTTTCCCTACAGGCTTAAAGCCGCATCAGGATTAAATGACCATAGGGCAGCAGTACTGTACACACTGAGGATAAGCAATGAGAGATCTGTCAAAACTACATCAACAAAAACCAGCATGCTTGTTTGTGGATTGTAAACTGAACATATGGAAAAAACACGACATACAGTGTGTTGCTATACTAGCACATGGGGAAAATATGCAGCACCACAATAAGGAATAAATAAGTGCCTTTAGGTTTACATTTCACAAAACAGCAGTTTCCACATGTTTATGTTTTCTTGGATGCAGCCAGTGCGTGGGTGAAAGTGTGTAGGAGACCCCAGATGAATGAGATGGCCGCAGTATTGTGTAGGTTGAGGAGTTGTAACGAGGCACAAATAGAAAAAAAAAAAGACTAGCATGGGAGTCAAGTGTCACTAAGTACCTGAAGGTTGGTGTGCATGGAAGAGTCTGACAAAAGGTGATTAAGTAGCAATTACTTGTAACTTGCAATTTATAAAATGCTGAGGAAATAAACAGCTAATTTTAAGCAGTTTAAGGCAAAATTCACCTGGAAATATCAATAAAGTTGTTTCAACATTGTACAGCTTAATTCGATTAGTCAAGACAAAGTGAATAATTGAACAACTCCTGGGATACAGCCGCATGTCCGAGAAGGTTTTCTGATTTACAGGTGTAACATTCAGATAAAACACATTTAGCCGCAGTTGGCATTTGATGCCAATTCAGCCCCATTACACACACATTAAATCTAAAAAATATATAACCAACGGATCAAATGATGAAGTGAAATGTGAAAGGAGTCTCATCGTGACAAACCCACAGAAAATCATTACCAGCTCTACAGCTTCCCTCAGCTCCACAGAACATTTTCATGTCTTTTAGCTTGTTGTTTTGGCTGTAAGGCTTCTAACTTTACTGTTTTTGGTTCACTCTCATCGACCCCCTTTCCAGCAGCAGCAGGCAGCTATTTTCAACAAAAAAAAGCCCTGATAAACTGACTGTACACTGCCTATCCAGCACCAAAGAGCCGCAGTGGAGCATTTAGAAGCTTAAGGGCCAAATATTTCAGGCAATAGTAGATTGAAAGACTTAAAAGGAGGGTGATTATTTGACTTTTATTCATCAAGTGGCCAGAAACACAACTCCAAAGGAATGCTAATGTTGCTTTGTATCTGCTGGGTGTGTAATAAGCCAACAGTTTACTAAAGTTAGCCATGACAACTTAATGAAGTGATTATGTCATACAACAACTTGTTTTATACCCCCTAAGAGGTGAAAATAATAAATTCATCCTGCTTTAAGGAATGTTTTTAATATAAACACTGAAATGACTTTATATGAAATAAACCCCAGCTCTGCGCAGCCTCACCTTCAGGTGAAATTGTCAACTTTGTAAACCAACCGTATAATGGTTTGGATAAAATTTGTTGGGGACCCCATAGGAGAAGACCCAGTTTTGAATTTCTGCTTGTGCATGCGTCATCAGAATCTGTCATCAGACGGAAGACAGAGATTACAGAAATATTACAAATTTGTTTTACTTCTTTTCATACTCCCCAAAAGTTCTCCAGTCCAGTTTGGTGATCCAAATTCTGAACTTTTTATGCCAGGTAGGTAACTAATGTATGGTTGGTTTTTAATGGCTGTTTAGCTTGATGATCCAAAAGGATGAACCCTACAGAATTTTGGCATTTTGTACCACCCTTACACCAAAGCTTCCGTTTGTACAGAAAGAATTGTCTTACAGGCCTGCCAAGACATTTACTGAGCACATTCATAGTCTCCAGAGGAACAGTCCTTTTGATCTTTTGGATTCTGTGACCTTTTACCTAATGCCATTTTGAGATCAACTTACATTTTTTGCCCCCTCTAAGGCTATATCATAACTGTCAGTACATAGCACTCCATCTAATTCTGCTTCTTTAGAAGGCAGCGTATTTTAAACTTTCACACTTGATTTTCTTAACACAGTTGTATTTTCCCTGCACACACGAACTGTCAGAGCAGTTGAGCAGTTGAGGACGCCATTGTGTCTCCTAATGGAGGCACTGGCAGAAGTCCAGCTCCTGACAGGCAGCTTTCATTGCGGGTTTAGGTAATCGTTCACCTATGATTCAAGATTTCTCAGAAACGTGCAGGAAAAGGACACAGGGTTCCAACAATGGCCCTGATTGATTCCATGACTCTCTATATCAAAATTTTAAATGGCACGAGATGGACAAGAAGCTTAACACAGAAAGACCATTTTCTCATGGAAACACAGGTATAGCGGAAAGGTCTTAAAATTTTACAGCAGGACAAAAGTTCGCACAGTGGCCATGATGTAAAATTCTATGACTTTTCTGCAGTTTTCCCATTTTACATCTTTAAACCAAAGTGCTTCTGTAACTGAAAAGAGTTCTTCTGTTTGCCTACAGGATGAACCGGGTGAGCAGCTGGCTGAAAAAATCAAAAACTAATGCAGTAAATGTATTCAGTAAGTTGTAAAATATGTCATGGCGTTGTAAAATTCCTCAGAGGATTTAATAAGTTTGCAGACTTTACCAGGCTGTTATATATTTCTCTTAATCCCTTGACCAGTGGAAACCTTGTAAGACAGGCAACTTGTAAAATTTGAAGTAATGCAAATCACCAAACTCAATGTTTTCACCAATTCCAATTAATTTATTTTCCTTAAAAACCAAGTGTCCATTATATTAGTACAACACGGGGTAGTTCATGTCAAACTAAATAAAGATTAGAGCAGAGTCGAATGCATTCAATCAAAAGCAACAGCACAGAAAGGCAGACAGTCACAGATTCAACCAAATAGTTTCACTATAGAGCGGATGAAGTCATTTTCCCCTTACAGCAGAGTGGAGTTCCCTGGTCCAGAGGTGCTGTAACAGTCTTATAGCTGGAGGACATAGAGGGACACCGAACCCATCTGGATACTGCTTCCTGATTGGATGGTCAACAAAGTGTCTTTTCCTGGCTACTCTCGAGGAGTGAGTGTGGAGTTCGGGGTGACAAGAAGTTGGCTCTGAAAGAGGAGAGAGGTTCAATAAGTTTAAGGGAATAACTTGGCGCTTCATGGTGGATGGCAGATGAGGAGGAAAAGCAGAGCTGGATGGAGATGGTGAGCAGTGGGGTGGTGTGTTGGATTCAATTAAATGTTTTATTAATGGCTCCTTCAACCTTATTAATCGAGGCCAACATTCTAATGGCTATAATTCAAGATGACACTAACAATACTCATCTTTGGTGCAAAGGCTCAAAGACAGAAAACTGCAGCTCATCTCTCTCCAGAGAGCCAGATATCTGGGTGTAATCATGGATGGTGATCTAAATTTTAAGAGACATATCTATAGTCTCACGAGATCAGCCTCCATCTGTACCATTTAAAAACATTTCCAAACTAAGGAATCTTCCATCAAAATCAGACTGAGAAATGAATCTGTGCATTTATAACAAGCAGACTAGACGACAACAACAGTCTACTGCCGATCTCCCAAGATCAGTTGTGCGATGACTAAAATTCATTCAAAAGGTGGCTGCACACATTCTCAGGGGAACTAATAAGAACACATTACACATGTTAGATCTCTGCATTGGCTCTAGGCTTACACACCGGTGTTACAGTGATAAATCGATTACATTACTTACCCACTGGCCTTCTTTTTGTAAAAATAGAAATATAGTATAGAATATAATATAGAAAAAGAAATAAAACCCATCTAGTTCATTTTTGTGTATCAGCGTCCAAGTTCATCAAATGAAACAAAACCCTAATTTGTAAAATACTAAGTGTGTTATCAATACTTAGTGGGACGACAGACGCAATGATTATAAACTGAAAGAGAGGAAGATTTCACTTGTCACGTGATGAGAGTAAGTGAGCGTGTGTTTTGTTTCCCCCCCCAGAGGCCAGTGTATTTTTTCAATTGGTTGCAATGGGAGTGCTGCGGATTTATGCTATGCTACAAACACCAGCAGTGTGACGAGAGGCTCAGCGTCTATTCTACGCTGAGGGCGGCAAGTTTGGTGTTTTTGTTCTGGTCGCAGAGAGTTGAAAAATATTTAACTTTGGGTAAAACGCTGTGCTTGTAGTGGTCACTTTTTACCCACACTGTCCAATCACAGAGGAGGAGGGGAGGGACACATACATACCACAAAGACTAACCATAATATCCTACATGTGCAAGTGCTGAACAGCAACAACGGAGGAGAAATTAATACTGCGGGTCTCTGAGTATCCATGTCTGTACCAGATGCCCAGACTACCACAATATCAATATGATATTCCATGGATATTCCATATCATAGAAACTAAAGCCGTCTCTCACGCTCCCAGCTGGGCGTTTTCAGAAGAGCTTAGCTCGACAAATATCTTTTCCTGTAAAATGTCTGGTGTAATCGGTAACACCAGCATTGTCAAAGTTTATGAAACATGGCATCTCTAATTGGCTGTCCATCAAAACTAGAATTGATTTTAAAATTCTGCTATTTGTATACAAGTCTCTAATTGGCCACTGTATGAAAAAGACATGCTATTAAGATCCAAACCAGCAAGACTGCTCAAGTACACAGGCATTGGTCTTTTAAGCACCCCTTGTATTAACTGTAAAGCATAATTGTATATTCTGCACTGATTCTTGGTATAACTGCACTAACACCGGTTGATATGCATAATTATTTTCTGCACTTCTTTGATTTGTGTTGCGACTGTAGTGTCACTTTATGAAAGGCACATTGTGTATGTGTATGAAATGTGTCATACAATTTAAAGTTTGACTTCGCTTGACAATTAAAAAGGGACTACCAAAGAGTCTGGCAGACTGACTGTCCCATCTCAAAGGATTACTCAACACTTCAGCCCTTATTCGACCTCCAGAATGATATAGCAGGATGAGTTTACACAACTAAATAGGGCATGTCCATGGCATATAGGCCCTGTTAACGCTTGGCACTGAAATCAGTCTTGGGTGGTCTGATTACAAGTTGGCAGCTCTAAATACAGTTGTGAATACACCCAAAACAGATGCTTTGGAATCCTCTTAACACTCAACCTTCACATTTAGAGGTTTTAGTGTTAGCGAAGTATGTCGGCATATGCAGAGCAAACACAAACACATCCCTGAGCAAACCGAAGGCCTTATAGGTTTGAGTGATGGATCAAAATTTTGCCAGGGCTTCTGTCACTGACCAACAACTTTCATGAATTAATCTGCTGATCATTTCTTTATTAACCAATAATCATTTGGTGAAAAAAAACTGAAAAATAGTGAAAATAACTATTTTCTTTTTCTACCAATGTTTTACTACCATGTAAAATCCAAAGTAATCTGGGAATTACAATCCCATTAGTGTGGCATTTCAGATACCCATGATACTCTGCTTCAATAGGGCCCTGGACTGTGGATTAGCCCGTGATGTCTGAATAAAAATGAACTATATGTCTGGTGGAGGATTGTATTACACACATAAAGTAAAATAATGTGTCTGTCTCTCCAAAGATGTTTTTTTTTTTTAAGGATGGCAGGTCATATTTTTCATGACTTCAAAACTACATTACTGGAATAAATAATAGAAATTATAGGGCAATTGTTGACAGGCCTTAAAATACACTAAGTGTTTGAAAATTACACAATGTCTCTTTGTCAATTTTCTTCAAAAGGAGCTGTCAGATGTCTCCTACCTGACGGGCTCAGTAGTTGATCATCCTCTTGATTGCATCAAAGCACTTCCACTTGTCTGGGATGTAGAAGGGTTCAAAGATGTGAGGGAAGGGGGTGTCATAACCACAGACCCTACTGATAGGAGCCTCCAGGTTAAGGAAGCACTCCTCCTGCAAAGAAGAAGAAAAACAGAGATGAGGAAAAACACTCATTTTGAGCTGAATGTTGTCAGTGTTCAGTAATCCTTCGTTCAAACAGGGACGCCAAGCTAACATGTTCAGACTGCAACAGCTCTGATCCTTAAGTGTTTGAGACACACTGATGGATTCATATAGACAGCTGCATGTCACCAGTCTAATTTATACTTCTCAATGCTTGGACACATCCCCAGTTTAACCCCACTATCAAGAGATGATGTACTGTATGATATTGACTGAAAAGCAAGTATAAAACAGTTACATTAGAACAGATGAAACTACCTGCCAACTTAATATCACTTTTATTGCGATACTTGATTTATGTGCTACAAGCCCAAATAGTTCATTCAGGCTCCTCAGAGTCAGCCAGTGTTCAGGCAATGTGAGTGCAAAACAAGCCATGACTCGTGTCTCTATATTGGCTTTTGACCTCTTCCCATGGAGACAAAGCAGAATGAAGTTGGCCAAAACACTCCAAATGGGGACAAACCCCCTGATGAGTTAATTGAACACACTTGGACGTGTGCACACAGATTTGCAGAAACAGACCTGAAGTACCCTCCTTCAGATTAAACTGACCTGCAAACAACTCAAGCAACCAAAACAAAAGCACACTGGTTGATTCCGCGGAAGTTGCACAGCACCCTCTTTGTGTAATGCCTGTTTGTGCACGCACAGTCTGTCTCTGACAGAGACACGGAACAGATTTTGACCTGTTTCTTGTGACACTGACAGCATCACCATCCATGTAATCACACAGTACCAACCCACCAACTGGCTGCCATGGAGCAGTTTGGCGTTTTGGCAGTTCAGGACTTGTATGTTTCACACTATGTTTTTCATTTCTTATAAAACCTCTGGCAGGGGAGTCCAGGGGAATGTCAGACTTGATGAGGAGCCTTTGTGCTTTGGTACTTTTACTGCCTGTAAAAATATAACATGACTAGAGAAAGAGAGAGAGAGAGAGAGAGAGAGAGACTGCAGCAGAAGCTTGCTGCTCGGTGTGCCTGTGGAGTTGACATGGTACACTGAGAGGTTTCCTGCCTGGATGACAGGTCTTGTGTTATATCACTGAATTCAAAGGATTGCCAAGAAGGAAGAATATCCCAGAACAATAAAGTTTGGATGCAAGAAGCAATTAATGACACAGGAACCGAGACCAATACCAAGAGATAACAGCCATGCTAGCAGCTCTGTGAGGCTGCATTTAGGCAGTGTGTGCTTGGAGCTAAATGCTAACATCAGCATGAGCATGCTCACAATGACAATTCATTGCTGATGTTTATTTATTTGTTTATTATTAATTCCTCATTCACCAAAATATTGGACAAATAAAATTTTCGACCTGATGATGGTAGTTGGCAAATGAAAAGCTAAGGGATCACCAAAATTATTAAAATTCCTCCTAAGAAGAATATGAATTTGTGTAAAAAAATTTAATGGGAATCTATCCTATAGATTCCAGCCCAGTAGTCATGAGGTCTCTCAATTTGGTGCCAGTAAGAATGAAACCAGAGGGAGCTGCAACTGATCTGCTGTGAAGGGCTCTATGCTGCTGGACTCCTGAACCCTTTTACTTGCAGTCTGCTCCACTCGGTTAATTAACTGATTAGCATTAATGAATGTTCAATGAATGCGGACAACAAGTTCAACAAATCCGACGTTCCTTTTCCCATTGTTTTCCTTGTGGAACAACCTGAGACTGAATCTCTCCAACAGGCTGTGGCAGATCCTGATAACAGACACTGTACAACTGAAGACATCTTCTTCTTTAAATTTTCTTGTGCTGACAAATGTCCATGGCCTTAGGGTCTGTAAAGAGCAAGTCAGTTGTGTATAAAAAAAGCATATGCGAGCAGAGGAAAAAAAAAAAAAAAAGACAGTGGATTGGATTGTGAAAAGCTTGTTCTTTGAAAATGCAAGGCTTTAATTAAAGAGCAGTGCTTTGGTATTCTGCAGACTTGCATGTTCTACGTTTCTCCTCACATAGCTTCCAGCAGCCTACACCATGACTATGTCAGAGGTTTCTTTGGGTCACGATCTTCAGCAGTAGATATTAATGTAAAAAACTGACTCTATACTGACTCTGAGCTCACTGAAATAGTTCAGTCTTGTTTATAAGATCATTTAAACGTCATTAATGCATGCCATAACTGGCACCTTGCTTACGAAGGTAACTGCTGTTTTCTTGGGCAAAGTTCAGTCTCATTTACTGGAAACATACAATCTTGGGAATGTCGAAGTTGGACAGGAGTGTGCATGAATAGACTGGGCCTGGAGCAAAGCTGGATGTGGATGTCATCCTCTTTGGATTGACAGGCAGGTGAAAAGACAGCACATTACACTCTTTTTTTTCTCCTCAGGTCCAGATCAACACACAATCACAGCACTTCCATACATTTTCTCCTGTGCAGGCTTGACCGAAAAGCTCTATTTTAACTAGCTCTATTTTTATTATAAGAAGTGAGTAAGCTTTGGTCCAAGGTATTTAAGAAATGGTGAACATTTCCGCACGGCAATGAAGAAGAAAAAAAACTTCCTGCCAATAATCAAAAACAACACCACAAGGTACCCATCTTTTCATTTCAGTGTCATGATGAAAGTGACAATGTGACTATTCATGTCCATTGACATTACAACCTCAAGATCTATTCTCTGCCCAACTACAGACAACTAGTCAGACAGAACCAGGGAGTTTGCTCTTTTGTCTGGATCACATCTGTAATCTCCTCTAAATACATTTACTGGAAGTGGGAGAAAAGTACAGTAGTCTGCCTGCCTGCCACCACAGCTGGACGGAGAACGGCCACACAACTCAGATTTCATTCAAATCAGTGTTTATCTTTTGGGAAGTGCATCATTATATGTAATATGCTTAAATGTCAGAATAAAAATATGTCAAAATGGCAGTGCTGAAACGCTTGCATCCTGCAGTGGCGCAGGATTCAAAAATACTTCACAGCAGGGGCTTAAAGTTGCAGTGATGATATTGTGTCTCCTGTCAAACAAAAATCAGAGTTTGTCAGAAACACCCACAGATTGGGGGTTACTGTCAGACAGGGGTAGGAAAGTGCCAATATCACTTGCTATAACAGCTAAGAAAGACAATGCCAAGCCTCCAAAGCAGCTTGATTAAAACTGAGAACAGACTCGAAGCTAGGTTTAATTCATCAACATATTTCTAAATCTCTCTAAAATCTCTCTCTAAATGTTAAGATCGAACAACATGCATCACTTAGGGTTAATCTATCTCCTTATCTTCATAAAACCTACACCAGTATGCTAAATTGTAAAATGCAACATGCCAAGTGTATTGCATTTAATGTTTGCATTCAGCTCAAAGCACAGCTGAGCCTCAGTAATGCTGAGGCTGACAAACTGCAACTTAGATGGCTCATCTTTGAAGTCAGTTGAACAGTCTGAGTCTGACAATGTAGAGCTACTCTTGACAAGCTGAGTCTGCATTGTCCTAAAACCTACTGTATGATATACAATGAAATGTACAGAAGATACAGTAAACATACAGAGGATTCCATCAATTTTCAAATAAAACCAGTTGTGAATTATGGCAGGGTCTCGTCTTTACAAACAGATATAGGCTGGTCCCAAATAAAGGCTGAAACAAAACAGAAGTGGGAAAACAACATAAAACATAAAACTTTCACATGGATTTTTTGCTATATTCATCACATCTTTTTACCGTAAATTCTCAAATAGTGGCAGAGAGAACCAGGCCATTATTTGGGACATTTTTGAGACGTGTGAGACAATCCAATTTTCCCTGTTCCCCAGTTAACGTAAACTCAAACTTCCTCCGCATGCGATAAATTCAGTATAATGTCAGTTTCCACAGCAATATTCAGTACAACAAGAGTCATGTCAGGCATTCCACTTTGTCCTGTGAATTCCTTGTGTGTGTGAAGGCAATCTGAATCCAGCACAGTAATGGCAGGCTCTGCCACCTATATAGAAAGGCAATCAAATGTAATGCATTGAATGTAAATACATTGAATGGCTATTGCTGAAAACATGATACATAAAACCATACATAAGTTTGATTTCAGAGAAATTTAAAGAATTATATCATAAGGAGCTGTCTCTCCATTTCTCATCCAATCAGTATCTTTTCTAGTATGTGATGAGCCTTCATCGACTAACTAGGGCAGTTCGATTTTCAGTCTTTTTTTCACATTCAGATGTACCTCAAGGCTATTTTTGCCAAACATGAATTCCAGATGAAAGATTTACACTTTTTTTATTATAGACAATCATTAGACTTAGAATGAGACATTGACATTGAATTCAACAGATAAAATGTCACTGACTTGCATTAGTGATTTTAGTTCAGAAGTTGAGAAATGCCTGTGCAACACCCTGCAGTTATATGAAGGTAAGAAATGGCTAATGAGTCAATCAAGCTTCAGGCTATTGAGCAACTGATGGGAATGAATAGTAGCAGATGACCATTATGACTTCCATAACCCCCTTACCCAACATGGTGGTACCTGTATCCAATTCTCTGGTCTTTTAAAGGAGCCCTCTTGTATAACACTGTCCTTTGAAGGCAGTTTAGTGTAGCCCCTGATGGAGAAGGACTTTCACAGTTGGTCATGATGCCCCAGGCCTTGGGCCTACGATACTTCTCATCCAAACAAGCCTAAAAGGCAACTAGTGGTCTGATTCAGAGTCAGAAGGCATTTATAGCAGAAAACAAGCAAGCCTTCATCTTCAGCTAACACTAACTGTGCCAGAGTGGAGTCGGTAGTCTTTGAACCATATCCCAGAACAGTACCGCAACTCAGTGGGACGTGCTGTGCTGGATTTTGGTTTAAAGTTACACACAAATAATGAAAAGCACTACCAGTGGAGCTAGAACCAGGCAATCCAAGGGTCCCATAGACAACCCTGAGACCCCCTGAGTGACAGTGCCATGTCATTCAATGCACTGTGATTTTATGGTTGTGTGCAGAACAAACTGAATTTAACTTTAGCTACAAAATTACCATCTTTAATACTGTGTTGTACATTTGGTATGTTATCTGCACTTCCTTCTAATTGTTGTAAGCAAGCAGGAATTCTTGTAAAACACAGTGGTCACAATTATACAGCATTGCATTATTTCTCTGACAACCATTGGAAAAAATTTGTACTTTTCTTTTCTAAAACCAAATGAGCCGCTAAAGTGTGTACTTTTTGGAATCAACTATAGTCAAGTCTGTCTTGGTCTGGAGAGTTAAGGGAAGGCGAGTGATTCACCATTTCTCTCTGTGCATCCCTGAGGTCCATGAAAGCATTGTCTCTAGCCACATCTTATTCTACCCTACTCTGTCCTATCCAGTCATCAGCCAAACACTCGGAAAAGGGCCAGCCAATGACACATTATTAAATCACTAGGGCTGAGGCCAAAGCTTGACAAAGGAAACTTGCCAAGCCCCACCAAACTCCCCTCTGCTCTTTATACAAAAGAGGAAATCAAATCCACAAAAGGATCTTTATGAAAGCATCTGAGGTGGATAGGTAGTAGTTGAAGCCACTGTTGCCAGAAATAACGGACTAAAGCGCTGCCAGTACCAAGATTATACAGGCTGACACTGACGGCCAGGTCATCTTTTTGTCCCGTAACTTGGTGCCTGGGTGGGGTACACTAGAAAATAAGGAGGCTTTGTAGAAGTTAGGACCTTTAACATCAATGGTCTGTATTAGTCTGACTCCAATATCCTGAAACCCAGGATGTTATTGTGGTTGGTGAGGGCCTATGACTCAGAATCTCCCAGCTCAAAGATGTACTTTTATTAGTATCCCTTCCCATTATCAAAAATGTTGGACTGCAAAATGAAATTATATATATGTTTTTGTTTTTTGAGTTAACAACATAAGCTGCATCAACCCAGGCAATCATGACTTAACCTAAAGCTGCCTCAACAAATGAGAAGACTATGTCACACCAGTGATTTTCAATATTTGCAAGGAAATACTACAGTATTGCACTGCAGTAGGGGCGAAAACGAAAACAACAACAACCGAACTACAGGTACCAGAGGGCTGTACTACAAAGCGAGTTTAACCTACTTCGATTTAACTTGGGGTTATCAAGGCAAGTCGGGGTTGACAAGCTCTGGTCATCTCAGCTGGTCAGGAAGGCTTGTTGACTGCCGACAGAGTAAATTCATTAGTTCAGTGTTGTTGTCTCTATTGGTCTTACAGACTCTTATTGTAATATGATTGAGATGTCAGGACATGTAAAATAGTCTAAATCTAAATAATCTAAATACGTGAAAACAATGAGGATAATTCAGTCACAGCCTCCACATGGCTCCATCTGTGAAACGGAGCCGTTATTCTGTGTTAATGAATGAAGATCTGCTCCTAAAGCTCCTCGGCTGTAGACCGACCTGTATGAATGTAAAGCTGCTGTTAACAATAACTTCATTCTAACAGTCGTTTCAGCTGCAACAAGTCAGGATGAAATATACAAATATTCTGTCAAGGTGTGTATTAATCGTCCTGATCATTAACACTGAGGACTGATGTGTTGTGTAGCCTACACTTATACACTGTGTGTTCAACAGTGAGGCTTTACTCCGGCCACTGGCTGCAGAGACGTCTGGGCCCAGAAGCCGGCAGAGATACTGAAATCCATATCTTTCATAGAGAACATCATCGGAGTGAGCTCCGGTCTCGAAACACCGTCGACCTGCAGAGTGAGCCGCTCATAACCCGTGCGCCAATGTCGACTGGCTCTTCCAAATGTCAAATCATTTTTCTTCATCAATTGTAGCGGAGGGGCGGGGCTTACACAGAGTAACCTCAAGTTAACCACGAACATAAACGGAGCAGTTTAGAGATGCAGCGTAAATTGCCATGACAACACACCTCAAGTAAAATCTATCCACCTTCGTAGTACAGGTTAATCAGGAAGTTACCCCCGACATCACAAAGTTACTCCTGAACTTACCCCGACAAGCCGGTTACCTCGCTTCGTAGTACAGGCTTCAGTACTGGTTCCAATGTGAACATTGCTCAACCCCAGTTGTGACCTCACTCTACTGTCTGGAAAGAGTTAAAACAATGCTCAACTCAAAATCTTTTCTCTGTGAGTATCGACCACTTAACCCCAGTAGACTTGAAATTTGTTTTTAAAATGCTTGACTTAGCCTGGTCCTTGCAGACAGTGGCGGCTCTAGTCAGCTTGGATTCACAGTGGTTACAATGGATTCCAATGGTGACCCAGTTTCATGGTGAAGGAAAAACAATCAAAACAGCCACAAAATCTCCTCAAACCACTCAAGCAGCATAATCCACTTCTTTTCCATCCATTCATATGCTTTATATACTGTTATATACCAAACATTTGTATGTTTGTCAAAAGACTTACACACTAACCTCTCCAGCATATATATAAAAACATCACTTAATCTATTGGCTGTGAAAGACTACTGTGGGCCATCGGACCTTTTATTTGTGAGGAAGCCAAAACAAGCATATGTCTTTGTGTTTGAAGAAGGAATATCTGTAATACAACGTAGGATTTAACAGTGTGACGAAGTCCTGCAGGTTAAGCTGTATCCTTTTAAACACAATTATCAACAAATTTGTGGTTTTCTTTCCAGTGAGTGTATCCAAATCGCCTGTGGCCACGTAAAAACTGCAGATAAATGCAATCAGTGAACACACCAACAGCTTACATCACTCGTACACAATGTGAAAACATGGAAATGACGGGGGATGACTCACTGGCCATTTAAGCCCTCACTGACAGGGGGAGAGAGCAACATCTGACTGACAGCGAACGAGGAGAGATTGATCGGTTTTACTGCTTCAGCTCCGAGTTCATGCACATTAACGAGGACACAGCTCCAGGTAACACATACAGCGTCATGCATAGAATTAGCCTGATGATTTTTGAGGAGGCGGGTATTGAGGGGAGAGTTGCTGTTGTTGAGACACAAATTGAGCATAGTGGTACTCATTGCTAAGAGCCTCATAGGGAGAAAACAACCACACATACTAAAGATGATTATCTCACCCTGCAAAAATAGATGTAATTAGGATGTTGAGAAAGGGGAGACTTTTCATTTACTCATGCATAAACCTGGGCAATAAAATGATGGGGATATGTATCAGCAAAAAAGCAAAAAATACCATGAAAGCATATAACAAATACACACCGGGTCATAAACATCATATTCCTTAATAATGGAGCAAGACACGCAAACAGCCAATCATGCACCATTCCCACATGGAAAAATGTTTCTGAGTGCTGTGAGGAAAATAAGGACAATCGAGTTTCCCTATTTTCCCTACGAAGTCTGGTCTGAAGTTAATGTCCACGTGTTTAATGTCTACAAATGAATTGTCAATGGAGTATGGATGCTCAACAGTGCCCGACCCCAGAAGAGCGAGCTGACCAAGGGGCAGGCATCAAATCAATGCCGTAGCTAGAGATTCATGCATAGTACGAATGGGCGACCAAGCCCTGAAGCCCCAGACACAAGTTGTTGCTGTGTGTGCAATCTGTTTTCAGTAAGACAAACACTTCGACTAATGTTAGGTAAACACAATAGACAGACTGCTTATAAATTAGTATCACAGGTTCCAGTGTGTTTGTGCCCGGCCCAGACTTTTCTGCTTCAGCTGCTCACTGCTCGGTGATCGTGCCGAACTAACGCTAATGCTAGCTAGCATCAGTCAGTTGGCAGACAGTCGTTTCTTGCACAAATCTGCCAAGCAGAGACAAAATGAGTGATGATGTTCGGTTTTATTCAAACAACGCAGACAGCAGTCTAAACAAGCGATGTGTCTTCCGTGGGCTGTGACTGGCATCAGATGATGGTGTTGTCAGCTGCTTCCTAAACACACACAGTGCCTGGAAGGGAGTATTTGATTTTTTTGTTCCTAACCTTGCAAAATTTGTGGACTGCCTCAACAGTAACAATAATAATGGTTTGGTTTTGGATTAAAATGAAACTATTTACTTAATGTCTTAAAGTGTAAAGGGAATGATTGATGTCTTTTAACTCTGTGTTTGTGTGGTTGTGTATGAAAAAGACAGACAGAGAAAGTGAGTGGGTAAGCAATTGTAATTAGTCTGAGGCCACTCAACAAAATCTTATAAACAAATGTCATTATGTGTTTTCTGGTCTGCCGATCTATCCATATTGGCTGACATATCATCATAAATTATTAAATTATGGAAAAAAGGGGACATTTTCTTTTTTTGGCTGCCAGGCCAGTGAAAATATACAAGGGGGCAGTAAAACACTGATCTGCTGTGGGCCAGTCGGGAAACATTTTTACTTTGACACTGAATGATTTTTCCAAATGTGTGAATATGTTTAGATTTGTTCAATAAATCTTAAAATTTTATTAATTTAACATAAGATGAATGTACCTTGCATGCAAACAAAATCACTGAATTAACATACAAAGCAAATGAACATAAACGACAACACACTAAGACACAGATGCCTCCATCAACCAGACTGATAACTTGGAAAACTGAGAGGATAGAGATACAGGAGCACTCCGCCCTGTCACCACTACACTAACTGCACCGAGAGCTTTCAAGTGTGGTGCCAGTGTGTGTTCATTTGCTACACAGTGAAGCACTGACCCTGCCTTTGTTTAGAGTTTCCCTGAATGTAAACAGAACATATATTACTATCTTGGAGTCAGATAGTTGTGTGCTACAACTTCAGCCCAATTTTTTGGGTCTGTGTTCATTTACATTTTGGCAAATTGGCATCGTTAAAATTATGCAGAGTTCTCAACTATTACTTCCTGTTTGTAATGTAGGTTACCCATGGCTGTAGAGAAAACTAACTCTGGATTACTTTGATACTGAAGAAAATGAAAAACGTGAGGCAGGTTCTGGAATATAAAGAGCATCTGTTTCTATGATTTCTGAGCAGGATAATGGAGGCTTATGAATCATATATTACATACTGTGTGAGTCATACTGAATCTAAAAATGTATGTATTATGTCTATGTGAGTTACAGTTCCGAGAAGGAGGACTATTTTTGACACTATTCACTAAACACTATTTTTGAAATTGCAACAATCCAATGCTTTAAAGGTTTTAAATGAACTCCACGAACTGTTGACCATGTTGCTGAGAGGCCAATCAGTGGGCCAAATTACATTACCTAACTTGTGGTTTTTAGAAGACCAACACGCACCTGTCCCTTTCACCTCACATATCTTTGCCTGTCATTTGTCATCTTTCTGTGCCTCCCTTTAACTTTCCCCCACCCCTCCCTGGGGAGGCGCGCCTCACAGTTTTAAAACCGCTGCTCTGGGCCATTCAGTGAAAGGCTATTTTAGCTTTATTACAAAGTGGGGCATTTATTGACAAAACCATTGCAACCTATTAAGACCGCTACCTTTGAAGACCAACTCCTACCCCTGGGAGTTACAGATCCCAATAAAAGCTAATCAATACAGTATGTTCTCAAACACAGACGGCACACACTCACCTGTACTGTAGAGCTGATTTCAGCAGCAAAGCCTCCGGTTACTGGTGCCTCGTGACTGATGAGCAAGCGTCCGGTTTTCACCACTGACTGAAAAATAAAGAGACATACAAACAATTACAGAAGGTTCAGCATCCCACTCCTTCAGGGTTTCACACCAGTGCCTCTAAATGAATCTGGACTTCCCTGCAAAATGCAAACTGGGCAGGTTGGCCAATTCATGCACATCAGAGTTCAGACTCAACTTTGTTAGTAAAGCTTAACAGGTGATCTTCTGGGGGAATAAAATATCAAACCTGTTTTAGAATATTCATGTGAGTACGTGTTAACAGTTCATCTCTTTATGTTCCTGTATGTGCAGCCAAGACTTAATGTACTCATGTAATGTGGCATTGTATGGCACATAATGTAATGAAACATTTCAAAGAGGTTTGAAGTAGAACTCCTCCAGGAGTGTCATAATTACAGGTGGGCTAATGTGCATTATGGATGCACACACACCCACACTGTGTGAGATACACAGAGGTGAAAGCTTAACTACTAGAGGTGCCATGTTGAGGCTGTATGCGGGCCGGGAGACGGGTGTTACCAAGTAAAGAGTGGTTCACATACCGCCTGCTGTGGTATGCTATATCTGCTACTACCCTCAAGCCGTGTGTGTGTGTGTCTGGCTGCATCACTGCGTGTGTGTGTTTGTATAAAATGGATATGACACAACAGTATGAGCTAGAGGGCTGATTTAGGCTGGTACACAGGGCCAACGGGACAATCATGGACATTAGAGGTCTCGGACTCCCAGGCATTTGCATTTGGGTTTTCTGTAACCTGACATTAGTGCAGAAGGATGCCTCTGCTCCACCCGTTATCTACCACAGCATAAAACCAATACTATACTATAATCTCATCCACTTGCCACTGGTCCAGACCAAAGCTATGTCTGTTCTCGCAACTTCAGCAAACCTTTCCGCTCCTCTACCCAGTTGTCGTATTTCTGTTTGTTTCCAGCAATAAATTGGGTAACACACCTCTATAAGTCAACTCAGAATGATTAGCAAAAGTAATGTTGTCTGCATTATTTTGAAAAATTCCATTAGGGTTCAGAGACTAATATGTGTGAGTGGAATCCCTTAGTGTTGATTTTCCACTGAAGTAATGGCACTATGCAATACTCTTCATTTGAACACAGGGGGGTAAATATCAGATACCTCTCTCTAAAAGCCACAAACCAAGCCACCAAACAGCCACCGTAACTAAATAACCCACTGAAAATAAGCATCAGATGTCCATATAGAACTGTAAATTAGGCCTGACATTTTTTTCCCTCTGATGGGACCACATGGTATCACACACATAGGCATTATGGGGCTTCGTGCTGATGCTTAACAGGCGAGTGTTTACATTGCTGAGGTCCTGGGTTTGGCTGTGAAGCAGCAAATAACTGTGGCATCTCTACCACTGTCACACGCTAGTACTGGGGGCAAAAACGAGTCAGCACCGCGTCACAGGACACTAATACTTGACATGATGCCAATAATGCCTCCTGGCGGGGCACATACCGGTGTGCTGAGCTATTCAGAAGCCTGAATGCAAAGATCTTAAAAAGGTCATTATTGTAGGAAGCTAAACTCAATGCTCACGTCAGTTGACAGAGGCTACGTCTTCAGCTATCTTTAACCAGTTGGGGTGAATGAGTTCAGCGTGCAAAAATCACTGATTATATGACACCATCTTCAGGAATGTGGAAGTTAATAACAACACTGGAGGACAATAACAGCAGTTGGTAATCTGCACAGCGAGGAGGAATCAAGCGCGGGGTTGAGAGCAGGGCGATGTCTTGATATGACATGTTGCTGTGAGGTCTGCCTTAGTGCCATGATTATACAGGTGTGGTGCTGCCCAATCTTCTACCCCGCCCTGATGTTGAACCCATTCCCCATCTCACCCACACGCACATGCACACAGACATGCCCACACACAGTGTTAACATAACTTCCATTTTACTCCATGACAGTAGCATCGCCCTGATATCCCTGCTGGTCATCTCTCTCGGGGGGAGGCCCATCATAGTACTCTGACTACATCAGGAGTGCATTCTTCAGATGCTTTTGACACAAAAGGAGCTGCCACTGTTTTTACAATATCGTGGGATAGAATTTCAGACTCTGGGGCCTGGGGGAAAACTTGTGACCCAGTTAATAGACTTGTGACACAACCCTGCCGCATAAACACAAGTGCCAGTCACTGGTAAAGAGACCGCTGGCTGGCATAAAATAGTTTAGTCGGCTATTCTAGAAGTAGTGTTGTATGCCAGTGCATAATACGGCAACATGTTCAAAAAATGGCAAAATGCGGTAATGTCTGGGACAGCGAAGTGGCACCGGGTGCCCAAGTACAGTAGGTAATGCAGTTCATATGAGTTGAGGTCACTGCATTTCATTCACAGAGGAAAAGAAAGACAAAAACCACAACAGTGTTATATTAACAACAATGATATTTTCTCACTGTACTGATGAAGAAAAAACACAGTTTTACATTTGTCTCTTTTTGGGGGCACATTTCTCTCTCTGCTATTCACCGACTATACAAAAGGGCAAATATAATGGTTTCAGATTGCAACCTACTCGTGGCCAGCCTTACACCTCAACTGTCCAACTCATTCCACTCACCTCACTGCCTGAGGTTCAATTACACAGTTTCAAGAGACAAACCCCACTCACACAGAGTCCTTTTTACATCTCTGACACCAGGCTGTGACAGCACTCTGACTTCTACATATAGTAATTGTGGCTGTAGCCTTTAACCCAGTTGCTTCCGGTTGTTGGAAGGGTTTTCAGGAGACAGAACCATCCTCTCTCATCGTGCGGTTTGACCCTTTGCTCAAAAGTCATCCAGTCATCTTATTTGCCCATGACAGCCACCTTTCATGTCGGTAAAATTGGGACTCAGAATGGCCATTACAAAACCATTACTTTTAAGACAGCGGTGGAGCCACAGGAAGTACATTGGTAACTGTAAGATGATCAGTTAGAGGAGAAGCAAGGAGACAAATTATATGCCTTGAGTGAGGACAGAACAGTTAAATATGTCATGAATCTTTCAATACAACCTCAGGAGGACGTGCTGGCAGGTGGGTCTCTTTGTTATGGTTTTACACCATGGACTTGTGCCTGATGAGTTTATTACCAAGTGCCTCGTGTCCTGTGAATCAAATAGCATGCTCTTACAAAAATAAGAGCAGTGAGTGAGGTTGTTTACAGGAAATAGCACACTATGCACCAATATCAAGGTAGATGTTGTGGGAAGTGAAGAAGGGTAGATAATCAAAAAAGAGACGCCAGGAGCAGAAAAAACAGAAAGTAAGTTAAGGATAGAGGCTGGAACTGAGTGTGAGGCTGAGCAGGTCCTGAATGTGGGTTCAGTTTGAAACAGATCCTGTCCTGCTAGTGAGGCACAGCTCTTTCAAAGACTAACCAAAGTCAAAGGAGTTTTTACTGTAAAACAATGGTTCTGAGGTAATGACTGATGACAAATGGATATGCCTGAAAATCCCAGAATTGGGAAACGGATGAAATAAGAGAGCAAATGAGAAATTGGTGGAGTTGCTGTATTGTACAATTCCAATGCATTGGATGTAATATATTAATTCTATGGTTTGTTGAATTCTATTTTTTGATTTCATCTGTGATTCCTCTGCTGCACTGCAGAATATTCTTGGACTAAATCAAGCATCAATTTTGAATGTTTCCTAACACTGTCTAGCTTCTGAGAAAAGCCAACAATCTCCAAGGAAGTCAGGCTATAAATTAGTCAACTTGTCATTTACTACTAACATTTTCCCAGACAATAATTACATGACAAAACAAGGATACACACCCGGAGCCGTGCTTGATTTAAGTGCCAGTTAGGACACTGTGGCATCACCTCAGTGACACCAGTTTGTTTGCCAACATACTTCTGAGCAGATAAACTTCCTGATTAAATAAACCTACTCAGGTTAAAGAGTCAATTTGGTAAGAAAATACAGTATTTGAGACCACATTTAAGCTGTTGGCTAGCATTCACACAAACGTTAAATTGTACCCTTTGCATCGTTGGTGGAATATTTAAGGTCAATTACTGTTCTGTATTTATCAAGCCAGCATTTCACTTCTGTAAGCTGCTGGCTTGATACATCCTCCTCCCTGCCCCGGCCGGGCTCCGAGTCAAAACGAGGGCTCTTGGTTGGTGGCGGCTGGTGGTAGTTGGGCTGGGCGACAGCTCTGGTGGCTGCAGCTTTACTACTCATTGTGCTGCAGGACTGTCATTAGATGCCGGAGTCGTTCCGCTGGCTGCAGGGGAAATGTCATGTTTACTGCCATTCCCATACACACCCAAACCTAATGAGCCGCTTGATGCTCGCCCTCCTGCGTTCGCTCAGTCCTCACTACAATCTCTCTCTTCCTCCATCAGCCGCCTTCTTTCCTGACTCCATTGTTCTCCTACGCTGTGGTTCCCCTCATGCTCGTCACCCGCTTTTCTCTTTGCTCCTCCCTCCATCCATCCGTCTCTCAAACGAACCGTGCTTTCATGAAGTCTATGCTCTCAGATCCAACGCTCCCCCCTATGCGGCCTCACCACTCAGAGGCTGGCGGCCAATGACCTGGCATGGCCTCAGAGACGAAGGTCAGAGCTGTCACTCTCCCATGGCATATAAACTCACACACATAAGCAGATGGGGGCCCCACAGAGGCATATGCACGCACGCCACACAGCCACATATGCACGTGTCCTCCACTGTATATAATGTGTGCAAGTACAAACCCTCACGTGCAGACATACACATGGCTTTTCAGACAGTGCTTATTTAGGATTGATTGATTTACATTTTATGACAGTGACGGTTACGGAGTTACGTTCACAGGTTGCCTCCGGCTTATGATACTGTCTTGGTATTTTGGCATTTAAGTGCCATCTTAGCAAAAAGGACACATTCACATGGGGCAAAACAGATCCAGAAAAACAGTGGCATATTTGCACAGTATATATTTATACAGTATGTAGTTATAACAGAGCACTAACTCATTGGAAAGGGACAGTGTACAGACTATGGGGATGAGAAGTGAATAAAAACAGTCCATACTTGGAGCTAAACTGGGCTGTGGTTTGACTGGTGCAGAATCACATAATGTGCTTTCAAAGTTTTCAAAACACATGCAAGTCTTTCCAGAAGAAGTTGCCAACACTTATTTGTTGGATCTGTATTTTTACGCCACTAAATTGGTCGAGAGTAATTTAAAAATAGGGGTGATGACAAAAACAAAATCTGCTGTGCTTGTACGATGTGCACGCACACACACACACACACACGCCAGACTGTAAGTGACTCCCCGCATTCCCATATAGTATTCCTCCTCTTCCCTCAGGCCGTCCATCAAAACGCGACAGGAAGAGAAAGTTTAGTTCTGTGCCACCACTGAGGAGTCATCTTTGCTGCTGGATCCACTGGCCTCGCTCCCTTCCGCCGACCCTGTAATTGCGCGGCCACTGCAGGGTCCTAACTCATGCGCCACCATGTGATCTCCGTGACAAATGAGAGTCGGGACGAGGCTTGACTACTCACTGGGGCCTTTAAAGTGGAACTCTGCGATTAGCGGAGAGGGGTGAGTGCTAGGCGAACAGGCAGGGCGGGAGGAAACATAAACACTCAGTCACTCTTTCGGTGCCATACAATCGTTCGCCCTCTCTCTCTCACGACAGAGAGGCAAAGTGAGAACCAGTGAGAGAGAGAGGGAGGGTGAGAAAGCACAAGAATGAAAGAGCAGAGGAGAAAGTGTAGAACAGCCTCGGCACTGGGCGGAGGGCCAAGCCATCCTCCAGAGGAGCCAGGACGCCAGAGGAGACCTCAGACAGAAATAACTCCAAACATCCCATAAAGACCCATTAAATCCAATTCATCTCAATTACTCCCTGACACACACACACACACACACACACTACCTTTCTGCCCTGCAACCACACTGTACTGCCGACTACGTATCAGTGTGTACAAACAGACGCACGACTACTACTGTACACACTCCAACTTGATGACAGCTTTTTGTGAGCATCTCACAGACTGCTGCATGTATGAGCAGACAGTAAGCTAGTAAAAATCAATCAATGACTTTTAAAAGGTCCTATAAAATGGTGAATAACATAACAAAGGAGTGTTTTTTTTTTTTTATTGACGTAACCCAAACTATTTTTTGTAAGGAGGAATTTTACTCAGCAGGATAACCTGTAGGAGTAGCAGTAGTAGTATTTAAAGGAAATAAATGTTTACTTACTGTACTGTGTAGTATTGAACTTTGTTACATTTTAAGTCACATCTGCTGTAGCGTAAGAATACACAAAGTGTGTGTTAAATCATCATTTGCAGCACAGAAAAAGCTGCTGGTGTGTCTGTGGCAGCAGGACAGCAGAGCTCAATATTCAGAGAGGTGACTCCATAACACAGTGTGGGATAAAGAAATAAACGGTTCATTCCATCATCTTCCATCCATCCATCTTCTTTAGGTTTTCAAATGCAAATGCTATACAAACAGCTGTCCTTTATGGTGGTACGTCACAGTCACACCACAATTTTCTTAAAACACCTTAAAAGTCACCACTGATATGATACAGTGTGAGGACGCTGTGAAGAAGAAATCTAACCCAAAACCCCCGCTGTGGCGGTTCACAAACCTCCGCAACAGGAAACTTGTTTATTAGTACCTGTCCCATTTCTACAAGAGCACGGAGATGACTGCATCTGGCTCCCATCAGTACTGTGAAGAAATCATTCATGTCCCAAATCTATTATCTCTTGTACAGAGAGTGACAAAGCCATGTGTATATATAAGTCAGTGTGACAGTCGCACACCAGTCAACATAATTTACCTTTGTCAGGACAGACAAAGTCAGGCAGATCTTTCCATAGAAACATCCTTTCACCAGCAGCAAAAAGCAAAAGCAGAAAGTGTCCCACACTTTTTTTTTTTTTTTTTTAAGTGACAGTGCCCATAATATGTAATATGGCAATTCAAACAGCCACACAGGCAGTTAACCAGCTGTCCAACATTATTAGCTGTTCCATCTGTGATTTGAGCACTCACCACGTTACTCTCTGCCCGTACTTTGTGTTGTGATTTATAACACAGTGCAACGTACAGAGAGCTGATGTTACAGGACTACGTGTTGCTGTGCGTTTTGACAGTCTGGTTATTGGCTGTCACCGCAGCTGGATCCACGAAAGAGAGGCGGCTCACATTAACGAGCTTCCTGTGTATGACGTGGGATGAACACGACACTCAGGAGCTGTAGATGGCTCAGCAGGTGATGAAATAATTTAAGAGAAAAGCAACATCTCATGGGAATCAGTGGTAACTTTAGGAAGCTAAACTAAGTAGCCTCAATTTTCCGAGTGAAAGCAATGCTGGCTAGCTCTAAAATATCAGTCACCAGTGCCATGGGAAACACCCACCAAGTTGCACTAAAAAGTCAAAAAAACTCTAATTCAAATGTACTTCATGAAAACTCTAACTTCAGCCACTTCAGTATAAAAGACAGAGCTGTTGGCCGAACTGAACTCTGAAGTGCAGTCAAAAAAAGTTGAACACAGTTAGTCAAAGTTCAGAAACAATACATGGAAGGTCTAAGAAATACATGAGTATAATTGAGAGCTTAAATTATAATAACATTATTTGAATCTAAATCATGTCTGAAAGGGAATTTTGAAATATTGCGAGAAGAAACACATAGTAAATGTGTTTTCTCTTACATTTTAGGAGCTGCTTTGAAAAGAGAAACATAAAAACCTCTGTATAAGATTGATGAAATTTTTTTATTAGTTTTTGGTTAGGTTTCAATTCATTCCAGTAACTTTATGATTTACAACGGACTATTAAAGGATCTGGAGAATCCCTGGGCCACAGGCTATCTGGTGGAGTGTGTGTTGTATCAGAGCGGACCTCTTGGATGTCTCCGTGCCCTTGTGACTTCAGACACTCTGCCTTTTCCACTCGGTCCTGCTATCGGCCTTCAGGCTGACCTCGATGATCTCAATCTGCCCACACCTCTGGCCAAGGCTCCTTAACTAAACCGTCCGCTCCAGTGGAAAACTGACAACCTGGCCCAAAAAAAGCAAGGAGCGGTCCAATCGAAAGTGCCTTTTGCTTTTAGGGCTCGTTTCATAACAAAAATTGTCACTGCCATCACCGTCACTGTCATTATCATATTGTACCGAAATGATGTTCAGCCAACAGTCGCTGCATGAGAGATGGAGCAGGAAAATTTCCCTGCCTCATTTCATTTTTTGGCCCATTTTCAACAGTCCCCGGTAATTAATCTCATCTGTTTGATCTGTATGAGCGACACAGTACGCTGATTTGTGGGGATCACAAGCCAGTCTGCCTCTTTCAAATCAACAGAATAACCACGGCTAATACACACAATGCGTCTTATTTCTCTATCACAACTATGAGCCTATATGATTTTTCAATGCGTCTAAGTGTGGATTTGGCCACATTTCTCCAGTGAGTGACACCGGGAAGAATTTGAGAAATCTCCAGTGCCTAGCTGAGGAATGTGAGCAGTAGCTACAGCCAGGAGGAAGACTGGAAAAGAAGTCAGTAGCAGACAGTCAAATGGGGGGTGGGGGGAGTGGAGGAGACACAGAAGGGAGATTACTATACCTTTAAAATGTTTGGTAAACCACAAATGGGCTTCATCAATTCGCACGTCTAATCCAGATAAATTATGCAAATGCTGTAAACTGAAATGCTGGTCAAGGATTCAGTCTTTTTACAGTGTTGCATTGCACCATCCTTTTCACCAGCGACACCAGGAGAGAAAAAGAGGAGCTGGGCCCATCATCGAAAAACAACCATGAGTAATTTTCCACTGATATAACCACTGAAACACTGCTGCAGCACACACATGACAGAGTTATGACACACACACACCCCCATCGGCCAAAAGGCACGTGTGTTCCCCCCTCGTCCCAAATCCCCCCTCTCCTAGCTCCGATCTTTCTTGCCCCACATGTTTTCTTTCTCTGCACAAAGTCCCGCTGGTTCGGTCCACAGAGTGCAGTGTTAACATTGTAATTACAGACGTGGGCTACAATAATAAGAATGTGGAGAGTGGGGCCAAAACCTCTGGCCACTTTCTTCCTGTGCCATTTTCTTCTACTTTGATTGTTTCCAGTGTGTGTGTGTGTGTGTGACAGTGGGCCAAAGATATTAGGAGTGTTGTAGTGGGCCAGTGAGCAGATACTGGCTGAGACCCCTCAACTGAAAGGGAAACACAGGCATGAGTCCGGCCCGTCTGTGTGCTAATCGCTAGCAGGCGTCTGCCCCATTCTCTGGCCCGGCTCCAGACCCCAGATTCAGATCAGGCAAAGGCAGAGTCTGCTCACCACCGTGCTGGGTGTCAAACCTGGCCGTCTAATCTGGCCAGGTCTCGCCAGAGCAAGGGCAAAATCCACAACCTGCATCAAAATAAGATGTAGGTTCACAATAATATACCATGACATTTCTGTTTCATTAATCTCCCTATATCAAAACTGAATGTACAGCCAGTTCAAAGGTTCTACATCTGCTGTTCTAAACACCCTGTATCTGGTATGTTTTTCCTTGGAACAGTCCTCTGGCACACAGCAGGGATTCCCATCATTCAAAAAATCATTTTCCTGCACTTTTCCAACATCCTAATAACGCTCTCTATGCACAATTCTCAATTGTTGTATTTTCAAATGTTTGACACGTTAATAGTCAACTTTGAGAACGCTTGTTAAATGCTAAGACGCTATTGCCAATCACCAATGGGTGTCATGAGAGCCTAGACATGCACGAGGGGATTAACGTTTAACTTTATAACACTATCTTTACTTTTTTCTTTTCTCTTCTCTCTGTATTTTATTACCTTTAAATTTCATATTTCTACACGAAGTCAATACACATATTGCTCTCTTAAATATATTTGACTGGAACAATAATACAGCTCTGCATTAAAAAACCTGAAGACTTACTGCATAAGAAAAAATAAGCGTAAATCCATGTACGACTTACACACTGTCTGCATCCTACTCTATTTGCTAGTGTGTTACATGCTGAGTATATCCATCCTCTCAAGCAATGTTTCCAACCTCATTTATGTTTGTAATTTGGAATGTCTTGTATCTGGATGAATTCCAAATGATTCCACTTACATTTGCATCTCTGTTGGCCAGATCAGATCAAGATCAGACAGAGAACAATGACAGGAGGAGACAGACCATGGGAGCATTAACAAAAACAGACAGTGATTTCATATTTCCACAGACTGCTTACTGACAGTTACACTACGAGAGGAGTAAACATTACAAATGCATCTGTGAGAGACTGATACATTTACATCTTTGCGACATCTGGCTGGAATGTGTCTCACACCACTTTTGGATTTTAGTCTTGAAAGCTTCCTGGATGTACTGATACTTACTGATACTGATACAGTTCTTTTTACCAATTCGTAATTTCAGTTTTTCAAATTAGCAACGAGACCACCACAATGTTTCTACACACCCCTTGTGGTTCAAGCACCCTGGTATGAAGTTGCTGCTCTCAAGAGCCATCATCTTATCAATCATTTCTGTCATTTCAGAGCATTTGTTACAGAATCGTAGCAGAGTCTTAATGGACCATTTCTTTCTGCAACAACTACAGAAGCTTCAAAAAAACAGAAACTTCAAATCTGCTAGTCTCAGTTTATAGGTTGTTGCTATCACTAAAAACAGAATTATGTATTTGGCCTGTTTTTTATAGTCTGGATTCTGATGCAACATTAAAAAAAGACCACTAAAATGAGTAAAACCCTCACTTACAATGTTATCTAACATAATGAGCAAACATTTAAATGTTTTATAGTACATAACATTTTTATAGAATCACATTAAAGCGATGATTTGCTCAGTTATTTGTATGATTTTATTGCTTTAACATTATTACTTTTTGGTATTATCATTTTATCATACTGATTAGTTATTGCACAAAAATCATCCAAGTCTTCATACAATTTTAAGAAGTATCAGACACTCATATGGTTACAATTTCACTGAGGCTCATTTACCCACCCGGCTTACAGTATGTGCCATTACTACTGTCCAGATGGTTTTGTAGCTAATTTTTTCCTGTAGCTTTGCTCTTACTTGAATAACACTCCTCTAAAAACAGTGGAAACAAGGCCGTCTTGATAATAGCAGTGAGCCTAAGCAGAGTTGAAACAGACAGGTCCTGCCGGGCCATCATCTGAAGGCCACCTGTTGGTAGCCGGGATTCGCTGTTCTACATTATTATCACAAAGAAAAGCTCAAGGCTCATCTTTCTAGTTGGGAAATGAAGCAAAAACAATGGGCCAGCCGTTCTACTGTATGTTCTTCATTTGGCTTTAATGGAAAGCTAGGAAACTGCTGTTGGAATAAGGATGAGAAGTGACGTTGGCAGGTTCAGACGCTACCATTTCTTGACTTAAGAGGAGAGATGCATCTCTACTGGTGGGGTACAGTCAATGAACAACTTTAAAGGTTGGCTTTCAATATCATTTTGGTGACAGCTGAAATAAAACCTACTGTGCCATGCTCACATCCAACAGGCAAAAAAAAAATGGATCAAGCAAGCGTGCTCTGAACCAACATTTGCCAGCAGACTTGTTTCAACAAATTTCCATGTGGCCGTCCAGAAACCTGGCTTCATTGGACAGGCTCCACACATTTTCATAACTCGATGTGATTGCAGCTGAAACACCAGGATAATGAGGCTGCTATGAGTGGTGGATGTCAAAGCAGACTTCTTAAGTGGTGGGATAGGGAAAGGGTCCAGTCCTTGTAAAATATAAATTTGTCACTTTTTTCTGGCTTCTGCACAATCAAAATGTTAAAAATATCAGGTTTTTTTTTTCCACTGACCACCTGACAAAAAACCCGAAATGCTTCAACTTGTGGAATCGTTAATAAGCTGACATCATCATCATTTATTCTGTAACTGAGCTCAGGGTCTCTTGTGAACGGAGTAAAACTCTTGATTTTTTATTATGGTGTTATTAAAAATGCTACTGCCAGATGTGACAGAACAAGCCTGTGTCAAAATTGGGGAAACGTAAAAACTGCTGGCAGATTCTTGCCATAAGGAAAACTGATCATCAAGCTGATGCTTACTTAACCACAATAATTCTGATACTTGAACATTTTGAGATTAGATCAAATTTTCCAAAACATGTTCGGAGGAGGTTTAGAGGCTTGGGGTTGGGGGTTAAACTCAGTGCATTGATATTGCTTGTTTGGTTTTCCCCACTGAAAGCAACAGCCAGACTACTTTATTAGTCATAAATATTTAAGTCATGGTTAAAAGGTTTAAAGAGAAGAAACTGCTTCAGAGTCAGTTTATATTCATTATCAAAAGATGTTTTCCATCTGAGGAAACCAGGATCAGTTTTGTATAAATAGACAATTTTTTTTTAACTTATAATTTTTTTTTTTATGATTATGTTCCATATTAATGTGTGGTAACAATTTTGGGAGATTTACCATCACTCCATGGTGCACTGCTCTGCAAAACCCTCGTGGCAGCTTCAAATGACAGATCATTCACCCCATACTACATGAATGACAACAGCAACCACAGCTGTCAAGACTAGAACAACATGTTGAATTTGACATTGAGAAGAAAACACTGGTGGCTTGCTGAATCCATTTGCTTTCATGTCTTTTTCCACCTCAGTGCATGATAAACAAACAAATCTGAGCGTACCGTGTCCTGCCTGACTCCCGCCTGTTTCCATACGCTGTATTTACCTGCTGTCTTTGGCTCGGGACACACATTACAGCTGGAAACCATTAAGCGAGAGTGAGGGCGTAAGCAGAGCCTTGATAAGGAGGTCTTATCTGTACAGCGAGTCAACAGACACCAGAGCACTCAGAACACGCAGACACTGCAACCTGCATCACTTCCAAGAATCAGAACAGATGCTGCTGCACATTCCTCCTTAAGTACACTCCCCCTTTGTATGTGACTCAGACAGATATGTATTTATATGTTGTCAGACTTGAGATATATTTGTGCACTTGGTGACTCCTCCTGCATGTGTTTTTAGGGTTGAACAGGTTCAGCCAAACTGGTTGCATCACTACGAGGGCTGAGATCCAGGCAGCGCTGCAGTCACAGAGACTTCAGCTACAACGCGGGCCAAGAGACAAATCTAACGAGGGAGGAAGTTTACACACAGTTAAAAGAAGACAATGAACTGGAGAAAACCATTACCAGGCACACCAGGGACCTACAGGTCATCTCAAGCCCTGAGAGCACAGCATCAGAATCGGCACTGCTCCCACATATTCATATGCACTAATATGAAAAATGTAATGACAAGCACTTTGGAATGATTTTACACAACTTGTCTGATGAGATTAGAGAACTGCCTTGACATGTCATAATTCTGACAGGTTTAAAGAACAGCTGCAAATCACAGGAAAATGAAATTGCAAACAGTGCAATAAAGTGTGCACATAGAACATAAGTTCCTCTTTGCGTTTGCAGCCCATGTGTTCATTGTGAGCCGTGCTGTGGTGCAGGTATACGTGTTAGAAATAACACAGAGTCGGCCTTGTGCTTTTGCACTGCTCACTGCTCAGGGGGACACTCGCTGTTGTCACCAATAATATGTGATTGAAAACAGATAGCAATTCGAATGCATGATCACACATTTTTTTTAACCCACAAAATTGAACACAGCGGTTCTTCCCGAGAGGCGCATGGTGGGCAAACAAGGCCACACACTAAGCATAACGGTGGACAGCTGAGATGAGAATTAAGCTGGACATACATGAACTCAAGCTGAGCACAGCCAGTATTCATAAAGGAGAAAACTGCAGTGTTTTTACATTCACCCTGAGGTGACTGTTTGATACTCAAAAGACAGATTTTGGATAGATGTATGACTTTTATAGGAGCAGATGGGGACTTGCAAACTCACAGGCGAGCACAGACTTGTTAAGAGGACATGCCCCGACTAACTTACTCCCTGTGGTTGAAATGAACAAAAATCTGTGGGAAGAGTCCAATAATACTGAGACAGTGAGAAAGGCAGAGATAATAGGGAGACGAACAGAAAAATGACAGACCGAGCTTTGTGCTCAGCGAGTAACTAAGAGATACCAACACAACAGAGGCTATAAAAACAGATTTTTCCCCAGAAGATATTACCACTCCTTACAGTGACAGCCTCTTGGCCCACTACATCTTGTGCAGTTACCGCTCAGTAAAAATATTAGCGTTGTAAAGTTGACTTTGACTTTGAATACATCAATCAGAAAAAAATGATTTTAAGGTGGGTGCAGTAATGAACAAAAGCAGTGTCTGTAGCTTGCTTTCAGCACTGTGAACCATTGATCAAGAGGGATTAGGGCTGTCACATTTTATGCTAAATCCAAACTTCCGTCAGAAGTTGAAAGAGGCTGTTTTAAGTACTTTGCCCCTTGGCCAAGCAGAGGCTCATAAAATTAAGCCTGGCATATTACAAGCCCTTTTGACCTATTAGTAAACAGAGTCAATAAATAAAAATGGAGGAGGACACTAGGGAGCAAAGCCATGCTGATCAGATAAGAGCAATGTCAACTGTACAACTCTGCCTACTTTTCACCACACTCATTCTCAGAAGCCTCACTAAAAGCTCATAAAAAGCATTGCGCTTTATGTGCTGCATTTGAATTAAACAAAACAAATTTGAACTAACTTTTTGGTAAAATAAAAAAATGCATAATTTGTCATGGCATGATTTACTGTTACTTATGACATAAGCATACAAGGACTTTGGAGTGGGGGGCTTTCCTATTGAGACCTCATTTTGGCCGCATCAGCCAATTGATGGCAACGGCTTTGTCTTGGACAGGCCTGTTTAGGACAGATGTGCTTGGTCGTGGACACATAGGGGAGAAGTTACAGTAAGTGAAGAATCATTGAGGGGGAAAACATAGGCCCTTTGCCGAAGTACACGAGGTATCCCGGGTGCATGAGCTGCAGCTGAAGAGGACAGGCGTGGTGCTGTGTTCAATCATGGTTAAAGAAGCAATGAATATGGACTGGCCTTGGCGAGCCACCCCTGATTCTTTGCTGGCCTGATCTGGAATCTGTAAAACCTGAGAACGAGGCTGAATCAGCAACGATGAACTAATACAATAATGAGAGCAGAGATTTTTTTTTTTTTTTTTTTTTAAATACTGTCAACTGACCAACTCATAGCCAAGTGAAACAAATGTGGATCCATGTAGGAATGGAGAGAAATGTTGGCCGACCATCTGGATAAGAATAAAAGCCATTAAACGACAGGGGGTTAAGCTGACCACTCAGTGGGGAATCAAAAATCTCTTATGCTTCGTGTGCTCCTAACATGAGCATCTTTAAACAACTACATCTCCACACGTCCTCCAACCAAGCACGACAGGGAGACTTTCCACAGTATATCATCTGAGCCATTGGTCTGGCAGAAGTAAACCAGCCATTTTGTTTATCCCTTAAAGAACAACTATTACATTTACTGGACCGCACGAGACAGCAGGACAAAATAAAATACACTCACTTTTTCTCTACATTTACAGCAATTTCTGCCCATGATTCCCTTTGTCAACGAGAGGGTTGAATATATTTAGATCCAAGTATAGCTGGTGGCTGCCAGGATGGATCCCTCAGGAAACAGAAAGATGGCATGTTCCTCCGGAGCGCTGCCTTAATGATCTCTCATGCTGAAAGACACATCATTCTTCATTTATTTTATACATCCACGCTCAAAAACAACACGGGCTACATATAAATCAGCTTGCCACACAACTCACACACACACACACACACACACACGCATGTGCACACATCCTTGACTGAAAGATATGTGAGGTAAATGTGACTCACAGGAAATTTTAATTGGCTGCCAGCAGCCGGATGTGCGTCTGCGGCCTATCTCACTGTCTGCACACTCACCGCATCAGACGGCCAGTTAATAAGTGGTACAAAAGGCCAGCTTTACAGAGATGTGTGCACGCCGGAAAAGCTGGACACCAGGTGGACAATCTTTTGAATTAAGAAGTTGACACAGTGCCTTGGCTACTCCCTTTCTAAAACTAAGAATAGCATCGGTTCCAAAACTCTCTTCATCAGAGGATAACGACCTTCACAAAAGGCTCCATCTCTTAACCGTTTATTTACTAAGCCAAAAATAATGTCAGCTAATATGAGGTTTTAACGTCACACCATGCCTCAGGACTACACAGGGATAGCACCATATGCAATGATGAAAATATTACCTAGGCTCCTGCCAATACTTGTTATTATGGTCTGGTTTAATCAGTAATGAGAAAAGGCAAAGCCCATGTTAAACTACGTGTCCAATAAAATTAAAAAATAAAATGCATAAGATTTATTCGTCCCACAGTGCGGAAATTCACAAATCTATGCTGACAACAAGTCACCAGAGCAATTTTGGTAACTGATTAATTGTTTCAGTGATTTACAGAAGAAAACTGCTGAACATTTGCTTGGGAGTAACAGAATAATTAATTACTAATCAGACTCATACCTAATAGATCTTTTCTTTCCACATCCAATATTTTTCCTTTAGTATCTATGGACCGTGAGCATGTGCACATGTCTGGAGAAAAAGCAGTGCTGCAGGGCTAAAAATACTGTACTTGCCCAAACAGGAGATATATTTAGCTGGAAGTTACAGTCAAAGAAAAAAAATTTGCATTATATTAGAGAACTAGACAATTGCATATTATTCAAACACAAAATATTCTTCTTCATTGAAAAGAGTCTTTTCTATAGAGAGTGTCGCATTATGGGTTGCTTGCGGCCTTAATATAGACTATGGAGATTATTGCACTATCATAAAAATAATGACAGAATGATTTGTTTAGAAAATAATTATTACTTGCAACCCTGAAACGGCAATATATATACAGTAGATACTGCACTTAAACTAGTTCTGCATGGGTGGGTTGCTCTGTGACTAAACTTTTAATGTCTGAGTGTCACCAGAGCTGAAGCCACAGAACCATGTAGGTGTCGTGCCAGCCCAGAGCAGCTGTGCAGCACCCAGTAGTTAGGGCACCACTGTGCGGGGTTACTGAGGACACAAAGGGCTGTGTTTCTCATTTTATGCATTTGGGTCCACTCTCTTTATTGCTGCAGAAAAGTCAGCATTAACCTAAATGGTGTATTGTGTTGTCCTACAGTATTTAAGAGCAAATCTCAATTTCAGGGGGAATCGAACAAGTACTACATTTTGCACAATGCATTCAAGCCCAAATGAAGATTTTGGCATCTGCATGGCTGCAATTAACTCTATGCACAGGCAGAGGAGTGAACATGTCACCTCACTGTATTACAAAGAAAACCACATGTGCATTCTCTGGTCACATCCATTTTGGAACATATCCTTGACACAGGGGCTTATAATAATAATAATAATGACAGAATATAATCCGTTGTTGTTTTTTTTGGTAAAGTGTACAGCACTATATATCAGAATTCTACTGTATGAAAGAATGTGACTGCACTCATTTTAGGGCTGAAACCTCCAATCATTTTTCCCATTAATTAATTAATTGCTGCTCTATAACTTAGCAGAAAATAGTCTGAAAATAGTCACAAAACTCCTTCACAATTTGTCTGAGCCAAAGGTGACATCTTCAATTTGCTCGTTCTGTCCATCCAACAGCCCAAAAGACAAAGATGTTCAATTTACAATGACATGAAAATGAAGAAAATCAGCCAATCCTCACATTTGACAAGCTGCAAGCTGGAAGACCTTTTTAGAGTTCATGCAACTATTCAATTAAATGTTGACCTTTGGGCACCAGAGGTGATCTCAGTGTTAGGCCTACAGCACCATTTATGCGACACAGGAACGGGACAAGATACTGTATTGATGCTTTGTGCATTAAACATGTACTGATTCCACCACTTTATATAAGTCGACAAGTCTTATGTAAGCTTAGCAGCTCTGTAGCAATTTTGTTTTCATTCTGACTAATGCACATCTGGACATTTGCCTATGTGCTTCAGATTAATTAAAAGATAAAGTAAAAGTCCTTCATGCGTATTCCTACGCATTAGTCTGGGCGATAAGAATCATGATTTGGCCTGGAATTAATTCTGTGCCTTCACTGAGATTTGATAATAGCTTGATTTAAAGGCTCTTTCTGTGCTCAGCCAGCAGAAAGAAGACACAAATACACTCAAGGGATACCAGTGTATCAGTGCAATGCAAAAGTGACTTTAACTGCCAAATATGAAAGACTGAACAGGATCTGTTTGTACGGGTGCGTGTCTGGTGGTTGTGGGGAAATAGGTTTATGTTTTTTTTTTTCTTTTAATCGACAGACATCTGAGAGGGCATATGGTTAGAGGAAATGACAAGTGGAAATGTTGTTGACAAGCCCGAGGTGACAGGCCTGGCATTAGGCCCACCGAGCAGCACATAAACACTCAATTCCATTTCATGGCTGTTGTTTTAATGGGGCACAACTTCCCAAAAAAAAAATGACCACATTCACTTGAGAAGTCCCCTCATTGAGCAAACAATCTGTAACTGACTACTGCTCACTTCAGGCTGCAAGTCCTTCAGTGCCAGCACAATACTACAGCGTCTGCCATCAGTTCCAATTGACTCCCTATTAAATTACTACCCTCCTACCACAATTTCATCCTGTGCCTTAACTGTTGGTTATAAGATTTGCTTGGCAGCAGGAGCAGCATGGTGCTCACTGACAAAGTCGTGTGTTTCACCAGAGGAGCATGAAAAATTGGATAATAAATATGCAAAATTAAAATGCATCTGGTGATTTAGCTGCATGAAGACAGACTGTGATATATTCAAGGCCTACTGAAGAACTGAAAGAGTGGAGAGGATGCATATACACTGTGAAGTCTGCCTCAACACAGACCTTGGTTTTCAAGAGATTTTCCAAACATCAGACTCTCTCCCGCTGGTCTAATGGTAGTTTAGTCTACTGATACTCACCAATGGTGAAGAAGAATCTTTCTTTGCCACTGCTCCCCAAACTGTCTTGTGTCATGCTCATTCCCCCATTCAAAATAACTAAAGATGGAATACCCACTGGAAAGCAACTCCTTTCTCAAAGCCCTCCCAAATGAAATATTCTGTTTTGGTGAGTGCCATGGACTGCTTAAGACTGAGTCAACATAAACTAGTTTATCAAGCACCAAAGACAACCACACAGTCCAGAGGAACATTTCCTCTGCACCACAAAAAAGACATGTACAGAAGAATGAACAACAGCTCTTCAGTGGCACCATCATTTAAGCCAAACGATGCTCTAAATGATCTATGCAAGTGTGATCACATGGGAATGCAGAACATGGCAGCACGGTCTGTGTGCAAAGATGAAAGCATATATATAAACAGACTATGATACAAATGTAATTTTAGAAAATGGGTTAACCCGAAAGAAAAAGCCACGAAAATAAATAAAATAGCTTTTATAGTATATATTTAGAATGACTGTGAGAATTTTCCTTTACTTGATGCTGTTCAGCTTTTGAGCTTTCTCAGGCTGCTGTTTTCATGGTTGTATGCATGTGTCTCTGTTACCTTACAAACAGTTTCAACATCCCAGGGCAGGATGGTCTGTAGATCAATGAGTTCGCAGGACACTCCCAGCTTCTCTTGAGCCATGTTGGCCACCTCCCTCATCACATGGATCTAAATGGACAAAGAATAGAACGCCTTTAAATTGAACAAGCTTATGCTACGGCTTGGCAAGAATTTGATATCTGCTGCAACATAATCTCTTGTCCTACATTTGTTGTGCATTACAGGTGTTGAGATTTGAATAGGCTAACAATAAACGTGACTGATGCTGAACAAGTACATTTTCATAGTTTCATATGTATTACAAATGTGTACATGTGTATTATACACTTTGATCAGTTGGATCACAAAATGAAGAAAAATACAAATAAATTAAGGTTGAACTATTGCGACCAAACTTGGTGCAGGTATTTGGATCTTCTGCCAATGCAAGATATTATATCTTGTTATTGTCTGCATGGAATTTTAACAAAATTCGGTTTGCACAATATGACTCATGACTCAGTTGATGTATAAAATTCGGTAATGATTGACTTTGCACTTATTACAACAAAATGTCAAGTAATGTTCTAGACAAATTTACACTCTAAACTTTCTTCTAGAAAATGTCCCACAGAGCCATAAAATTTTCAGCATTTCCACTGATGTCTAAAGTTTGCCTCACCGCAACCTCAATTCAGGTGTTTGTCACATTTTCAAAATATGCAAGACCAATTAACATCTATAACATATATTAAACATCTTTACTTTATTGAGTCTTCATTCACATAATACCAAAATTGAATATGTTCACCACAAGACAACTGGGAGGAATGATACTTGAACTTCTGCATGTGTCTTGAGGTCTAACGAAGTCAATCCACCTTGAAACTACACTGGTACATTTATCTTGGTGTTCTCTGAGGGAATATGACAATTTCTCCATTGTTTGATGAACTATGTCTATCCAGGCCTCAGTCAAGGGGGACTGGGCATTTTTTTACATGCAGAAAGCAGATTTGTCGTGAGGGTTCTTCTTCTTTTCTCTATTTTTCAGTTTTCAATAACAAAACTGACACATTTGCTTTGGATTTGGTCTTTCGACAAAACAAAAGCTTATTCCTTTCCCCCCCAGTGTGTCATTTATAAGAATTAGTTCACAGTCCCACAATGTATGTTACACATGTAACTTTAAGTGTAACATTATATCAAAACTGTGCTATGCTTGTACATAGGAGGTTAAAAAAAAGTAATTTAATAATGACAAGAATAAAGTGTTGATTTTATGATACGTTCTACTAAAGGACATACAGCCGCTTACAGATCAGTGCCTAATAAACAGAAAGTTGAAAACAGCCATTTAAACCTCAAAACATGGCGTGCAAGTTATTCCCACAAATTTATCATTTGTGCAATAAAGTACTTGAGTTCACTGCATCCATGTTTATTGGCAGGCATTGTTGGCTGCTTTTAAATAAGAATCGCTGTGATGAATCTGAATCATCACAACTAGTCGAGCCAGATTGAAAGATACTGGCCTTAAGCAAACAATTACCCTCTATAACTTTAAGCATCCATTATGGAAAGATTCTGCCATTACATTACTTTTTATTGATAAAATGGATCTTTCTGAGGGAGAAAATATTAATAGTGGGACTGTTAAGAATAGGGGGGAAAAACCTCCTCTGTTTGAGAGATCAGAAACTGAGGATTGGGCACTCATCCTTTCACTCCACTCAGTGCGGTTGCTTTCTTTACTCTAATCTGCACGGCCCTGACAGACGAGGGGAGAAATGAGGTGGCAAAGGAGAGTGGCATTTCAAAAAGGAGAGCCATGCTTTCCACTGCTTTACTGGATCCTTGTCCACCCTTCAACAATAATACTGGCTTTGATGGAAGTTTTCCTTCAATGCCCTCAGAACCCCCTGCCATGCTCCAGGTACATTTCGGCCTCGATAAGCCTGTTAAAGTGGCTGGGTACAATCGAAGTCTGGGATAAGTCCTGGTGAGTTATGGGCACCTTGATACCAAGCTGCAGAAAATAAAATCTCTTGTATGAAAAGAAAGGCAACAATGGAACATGTGCAGCAGACATGCAGTGTTAACACACACACAGCCTTGATAATGTGGAGATGTCTGGGTAGATACAGCCACTGAGAGACCCTGCTGGGACAGAGGAGGCTTGTGATGGACTTAAAGTTAATCCACTGCTTGCGTCTGTGGCTTTAAACGTCATTTAGTGGAGAGAACACTGGGCTTCTTTTTTTTCCGGTGGAAATGGAAAATGATCCAAAGATAGATGACAATTTAAAACTGTTCAGGTCACCCACAGAGTCTCCCAGTGATGCACGGGATTGCCTACCTGTGTCCCCCAGGCAACCAGGGTGACATCACTTCCTTCCTGTAGGATCTCAGCCTGCGAGAGTGGGATGGTGTAGGCCTCCACGGGAACCTGCTCCACTGAGGAAACACACACACACATCCAATAACACATTTATATTCGTTCCGTGATTACATGCAAACACATTACATGCAAGCTCACAAGCAAAACAAAACGAGAGCCGATTCTGAACATGTTCATTAATCATTTCACATGCACCCTGTGGCTTTCATGTGAAATATTCAGACAAAAAAATGGGCCTGCCCTCTAAATGATACACTAGATGACAAACTGTTGAAATGACAAGACCGTCAAGGAACACAAATTCCTACTCTAGAACATTTAATCTGGCTCATTTCAAATGCTTCCCCGTGCTTTTTCCAGAACCTCATCTCTCACCAGAGACAGAATGTGCTTTTATCAGCACAATCTAATGCATGACCTAATGATATCTTTTGCCAGCTACAAGCCCATAACCCTGATTAATCTTGACAACAAAACATTGGTGGGATGGGATATCAATCAGAAAAAGGGCCACATAAACGGGTCTTGGGTCCAAAAAGGGGGGTTCGTGGCCAGCCTCTCTTTGAACCAAAGTCCAAGACAAAGTGCATGTACAGTAAGTATATGGTTTGAATAATAGTTAATAATGTCTTGGAAAGCTGAAGCATGGTTATGGAAATCATTACAATGCAAAAACTTATCATAAACTCAAACTGCCATCACCTCTGAACACGCAGCTTATTAGCAATATTTATACTGCCCAGACACAACATATAATCAGTTAATACAGTATTTTGACCAGCTTTGAATCCCTTTCACCATTATGGCTTTGGCGGCAAAACACGTGGAGCACAAAGTGTGAGTGGATTCTGGGGGAACCGAACTGCTGAACGCATTCCGACATGGCAACTCACGAAGTCGAAATTACAATTAGGCAGAGTAATTATACTCCGGGGAGATGCTGGGTTTGAGACCTTTCTGGAAACCTTGAATGACTTCCATCCTTTCAAGCCGTAAAGGAAAGAAAAATTGCCCATCCTGACGACTCACTATGCTAAAACAACATGAAGGGCTTGGGTGAATCATATGCAACTGCTGGTTTCGGCTTCCAGACGAGACAGAAAATAGGCCGTACGAGTGGAATAATAGCATTTTGCAGAACGTTAAAATTGAATTACGAAAACTGGGTTATGGTTTAATAAGTGGAATCTCAGGCCCCACAAAACTGTATGTCCTCGATGAGACAAACGTGTGGTTTTTATCCTAAGACAAGCGGCTGCAATTAAAAACATGACTTCATAATCCAGGCAGAGGTCATTAGAAGAGACCTGGCACGAGAGATCTGCCCCAGTGTCACCAGTACTAAACCTCCTGTGTGAGATGAATGAATGATTTGTCACACAGCTTTCAAAACATAGAGAATTTAAAAACATTAACCAGAAATGAAAATGGGACCATGTGTTGATATCAGTGGAACCATAAGCTTATTTAAACTTGACAAAACAGCTGGTGAGTAAGCACATCCTCTGACAAACATGTCTCAACATCCGTGATGACTTGATTGACTGACCCATATCCTTTCAGATCTTGGCTTCACTCCATCTGGATATGCTGTGAGAAATAGCATGGCAAGTAAGACCTCTCTTACATGTGGCATTATTACTGATGTGCTATCTCATCGCTCCCAAGGGGCCAATAAACCGAGATCCCTATCAGCTGAGCAGCAATGCAAAAGAAAAAACGTGACAAGAACTCAGCTCTTGGCTGCCCTGATGAACCACATCAATCTGAGACATCACTGTTGTATAGTATTTTCACACCCACTAACTTACTCCGACACAGCGCTATGCATTTTCCAGCATACAATGTCAGTCAATTCTTTCAGACACATAGCTTTGCTAGGTTATTTGGCCACCACAGCTGTGAGGTATTGATTAATAACAATGAAAATAAGCTATACGCTACCACATCAATCATTATTAGCAGTGTATAGGTTTAAAGGCCTGGTCACACCGCTGAAATTTCACTGCGAAATCAAATCAATCAATAGACTAAATGTAATCGGTGGATCTGCTTGCGAGGTCCTCTTTAATAAAAGTCTTTTTTTGAATGATGTACGATCCTAGCAACAAAAAAAACATGGGGGAGTAAACAGCACAGTACAGGAGAACCAGATGCAAGAACCAAATGAAATTAATTTTTTTTTTTCAGAAAAGTGCAAATGAATTTCACTGTCTTAATATGTCTACTGTTTGTTGCTCTTTAGTTAAAAAAACAAAAAAAACAACCCATGAAACAATGGGGGAGGTGCGATGAATGGAGTCAGTCCCTTTGTGTTGATGAGTGGTTGTAATATCAGACTGCACTGTAACATTAGAAGTGTTTCAGACCATGATCACTAACCCGGTGCCATAAGTGAAACAAACTCAGCAGTCCGCTGTAATATTTCACAATCTCATCTGGCTCTTATCACAGTGAGAAACTAACAAAAACTTGTGTAAATGAGAGGTTTCACTTTGAGGCTGGCAGTACCAATCTGTTCCGGGTCTGTCTTTCATTATTATAATGAGCTCAAACATCATCTTCAACGCTCTTTTAATCATGGATATCACATTATTATCATGCAGCCAAGGCAACACTGTCAACGGCTTCGCTGGACACCTTTTTGCACAGCAGCCTGCCAAAAGCCACACTGGCCTTAAGTTTAACCGTGCTTCCCTGTAAACGGATGATCCCTCCACACAGGGAGGGGAGGGAGAGAGGATTCAGCTCAGCACTGTCAACACTTCACAGCCCATTTAGACGGTCTGCTTCACACTTGTGGTCCTGCTGATCTCACATTGTTTGCAGTCAGGCATATTGTTTGTTTGTCTTGCCTCACATCTCTAAAAGGGAGAATATTTGCTTCCAATACAGAAACCAGGCAAACAGCTCGAGGGCCAGGGAGACAACAAATATAATAAGACCTATTATTATGTAATTTTAGTTACCTTTCATGCAAAGATGCACCGCAAATGAAACGAAGATAAAATAGCAATAGCAATAATTGACACAAAAACTAACAAACAGAAACTGTTTTATGACAACACAATAAAACATGAACAATAATACCAAAGTTAATCCAAATTAAAAGCCAAATTGAAATGATTGGTCTTTAAATTCTTTTTAAAAGTTCCAAGGAAATTTGCTGTTCTAAGATCCGAGGCAAGTGTGTTCCACAGTTTAGGGCTATAAAAACAGAAAGCAACCTCACCAGATTTTTTGTGGGACAGTTTAGGAACTTCTAAAAGAAAGGCAGTGGAAGATCTTAGAGTTCTTGTTGGGACATAAAATAAAAAGCAGACGCTGGTATGAGGGTGCTAGATTATAGAAGGCTGTGCAGATAAGTAAAAAGACTTCAAAATCAATTCTAATAGATACAGGTAGTCAGTACAGTGATGCGAACAGAGGGATAATGTGATGTGTTTTTTTTGTATTGGCCAAAATCCTGGCTGCAGCGTTTTAAATGATCTGTAATTCTCTAAAGACATTTTAAGGAGACTAGTAAAAAGAGAGTTTCAATACTCTAAGCGGCGAGTAATAAAAGCATGGATCAAGATTTCAGGATCGTTCTGAGTTTAAATGGTCTAATTTTGGCCATGGTTCTCAGATGAAAAAAATGTCATTTTTGCGTCCTTGTTAAAATGGCTAATAAAATTAAGATTATAGTCTAAAATCACTCCCAGATCTGTAACATGTGTTTTAATTTGCAAAAATAAAGTTAATCCACTGGATCTTGATATCCTCAGATGGTAGGAGCGGATGAAGTCTGCTGGTTCTTGCAGCTAACAGCAGAGCAGTTGGTGTGCTTGGTCCCCGTCGGCCATATCCTCTTGTATAGATCCAGGCGTGATGCAGCCGCAGCCTCGGCCTCTCTCCGCAGCATTTCTTCATCCGTATGCTCTGGCTTGAATAAATTCGGCTCAATTTCCAACTCAGCCAAAACACTGTAAAATGTATCCTCATCCATATAATCGTCTGCACTCATAATTTAGGATGGCATTTTCGCTATTGGAAACATAGCTTGAGTGGCACCATGTCCCCTGGCTACCCAGAGGCGGAGACTAGAAATCCAAGCTGAAATAGCCCATAGTTCTTCCTTAACACAACTACATGACTGTACACGTCAAATGACAATGCTGGTGTCAGAAGAAGAACGGATTTTGCAGCAGAACTCTGTCAATAAAGCATATATTGCTTCACTTGTTGACTACACTTACCATCAACAATGAGTGGACAGCCACAGACAACGCGGCAATTTTTTCGTGGATTGAGAATAACTAAAGTGAGTTCCCACTTTCTGAAGACGTCGGCCATCTGATCATTTGCATGACTTCCACATGACTTCACCCTTCATGTTTGGATTTTGTCCATCATGAGCAATAAGGTTGGGGAGAATCATGAGGGCAGAATATTGTCTACAAACAGAATTGCACTTCTGCAGCAATATGATGCTGGAGGTACATCAGACGGGACAAATGGACAAACCTAAAAAGGGCTCATTATATATCGGCTTCAAAATTAGATTTGCACAGAATCCTCACCTGCTGCTCTGTACAGGATCTTAGGCTCAAAGAATATGCAGGGGTTCTGGTCAGCGATGCAGGAGAGGAGCAGCCCCTTGGCCTGCATTGGACCACGGGGTATTACAATCTGAGGAACACATGACACACTTTATTAGAACGTGTGATGATGTTAAGACATAAGCAGGACACACTTTCACTACTAATTAAAAATATCCAATTCAGAATTAATAAATATTTAACATTTTAAGTTCTAATCACATCTCTTTTCTAAGTGTGTAATGCAGTGCACCTTAACTGTCTGTTAGGACTTTGATACATAACTATTTAATCTACAGAGTGGACTAAGACCTGCAAAAGTTTTAATTAGAAACACTTTATTTGAACTGCTTAACTGTGCTGCAATGACATTTCTCATCTCTTCTTCTCTGTGGCATTTTAATTGTGTCAGATATTAAAATCTCTTCATGGTATTTAGGTCAGAAGTGAGGTTTCACGACAACACTGGGCCAAAGCTGAATCAAGCCTGGCAGGCCGTGTGTTGGGACTGACCCTCAGATGGAGCTAACAGTGCTGATAGTTTAAACAAAGATTAACATTCATCAGTCTGACCTTTGCAGGGAGACAACATGTTTATTGCTCTCAGCAACGGTTACACACAGTGGATGAACTGCGGCTGTAAACCATACAGTCATTCCCAGTCAGTGGCGTATGAGAAACTTTGACGATGATGATTATATGTAGGCTCAGTAAAAAAAAAAAAAAAAAAAAAAAAAAAAAAAATAGCAAGGAGGGTTGTTATATGTTGACATTTTAACATAGACATGTTTACTTTGAGCGCATGCTGTTAATTCCATATCAGTGACACTATCAGTGTCTGAGAGAATCATTTCCCTCCTCAGGCCCAGTTCACACACACAAAAATAAAGCTACAGGCTCTCTCTTGCCTTTTTACAAGCCTAAAGATTGCAGGTGCGTTTAGTGTAGAGCATGAAGTTTATACACTACATAATTTATATGACTGGAGAGTTTCTCTGTCCTGTTGCCACTTCACTGGTGCACAACTAAGTCATTCATTTCCCAGAGTGATCTGTTCCTATGTTTTTCTTGTTCAAGTGCCCCTTAGCTTGTTATGGTTATATCATACTGAATGGGGAAGCTATTGAACACGACATTTAGTGATTCCTCCAGTTTATTTGAAGTACTTTTACTTGAGTTGGGTGAGTTGGTTCAGTTGGAGTAGTAAACAGCTGCGCTTCCTTTTGTGAATGGGATCGAAACAAGAGCAACTGGTTGTCTCCAAGCCGTTGCTCCAGTGTGCTGACTTTTGAGAGTGAAATTGCAGTGGCCATTGCCAAAATGTTCAGTTAAAGGTTTATTTGATAACAATTAACAATATTAAAAATGCCTTCAGTATTTGAGTGAAGTTTTTGAGAGTACTAATAAGAAATTATAGTGAAAACTGCTTTGCTCTCTGCCTCAATAAAACATAGTTCTGTGATTCAAATGAAATCAGTATATACACTGTATACACACACCAGGATGTTCTGTGGGGTAGAGAAATGCCACAATACTGTCAGCCAGTAAATAAATGTTAGTTTTCTGTTTGTACAGAGCAAGAGCACCATTTCTTTATGCCTCCATGTGAGGCAAGATTAGACAGTAGTTCAATCTTTGGTTGCCCTTTAACCAACTCCCTCGTCACCTCCCAACCATCTCATCTCCTCCGGTAGCACTCCAGACTAAAATTTATATTTCTCCAACCTGTGGTGTTCTTCCAGATTATGGTTGGAGTAGGTTATATTTAAGATGCTTTAAGTGGCCCCGGTTGTACCGTTGTTGATTCCGTTCTTGAAACAATAGACTTGTACAACTTTTTAACCTGCATTAGAGTCAAAACACGAGCTACCGAGAAAAGCAAGTTACCTTCAGCAGGGTTTTTTTCCTTCTCCATCATGAATTGACTTGACTGCGGCCTTACTTCATTATGTGGAAAAACAAAGTGAACAACCAAAATGTCTGTTCATCAAAACACAGATAACAACTTGGAGAACATGCGTAAACTAAGTTTTAGTTTTGGCTAAGGCTAGACACAGCCATCTCACGATCTTGCTTTCACCTGATATAGCCCTCTCACTGTGACTGTAGTTGGCTGTCTTTTTATGGCAGAGTGTGCAGCAACTACAAAGCCGATTGTTCGTTTTGTAGTTACTACAAATTTAAAAAGCTGTTTACATAGAAATGACACATTTCTATGGTATAATATTCTTTTATATAAGCAAAACTGATGTTACTGCAATTTGCCTTTGTCGGGGAGAACTGATGACTGCACTTCACCAATGTAAGTGGATCATTCTCTACACCTCAATGTTCTGCCGGATTGCTTTAGAATACATTTGGGGACAAGACGTTTCAATTTGAACATTGCGCAAACAGATAAAAGGAAACAAATACAAGTCAGCATAAACTACACTGCTTACCTTGAGGCCAGGGCAGTGGGCGAAGAAGGCCTCTGGGCTTTGAGAGTGGTAAAGTGATCCGTGGCCGACACACCCCCACGGAGCCCGAATAGTGAGGTTGCCGCAGTCGAACAAGTTGCCAGAACGGTAGCGGTACTTAGCTGCTTCATTGACTATCTGGAAAGAGACCAATATGATTCAGGTTAACATAACGACGCATTATTAGTTGACATAAGTGGATGAATCTCGATTGATCTTACAGGACACTTGGCTTTTTGCAACAGCAAAAGTAGGTTCTTTAAGTGAATGCTTGTTAAATCAATTGCAGATGTATTTAGCACGAAACACCCTACAAAATAGGGCGCTTTCTTTTGTTTTTATGAAATAAGACCACACCAGTGGACACTGGGTCCAGGCTTCATGTGCTGAGTCCTTCTTTCTGCAATTCCCCTTAAAGCTTTTAAAAAACCCATTTTATTTTTAACAAGCAAAATCACCTCAAGTGTCTGGTTTCTTTTACCCACTTCTACAGTTTCTGACACTGGGCTGCCTCCAAAAAGGTGTCCCAAGTTTTCCTCCCTGAAACTCAGGTGGGCTGTTAATTCAGCTTTTATGTCTCTCTCCGGCCAGTTTGGACCGCATCATTTTAAGCGAGAGCACAGAAGCAGAGAGATGAAGCCCACTCAAGGCCCGACACCAGATTTAATCTATTGTTACTCTGCGCTGCAGCGGGAGCCTCTTAGAAACGGGCTCCATTATCACATATTCGGTTTTACGTTGCCTTGACGTAGCAGGGACTCACATTCATCTTGTGGAGGGCGAGAATACACAGAATGACAGTAGTGTCAACACGTATGCATGGTGAAACAGCAGCGCTGTCCACTGTCCCGCTAAGCCTGTTAATGCCACATTAATCTTCCACAGGAAAGACTCATCGGAGGACATGGAAAAGGGCAGCTTTTGTGGTAACGGAAGATTTCTGAGCTAGATTGTATAATATGAAAAAATATGTCTGTTTATAGGTCTGTTTATCAAACACTTTCATGCAACAAGAAATATGCTATACAAACAAGACAGAAGACAAGTCAGAGAAATAAATAAAAATCACTAACATCTGAGGCTGCCAGGGAGAGGGAATTTATTTACTTTCTGTCTTTGCCAAGAGTTTTCTGAATGCTGTATCTTTTCCAAGAAGGCCTCATCACTTCTACATAAATAAAACTGTATATGCATAGCTGGCTATTATTTTCATGGGACTATGAGAATCACATGGATACGAAGCAAAGTCATATTCCTATTAATAATTTTGCTTGCTGGGATCATGATGTTCAGGTTTGGTGATCACACTTGGTTTATTTGTGTGCAACATCAGTGGTGTGCACTCTTAGTTGTACACCACTACCACTTGTACAAAGGGTATAACTAGCTCTGCATTCCTGCAGCATAGTAAGTAGCATATTTATTACAAATTATAGTTATTAAGTTCACACATGAAGTTTCCACATAAATTAAACCTTTTGATTAGAAACATCTGCCACTGTATTTTTCTGTTGACTGTTTTTTTTTTAAACCTTTAACCGGCTTTTACTTTGCATGCTGTGCACTGCTATTTCCAGGAATAGTTAAGCCTCTCCTAGCCTTACTATTGACATAAAATATATTAATAGTGTTTTTTTCTTTTTTAAAAAAAGCTAATTTTCATGTTTTTTTTTCACCCATGTTGATTTTCTTTTACTTCTACTTCCATATGTGATTACTGTGTTTTGATTTTTGCCATTACAGTTCTCATCGTGATTGGCTGCTGCAAACAGGATGTACAAATTTGCTATTTGGGTCTTTTTTGATAAGGAAGAAAAGGCTTTGATTTGATGATTGTGAGACGTAAACTGAAGTTATTGGTAGCTCCTTCAAGTAGAATTTCTTGCTTGAGTTATCTATCAGAGAAGTCAAAAAAAGACTATCACTGGAAGGAGTAAGCCGTGCTGATTCTAGCATTAACTGTATAACGTCTGTGCATTCCGGTTTTCTGGAGAAGAAGGATTTTTGATGCAAAAGGCAGGTGTGAGGTGTTACGTCAGTGTACTTTCCCTCATTCCAACCCCTGTCCCTTTAACCAAACACCTACTGAGCGCCAGTGAATGTGATCCACTGCTAAGAGAGGGGCTCATCCTGGACAACATTAATATTCAAACAAGCACAAGATACTATATATACAGGGACGTCTTGTCTCTACAACATCAAAAGTGAAGTCTTACGCTGACACCGTATTAGTCTGTTATACTATGTCGTTGACCATAAGAGTGTGCCTTACCTGTGGAGCTGCAAAGATTAGTCAATTTACCACTTCGTTCATCTAAGGGAAATTAAACTATTTTGATAATCACATAATTGTTTTAGTCATTTTTAATCCAAAATGCCAAATATTTGCTAATTCAAGCTTCCTAAATGTGAGAATTTGAATGTGGAGAATTTTCTGTGTCACATATGAAACTGAATATTTTAGGATTCTGGACTGTTGATCAGACAAAGCAAGACATTTGAAAAAGTCAATTTGGGCTCTAAGATATTTTACAGGCATTTTTTACTGTTTTTTGATGTTTTATAGATGAAACTATGAGTCAAGAAAATAATCTGCAAATTATACAGTTGCTGCCCTACTTACCTGGTCAAAAGCAGGAAAGATGTAGTCAGCAAACTGGATCTCAGCAATGGCTGTGGCACCAGCAACAGCCACACCAATACCAAATCCCACAATCCCCTGCTCACAAAGGGGAGTGTTGAAGACTCGGTCCTTACCTGGGGAGACAGTGGAAGAGAGCAGGAAAAAAAGACAAATAAGTTGAAGTACTAGTAGAAGAAGATGACCAGTTTTCACAAAAAGAAAACGTCCATACAGAGGTTTAATGTGTAGTTTAACGTCTACTATTCGGGCAGGGATCTCTGAACAGTCCATTGTGTTTAGTTATTTATTTGGGGCCACTGACCACAATTGTAGAGGGTGTCTAAGGAATAGCAGGGTTGTTGTGATAACAGAGCGGTGCCCACGCTGCACGCTTGTGTGACGAGATTGCAAAGAATACTCTCTCTTAAAATGCCATGGAGTCCTAAAATAAATGAAGCGACAAGCTGATGACTCCTCCTCAGCTGTAGCTAACCAAGCCTGCGATGCACACACAACCCCCACGGAGTAAAAACAGAAGAAGAAAAAAAAATTTTTTTTTTCTCCCACTCTCCACCCTATAATCTGAAAAGGAGCCGCAAGAGTGGGACTCTAAATTTGGTTCAGGAGTTGTTATTTTTGCTCTCATCTTTGTGTATTTGCCAATCCGGTCCTTTTTTGTTTTGCTGGGAAGTGCGCTTCTCAACGCAGAAACTCGGCCCTTGTGTGCCCTTCTCTGTGCTCACAAAGTTCAATTAGCAACCGCAGTGCCACAAACCCTTGGAGGAATGAACAGTTAAGTGATCAAAATTTAGTGCCTGGCTGCTCAGACTGCAGTCAACCTCAAATATGCAGCTTCATGTGAAAGTGACATATGCGACAAATAACGTGTGTGTGTGTGTCATCAAAGAGCTGAGTAGTAAATCAACTGATGACAAGAAAAATAAAACCATGTGATGTTACAATAACACAATGTGTGACTATCAAATGCATCATGGTGTTGACGTTTGCGCCTCAGTTGTTCACACGAATCTAGATTACATATTTAAATAGACAGCGACTTTTATAGTCAGTACTGTCTGACACCGATGGTAAAAAAAGGCTGCACACACAAACATCAGTGAGAGGGAGAGCTAGTCAGAGCATAGGGTCAATGTGTGCTGTTGTTTTCAGAGAATCAGCCCTCAGAAGCAGCCAGTAGCCAGCGGCGGCAGAGCTGGATCACCGAGGTGAACGCATCCGCCTCGTAAAAAGCCATTCATATAGTGCCGGCCCTGCATTAACCTCCGCTCTGTATAATGGCTGTGGGGGGGGGGCCGAGGTGTACGCCATCCCTTTCAGTAGTGAGAGGGATAAAAGCAGCTTTGCGCTCGTCATCGTACACAAGGATGAGATGGAAAATAATGATCCCTCTCCAAAGGTCAACACTTCTGACGTCAATGAAAACAAAAGGCAAAGCCAGCTACTGTAGGGTGGACTTGAGACTCCTGGATGTTGAAAAAAGAATGTAGAAATAAACTCAAAACAAGGAAGGCAGTCTAGTGACATCTAATTATTTTATACGAATTTATACCATGATGAACAAGAAAAACAATTAGTAGTGTCGTTGCACAGTTTGTTTGTTTTAGTGTGTTTAGTGTTTAGTCAACCAGTTTTAGAGGACCTGAATTTAACTGAGGATACACTGAGCTGCTTAATGTTATTTAGCTGGAAAAAAACAAATTGGCTGTTCTCAGATTTACTGAAAAATGTTGGATATTTTTCAATAAATCTAGGTGAAATGGGTTAAAACCACTAACTTTTCTTCTACTCAGCATCAATCTTGATAATGGCCATAGCTTATTTCACACAGAAAAAAAGCATAATGATACTGCCATGTCTTTGGTTTTTTTCTGTCCCCATAGAGATTCATGTTTATTGTCTGACTGTCAAGTACAGAATCAAACTGGAGCTGCCAGCTTCTTTGAAGGGAAAGTCCTCGCTGACTAATACCAGGAAGAAACATAAATTACAACTATAATAAACTGCAGATGCAGTGCTCTCTGTGGGTTCAAACTTCAAAGCAAAGTTGCAGGAGAAACTAGATCCCAGTTGGCCTGGGCGATAAAACAACAGCGACATGTACCGGAGATAGACACTTCAACAATAGCAGAAGCAAGAAAACTTAGAATGTTCACTTAAATGCAAACCGCCATGAGAGCATATAACAAATACACCCTGGCACATGAATGGTCTATCATATCCTGTGATAATGGAGCATGATACGAAAGACATTCAGACAGCCAATCATTCAACAGGTGTGTTGTCAACATGTGGCACAACAACACAAACAGCGTGGAGTGAGAAAATGGGTGCAGACGGTGAGAAAATTGAAAATGAAACAGGACAGCACAGTTCTCCAGAATGACAGTTTTTTGTTTTAAGTCTAAACAATATCGGAGCAAATACCAGGAGTGGGAATACAACAAACTTATTTTATCATCGTATTTTATGACAGCGGGGTAAATATTGCGAAAGCCTCTTTACTTGACAACTGGACTTGGCTGCAGTGTTTTGGCCACCGCTTGCATTCAGCTTTTGGTGAGTAGCTTTGGCATTTAGTAATTTCATAATTATCTGCAGACAGTTTCATGGGTTGTATTAATTAAAAATAACATGAATATTTTCAGAGTCAATTAGAGAATCACTTTTAACACAAACAGACACAAGAAATTTATCTAATGTTAATTTCAATTATAAAATGACTTTTTAATCATAAATCTAAAATGTTAAAATTAAAAAAGTGGCTAAATTGAAAATAAGGGGAAAATTTTCTTCTGGTGATTGTGATATATTTTTCAGCCATTATAAATTACACTGGTGCTTTTTCTGCTATGATGTGTCAAACGGTCTCTCTGCTGCTACTGCAGCTATAACATCAAGCTGAAGAATTCCAAATGTACCATATCAAACTAAAGCAAGGAATAAAAAGAGCAGACTCCAAACCAGACTCACAGCAGTGAGCACTGACACGCTGTATCAGCTGACTGCATCAAGTTTGTAAGGCTGCCCTGCTACAATGGACACATAAGTGCAAACAGATCCTTCTGGTCCTTGAGGTGAACAAGTGAACAGTAATATGACCCTGTGAGAGAGAGGAGCTGGTGAGAGTATTCGCAGTCCTCTGCTGCCATCTAGTGGCAAAATCACGAAAGGAGACTGAGTGACAGGTTGCTTTTTTAAAAATATTTCATAGCAAACTCAGCAGTATAGGCTTTTGAATGGGGCATATCTTAGGGGAATGAAGCATCTTACCATATTTGTCTCTCAGACCCACTGTGCAACGGAATACTCCACCAAAGGCCACATCTTCCCCAAAGATGACTGCAGATAAACACACAATAGAGTCAGTGATAAGTGGCATGTTTTGGCAATTCTGTGCTCTAACATGTAAGAATACAATTAAAAAGAATATAAGTCCAAATTTTAAAAAAGTCAAAACATGAGGGAGAAAACGAAAATGATAATACTATACTAACATATTATTAGCCCTGCCTACAGCTCTCTGATTGGAGCTTGATATTCTTTGGCTCAGAGAACTGACCAAGCAACATTTCTACCTTCATGATGACCTCATATTAGGACATTGTTTCGAGTAACACCAAGGACTAATTACTATGACGATGCCATTCAAGGTAAACCTTGTTGTGTAAGTCTTAAAAATCTGTTGAAATGTAGTAGCTCACTAACCAGGAAAACCACAAGAATTCCATTTCTACATTTCTTCTTGTGACACAGACTAAGATTACTTAAACCAATCTGAAAATGATTTAAAAGCCAGTGTGTTCTTTCATTATGATAAGTCAAGGTACAAACTTTTGACATGTGCTCAGTTTAAAAAAAAAAAAAAAAAAAAAAAAAAAAAAAAAAAAAATTTCTGGTTTTAGCATCCTACCCGCTGTTGGATCATTGGCAAGAGTGTTGTCCAAGGCACTGGTAACAGACTGGAACAAGTTCATCTTCTGGGTGGGACCTGAAAAACAAAAAGAAATACATTTTAAATTAAGTTGACACAAGCAACATTTCATCATTACTGGCTTGTCATTCTGGATCCAGTGAAAACGTTGGCAGTTATTTGAGTACCAACATCCTGCTCAAATGAACTGTAAGATAAACTCATACCTGGTTTGGGATTGTCTCACACTATGAGGTGTCATATAGATACCATTCTGTTGTGTGATCAGGCCATAACTGAAGTTCAGACTGAAGGTCACACCAACCGCATACACCTTGCAGCTTAAATTTAAAAAAAAAGCCTAACCTGTTGGAAAATTTGTTTGGTAATTTCTTCTGTGATGTTCAAATCCATAGCCAGCAATGTGAAACAAATGTAATGTTACAGTAAATTAAGCTTTAACCCTGTTATTGTTCAGTAGTGCTGCTTAATGAGACTTTACCAATTAAGCCTATGTCATTTTCTACCTGAGGGTCCAGCTTATTAGCAATGGCAGCAATAACATTTTAACAGATTTTGGCATCAGCTAAAGATAACCAACAGTACTCCATACAAAGGGTCCTTTGTATGGAGTACTGTTGGTTATCTTTAGGTACCATGGTACCATGATTAGAAATCAACCAGCTTAAAAATGTGTCCTGCTTATTGTTCGGTCAGTTGGATGTTTGAGCTTCACTGTGCAGACTGATGTATGAGCAAAGCTTGACACCTGAAAGTGCATTTTGCTTTGTAAAGCGCTATTTGTAATTAGTAAGAAAAAAGACTTGATAAACACTAAATAAATGCAGTCCATTAATCATTAATCAGCTGTAGGGGAAAGCACACGCTCACTTTAACACGTGAACGCACCAGCGGGATTCAGTGACATCACAACCGCATGGGAGCCAATCATGATCCAATATGAAACTTCATACAAAAGTCATATGGAAACTTGAAACCTCCTATGCACAGACACACTGGGAATGAGCAGTGAAGTAGGAGGCTGCATCTTGTTTCTAACAGTTAACATTTTGTATATTTACAATTACTGGATTTTTCAATGAGGGATAATCAGGAGATATAAATTAAAGAGTTTTCTACTAGGTAACATGACAAACACAACCCTTTTATATGTCCTGATCAGAAGCCGGTGTTACACCAAATTTTGTGACCTGAATATTGTAGGACCCCCTAACCTTCAGCACAAACCCTGAAAATGCTGTTCCGGTCACAGAATCTGATGAGTCACAAAATGAGGTGCATCACCGGTAGGTCTTATTAACAGCTGACTAATGGAAACTTCCAGAGTTGGACAAGTCTCTGCTGTCAGTGTAGCTAACGTTAGCCGGCTAGCAGTCACTCACCATACTGTGTCGTGACGGGGTCAGGCTGGAAGGTAAAATGCGCTGCATGTCTTCGCTGTATTTTTGTGCGGGAGTTGCAACTCGGAGACAGTTTCAACAGAGTGGCCCCAAACGAGCTCTGAGCCCCGGTGGCGACACCGGAGATGGAAAGTTTCGAGTGTGCACCTCGGATGAAGAACCGTGCAGCCGCCGCCATCTCTGTTGTTATGGCTGAACAGGAAGGGCAAGAGAAATCAAAATGTGAAGATCGTCTATTAAAACGAAGACGGCATCACTCAAAGGAGGGAAACTGGATTATGTCCTGGTGACCCACTTCCGCATTTCATATCGGTATTATTGGACTTCTTTATTCAGTCTTTCTAAACCTGACAGTTAATACTGGTATTTTCTGTCAGTAATCTAAGTTAAGATAAAAATATCATTTCATTAATTTTGTTTACATTCAACAATAATATCCAATGTGGTTCCGAAAATACATTCAGTAGTACGTTTTTGTGTCAAATTACAGTAGATTCAAATTTAGCTTAGAATATGTGGAGAAACCTTTTATTTTGCAAAAAGAAAAGTGAAACAGGCTGATTTAAGAAGGCAAAGGAACATCTGCTCTCTGTGGTACCCGAGAATAGAGTCAGAGGGAGACCTCCTGTTTTTATTTTCTCTTTGCCAACATCCACGGGCCGATGAAGGCTGTGATTGGTCAGAAGGGAGGGCGGTGTGCCTGGTGGAGATTTTGGGTGCAAGCAGTGATGATGACAGGAGACAGTATCACGTTATTCATATGCATGAGCTTCAGTCTTGGGTTGTTGGTAACTCACTGTTGCTGCTGTTTTCTTACATCCTAAAACATACAAAACTACATTTACTGATGTCAATGACAAAAAGAGCCTCAACCAACTCTAATAGTCACAGTTGTACATAATTGAATATATCATGGACAGTTTTCTCTGTCCAGTGGAACTCTTTAAATTGACTTTTGCACACAAGGTTTTGAAAGGTTTCTTTTTTAGGGCTGTGTAAGTTCCCAACACAACTTCAGATGAAAAAGCCAAATTGTAAACCTTAAAAATAATCTGAAATGATCTTACATGTTTTGGCTTTTAATTTTTGTGTGATCATATCAAATTTTCATCATGGAAATCTTGGGCTCTGTCCTCCACGCTCTCTGCCAGCTCGTCCCCATGCGGCATCTCTGAATGGAGGGTGTTTCTTTTGGTACTTCAGGTTGTCTGGCAGCAGCCTTTTCCTCACCTGCAACAAACCCACATCATGAAGATGAACTGGATAAACACATACAGAGATGGTGCTGTCTGACATTAAACATGACCATACAATTTACAGTTTCAAAAGCTGCCAAAAACATGAGACACGGCCTACACCTACATTTTTACCTTCCACTTGCATGTTTCCTGCATGTTGGTCGAATCCCTGCCAGTCTCACTGGCATCTCTGAAGGGTTTGTGGATTTCCCCTTCTTCAGTTAAATAACTGTGTTGTAAACCTTGTCTGGATGAGAGCATCTTCTCTGCAGCTCATTGTGTGGAACAAAGTACATAATAATGTCATCAGATGACAGTTTCACTTTGATTTCAGTGTATGAATTGTTACTGTAGACATTGTCCACATAATAATGAAACACAATACAATTAAATGACCATTCTGCTTCATCTTTCTCTTCCATGTCCACAATGGAAATGTGTCTTTTCCTTATCTCTTTTCTCTCTCTACAGCGGTCATTCATCTCTTTTGTCATGCTGGTGCTGTTCTTATCTCATTCTTTCCAGTTCTAGACTACTCATCCAATCTTTTCCTCATCTCATTTCCCGTCCTTGGAGTAGTGTTGCAGGGGTGTTTTGAGATCCATCACAGATAAACATGTGATTGATGGCTTTTTCTCAGGACCATTTATTGATGTAAATATAAAGTATTTATGGGCCCAATTTTAAAAACACTGAAAATGCAGTACAAGAAATTTTTATTTCATTTTTATTTGTTCCACTCATGGTAACGTACGACACCAGGGGGAAAAAAAATCATATTGTGTAATTATTCTTGCTTCATACATTTTCTTGAGCTGAAAGATATTTATACAACCCTTAAAATTATTCTGTTGAGAATTTCACGGTTTGACGGCAACAGCTGAAGAACACGTCTGCTCTAAAGTACTCTGTGCATACTGAGGGGTAAAATGAAATTTTCTCCCATGGTTCTCATCCTCTGAACTAAAAAGAACTTTTGGAAATGTTCTTGTAACACTGCTTTTTTGCCGTTTAATGTCAGTAACTCAACTAAATCTTTGAATTTCAATAGTCCTGATTTGATAAACAGTTTGTTACTATGTTCTATTGAATCCACTTTATGAATAATTCTTATTGCTCTTTTCTGCAATAATAACAATTAATGCAATCAGATTACTGTTGTGCCTCACCACTGTCTTCAATTTACACTATAAAGAAGTTCCTTCTCTCACCTCTGTTCTCATCCTGAGATCGTTCCTCATCTTTTTCTCTTCATGGTGCTGTTCCTTTATATTTTCTCTCACTCTGAGAGAAAGAGTGAGAGAAACTTCTATCACTCTGCAGTGGTTTGTTTCCTGGACCTGTTCTCTTGTTTCTGGTCTCATCTCTTTCCTTGTGGTGGGACGTTTCCTTATCTCATTTCTTTTGTCCCTCTGAGGTCTTCATTTCATAAATTCAGCAGCTATCAAATTCACCTTGTCATATTCCTGTTGCACTGCAGGTTCAGAGAACCAACCACGTGAAATGCTCCCTGACAAGGTGACACTCTTGCCTGTTGAATGTGCTACTCCCAGATTTCACCATGAGGATGATAATCTTACTTACCGAACATCTTCACTGTTCATGTTCAGTTACATCTCAGATTTTGTGGTTCATTCATTCAGTTGTTTTTTTTATTTTGCAGAGTAGGCATCAATCTATAATTGATTATTTATAGAATGGTTCATTTTGTTTATTTAGTTTTAAGTCAAAATGTCATCTATCAACTCAAAGCGTAAACTTATTTTAATTGACCCAGTTATGTACTTAATTTATCCTCTTTGTAGCCTGTGCTCATTTCTCTGAAATGCAGTATAGTTGTTGCTCCTAGGATTTGTATCATATGTTTGAATGAAGATCTAAAACAAACAAGCTTGTCTTTATTGAAAGATTGGTTTTAGTGACAAAAACATGCCATAAGGTGGTGCTGTTTTCCACCTACTTCCAAAACAGGAAAACTATGCGAAAAAGCCAAATTGATCCACAGCTAGTAAAAAAAAAAATCCTCCCTTAGATTTATTGAAATTATTAAACTCCAAAGCCAATAAGGGGCTATTGCAGCTTACTATCTCCTCATTAAAAAAAAAAAGAAGTTTTACTTAAGTTGTGATTGTGTGAATGCACATTTCTATGAGCAGCCATCCATTTATTCATTCATTTTGATTTAGTGAATATATATCCTTTATATCATATATCAGCAGAGACAAATGAACACCAACAACTCCTAAGAATACAGTATGTTTATTTGACAATACTGTATACTGAAGCGATATAATTCTGTTTCAACGAAACAAACATAAAAATAAAGATTTGTTAGTTCTACAGCTACAGAGAATATTGTTACCGTACTGAACTGGTTAAGTTGGGTACAAAAAAAAGAAAAGAAAAAAAGAAATATCCACATCACAGTTATAGGATAGCTAAGTTGAAGACTTTGCACACTCTGCAACATCCAACTTCCTGCCGCTGCTGTACATTTTTGCCAGATTCTGCGAAAAGTAGAAAGCAGAGTTAATATTTAAGAAACGTCTTGTTGGAGAGAAAGTTTATACAAAGTAAAACTTACATTAGCAGCTCGGATGATGCTGTTTGGAGACTGGAGGGCTGCGAGGTCCGTTAGGATCTTCTTGAGATCACCATTACATGGATGTTCTGAAACAGGTAAATTGAAGATGGATCAATATCACATGTTGCGAACATGTGCGCAGCAAAGGTGGCTTCCCAGTACACAGACTTTGATGAGTGTGTGTTTGTGTGAGTATACCTGGCTCAGGTGATGCTTGTGGCTTCAGCTGCAAGTATGGATGCTCCAGCAGCTCTGCAATAGAGATTCTCTCTCTGGGGTTTCGTACCAGGCATCTCTGGAACAACCAGACAATAAAAACAGCATATTTGTATGTTACATCACTTCAACACTGCAAAGTTAATCTATGGATGTGTAGTTAAATATGCATCAATGTTTTAGATAAACTTGTAACAGGTTCACCTATCATTTATCTCTGTTAGATTCTGTTTGATACAGTGGGGTAAAAAATATTTAACATGTCAAAATGTGGTTCATTAAACATATTTCCAATGCAGATATTCATTGTTTCAGTGTATGTTTAGGTCTTATTGAAATGTGAGCAGTCATACAAATTTTGTACAAATACAAAAGCATGCATACAAAAGCATGTTCCCACCCTTGTACTTCAATTTTTCTTTAGTTTTACAACACTCAAAGACAGAGGATGTTTTTGGGAAAGTGATGTGAAAGTGGTAAAGATAACTGATATCTATTTAGTTAAAGATCAATTAAAGATTAATTAATTAATTAAATGTAATTTATTTATATCCAATACAAAAGTTTTTTTTTTGGTAAGAACAAGTTAATTTACCATCATTTAAAATGCCCTTTAGAACTCTACTGAAAGCCTTGTAAACTCGACTCATGTCGTTTATGTTCACATCACACTAATACAGTTAAGTCTCACCTTCAACACATCCAGTAAATCCTTCTCCGAGAGGTCAGGAAATTCAATCTTATGGGAAGGATCGATGATGGCGTGCAGCTTGGCAATCTGATTGGTGATGCTTTGGAATGGAGTTTTCCCGTAAGTCATGCAGTACAGGATGCATCCAAGGGACCACACATCACCTTTGGGGCTGATCTTTGGGGGTGGGAGAAATGAGAAAATGTTTTCACCACTGTATTCCAATCACAAATTATTGTTTAGAATGTATAATTAACTAAGTAGGCGTACCTTTGAGCGTGCTTTTCCTGGCTGGGATGAAGTGTCTTTGATGGCTTCAGGGGGCATATAGTTCAAGGTTCCAACCTGTGTTTGTCAAAACAACCATGTATTATGTGGGTAGAGTCCTGTGTCCATCTCATATAGATAAATTATGTTTAGAGGAAAAGCTGTTTTCACTTTCCACAGAACTTGCTATATTCAATGTATATTTAACATCTACTTTGGTTGTTGTATCTATGAGACTGAACTGTGCAGACACAGAATAAGTTTTAACGGTTTCTATTGATCAGTTGCAGCTGGTGTAGAATAACATAAATCTTACCTGTGAATCCTTCATAATGCTTGTCACATCTGGTTGGATTCTGTTTGCGATGCCAAAGTCAATCAACTTCAGCGAAGCGTTCACTATGACAAAATTTGCCGGCTTCAAGTCACTGTGGACAATTCCTGCACAGAAAACAGATTTGGTATTAGCAGAAATTAAGATAATTTTAGTGTACAACAACACAGAGAATAAATGAGGGAACAGCGGTGAGAGCTATAGAGAAAGAGAACCATGTTTGTGGATGGTTTGGACGGCTTCCAGCATGTTCTTCCAGTAGAACTTCCTCTCCAGCGGATTCACAGCTTTGCGGTTTCGCAACCAAGTGTTCAGATCCAAGTTTCCACACTCCATCAGCATGTAGATGTAGCTGTTGGTTATTTCGCTGCAAACACACATACAGACATTGTGGCATTTTATTTCTTTCTCTTTCTTTGCGATTATGGTGACATTCCCAAAAAAGATGAGATGATGAGAAAATTTTCTCAGAAAAAGAACCAAAAAAGACTTAAGGATTCTGTGGAATGCATGGATATTTTCTTTTTGGACAGACCATGTACTCACTAATCATAGAGCTTGATAATTTGATCGCTGTACTGCTGCAAGTGGTTCAGATGTTCAATCTCATTCTTGTAACTTTCTATTGTCTGAGCATCAGCCTCCTCAAGGTCGACATATTTCACAGCAAACAGCTGCTTTTTGCGATCCAGGACCTGGTAGACCTGATAGAGGACAAAACAATAATTACAACAGCACACAACAATAGCAAAGTGTATGAATGCTGGAGCATGTAGATATGAATTCCCTCCTAGTGTTTTACCTTGCTGGATCCACCACGTCCAATCATCTTGAGTATGAAGAACTGCTTGCCCTTAATCGTAATGGATTCATTTGACAACGCAGTAAAGGAAGACTAAAACGAGATTCAGACACAAGTATAGCATGTCATTATAGTTGTAAGGACCAAATGATTCCTTGTGTAAGTCACTTTAAAACAGAAAAGGGCCTATCTGTATCTTATACTGCAAGACAAGCTACATTGTTCTCTTCATGTCCAGAAGTGTAATGCATTACATCTCTGCTTAATCATTTTATTCATTCATGCTATAGGACATAGAAGGCCCATACACCTTATCATCATGTGACTGAATGGACTAAGATTATGGGGAAACAGTCAATGTCTTCCTATTGTGGTTGACACTTTGATATCTGTACCAGAATAGCAGAAATCAAAGGGTAGAGCATGAATGCGCCGTACCTGTGGAGTCTGGAAACATGGTGCTTGGTTTAGTGGTGTCATAGGCTGCTGAACGGGTCCAGCTCTGTGTGCTGCCACTGCAGAGGAAGACACTTCAGGGCGTCTCTTTACAACAGGAGTGATGAAGCTAAGGGAGAGAAAGATGGAGGAGGTGTGACTGTGCAAATTTTATAATGGTACAAAAAAAAGTATATAAAGAAACAAGAGAATTCTTAAGTCCAAGATAATACCTGCTGGCAGATGGGTTTATGTAGCTGTTTGGGGTCTGGCAAACTGTTTGTGGGTTCAGTCTGGACGGAGGATGGAGGGATGGGGTGGGGAGTGACTCCAGCACACGAGGAACAGGTCTGGGGTCAGGGGGTGTTGTGCGTTTATCCTAGAAAGAAAATCATTTGGAATATTTGATCAGCACTACAGCAAAAAGAATCTGATACAATTAATAAATGATTTGAAGTGGCCATGTGCTCTAAATGCATGGCACAGAAAACAGTATTAGAAAAGAATAACATCAGACCTCTGGAGAAACATGCCGGTTGATAAGAGTTGGCATCTTCCACTCTGATACAGGCTCCTTGATGGCAGGTTTAGGTGGTTCCACTGACCGGCTCACAGGGACCCGAGCAGGAAGCTGAAGTTCCTGGTTTCCCCCACATGTAGACACACTTACTGGAACACCTGTTTGCAAGTCTACAAGAAGAAACCGTAGAAATTAGAAACCATGTGCTTGAACCTTAACAGTCACAGACTCTTCAATGAATCTCTACCTGTTGGGTGTTCCTCCTCCCTGACGGGCACAAGCCATTTCTCCCCAGCTTTCAGGTTACGTATGGCCATCTCCAGGAGCTCTGCTGGCCTGGCATTTAGTGCCTGAGCTTTGTGCAGAATTGAAGTTGCTTTGATCCCATTACCTTAGAAGGAAAGCAGGATGAAAAATTAAAATAATTTTACTATCATTAGGAAACAGGCTGGTGTAAGTTAGAGGTTGTAAGACTATTAAGACATTGGAACATCTGTAACAACAACTTGCAATTAATTTGCAGGTAAACTTGCATGTATTCCATTAAATATGCATTTAGTGTGTAAGTGTGTAAACATGTGCATTAGGTTTGTGTCCATCTATTCCATATATTAGACTTCTGGAAACTAAAATAAATACAAAGCCACTGTACCTTGAGAAACCTCAAACTGAGCATGTGCTATGTGGACAAAGGCAAAGCCTTTACAGTTTGATCTGGCAACTATAAAGTGGTCTTGGGCTTCATCTGGGTCTTCAATCCTTCAAAAGAAAAAGAAAAGATGAGGCTAGACAAAAAGCATTTGATAAAGGTTTGATATTAAAATTAAACATTCTGTCAACAGTAGCCTTTATTTAGAGGTTGAAGAGCTGTATGCACCGATTTTAACCTACAGAGCAAAAACAGACATTTTCATTGAGACACTTTTACGCTTCTGTCCATAAAATTGTAGTGTGATAAACCAAGCTCAGTTGCCCTAGATTCAACTCTCCTTGGATAGTGTGATAATATTCCCATCAAAATTTAAGGGTACACAGTGCCATGTCTGGATGATAAAAATAAAGGCTTGCCAAAATCTATCAGTCTTCAATATACAATTAAAAACTAAATGATGTGCACCAGTTAAACACTGAAAAATCATTGACTCAATGGGATTTACCATGTATTTTTTTATATTTCAGTAAATTTATAAATTTCATTTAAATTTATAAATGTATTTATCACAATCTTAATTTTTGTCCTGCAATGCCCAATGCCAACCACACATGTAGTTAAATACCCTCTAACACACCACAAAGTCCCAAGACTGTAATGCAGGTAGAGTATTTTCCATTCACACTTACCCCTTGAGTTCTGCATATCTGACCAGTATTCTGGCATAGGTGGCGTTTTTGCTGAACTGTCTTAATGGCAGCCTGGAGAAGATTTTAGAATAACAGTCCTTTAGCTTATTAAGGAGGTTTATGTCTGTGTGAGGGTTTCCTCTTTTCTCCAGGTTCATCAGATATGTCCAACACGACTCAGGGGAATTTGTATTGACGATTTGCTCGAAGTTGTAGGTTACATCTGCCAGGGAGAAAATTAACGTCATCAAAACAGTAACAACAGTTTGCAAAGCTCTAGAGGTTTTTAAAAGGTGACTACTCAAAAAACTGCAGAGTTTTTTCTAGAGTTTGAGACTAGTTTCACTCAATGCCTGGATGCCTGCGGGATCATGATTATGTTACTTGATCCCATAGACTCTCAACAATTGAGCCAAGATAGCCTAGTATTGCTGTTTGACATAACTTCAGACAACACTAAATAGATAAAAAAAAGCTTTGTCCTAAGGCATTTAGTAATTTCTGACTCTGGAAAAGTGGGAAAAACTGTCAAATTTCCAGCAACTGCATCTCTGAACCATCTCTTTACTGAAACCACACACGTTTAGGCTATTCTATGTGATCTCATTTTGATAACTAGTATAATAGCTAATGTAATTTTTCACTTCCATTCACTGAACCTCCCCTGAAATTGTTTGGAGACCCCCCTCCCACTTTGAAAACCTCTGGTGTAGCATACTGTCTAGGCTATATAGCACCTTCCATTCTCGAGGTGTCCCTTGTGTGAAGGAGTGAGGTGGTGGAGTCCACAGCAGCCTCGTCCTCCCAAGGGCAATGCTCTGGGCTGACAGCTGGTGGCTGAGAACACAGTAATATGACAGGAAGACATTACATTTTTTTCTTTAACTCACGCTGAGTGTCTTTGCTTAGCAGAGCGCTGATAATGAAAACTATGGAGTGTTGATTTTGACATTGCTAGACTCAAAACCACTGCAGCTGGTGAATACTCACTTGGAGATCTCCATCGACTGCTTTCTTCTTTGAGGATGACAGCCCAAATACTGTGTTCACATTCGAACCAGATGTTTGCCTTAGACAAAGTTAAACAAGTTAACTATTAACATCATTTGAAATAAATTATTACACAATTGACTGAAATTTTATTTTTTACATTACACTGGTGTCATTATTCAATATATTTTCATGGGATGCCCTGCGGTTTCTCAGCAGTATTTACCACAACAGCAGGGCTTCAGTATGTATGTCAAAAACTAAAGAGATCACTGTATGCAACAGACCTTAGGTGTCCCAAGCAGGATGACAGTATAAGTAATGTTAATCTATGTACTACGCCCTATTTAATTTGATGACAAAACTTTTCACACAGCTTTCCACAAGACGTAATCAAATTAAACACACGTGGAAATAAATGTTGGTTTCAAGGAATTACCTGGACAAACCGGTGTGGATTGATGCATCACTTCTCTTTGAGTGCTTCTCATTAAAGTAGTCATCATCATCATCCTTTTCTGGGATAGAGAAAGGTACTATGGGAACCCTCCCTGGCTGGAATACAAAAGGTGAGAACACAACTTCAAAAAAACATGGACAATTTTCATTGCAATTAATTGCAGTTACTAAAAATAAAGCATGTTATGGATGTTATTTGTGAAAAAACACAGTTGGGCTAAATGTAACTCTCACCATGCCGACTGGTCTCCTACGTTGAGATCCAGATCTCCAGCCTGGTAATTGGTCATCTGATGATCCACCAAGAGGCTCTGTCCTGCGGGTCAGAGATCAACACATTCATTGTCACATTCCCTAAATCAAACAGAAGCCTTATTAGCTGTTGAAAGTTTCTTAAAATATTTTTTGAAATTCTTACCCTGAACCAAAAATACTGGAGAGCTGCAAGTCGCCTGTCCCATCTGATATTCTGCTTACTTTTTGGATTGCGGAGCCTTTTTGGACAGAATCATGCATATTACCGTTCAACAATACCAGCAGACAGAAAACTCAGTATGATGCAAAAAATTTGACAATCAAAAGTTTATAAGCCATTTGATAATATTACATTGTAACAGTAAACTCTGATTTTCTGTATGCTGTACACCAGTCACGTATCATGTAAGGTCATGAAATATAAGATAAGATAAGATAAGATAAACCTTTATTCGTCCCACAGTGGGGAAATTTACAAAACATTGGGGAAATTCACATAACATGAATAAATACTCACGTGGTACATTTTCTTTATCCTCTGAACAGAAGAGTTGTGTTTTCCCAGTCTGCATGCTTTGCAAGGCCGCCTCCAGCAGTTCCTTTGGTTTGGCACCCACTTCAATAGCATTCTGCAATATGTAAACGCCTCTCTTTGTGTTGCCTGGTAAGATGACATAGCAGACACTGAAATACCCCAGAAAACATGTCATGAGAATGTGTTAATATGTACAAGAACAGCAAAAAGCTTGTCTCTCTACCTCGAGAATGTTCAAACTGTGCGTGTGCAATGTGAACGAATGCAAAGTTCTGGCTGTGAGATCTTGCCACGTTGAAGTTGGCTTCTGCCTCATTGTCATCTTGAATTCTAATAAAAGAAAAAGAGGAAAAACAGACTAAATGCCCACATCTTTTTTTTTTTTTTAATTCTTGCTACTCAAGCTACTGTTAAACACAAAATGATTTGATCTAAAAGTAATAACTTCAGTTACTCACGCTTTCAGCTCTGCAAACTTGACCAACATCCTGGCATAGCTCTCATTCTGACAGTGTTTGCCCAGTGGCATATTGGAGAAAACTCTGGTACAAAAGTCGATAAGTCTGGTGAGGTGGTTATGATCCAGATGAGGGTCCGCCTTCTTCTCCAGGTCCGTCAAATATGAGAGGCATGATTCAGGTGAGTTGGATGCGATGACCTGGTTAATATTGTCCGTGTCATCTGTAGCAAGTGAAAGGTGTCATGATGACTTTATGAAGTCTGGACATATGGATATGATGTATATGGATCTTGCATTGACAGGACTACTGGACATACTATTTGTGAATTTCCCCACTGTGGGACGAATAAAGGTTTATCTTATCTTACCATTGCTTTCATTGAGATACTTCTTTATTTTGTTGAGCTTTTGATAAAGCATGGCAAGCTGCTGTTTTCTGTCTGTATGCTCCTCTTCCTCCATCTGAAATTGAGGATCAGATACATGACATTAGGAAAGATACGCTTACGTGCCTTCTCTTGAATAGTTACACAAAGTACACCAAAATACGTTTAAAAGAATGACGATTTAATAATTCCTTACTGGGTGTGGCAGTGTCCATGAGTGACACACGAGTTCAGACCTTTTAACAATCCTTACAAGACACTCTGCCAAACCGGTGACGTTATAAGAGATATTTAACATACTAGCAAGGATGTAGTGAACAGAGTAATGTTAAGACAACTCCAACATTTCAATGTCAACGGTAAGTTATCGCAATGAAATGTAGTTTTGTGGATCGTTTATTCACCTTTCGACTCTGAAGTATTAATTTAATTTAAAGATATCTAGTATGTACAGTAAACCTGCTGCGAGGCGACAGAGTTTCAGTGACAGATTCAAGATTTTATCTTTCGTGTTTACAATCGGAGTTAGCGCAGTTAGCTAGCTAGCTGACATGTTGCTAACGGTGTTGTTAACGATAACTACGTTAGCGAACTGGTTCCCCTGTGGGTCACGTAAATTAGGATAATGTTAAACTTATATCTGTACATCTACAAAAACATTACAACGATATATTCCGTATCAAAATGACCTCACCTTGTTTACGCTGTTATTAATCCCGTTTCACTTATGGGGCAGGAAAAAAAGCTCGACTTCAACTGCCAGTTTTCAAATATGCCACTTCCGTCCAAGTCGTGTGTTGATTGGATAATGTGTGGTGACGTCACTTCTACTTCTTCTTTGACGTTTTTCGACAGGCGCCATCCATGATATCGCATTACTGCCACCTACCGGTTTCATAAAGCAGATCCTGATGAATTCTGGTGGCGTCTGTCTTAATGTTTGCAGAATCACTACATTTTAATACAATGCTGCAATTAACCTGTTCAATCCATTCTGATGTCATCAACATGGCAAACAATTCAACAGCATACACATTCAAACAATCAGATGTTCTCTTCAACATGCTGTCTTTGTATTTATGGTCACTACATATTTTGCTGCTAATCTGTATACAATACTTCCATTCTCTAATCTTGATCTTATTAAAGGTGTGTGAATAATTTCAGAGACGCAAGATCAGCACACCCTCATGACATCCTCATGACATTTTTCGCTTTTTTTTTAAAACATCTGTTAACTACATATCTAATATGCTCTCTCCATGTTAATCTCAGATCATCTCTCAACTCTCTTTCTAAGCAATCTCTCTACAGTTTCAAATTACATTCCTTGACTTTCTTTCTTGGGGAGAACATAGCTTTAGTTTTTTTTCCTCTGAAAATCTAAATTCCTGTGTTGTCCCTCACTTTATTAATTCCATCTTTCATTTTCTTAAAAATGTTCCATATTTCTCCCTCTTTTCCATAAATCCCCCTCATCTGCAAACAGTGGTAACCCCATATGTGTTGGAATATTTACAATTATCACTTCTCATAATGGAAAATAAAGTTGGACTTACTATACCTCCCTACAACATACTGGCTTGGTAACTCTGACCCTATCTTCACCCGAGAAGCTCTAAAATGTCCATAACCCAATTGAATTTTTTTCCCTCTGACTCCCATGAAGTCCAGTTTGATTAGAAGCCTCAGCTTTCTCAACATCAAAAACACTGCAACCACTGTCTTCTTTATTTATTTGAGCTTTCCTTATTTCATCCTGACACAAGACTGGATCCATACTCATACTCTACTTTGATATGTAGCACCATATTTCTATTTTCCAAGATGTACATTAACCTGTCATTTATCATTTGTTCCATTCATTTACAGATGTGTGATGTAAAGGCAATTGGTCTGTAGTTTCCAGGCCTGCTGGCATCTTTTCCAGGTTTCCTTATTGGAATAGTAAGTTTGTGGTGATGACAGGGTTTGTCAGGTTTATGAACCAGCAATAGCCTTCAGTCATGAAGGCAATTTTTCATACAGATTTGTAGATGTGTAATAAATCATTTAAAATTGATTCTCCACAATACATTTTATATACACACAGTCCATTCTCCAGGATTTATATTTCTATCAACACAAGTCACTTTCCTTTAGAAATATGATAGCTGTGAGTCTGGGACAACCAATGAGTTTTTTCTAGAACCCTCAGGATTTGCCTGGAGGGAAATCAGACTGTCTACGAAGAAAATTCAGATTAACCAAATCTGTTTAAGGGAAGAAATTCTCCTTGTTCTTCTTTGAGGTTTTACAGCAGTTGGCATCTTTAAAGTTGCATTACTGCCTCCTTCTGGATATAGTATTCCTCAACGTTCATTATTTAAAGTCATGTAATTATTCCAGTAGCACTCTAAATGCTGAATAAGCATTTTCTGCCCTCCACACTCTACTTGTCCTGTTTTCTGTAATTGTGTGATCATCACTTGTTGTTCTGTATATTTCATGCATGTCACTGCAATATGCTCCACTGTCACAATGTCGTTTGGATGTTTTCCCACAATGGAAAGTGTACTGCTGAGGTTGCTGTGTCCAATTATCCATCTGCTTATTGTTACTTGTTCTTTCCTGCTTGTTCCCCTACTTCTTACTATTCCTACTTTATTTTAGACTGAGTGTAGATGGTATCCTTTGTTGCCTTATCCCAATGCTGTTTCTACACGCAATGCTTTCCCCCTCTGAAGTCTGAAGTATTAATTAATTTCATTCTTGATTGCTTCTTTCACTAATTTGCCTGCTTCTTCATTTCCAGTGATACCTGAGTGTGCTGGGACCCACATAAAGGTGACAGTTTCCCTTAACTAAAGCAGATCCTGATGATTATGGACTGTGCCTGTCTTAATGCTTGTGACTGCTGCTACAGAGTCACTACATGTGTGTAGTTGTCTGATCTCACCTGGTCGGCCCATACTAATGCTACAAGCATCGCAAACAGTTCAACAGTATATGCATTCAAATAATCTGATTGTTTCTCTTTTCCAAAAACCCCATCATTTGCAAACAGCAGAAAATAAATGCTGAAAAAAGAAACAATTCTGGGAGGTGACAATGAAAAATCTGTGTTCCTCTGTTGTTTTAATGCACCTTCACACTTGCACGTGTTGTGATGTTTCAGATCATAAATTACATATAAATATATAAAACATATATTGGTTCAGACACAAATTCAAAGGTTTACAGTCTGTAATTCCTCTTTGACGTTATTGCTCCCTCAGTTTCCGACAGTACGTGAACGCAGCAGCACCACGCTGCACTTCCCTGTTCCTGCTCCTCCCAGCTCAAAGATGGCAGCCATGGGACAGAGATGAGAGACGACACGAATTTAGGAGTTTTGTCATGAAACAGCGTCGGGGTGTGCAGCTGATACATGCGTGGTTTTGACATGCCAACGATAGAGTTCGTCTTTGCCAATGTGTCGTCTCGCCAAGACAATTGAAGGATACGGAAATGAGATGTTTCCCTGTGGGCTAAGCTAGCAAGCTACCGTTAGCAAATAAATGAACTTGTCTCTTCTGCCACACGAGAAGAAAGCAGCTGCTCTGCATACGGTGTAGTGACATCTAGCAAGGTGAGCATCTGCTTACGTGATGGCTAATGTGAAGACAAATTAGTTGCGTTAATTTAGCCATAATATTGGTCGGGCTTGTTTTATATCTAACGTTAAACATGGCTCGATCTTTTTTGTTCTGTGGTGAAAATGCGTATTAAAACAAAGATCGGACGTTAAATCCGTCAGGAGAGTTGCATTTATTGGTGTTGAACTATGCACATTTCATGCCCTGTTGTTAAAATTTGCATACAGTCTACTGCAAGTGTATCCATTTACCCACAAGCAATGTAGCATTTCAACAAGAGGCTAGTGTCACAGCTCAGATTATGAACAATGTGACTGCTTGTTGTAAATATTGGATCTGCTGGACTCTTGCTTTAGTGCACATCTTGGTGCTCTGGAGCAAAACAAGACACACACATATGCATCATTGTAAATCCAAATGCTAATATTTTGTCTGTTTTTCCCCACCAGCTCAATTTCATCATGGCCATCACTCAGTTCCGTCTGTTCAAGATCTGCACATGTCTAGCCAGCTTACTGTCTTTCTTTAAAAGGTTGATATGCAGGTGAGCAGAGCTGATACGTGCTTTTCTCTTTATTGGAGGTCTCGTCCATACAGCACTAATTTTGTTCATGGGAAAATATAAATATGTTGGAAAAAAGTTACCTAATGCTTTTGAGAATTTCAAGGATATACTGGTAAAGTTTGTTCGCCAGCTAAATAGTTTAAATGAGTTTGTTGTATAGGTTAATCAAACTAACTACCACCCACCATGATGAACCAGATAATTGCTTGGTGGATCATATCATATGCTGATTTGCAACTGGATTCTAGTCATTCAGAAAGCATCTCAATTCATGTTCTGTGGCCTGTGCGTCTGTGGCGCTAGAAGAGAGTCGGCAACAGATCAATCTGACCTTAGTGTTTGATGATAATGTTCAGTTGATGCTATTTACAACATGAAATTGGTTTCTTTCGTCTTGTGTTCCTCTGCAGGAGCGGAAGGGGCCGCAAGCTCAGTGGTGATCAAATCACTCTCCCGACAACAGTGGATTTTTCATCATCTGTACCAAAGCAGGTCAGCATTGCGCCAATTAGCAGCACCCACCCTGAGAAGTTCAGAGCCCAGCGGTCAATATGTGGAAAGGCAAACCACAGCTATAATCCTTGGACACAAATTCTGAACTTGCATGTATTTGCTTATACAGATAAACTACACAAACAGCTGCTTTGAATTCCAAGCGTATAGTTTTGACTTCAAATGCTACTTCATTGTCTTGCTGCACAGCCTGAGATTGAAGAATGGAGCTCTTGGGATGAAGAGGCCCCTACGAGTATTAAGATTGAAGGTGGCAACGGAAACGTTTCCCCTTCACCCAACGATGTAGACGAAGAGCCCGACTACTTCAAAGACATGGCACCCACCATCAGGAAAACACAGAAGGTATGTCCACAGACAGTGCGGCTGATTCAGTGTTACCAACCAGATGCAAAGTTAATGCTATACTGAATATCCTGAATACATTTGTTACATGTTTCTCCGGCATTATATTACAGCTTGAAAGAGATTACCTATTTAATTAAAAGGATACTCAAACATTTAGTTTGTTTGCTGCCTTTTTAGATTATATCAATTCCATCTCAAATACTGGGCCTTGATGTATTTGCCCTAACTTAACACAAATACTGGTTGTATGGGGTAAGCTTTTTTAGCATTACAGGGTTTCTCCCAGGAAATTCTTTAGTCAAGGTGGTAACCCACCCACATTTTGACACATTTTGTTTTTGACACAGTTTTGTTAGTTGGTGACAGCACAAACAATAGTGGCACTCGTTGAATATGTAGCATTTGCTGTTTAAAATAGTGCATATGCTCTTTATTCCCAACGGTTTATGTTTTATTTCTTAAAAGTGAATTGATTTTTATGTTGAGACAAGGTCACCTGCCTCACCTGTAAAAAAACAACAACTGTTGTTCACACTTTCTATCTTGTTAGCTACCAAGCTCGTCACCAGCATATCCAAGAGTCATATCAGTTGCATAGTGTTCAAACAGATACAGAACCTCTGAGATACTGTGTGCAGCCACTGCTCACAGCTGTCGGCCAAGAAAAGCTGTAATGCTTACACAATGCACTGTTGTTTCTTTTTGTAGACATGTTACAGTAAAAACACACATACAATGATGTGTAAATAAGAGGGTTTTTTTTAGTTGTTGGGAGGCGTCTTTGACAGACCGTGAGTAGTTATGTCCTCCCACCTCCAATATTTGTGCAAAACTAGATAAAGCACGCCTCTGATTTCTCTCTGTCACGAACACACAAAGATAAAATGCATTTCAGCTCACTCATGAACCTCTCAATAATACAGCAGATAATCAAATTTACCTGTGGTCTCTATCATTCTTTTTTTTTTTTTTTTTTTTTTTTTTTTTAAATATCGATAAACTACAACGATTATCTTGCATTTTCTACTTATCAAACCTTGATTGTAGTATCAGGTTAGACCAAAAAGAAGGTCAGTCTATAAACTGTCAGTGTAGTAGGAGTATCAGCTGAGTGATTGGAGTGCTCCTGTCTTCACCCTTTGCTTCTCTTTTCCGGTAATTGTTTACTTGAGATGCTTATAATGTGTCTGCATCATATACATATAATGCAAATGCATTAGAGCGTGAAATGATGTACAGAATAGTGCATCTGAATAATTAATAATCTATGTAAATACAGAGTAATTTGCTTGAATGTAGTCAATGTTTTTATATAGAAACTACTAAATCTATGCCTATAATGCGACTGTAATGCGTCACTAAGTGCTTCACTTTAAGATTTAGCCCGCGTTTCTCTGGTTGCAGATATTGCTGAAGAAAAGGGAGCCCTTGAACTACCCAGTGCCTGATGGCTCAGCAGGTTTCTCCAGCAGACTGGCAGCCTCTCAGGATATGATGACCTTCAGTCCACCCTCAGTAAGTTATAACTTCATACCATCTGAAGCATCAAGCAAGTTTTCTGGATCTCACACAACCAGGCTTTTTTTTGTTTGTTTTTTGTTTTAGAAAGTTTAGAACCAAGCAGAGTTTCTAGTGTTGAAAACTCAGTCCAAGTACAAGGCCATACCCTTTATACAATAATATCAACAGTATCATAACAATAAATGTGCATGTGAAAAATTGTTAAATTACACAGCCAAAGAAAGTAAGGGCTTGAAAATGTATATAGATTAATCACTCACTGCAAATACAGATTCATCAGGCGTTGTTAAAGATCTTTATATGTGTGAATGTTGTGTGGATATGAAAGGGAAGTAAAACTTGTTGTGTAACCTGTTAAGCTTGTAAAGAACTTTCTTAAAGCTGCAGGAGGCAAGACTTGCAATGTAAGAACACGCCCACGTTATCAGTTAAAATGGCACCAAGAGCACCATATCACTTTTTTTTTCTTGCCACAGTAAATGATAAATAAAACCTTTTTAAAAATAAAATCCCTATATACACATTTAATGGACCAGAGATGTAAAAAACATTGTTCAATTTTCATGAGAAACTAGCTCATGTTAACATGTAGTTTTAGAGTCGAAGGTCAATCACTAACTCCTGTCACTGTGACGCTTGCACATTAGATTGCATGGTCATTGCAGCTATTCCATTTAAAGGATAATTAACTAAAGTAGACTAAATTGAAACTAGCAGACATGCAACAATATGATTTTTACAGTGTCCCCCAAACAGTTAATCTGGTAAATCTGAAGGAGACATCCAAAATAATTGTCTAGTGAAGAGAAATTCTTGGTTTTTAATTGATCGTTTTGTCCAGGCTGAACTGGGAGAAATGGACAACTGGCAGGAGGACACAAATGCCTGGGAGGACGAGTCTGATGCTGCGTGGGAGGCAGAGGAAGTGCTCAGGTAATATTTTATAAGAATACTTCTGTGCCTGTATACAGCACATGGATGTAGATGAATACCAGTTTTCCAGATGTTTCAGTTTATTTACATGACCAAGTGCATGAGTTATGTGGAACTTAAAGTTTCCTGACCATCTTACCAATGATAAAAAAAAAAGAAAATAATACTGTAAGCTCACTTTCAGTGTAGAGTCTCACAATGGCCAGCAGGTGGCAGTGTTTGCCACTATATTAACCCATAAGAGCAAGGAACAAGATTTTGTTTTGCCCACTCCCAGCTGACCTAGCTTCCACTGATGTGTGCTGTAATGACAATCGTATGTTTGTGTCTCCTCACTTAACAGACAACAGAAGATGGCTGAGAGAGAAAAGCGGTCCATGGAGCAGCAGAGGAAGAAGATGGAGAAAGAGGCTCAAAGGATGATGAAGAAGGAGCAGAAAATTGCCGTCAAGCTCTCGTAACATTTTAGAAATGCTCAATTTTGAGCCAAAGGGATGTGGGTGGGGTGGGGCAAAGACACTAAATCATTCATTACTCTGTCTTTAAAATCATGAAACCGACCAGGATTATTGCCCTACAGTACTTATCTGTTAGCAAACTGTCCTCCTTCTCCCCTCTGTTTCCACCAACAGCCATTTTAGTCTGTTTTCCAGCTGCAGCAGTGTAAAATGCATCATTCTTGGGCAGATAACACAACTGGTGTACTCGCTGTTCATGTGGCAAGGTCATTTTGGTCTTCAGGGGAGAGCTGTATTTATTCGATCCAGTTCATCTTAGGTTAAAGGTTAGACGCGGCATTAGAAGGCACCATTTAGATTCTGATTAAATCTGTCAGGTAGCATAGAAAAATGTTCTGTTTTGGTTTTTCCCAGGAGCATTTGTAAATAAACAGGTACCTGTGCTACCTTTTGAAACTCAAATAGGGAGTACAATTCCTTTTCTTTGTCATATTTATAACCTTCAAAGGACAAAGGAGTGTAATTAATTTGAAGCATCACTGTATACCAGTGACATCCCTTGGTTTGCGTGATTCTTGTGTTTTTATATTTATGTCTCTCATTGTCTGAACACTGATTTTTTTTTTCTAATGATTGTTGCTTGATATTTCACAATATCTCCCTGTGCTGTGCAGCCCTTACTACACTGAAAATCTGCATTAAAATGAAGGCAGAAGATTTTCAATCTGAGTATAAATAAATGACCATAGACTAGAATCTAACCCAACTATGAATGTTAGCTGTGGGTTCCTATGGTAATCTCATGGCTACTGATTTGCCATTCACTCTCCTGCTTTGTCAGCTTTTGCTATTGATGGAGAATATCCAGCGATCACAGCATTGATTATTTTTATTTTTTTCCCCAGGGGGAGGAAATGTTATGTTACTCTTAAATAGTCAGTACATTCACTGCACAGACGCTGTCTTTCTAAAACATGGATCACTGTCATCACCGTAATCTCAGACCAGTTACCTTGGCTGATATTAAGATGAAAACTAAATTCTTGCTCCTTTTCTTATCTGAAAACATAAGGCTAACAGTTGAAGTTAATGATTTTGACTGAGCATCCTCACTATAAGGACATTATCAGTCGGTGTTGGCAACATTGATACCAGTGATAATAGGCAAGTGTTGTCATGGAAACATTGGCAAGTAAAGACAAGCCCTTATAAATTTAAATGTGTAGAAGTGATGTGAAATGTCTCTGGTCTGTGATGTCTGATAAATGACTCTGGTGGAGGTGAAAGAGGCAAATTTCAAGACTGAATGTTACAATTGGAAAAGCTTTGCTTGCTACAGACGGGTGACAAATTAAAGGAAAACCCAACATCGAGTATCTTAGTTAAGTGTTGGGCCACCATGTGCCGCCAGAACAGCGTCAGTGCATCTCGGCATTGATTCTCTGGAGCTCTACTGGAGGGATGGAACAGCATTCTTCCAACAGATAAAGCATTCAGTGACCCCTCGTGCAGTGTGGATGGGAGCATTGTCGTACTGGAAGAGATCTCCCATCAGAATAGAAATGTTCCATCATAGGGTAAAGACAATCAGCCAGAACAACTTTGTATTGATTTGAAGTGACACTTCCCTTTAAGGGGACAAGTGGACCTAAACCATGCCAGAAAAATATCCTCCACAGCATAAAAGAGCCACCAGATCCACTGATTGTACAGGTCAAGCGTTCAGGCCTGTTCTGTTCTCTTGGTGTACGCCAGAGAATATGGTGACGGATGACTCATCTCACCATAGCACTTTTCTCACAACTTACAAATGTGCATTCATCTTTGTAATCAGGGGTTTATGCACTACAGCCCACCTATAATATCCCTCTCTTAGTAATTGTTGATGGACTGTTCTGCATTGACAGCTGCTCTTCTGTTTTTCCTTACATATCACACATGATGCTTGTACGTGCATCATGGCCAACAAATGTTTGCTGTCGACCAGAATTTCTGATCATATTTATTGATGTCTTTCCTGAATGCAGATGTCACTGTTTGTATTGAAACACTGGAGCCAGTTGAGCAGTCTTTGTGACTGAAGCTCCTGCCATCTGTGCCTCAACAATGAACCCTCTTTCAAAGTCACCCACATCTGTTCCTCTTGCCATCTTGATACAGAATCAGAATCCAATGGGCCACAGAGCATGACTGGATGTTAATTGCTTAACTGTGCCATGCAGTGCAGCTGTGTGGAGGCATCTGCATTCATTTATTCAGGTTTTTCCATTAATGTGTCACCTGTCTGTATTTGATGCTTCTAAAGAAAGACTAGGTTAATGTTATCTAGCAGTGATTTACTGACGCACTCAGAGGCGCTGATTCTGTTTAAAGTGAATTGATAAAATGCCTGACTAGTGCATGATCAGGTTTAAGAGTTTAATTCAAAGCAGGTGTCTAGTTTAAGGGAATACAGCGAGCTATCTATGTGGAATTGTGTTTCTTTGGAAATTCTCTTTTCCCTTTGTTTTTTGATTAGAAAAGCTGCATGTTGTTCTGTTTTGCACTTTTAAGTTTACCAAAAATGAATCACAGATGACCCCTTTGTTTCTCACTCATTTTTTTCTCATTGATGTGTAAGACTTCATGTTCTAAGAATTATCATGGTTGAGCACAAATGAATCCACAAGCTCAATCAGTCCAGAAGGTTTGGCAGATCTATGCCTGCTGTCTTAGTCCTACACAGGTTTTTAATAAAATGATTTGATTCATACCTCTAAAGGTGAGTAACTTTGGTTATGAGTCTGCTGCCTGATGTGTCATTTGGGAAACACTATCACAAGTATTGTAGAGGTATCATTACAGATGGATTACATATTGGCTTATGTTAGTGGTGTGACTGCAGGGATGGCGATGTTGGTCAGTCACTCCACCATTTTGGTCCAGACTGAAATATCCTAAAACACCTAAAACACTATTTGGATGGAGTGCTATGAAATTTAGTACAGACATTCACCGTCCCCAGAGGATAAATCCTAATAACTTTCCTCTGGTGCCATCATGAGATTTTTGGTTTTGACTCAAATAACTCTGTGTCTACTATTGGATGGATTGCCATGAAATTTGGTACACACATTCACGGTCCCCTCAGAATGAATTGCAATAACTTTTGTGGCCCTGACTCTTCATCTTGGACCACTATTGGATTAAAATTTGTTTGTTGACAAATCAATGCAATTCTCATTACCCTCTGCTATAATGTTTAGTGATATTTAGTAAATATTAGCATGCTAACATGGCAAACTAAAGTTGTAAATAGAATAAATTTGCACGTTAGTATTGTCATTGTGAGCACATTGGCATGCTGATGTTAGCAGTTGGCTCAAAGCACTGCTGTGCCTAAGTACAGCCTCACAGAGCTGCAAGCTTAGACTCTAGTCTTGTTAATAGCACAGCATTATAATGTCTGGCACTAAGGTGGCCTTTAACCTGGATTGAAGGACAGTTGTCATCACTCATCTGACCCCCATCACAATGATGTCACTCCCATCTGTCTGGGGACACTGCCTGCCAAAACCTCTCAGAGACTGACCCACTTTCAAAAAGGGAAAACGCACGTCATCAGTCTTCAGAAAGGGAACAAGCTATTTGGGTGGATAATTGTCCTGAAGGGCTCCACAATCAAATACACTGGTTTTTACAAGACTGGTGTGTCCTCGGCTGGTTTGACTTACAACCGCTGCTGCCCACTCGTTTTAATCTAGTATCCTCAGACTAGTGTGGGGATTACAGCATCTGATGACTCATTAGTCTGATGCTTTATGAACTGAGAGGTCATGGTTATGCAATTTAAGATGCATCACTACATGGCAGAGCGGGAGATGGAGTAATCACAACGAAGATGACAAGTGTTTGTTCATTTTAATCAGCTTTTTCTTTCATTTTCATTTAATATGGACAGACTTTGTGCGATGACTAAAGAAAGCATTGGTGCATCTGCTCTGGCACTGACCCAGTTTTCACTAGTATATTGGCACTTGCAGCATTTTACAGCTTCTGAGAGATGCCAGTAAAGTGGATCTAATGCACTTTACATTGTCAGACCCACAACCCAAGGGATGTCTGAAAATACAGGCCGGGAAAGCTTTTACGTAAGCTGAGCTGTCATGAGAACAGCGCTTGGTTGCACTTGGGTTCATATTTTCCCTTTTATTAATTTATGTGAACATCTTGTGCAAATGAACAAACTTGGGCTCTCCCTGTCTTCCCTAGCATTTTTAACAAAGGTCTTACATAAGCCAAACTTTAACAACTAACCCTGTTTAGTCATTTCCTCCCCCATAACAAACCTGTCCGGTCAAAAACGTCACAAAGCGTGTCCAGAATTTATCATGCTTTAATAATAAAGATACAAGGACATTTGATGTAAACCACCAGTATTGCACATAGCTCAGGCACATAACAAGTGTCAACTGCTTTGAAGCATCAACTTATTTCTATGAACAATACACAGGCTGTGCCGAATAAAGCTCTACTCCCAGGGAGGGAAAAAAATATACACTTCTTCACGAAACAATAACAGTGAACTCACATTAAAGCTTTGGCTGAAGGTTTAAGGTTTCTTTTTGAACAATAACTCAAAACGGTTGAATTTTCAGAACCCCATCAAACAGAAACTAACATTCAGTCTTTCACCTCCTAAAAATCTCTTCCAAACATAAAGAACTTTTTTTTTTTCTTCCAAACACAAGGACAACTAGGGACACCACCGGGACAATGATAACACATAACCATCTACCCAGATGATCAGCTTATACATGTAAATGATAAATAAATATATAAATAACCCCCATTAAAAATAATCCCTTTCACGTCACCATTTTGCTTCAACTCATGGTAACCGCACAGTGCAAAGTAACAGTGTTGGAACCAAAGTAATGGCATTAATATCATCAAGTGTTTAACAAAAAAAAAAAAAATGCAACAAATCTCACAAATACTGTTGAAAAGATGCTTAAGTGCTTTTAGTTCAAGGTTAGGCGTGTGCATGCGGGTTGGAAGCCTTTACACATCCGGACTGGGAGCGACGTGACGAAGAGAGTGCAATCCCATGATGCAACAGCCCCTGATGAGAGCTGCGATGTTGTACACCGGAGCGCTTCCGTCCACACCGTGCCGCGAGTACAGCCAGGCCACTGTGGGTAGCACGGGCGCTGCCACTGCGACCAGATCCACCAGGAAGCTGTTGCTCCAGTAGCGCTTGCCGACCACGTCCAGTCCCGGTGACAGACAAGGTTCCTCCTCGCCGACACCAAAGTCCAGCTCCTCCATGAACCGTCGGCTCTCTGTGGGTTCCGAGCAGCACATGCCGGAATCGGTGGAGGTGTCGGGGCTCTCTGGGGGAGCAGGACTAGGCGTGCTGGGTGGGGGAGGTGTCGGCTTGAGGAGATTGGCAGTGGTGGAAGTGGAGGTGGGCAGGTTTGGAAGGCCCAGAAGACTGCTGGAGGCTGACAGGACATTGTCCCCCGCTGTTGTCCCGTGGAACTTTAGCAGCTGGAGGAGCAGAGCCTGCAGGTCTGGAGACATGGGCATCATGTCGGTCTGGATTCCTTTATCTTCTGCATTCTGCTGGGAAGGTGTGCTTGGGAAGATGGTGACGGTGGTGGAAACTGTGTTTGGTAGAGCTGCTGGGGGTTCAGTAGATTCATCAATCGACTGTCCCTCTTCTGACACTGCCGACACCCCAGGCCCAGACTCTGTCCCCGCCCTCAGTTTACCACTAGAGTCCTGACTGAAATCTACCGCAGTGGACATGAAGACCTGCTCCAAAATGTCCGCTCTGTTGGCCATCTCATCGTTTACCAGCAGCCCGCTGTCCGCCATTGCCTCCGCCCCTTGTTCTCCCAGCTCCATCCCACCATCTTCCTCCCCCACCATCTTCTTCCCACCACTATCGGGGCTGTCGCAGATGAAATCCAAGGTGTTTTCGTCTTGGAGGTTGGCGCCACTCTGAGCGAGCTCCATGCTTTGCAGCAGGGACTCCAACTTCCTGTTCTGGATGTTGATGTCGATGAAATACTTCTGTATTCCCTTGTCCTTCTCCATCAGGCTGCTCTTCATCGTTTCCACCACCTGACGCAGCTGCTTGATCTCTTTGCGGGCCTCTTTGAGGGACAGCTGAGCCTCCACCCGGTGACACTCCTCTTCAATCCAGTCTTCCCTCATTCTGCTCAGCTGGGCCTTCAGCTCTTCAATCTCTGTCTCTCTAATAAAGAGGGAGGAAAGTGTCCAGAGTTACTTAAGGAATGATAAATATGCTTATTCCATTTCTTGCTTAGAGTTAGATGAGAAGATCGATACCTCTCTTATATCTATTTGCTAAATACAGACGGAAAAAGAGCCAGACTTGCTGTTTCACCCTGTTTTCAGTTTTTATACTAAACTAACTTACTGCAGCTTCATATTCTGCAGATATATATGCAAGTGGTATCAATCTTCTTATCAGGTAAGCAGGAAAGCAAGTGATTGTATAATGTGTGATATAATGCCGAACTAATTATATCATTTAAAGATGCAGAGCATATAAACAATAAAGCATGCAGTTTGAATAAGTTGCCTTCTTTGTCTAATGGACAGTGCATATTTATTGCAAGATATTACTTGTAGCATCACCATGTTTTTTTTATCTTACGTAATAGTCATTTTCACACTTGAGTTCACACTTCAGAGATTTTAATGGTTGAGCAGATCTGCAGTATGTAGGCATTACGTCACATCCATGGTTTCACTTTCCCCCTGATATGACCACTATCATCCTGTCTTACAGCCATAAAAAGCTACAGATCCAGTCACAGGAGCTACTGTGCTGCTAAATCTTAACCAACCTGTCATGGACTCTGTTCTCAGACTCCATCAGTTTGGTCTTCAGGTGTCTAATGGCCACCTCTTTCTGCTGTAGAGGGGTGAGATACTGCTCTGGGTTCGGTGGTCTGATGCCGTGATTGTCTCCACAGGAGTGGTAGCGGCCCAGGTTCGCTCTCCTGTTGGCCGGAGAGACGAGTACGTTGGTTAACAGCCAAGTTTACCCTCCTTTAGAACCAACATCGTCCATCAGATCTCAACTAGGCATTTTGAAGCAACAGCAGAAAACAAACCAATTTGACGTTCAGAAGCCAAATCGCTGGCTGCAGACGGTAATTTGTCTGAGAGAGTGCTGTCAGGGCAGATGCTCCCTGAAGCCTGGAATTACTGTCTGACACAGGATTACTGGCATGTAGACTAGAGGCAAAAAACCCCTAAAATGCTGGTTTATCTAAATACAAGCAGAGTCGGCAAGGAAAGAAATCACCTTACTAGAAAAAACCTTAATCTAGCAGCTAATTGCATTAACATTCAAATGCCCTTTGCGTGCCCTATGATCGGTGTTTTATCAAAGAGAACTGATAAAAGGAGTCGTGTTGTTTCTGTGGAGGATGAGTGGGTGGATTTGGACAATATGCAAAGCAGCATGTAAGCCCCTTTCTTCCACTTGCACAATATCCTAGCAACCTGGGATACTCGAGGCTTTGATGCGAGCGCTCTGCATCCTGCCAGAAATAGAAACAGCCCAGCAGAAGGTAGCATGAGAGAGGAAAAGATGTCACCTGACACTTAGCCAGGCGGAGGAGATGTCTTAAAGTGACAAGAGTGGAGGGTTATAATGCAGTTACGGAAGCTGTAAACAGAGATAAAAAGGGCCGATTCTGCTACTGCGTGAAAACTCCAAAGGCTGTGGGTTGAATGTTTGTCATTTATACTGCTGAGAGGAGATTTTTCAGTTAAACCCAATGCAGGGCTGAGCTGCCAACAAACATAAAGCCGAAGAAGCAAGCCTTCCAAGTAATACGGAGCCTGGAGCAGCATGTCAGGAATTCACGGTGGTCCCAAACACTTTTGAGCTTCAGGCTGTTCAGTTCGCGCATCAATTCTGCCATTCTGAAATATTTATGACCCTGTTCTCTCCTCCAAACCAAGGTGTGTTCACTCTAATCCAGTTACGGGTTTGGCTGCAGTCAGTAGGGTCACCGTCTGGGTACCGTAGTCAGACATTTGCCATATTAAATCTTCATTAATCCGGACCACAGCCAAATCATGACCGATATAATCCCAGACGGGTGCAAGAGAGGAAATGATAAAACAGTCTGGGCTTAATCCAACCAACCACCCACTCAGTCATCATTAGCAGTGTGCAGGCTGCACATTGCCTGAGCTACAGCCCAAATCTCTCCAGTCTCCAAAATCGACTCTTTTCTCCTTCGAGCAAGGAAGGTCGGATTTGTAATGTATCCAAGTGGGGGAATGTGGAAAGGTTAGAGGTGACCAGGAGGTTGCACAGCTGATCAAGAACAAGAACTACCTCAACTTCTTTGCTCTGTAATTATTAATAATGGAAGATATGATATGTTTGATACCTGGAGGTGGGGCTGGAGTTGCAGCTGCTGTTGGTCGAGGAGGCGGCTCTGGGTGGAGTCCTGTAGGGAGCATAGAGCTCTGCATCGCGGTTGGCTGTCGGGCTCCCGGCTGGTTTGAACACTGGCAGCGGCCTGATGTGGGCGCCACGACTGGATCAAAGCATTAGAAAAAAAAATTCTCATTGACTTGTTAATACTTGTTAAGTAGGATAAATAGAATTTTTAAATGAACACCATCATTTTAGATCTAGTTTAGCTAAAACTGTTTTAGTCTATTCGTGACCCCAGCAGACCATGCTGATGATGATATAAATAAATGAAGCTCATACCTGCGTGAAGGCGCTTTCTTTCCAGCTGAACTGAAAGTGAGGTTCCCCCTGGTCTTTAGGCTGCCTGTGCTGCTGGAGGAGCTGAAGTCTGCCTCACTACCTGCAGGGAGAATCATCACCGCATTACAATCCTATCAGAATTAAAGCCAGACTATATAACACAATGTTCCTCTTTTAAGGAAAAGCTCAAGAAATAAAACATTTGTGCTCCATTCGACACACTCAGGGGTTTTGCTGCTCAAGTCTTTCCTGGTCTGGTATGACTGGATGTCTATGGAGACTAATGTTAGTGAACTCTGGAGTCAGTTTGCTGACTTTAATGTAATGTAAAGTAAACACATTGTACCAAGAAAAGTACTTGTTGTTTCCTGCTTGTGGTCCCATTCCACTCACTCTCAGTGCTTGCTGTTCAGAAAAAGCTATAGTCTTCCTTCAATACGAATGGAAATACACTCTTTTTCTGTGTTATCGTGGAAACACATTCTCGCAGACTGCATAGACCTGTTAGGATCAAGTGCAGAATAAAGCAGGACTATCACGTTAACAATCTCTGTAGGCTTCCATTAAGTGCCCTGATGGAGGGATCCGAATCAGATATCACAGCCTGAAACAGATATTCTCATACAACAGCTTTTGGATGGGCTACTCTCCATCATGCACACCCTTTAGACTAATGTGAGTTTAAAGAGCAGGGCATGCAGATAAAGCACTTCATGTGATTACAAATGCCATTAACAGTTCAGAATTCACCAATATTATCCAGTCATTATGTGTAACACTATCTTCTCTGCTTAAATGCTGCAAGACAGACCCTGTATACAGAAGGCCTCAGTACAATACTGAAGCATACAACATCACCAACTTAGAGGAAAACTGTTGACTAAATATTATGTTGACCCCATGAAAGATTAATTTTAAAGCCATACCTGAGTAGCATCTTTTCCCCTCAAACAAAACCATATTACTGTGTCCAGTGACGACTGTGACAAATACAACTGTTCAAAACTAATGATCCTCCACCACTCGGTGAGTAACTGAAGGTCTGTGCACATTCAATCAGTGTAGTAACCTCCTGCTAATCAGCCTAATTGGCTAAGCTCCCCAACCTCTTCCTCAACCAATCAGCTTTCTTCTTCATTTTGACTCATGATCGAGCATTTTTTCTCCTTCCTCAGGTTAAAAAAGAGAGGGAATTTAATTTCTGGGCAAAGGCTGGAGTGTGCTGTTTCTAAAATATGTGTGGAGAGCGCACAGATGACTTTTCACTGCAGTTATTATTCTCCTTTTACGCAAGCAGTTGCTTCCCAGCCAGTGTTTGTTCCAGTCCACATAGCAGGGAATCTGCTGTCTGCTGACATGTGACAAATACACACTGATTGTACTTTGGTCTTTGGGGAACCACTGGAATGTATCAGTATATATATATATATATATATATATATATATATATATGTGCAGTGTGCTGTATGTAAGTCCGTGCATTTGTGAATTTCCCCACTGTGGGATGAATAAAGGTTTATCTTATCTTATCTTACGGAAAAAAAGGTTAATGTACAATCAAAACACACAAATCAGATTATTTTCATATAGTAAAGGATTAGATCTTAATAGTGCATGCAAAACAATCCTTGTCATCTTTTTATCTGTATCTCTGTATTCCTCTTTACCTCTGGCTTTCATGGCCGACCTCAGCTCCCTCTTGTGCCTCGGGGCGCTCCGCGGTTCGCCGCTCCACTCGGCCATCACCCTCACTCTCTTCACTTTGGCCTTGCGTTCGGGGAGCACCGGCGAGCTGTGGGCACTCTGCTCTGAGCCTGACGGGGTTTTGGAGGGGGACACAGACTGACTAGTGGGGCAGCCGGTGTCATCTATTGTAAACAGGCACACAGACAGTAATAGCCAGGAACGAGCGGCGTGGGGCAGGCAGCGAACACAAGCAGTCAGTCAGAGCTCAAGGTTCGGCCCGGGTGTTATCTGACAGATAGCACGACGGCTTTCCCAACGGCTCGTCACTTCCATCAAGTAGTTTACACAGTGCACACACACACACACATGCACACTTACTGTTGTGTACACACAAACACAGACACGCTTTGCTGCGTATTTGGTCTTTGTGTGCTCTGTTTGTTAAGGAAGTCAATTTATACATGAAATAAATATGACTGAATTTTTTGTTTGAGGTTGTATAATCTAGCATCCAGGACAAAAAAAAGGGAGAATCAAAATACTGAATGAAAGGTTTTAAATGTTTTCATCCAGTGTAGGAATGCAGTTAAGTACATTTACTCAAGCAATGTACTTAAGTACAATTTTCAGGTACTTTTACTTTACTTGAGAACTTCCATTTCCTGCATCTTTGTACTTGAAAAATTGTAGTTTTTACTCTTCTAAATTTATCTGATTGCTTCAGTCACTTTGCAGAGCACATTCTGCAAAGTGTAAACACTGCAAAAACCAAGTAATTTGGGTCCATAATTGAGTCCTAAAATTATTTTCCTAAAACAAATGAAAAAAATCTGCCTTTGTGGTGAGATACTAAAGACCTTTTTGAATTTTTGAAAACTAAGGTCATATGATTATCATATAATACTTAAAATCAGCTCCACCTTAATCAGCTAACATCAAAATGATGTTCTCATGCTAATGCATGGTGATAGAATGTTGTATTACTCTAATGAGCACTTGTACTTTTGATTTTTTAATTACATTTTTCTGATAATACTTCTGTACTTTTACTTTTGTAGGATTTTTAATGTAGGACCTTTACTTGTAATGGAGTATTTTCATACTGTGGTATTGATACTTTCATTTAGGAATTGGATCTGAACACTTCTGCCACCACTGCCTTCTTAACACATACAGTGAGGATTTTATGTTTACCCAGCCAGCCATTGCATTGCAAAACAGTCTTGCACCTGACAGCATGTAAATGGTTAACAGTTATGAACCCAGCTGTCCTCAGACTGGAGCTGAGCTTCTTACCAGAGCAAAAGCTGTTGGTGCTGATGGTCCTTTTGGAGTGGTCCGAGCTCATGTCACACTCCTTCCCCTCCTCCTCTGAAAAAGGTGAATCAGACAGAGGCGAGCCTTTGTCTTTTGGTCGGAAGGGATGGAGGACCAAACGCGGGATGCGGCTGCGGGGGCTTCCTTTCTCCGGTGACTTCTTCTCCTGTTCAAAACAACATCTGTCAGAGCTGCAGGCAGGGATGGAGCCACCCACCAAGACTCAGTGGACCTTCTTTTTTAGGAAGACAATACATTTAAATTCATAAAGGACTGGAGTTTGTTGTTGGTTGTTTGTCTTAGGATGATAACCAGAGGGTCTCAGTTTATCTTTTTCTTTATCATACTGCTTCCAGAAAAGGAACATCTTTTTGGAAAAGACTGAGAAATCGATCTATCTAACTCCTCTATCTATCTATGCAGAAATCTATCACCAGTGTGAAGCAGCAATGATAAGACTCACCTCATATTCTTGGAACGGTCCCATTGTGCTTCACGTAGCGTTTTCCCCTGACGAGTGAAGAAGAGGAGAAAAATCAGGTGAGACATTTTTTTCTGAAGACTGTGCATGTGGCAGCATTTTAACGTGGCACTCAGACCCTTAACAAACAAGGGCCCTCTGTCTGAACTCTGTTACGTCACTAAATCCCACCCGCTGCCACACACACACACACACACACACACACACACACACACACACACCCTGCCTGGTACAGATGGCACAATAAGCCCGGAGCCAGCCTTGACCGTCACACGCTGAATTTATGACCTTATGAAACAAATTCAACGCATCTAAAAATAAACAGCTAGGCACATTTTAAATCTGAATTTGTCAAGTCCTTTAAAAATTGAATATAGGAAAAAGAATTAAATAGCAAAAACAAGTAAAAAGGCTGAGATAACAAGAGCCTAAAGCAATGCTCACGGCCTAAGCACAGCAGTGCTTTGACTTAAATGCTAATGCCAGCATGCTTACATGCTCACAGTGATAATACTAATATGTTGATGTTTGGGAGATTTACATTTAACATCTGAGTTTACTGTGATAGCACCCTTACATTCACCAATCGGCAAGTACAGCTAAGGCTGGTGGGAATATCAATAGCTTTGCAGGTATTTATAAACCAAAGTATTGAAATACTGAAGAATGGCTTGATCCAATAGTAGTTGGAATATAAACCATAAAAAAAATTTGCTAACCTCATGGTGGGGGCTTAAGGATATATCGTCTGAGAGCCATGAACGTTTGTATAAAAATTCATGGCAATCCATCAAACACTTGTTGAGACAGTATAACATTGAATAAGTGAAAACTGTGACCTGCTAGTGGCGCTACAGGAAAAGTCACCAAGTCATTAGAATTTATCCTCAACAGACCCTGAATAATTAAACCAAATTTAATGGTAATCCATCCAAAATTGTCGAGATATTTCACTCTGGATTACAAATGTCAACCTCATGGTGCCACTAGAAGTCTATAGGATTTATCCTCTGGGAAGCATGACTGCCTGTACAAAATTTCGTGGCAATCCTGCTTGTTGAGACAGGCAGACGTTACCGTAGACCCATGCTGCTAACAGTGATAGAGATAAGACAAAAGAAAACTTGTGAACCGAATAGATTTAAAACAACTCAATTAACTCATCTGCCTGTGGTTTCAAAGGAGTAGAGAGTTCAGAGTCTACACAGCTATAAAAAAGAAAGACTGGTATTACTCATTTCATATGCTGTTTTTTATCTAAATCATGCTGGATTCAGATGGTCAGATGAAACACAGTAATGGATGAAAGGTGTTCAGTATATCACTTTTTAAAGCTAAACTTCTCTCCTTATCAGCCTTCTGTACCAAAAGTGTGGGGCTGCTTGCCAAAAGCTGCAAAGTGCTTCTATCAGTGAGATATAATAGAGGATGGAGCGATAGTGTACCCTCTTCTAAAATAAGTTCAGACCAAAGTAGAAATGAACTCTTGTGTAATGACAAACTTTTTCATTGTGTACATGCAAATTTAAACAAGGAAGAAACATATTTTATTGATGCTTTGAAGTTAAATAATGCAATGAGTTGCTCTCATGCTTGAATAAACTTTATACAATCACTTCACTTCCTCTCGCCTGTTGATTTCCTCTCAGAGTCGTTGCCTAAGGGGGTCGGTTGCGTAAGTGCATACATGCTTTTCCTTTTTTTGCACCGGGAATGATGTAATTGACCCCAAGGTCTGTGTGCTGCTGTCGCATCAGGGAATGCAAACCTGTCTTCCCTCGCTTCATCCAGATGTTACCTTTATTAAAATTTTGGCAGGGTAGGAGTCACTCTTTCATGGATCATCTGGCCTCCCCAAACGCTCCTCCATCAGTATCACAATGATATCACCACCGTGTGACCTAATATAAGCCACGTTCCCTGCATGAGCAGACTGCAAAATCCTCTTTCTTCAAACCGCCGAGGCCCAGAGAGGATTGCAAAAATAGAGCGGAGAGTCGTGGGAATCAAAATCCACCTCCTTATATCAGACTCAAAAATAGATTTCTGTTCTGGGTGGCTTTCAGCACCTTACCTTCACTTTCACTTTCATTTTCAACTATGCACAGTAGTGCAGCAATGCACAGGCTGCCTGGCACGCTGGCACGGCAGAATCGGGTTACAGACGCCACGCTGGGCAGAGCAGCCGGAGCCGTGCCCTAGCAACAGCCTGAGCAGCCGAGGGAAAACGCTGCACCGACGGCTCCGGCTAGATGGGACCAATTATGTGTAAATCTGCACAGAGTGTAGGCTTCTGCTGCTCATCCTGAGACGCTGTCCTTCACTGAGAAAATGTGGGGGTGTTTCCATTCAGCTGCACAGTGTTTTTCTCAGACTGAATGAACACTCTGTCCTTGAGCTTCTCCACGTACTTGTACTACTGAATGAGATGTCAGCTCTTTGTAGCATTAAAATATGGTGTATTTATATTATTCATAAGGAATATTTTGATTTGTTAAACAGATTTTCTTACAATGGAGAGCAATAGATCATTTTTTAAATCTAAAGCAAAGAAAACAAACTAGTGGTGAAAAAGGGTAGAAGCCACAAAGCCACGGTGATAAATGAAAAGATATCTTCCAATGAACCTGGAATGATTCTGTACAATAGAGAAGCGCTACAAAAGAAATAAGAACTGTGATGAATGCATAGGAGGAGAAACGATTTAATAAACAGGGTGTGGTTGAGAGAGATTCATGCAACTACAAGCAGCCACATGAAGGAAATGCAGGAGAATCAGAACATTAAAAATAAAGAGTCAGAGATCAGCTGATGTTCACCAAATTTAAACAGCGTTTCAGAGTCGCCTCACACTATTTGTTCCAGTGCAACACTATCTTCCTTTGCTAATGATCACTCAGTGGCTTGTAACCTGAAACCCTGTGAGGACACAGACACCTGCCCATGCATGCTCTGCTACCTGTACTTACTGTGATTAGATTTTTTTTTTCATCTTAATTTTGGTGACATTTCGCCTGCTTCCATTGTGTTTGCACCTGCTCCTGTCCTGAACTGGATCCTGTAAAGCGGGATCATGTGTTCGGTCCATCCTCTGCTTGACTCCAGATAATGTTGATTGGCTACCTGCTGAGCCACAGGCTAAGCATTATCTAAGCTGCAAACACAGGATTTTCAGCTCTATTAAGCACGACCAAGTCGAACTGGCTGCTTAAACGACACACAATCACTACAAAAACTCCTCCAAACATACAGTCAAAGCACCCTGATTTAGAAAGTAGATGTAGTGGGGAAGGAAGAGTTGGATGAAAGCTTTCAGTGGGATGCTTAGATAATGTACATGACTGGCAAACAAGTCTTTAAGCTTCCAGTAAAGCTATTTCCCTTATCCAGATGGTCAAAAACAGCATGGCGTGGGCGTGAATAATAAATTCCCTTAATCCATCTCAGCCTATGTGCTCTCTAATGTTGATCATTCACATGAATTAACAGGAAGCTGTTTATTCCAATTTCATATGAAACCCGTGACGCACTCATTTCTGCTGACGTAATTGTTGATGAGATCTTAAGTTGTGCCACATCAGTGGCGAAGACATCTGATGCACCCAAAGTGACAGAAAGACGTGAGATTAACTGAGCATCTGTATTCAAACACATATTTATTATTATTGTGCCATTCAGGAAATAACTGTTCTTTGAAAATGAACAGATTTAAATCAGAGTAGCACGTCATTCACAGCACTTCTAAGCTCATCGACCCTTAAACAGGCTGCATCATCACTGCATGATGCCATTACTGAGTAATCACTTTGACTTTCAGTAATCATTCCAGAGAGCATAAAGCTTATTGAACCCAATACCAACATTCAGATTCCTTTTCTTGATAGCAGAGAAGATGTTTGTACCACAAAGAAAAACAGACTGCTCTGATAAGCCCTAACAGAATCACCCTCTGTATTGCAGCAACATATGGTTCCACACAGGACCTTCATGGTATTAAAACCCTTTAGAAATTCATGAGCCTCCCATAACAAACCAAATATAACAATTTTAAAGAATATCAGGCATCAAACAGAAACCACTGCTTTCACCTGAAATGCCCCCATGTGTACATGTTTACAAGCCTCCCTTTGTTTTCCAGGTCTCTCCTCACAGCCATCCTCACTCTTTCTAAAGGCTTATTAGATGTTAGACAAAGACAACATCTTCCACCACACTGCCTTTCAAATGTCTTGTTTTGTATTTCATCACGTTGCATCCAGCAGCAGTGGGGTTTTGTTTGGTTTCATCTGGCGCCCCCACAGCTGCTGGGGATGTTTTTCCTTTCAACCTCTGGAATAAAGAGAGGCGGAATTAAGCTATAGAATATAACTAAGGGTGATGTAAACATCCAGCTTCAGATGCGATCGCGTCCACATTTCATCCAAAAACACTGAGGATGTGTGCGAACATGTGGATGATGTGACAAAAGCCTCGCTCCTGAACTTGTAAACATCTCTCCATCAGCACCACCTGCTCCCATCATGAGCACAGCTTCAGCTCGCTTTTTAACCTAATGCTGATGCTGGATTGGAAAATGAACTAAAGGGAGATAAATGTGAAGGCTTGCCTGGATGTGTGGTGCTGCTCCCTCTCAGGAGGATGCGCGTCGGTCCGGTGGAGCACAAAGGGTCGTTCCGCTGCTGGGGCTCCGGCGGTGGCAGCCTCCGCTCTGCTGGCTGGATGGATGGATGTGGGCTGCAGGAACGGGAGCAGGAGGAGGAGGAGGAGGAGGGGAGCTGTGTGCACACCGAGGACACACACGATTGGACAAGATGCGAGACCACTGACGGTGCACGTCCAACATGACCACCATCCCAAGTGTGTTACATAATGCGTGAGGCATTACTTAACCACTGAGTCCCCTCCAACATATAGGACCGTAAGCCGCCGGCTGTATCACATGCAGACTGTATGTGCTGACCGTGTACATTAAAAGGTTATTGAGTGTCATATTTATCACAATCAACACATTATCCATGGATCAACAAAATCTTGCATTCTAATATTTTATTGAGATTTTAAAATATTTATCCAGAATCTAAAAATCTTTGCTCCATCGGTGATGCTTTATATATCTTGCATGGATTGGTAGATATGTAATATTTCCTCGAGGCTATGTTGTTGGCTGAATGACATTACAGGGAGGTCAGTTTAAATGCACAACATGACATAGAGGTCCAGCATATGTTCAACACATGCACCAGGTCCGTGTGTACAGTGATGTGCATGAACACAGTGTGGTGACTTCCTCTGTGTGTAACAGCCAAGTTTGCTCTCCATGGTGCTGAAATCAGGGAGGTAGACTCCTGCTCGTCTACCCATTTATCTCCATTTATATACAGTTTCTGTCATGGAGAAACATCATATTTGCCTGAGAAACTGTACCACTCAAGTAGGGAAATTATTGCAGTTATTATAGCCCAGAGGACTCAAATGCATCTCTATGAAATAACCCGCAGGTCATATATTAATGTGGTGTCTTGTCTCCTTTGGCCCAGGTGTTCATCATTACAAGTGTGTCAGATTGGATTCTTGAGAAGCTCTGGACACTAGGTGGTACTGAATCACATGTTAGCATGTGACCTGTGAGCAGCAGTTTGTCTTCTTATCACTGACTCCCTCTGCTGGAACAACAAGATGATGTCGTGACAGCAACTAAACTCAATTGACATTATGATCCCCATCAATATGACCCAATTCACTACGGCATCGCTGCAGTTTACTGTGCTGTGGTGTCCTGTAATACAAGTTCATGTAATATCACTTCCAACTAATAATCAAAACTTTAATTTTGATTTATCATAACTTACAGCAAACAGGTTGAATTAGGCCTGTTCCAGCCTGTTCTTAATACAAATCAACTTTTAAATGTTTTTACAAACTACTCTGACCTTTCTATGTTCAGTGATCTGCATTATTGCACCTGTTTCAACGTATGCTGAAAGAAATCTGACTGAAATGTTGGCCCCGAGGTTTTTCTAGAATACAAGATCAGAAGTGTGAACACAGGGCAAAGGACTGTAATATGGTAAATTAGTGGATGTGATACAATATTACTTAATATGGCAAATTTTAGCTACTTTAAAGAATTTGTATTTGTATGTATATATCTGTCCTCTTTCATCCATGGATCTGCTGGTGGCATGTGTATCTTTCTGGTGAACCAGACACAGCCCTAATGATACATTCATTTAACATGGAGAGAACAATTTCCCACTCGAGTTTTCTTTCACTTCACTGCCGCATTTGAACTTCTGAATCTCTGCCCTAATGAATTATCTATGCTTGCCACAAATAAATACATGTACAGAAGTGTCAGGCATTGTATGTCTACTTCCAAATGAATGAAATAATTGAATTGTATCCATCATTTGAGATGACAATCTTTGAACTAATTGTTGAATTTTCGATTTGTTTATTACATTGAAATGTTTGCAGTGCTGTAAAACAAACAAAAAACAACCAAACAAACAAAAAACCCCGAACAAAACAGATGTTTAAGTCCAAGTGTGAAAGCTGATCAGGACTAATAAACTAATCGAGCTGAAACCATTTGAACAACAGTGCACTGGTTTAAACTGTTTGACTTAGACCAGATTTTCCCAGATGACCTGAATGCAGCATTTGTCCTCGTTTCTATATATAGGCCTGTGAGAGAAATCGGCCTGTAATAGGTAGTAATAGCCACTAGAGGTCACTAGTGTTATTCAAAATGTGGTGATGCATTCGAATGACTCCTCGTCCATGTAGGATGTTTTGGGTTTATTGTGATCTCACCTCGAGGGCACATTTAAATGCACGAGCCCTTTGCCCTCAGCTTATTTAGGACTGAAGACTTAATTCTCTCCTCTTCAACTCCCATCCACACAACACTGAATCAAACACTAAATTCCACCTCCCCTGTTCTATTATTCATTTTATATCATTTAAAACCTTCCACTAAATACATGTGAAACTCAGTTGCAAAATTCATGTTTCTTAAAAAAATGCCTCTGATTTATGATCACCTTGTGCACACAGTGTCTCCATCCTATCTGTGTGGAGAATCTAATCTAATCTGATCTGACATGGCCTTGAAGCTTTCAGCCTCTCAAAGACTTTATGATAAGGAGGACTACAACTCTCTTTTAGTTTTTTCTGAAAAATGTTGGCACTTACATCTACTTTGATCAACTTTATAAACTTGGTTGCTGCTCAGTCTAAACCCTGAAATAATTAATTGAAGAATTGACAATAATTTGATTCACTAATTAATATCATAATTTAAGGTGTTGTCATCCACAATAAAGCACAGCATGATTCTCTGTGGATCAGCAATTGACTGCCAAACCATCACCAACAAAAACTTCCCCACATGGACTCTGGTGTCTGCATCCTGTGGCCGGTCTTATTTGGAGGCTCTGTGACATGAAATTGTTTGGGAAGCCCTGCTCTGAGCGACCATGTGGGCGTGTTTCTCCGGGCCCAGCACTCTCCGCTCTTGTGCGGAGTCCAGAGCGCAAAACGCACTTCTTCTTCTCCCGGAGCGAGCGGAGAGCGCAAAAGTAGCAGCTCTCCGACCGTGACGCGCGCACCGTCTCCCCCCCGAAACCCAGCCTCACTGAGCGGGAAGGAAAAAAAGTTCGTGCTCATCTCCTCCAGCGACTCCTCCAGCCATGGACGCACCTCGACTCTTGGCGCTGTATCTGGGCCTGCTCCTCGTTTTCATTGGGAATATACCGTGTTTCCAGTCTGCTGCTATCATCTCTCCCTCTGCGCCGAGGAGGAGCAGGGGAGGCCGGATCCCTCATCAGGACGGACGCAGGTCATCCAGACTCCTCAAAGACATGCTGGCGTCCTCGCATCCCGTCGGGGGCCACCACAAAGAAGACCCCAAGGACGCTGTGGTGCCGCACGAATACATGCTCTCTATATACAGGACGTACTCGGCCGCGGAGAAGCTGGGACTAAACGCGAGCTTTTTCCGCTCCTCCAAATCTGCCAACACCATCACGAGCTTTGTGGACAGAGGAACAGGTTGGTTTCAGTCGGCTGCCAGCTTCGGTCTTGCATAATTCTGTGGCACACTTTTTCCTCCACCGGCTGCTCTCATATTCTCCTCTTGTGTAGATCTTGATATAAATGTGGCCAAATGCGCAAAAGCTGCAAAAATGGCAACTTTTACGCACGATTTAGATCATGCGTAAAAGCACTTTTACGCACGCAAAATATCAAGAATAAGCGTTGAAAGCTGCAGGATTTTATATTGTTCAGATCTCTTCAGATCTATTTGCAGTACTTTTTTTCCCAGAGTATTAACTTATATTACACTTAAATTAACCTCTGGGTTACACGACAGTAAAACACTAATTAAGGCTCTCTCTAAATGAAGGCTGTAAATCACTGTCAGTGCAGGCTGCAAACTATTCTGCTGCAAACCTCCAAGTGAACAGTCAGCAAAACTTTTTTTCCAGCTATATGAGATCACTTTTTTCATTCATCTCCAAATGCAAATCAATATAAACATTTAAAGCACAACCTGAGTTTAACCCCCCACATATTACAAAGTTGACTCTGCTGGTGCCCGGTTTGGCCCTCCGGTGCTGACAAAGGGAGCTGGGCAGGAGGAGGGGGCCGCGGTGTGAGAAGCAGGTGTTTGGGTCAGTTAACATGTGTAACCGAGTGATTGGACCGGCCCGCGAGGACAAACACAATCTGATAAACACAAACACATCCAGCGCACACACAGGGGACATAAGCCGAGTTAATCTTTGCAGGAGAAATAAAAGCTATCTTTGTTTGCCTTCTCCTCCTGTCTGAAAGCCTCTCGGACGCGGAGTGCGCGCTGCAAAAAATATCCATCACCACCAGATAGTCAGTCCACCAGTTATCTGCAGCTGCAATTATTTCCAACTTTTCCCAACTTTTGTGCAATGAAATGCAATTTTTAAAAAAAACATATTTCAAGGTTAAATGCTTTGTCAAACTGCTTTGAAAATAAGCGCTGCGCTCTCGCACATTTGCTCGTTTTCAAGCAAATTAGGACGCTTAAAAAGTGAATGTACAAGTGCGAGGCTCGTGAGTGCGGCCATTTCTTGCAGTGTGAGCTGATTTGATAGGAAAAATGCCTCACTTTCTCCTGTGATTTTGATGTGATGTGTCACTGGCTCTGACCCCGAGCCGGACCCTCTGAGAGCTGCTTGGCATCGAGCGGCTGACTGGAGTATTTGAACTCGGTGATCTAATTGAGTGTTCATGTCATAACATATCAAACACTGTCTATTCTCCCATAATGACCCAGCTCGGCCACGATGGGCACATCACCAAAAAACGACGAGAGAGGGAGAAAGAGCGAGAGAGAGAGAGAGAGAGGAGGGGGCAGAAAAAAAATGAAAGAGCACTTCCTCCGCTGTGAAGTGGTTCGTATTTTTACTGCGGAACCTCCCTTTGCGACCGCCGCTTTAATTACGGAAAATTATTTTTCTTCCCCTTCTTTCAGGATTCCTCCCAGCGTCCCATAAGTGTTGCACTGCATTAACCTGCAGAGTGAACCTCGGCTGGGAGTTTTCATGACTCAAATCTCCTCCTCAATCAGGAGAGAAATAGCAGCTTTTTGACGCGTAAAGGAGCAGGTTTTTGCGCATTTTTCATCCATGCGCGCAGAGGCAGTTTTTTTTTTTACTGAGCGCACCTCTGATCTGCGGCTTCCTTGGCTTTCACACTTTTTTGTAGGTAAATGATATTTACTTATAAACCCAAGAGGGGGTGTTTCCTGGAGGTCAGAAAAGGCAAGATCAGAAAAGAATAACCCGAATCTGAAAATTACTTTTGGCACTTTGGGGTAACTCATTAAAGCGCAGATGGCCCGGCCTTTCTCTCTCTCTCTCTCTCTCTCTCTCTCTCTCTCTCTCTCTCTCCAAACAGAGGCATGGATGACAAAAACATGTTTTGCATTTGTTCAAAATACAAGCAACAAGGTCAAAGAAAAGTGCACAGGATGCAGTAAAAACCCACCGCATTCTCTCCCCCAATTATCCACCGTCAAGCATCTCGCGCGTAATGGAAAAAATTGGCGTTTTACATAATAACGAAATTAAGAAAACTGTATACATTTTTTCGACTGTCAACACGGATATCTCTCAATAACTGCGGCAGTCCTTTCAGTCACTCAGTCAGTCCGTGCAGGCGCGTTTTAAGGGGGAATGTTGTCCTTGGCAGGATGAGATGAAATATAAGAGGGGAAGTGCTTTAATGAGGAAGCTGGGAATTCAGAACTGTTAATTATTTGGTGAACTTGTATTCGATTTGTTTGAGGTCTTATAAAAAAAAAAAGAGGAATCCTAATGCAGACCATACGGGCAAAGTCACTGAAAGCACCAGGTTTCAATCTGCTTTTTACTGTTTGACTCTGCAGGGTTCACGGAGGGAAACTGACAGCCACATTCAAACATGTCCTCAGAAACAAGCGTTACAAATTATATCACAGGGCTGAGTTTAGACGTAGGCAACTTTTATTTTTTAAAACACGCTCACATATTAGTGGAGAGAATCAACCGAGGAAACGTGCTTTTATTTTAAAATCATTAAACTCAGCAAGCAATTTAATTGTGATTGTAGGTTTGAAATCTTGTATTTTTAAATAAAATTTTTGTGATTCGAAAAAAAAAATTATTGAATTAACTCCACTTAAATCGACGTTTTTAAAGAGATGTCTTGTATTTTCATTGCAATTTTCTGGATACATTTTGCTCCGGATTCTGCTTTTTCTCAAACGCTGCAGGAAAAAGTGTAGAAAAAAGCAAGCAACAAGAAAGAGAATTATTCCACCACTGTTTGCCGCATTCTTTCCGTTTTTCATAAGAACAAAAATAGAGGGGGAAATGTAACAAAAGAACTTGTTATAGTGGATTTTCTTTGGAGCAAAAGCAAGAAAAAAATTATTGCGTCTATGCTTTAAAATGCTGTAAGTTGCAGCTTGATGTGCATGAAAACACATGCAACACATAAATCACTCTGATCCAAAAAAAAAAAAAAAATTCTTGTTTGTCAAATGCAGACATCTAATATGTTTTGTTCGTCCATTGTTACATTCTGGCCTTGGTGGGATATTTGCAGGCCTCCTGGGTCTCCAGCAGGGAATAATGCATTAATTGTGTATTGTTCAGTGAGTGTACAGTGTGTCGCCTTTGGTCCGTTGTGTCTGGCAGCACCCAGGGGCCTTCACATCACCAGGCCCCCTCGGTTTTTTTTTTGTTTCTCATTCTTTGCCTCACGACTCTGCAAGAGTTCTCCCAAAACAGCAAACTAACCACAGCACTGATGTTCTGACTGCTGCTGAGATTTAAGACCTTTGGAGGCTGTGGAGAAGGAAGAGTTTACTTCCACTCTGTCAGGGAGCTGGAAATGAATAATCATTCTGTCATCGAGTAAAATGAAAGCAGAAGTATTTTCATTAAAACACGCTGGCTTTGATTAAATCTGGCATTTCACTGTCGCCAGCTTTGATTGGATTATTGTCACTGCATTATCAAAAAACAATTTTGCCCCTGAAATGACTAGTGGATAAATACATTATATATAAATGTATTTGGAACAAGCCAGATTAGAGTCTTCCTGTATGTGAAATGAACTCTGTGTGCTTTCTATCATAATATTATTTCAAATTGCTCATGCGCAACAAACCTGCATGAAATGAAATTAAGAAACTTGAGTAACTGCAGTTTGAGGGAGGAAAAGCCTTGAAGCAGCAAACTTAGCCCACATTTATCCTTAAGCATAATAAAAGATTTTATTACCAGGATAAATATGTTAGAATGTAATCAAATCAAAGTAAGTTAGAGGAAAACAGTGAGTCGAATGGCTTTATAATATAGTCGTGGATGGAGCAATAATAAATGTTAACTGTGATTTTTTTTTTTTTTTTTTCCAAACTCAGAACTTGTCAGCTGTGGTTTGTTTCAGTAGGTTGAGGGTGGACATGTGAAAAACAAGAGAGAGAGAGAGAGAGAGAGAGAGGGAGAGAGAAGGCCTCTGTGGGAGAATGTGAGCCCCCCCCTCATTCCCTCCCTCCCCCCTCCCTCTGAACACTGTACACCCTAAGTGAATCTGACTGCAATTATTTTCTTCTTTTATCCTTGCAGACGATCTTTTGCACTCTCCTCTGCGAAGACAAAAGTATCTGTTTGATGTCTCAACCCTTTCAGACAAAGAGGAGCTGGTCGGGGCGGAATTAAGGATATTTAGGAGAGCGCCCGGGGAGGTGCAGGCTTCCCTGCAGACCGCGGGTCTGTACGACATCCAGGTCTACCCCTGCCGCTCCGACAGACTCCTGGACTCCAGGTCTCTGGACCCGCTGGACTCCACCAAGGCCGGCTGGGAGGTTCTGGACGTGTGGGACATGTTTAAAGCGCACCACCATCACCATCACCCCCATCACCATCCTCCTCATCCTCATCACCATCAGCAGGGGGACCAGCAGCTCTGCTTCCAGCTCCGCGTCACTCTCAGCAAATCCGACACCGAGGTGGACCTGAGGCAGCTGGGGCTGGACAGGAGCGGCCGGCCCCAGCGGGAGAAGGCCATCCTGGTGGCCTACACCCGCTCCAAGAAGAGGGAGAACCTGTTCAACGAGATGAAGGAGAAGATCAAGGCGCGGAGGTCGGTGGGAGAGAGGGAGGAGGAGGAGGTGGCGCAGGCGAGGGAGGAGGGGGCATCGCCGAGGGGGGTGAGAGGAGAGGGGCCCCGGCGGCGGAGGAGGACCGCGCTGAGCAACCGGCACGGCAAGAGGCACGGCAAGAAGTCCAAGTCCAGGTGCAGCAAGAAGGCGCTGCACGTGAACTTCAAAGAGCTGGGCTGGGACGACTGGATCATCGCGCCCCTGGATTACGAGGCGTACCACTGCGAGGGGGTGTGCGACTTCCCCCTCAGGTCGCACCTCGAGCCCACCAACCACGCCATCATACAGACGCTCATGAACTCCATGGACCCGAACAGCACCCCGCCCAGCTGCTGCGTCCCCACCAAGCTCAGCCCCATCAGCATCCTGTACATAGACTCGGGCAACAACGTGGTGTACAAACAGTACGAGGACATGGTGGTGGAGCAGTGTGGGTGCAGGTAGCGGCTCTTGTTTGTTAAAAAAAAAAAACTTTATAAAGGACTGAGAAATTCAAAGATACGTCTTGATGGGTCCCGGGTTGAAGATGTGAAGTCCTCACAGGTGTGGAGAGCTTTTACGCATGACGCATGACGCGCCTTAATTCAAAAGGGATGCACACAGAGGCGATACCTGCTATTTATTCAGACTCAGCACAGTCACAACAATCCACACTCTCTGCCTTAAAAAGTTCCCATCCACCGCTCATCAAACAGGCTTTTGTTTCCCCCGGAGAGTGAGACGTGTCCATATGGCACAAGGATCGGGTACGAGGCGAGATGGGAAGCCCCATTGAGTGCGACCGTGCACCTGTTCGTGCCGAGGCCAGAGGACAGTGGGCTCTGCCTGCCCGCCTGCCTGCCTGTCAGCGCTTTGTTGCAGCTCTGCCGTGTGATCCTGCCAGCCAGGCCGGACTCTTTTGGGTATGTGCATCCAGGCCGTAATTGCCACTGTCCAGCTGGAGTCATTACAGGCCCCGAGCAAGAGCCTGTTCTTCAACAACAGAAAAAAAAGAAAAAAAATGTGGGGTGAATGTCTGATCTACCACACACACACACACACACACACACTGGTCTGACGAGAGGACATAAGATGGTGGTGATGCCTTCAAGAGATTCTTTTTTTTGGCCTTACTGGAGACCAGTTGAGAGGACAGAAAAGGACACAAAACCAGACTTGTGCCTGACTGGGGCCCTGTTCTATAAAAAAAAAAGAAAAGAAAAAAAAGCACACATAACTGAACTTTTTTTTTTTGCTCAAAAAGTCTGCATCTTTACGAAATGCACTTCCACACCTGACTGCGCCTGCGCCAGGGACACGCGGTCAGAGAGAGTTTGGTCTTCTCTGAAAATATGAGAAAGAAAGAAAGAAAAAAAGACTCGCAAAACGAGACGATATTTAAATGCACATTAGCTTTGAATGCACTGCTGTTCATTATTGTTTTTTTTTGTCCTGAGCTGTAAATATTTGTACAGTTGAAAACTTTACAAAGTGCAACGAATGAAGAAATGAGAAAAAGGCATTTCTTTGTAAATATACAAAATGCACTCAAATCGGTATAATTTCTATTCTATAATAATTTTATTATTTGTGATGTACAGAGTTTCATGATAATCATATATTTCTTACATTGATAAGAGTAATTTAAGGTGTATTCCATATTTTTTTTTGCAGAGGGTGGAAAATACCATTATTAATGTCTACCTCATAATTGCATATAGGATCTGAGTTTTGAGGTGCATTCAGTTAGAGTGTAAAGAGCTTTTACAATGATATATAAGATCATTTATATACATATATTACTGGATAATATTCCACACCATTACTGTACAAATAAAATTCAAAACAAAGTCTGGTACTTCTGCTGATTAATGCAACCCCCTTTTTTTGTATTCATTTAAAGTGTTTTGAAAAGTCTGACGTCACCAACCAACATTACAGGGCGTTTCTTTATGATGAAAGAAGAGGTTCATAAATTGTCTTTTTTTAGCAGTGGATTAATTAAATGAAGAAAAGTAATCACATTACTGTTATTTTTAAATTTTGTGGGCCTGAATAACTTCTATTGATCTGATTCTCAAACCTACAACCATGCATACTTTAAAAAAAATGTTTTTTATGTTCTTCCTGGATGATTAAAAATGCTTAAAATATGCACACAGCTAAAAAAACACATGGTTTAAGATCATGCTAAATGATCTTTGAAGAAACAAAAGAAAAACTATGGCAATTTTAGACTATTATGTGAGAGTTATAGGAAGGTTTTTTTTTAGTAAAGATCAACACTACAATCCTCCAACAAGGTGCATCCAGTGCATATGGAGCACGTATACCTTTGCCTTAGGTATACTAGCTAATCTATCCTTTGTAAACAGTGTATCATCATAGACAACAAATGTCATTACTCAGTGACTGGCCGGCTCAGGATTGCGCCACAAAAAACCATATAAACATATGGTGACCATCCAAGCAGAAGGAAATCCACTGACTGACTGTCACTGATATGGCACCGAATGTACGAACCCCAGCTATTTCCCAATGAATTAGCCCGCCTGGGTCAAGTTTACTTAACACTTTAATGTTTCCCAATCTGTGGATGAAAAAAAGTTTGAAAGAAGGGATTGCTTCCATATAAGCTATCGACCTTGGCCTGGAAACAATTAGGAAATTGCTTTGAAATGTTATATGTTGTCCAGGCTCTTGTACAGTATCATGTCACTCCCCACATGTTTGCTAGGGGGAAACAGAGGATGCTAAGTGCACTCTTTAGCGGTCGCAACAAATGACTGACACAACAAGCATTCCCCTGAGTATAACCAAATGGCCCCCCAGGCTAGAAGTCTGGAGCGCCATAGCCGGGGTGCTACTACGAGCCTGCTGCTCACAAGTGCACCATGGGAGATCTGTGCACCACCTTGAGTCTTTGCAGCTGATTCAGGATTAGAAAGACTGTAATGTTGCACAATCGAGTCTGAATTTCTAGGCAGCTTCGAGGTAACTTGTGGGATAAACCTTTACTTTTTGATTTATATTTATTTGACAAGTTCCCCGGTCTGGTGGGCACTGGCCTGGAGGTGAGACTGAATGTTAAGGGAACAGTTAAATGGTGATGAAAGGGAAAGGAATGCTTTGTTTACCCGCTTCAATCCCTCACTCTCAAGTTAAATGTTCCTATAAAGTTCTTCATCACAACCGCCTTATTGTCCCACCGCTCTGCGCCGAGGCTGAGAGAGCAAAAAAAAAAGAAAGTTGTGTTTATTTGAAACTCGGTCTTAATATATTAGTCTAAGCAAACCGAAATCGGCAAAGAGACGGCTCCTTTTCATCAGAAACACAAATAGTCTTGACACCCCACATCTGTGCATGGAGGCTCCTCTTTAGAGATCTGTAAAGCTGCATAACTGAAGATCTACTAGGTGTTGCTCCGAGTGGAAAGCCCGGGAGCCTCTCCAAGATAAAAAAAAACCAAAACGTCTTGGCTCATATGGAGACATAAATGTTCCTCATACTTAACCTCTCCGTTATCTGTGATGTCCTCATCAGCAGCAGGAAAGGCATAAATCAGGCTGATCTTTCAGCCAGCGAGGACCTCAAAGCAAGCAGAAATTTGTGTAATGGGCATTAAGGAGCATTAGAAAATGTATTGTGAGGACTTAGATGTTGTGCTTTGATTTGTTGAATGGATACGATTTAAATGCAAAGAGGGGAAGAGTAAAGAGGGGCTCGGATGCTGCCAAGGCCTGACTTTCAAACTGCTACTGATAAAATCCAGCAAGAACTTATTTATTTTTCAGTGACTGTTTCTCTCCTCACAGTATTTTTTTTTGCCTCTAGAGGGGTCCCTCCTTCTCTGGTTTCTTCTAGTTCCCACCATTATGGTTTGCAGATACTGTAGTTCCCTCTATAATAAAGCTTCACACCTTTCTCCAGCCAAGAACAAAGGCCAAAGCAAGGTGGTGCTAAACAGATGTAGAGTAAAAACACTGTGACAAGCATACACGGCTACAGTATATGTGCTGTTACACACGACATTAAGGAATCTGTCAGTCTGTGTGAGTGGACAGAAGGGCAGCAGCATACACAGATGGACAGATGAGTGGTGCAGGAGAGCAGCAGATGCCTGAAGTGACCCCTACTGCCGCCTTTCATTGAACCACTGGCTGCAACACAAAGGCAGGGGCGGCCCCAAACATTAAATACACTTGCTTGTGCCTTGATGCCAGAGGTCACTATTTTTTTCCCTCCTGAAATCCATTTTTTTTTTCAGAACTTGTTTTTCAGAATTTTTGAAGTCGCTTGAGATCCAAAACTGTAAAAATGTGTTGTTCAAGAGGGCGGTGTTTGGTTGCACTGGAGACAGATAATAAACCCCGGACAGAGCAGCCATAGCGTAACAAAAGACTGGGCTGTTTCTTCTAATGGGGCATCTGCCTGTCTCTTCCTCTGCCTCTTCCTCTGTGAGGAAGCCATCCCTCCTGTCAGACCATACGGTAACAGGAAGTGAGCAGACACCTCCACTTCACCACAGATAACCTGCTAATTGCGTTAAACTCACTCCCAACTGGGCTTTTGAAATGTGAGGATACAACGCTAATGTAGCTGACTGCAGATTGCTAATGACTGCAGTAGAAACTTTGCTTTGATTTAATGGTTTTTGTATTGGGAAAAATCTTTGCATTAAATGTATTTATAAACTCAGAAAAGAGCAAAAACTAAAGTCAGCTTGATAGATCGGCTTGGAATACCTGTCCAGAGAAACCCGCTTTTGTTCTGTTTATTTTCTAAAGGAATGTCTGAGGGTGCCCTTTCACCCCTCCCCATCCATTTACTGCCCCTGGTCTATGTTACAGATGGTGACCTGGGTCCTTGCCATCCCTGATTAACAAGCACACCTTCTGATTCTTCTGCAAATCTCTGTGGAGAGAAAGACTGTCTTTTTGTATGCTGGCAGTTCATCCGTTTTTTTGTTGAGTGTCTCTGTGTTTGTTTGAGGGTCTGAATGAGCTCGAGTCAAAAGTAAATTTACTCAGTTAACTCTGACAATGCTTATGTTTGGGAGTAAGGCAAGGACATGACCTCCCTGCCAATTCACATCCGCGGAGGCTTGTGGAGAGGAGAGGGAGGGTCGTTGACCAACTGGGGCCGGACAATGGCATTCAGTGGTTTGAACACTCGGGCCACGGACGAATTAGGCCTAAAATGAATGCTTTGGCTTGGAATTGGAAAAGAAAAGAGAGGAATTAAATAGCAAAGCAGCTCCAGAGCAGCACAGAATAGCCTTTCTGGCTCAGAAGTAAGGAAAACCACAGAATCTCAGAGTCAACAACACAATTCTGTGTCTCCTGATCCACGCTCGATCAATGTCGATTAACTTTTTCTCTCCAATACATAAAACATACTCGATTTTAAAGAGGGCCCTGGGTGGTAAAAAAGAGGTTTTGGTTCTGCATTGTAAAACGAGACATGTAGGCAAACAAACATGGGTCAGGGGCAATGAGCCAGCAAGACAAGGATCTGACTTTGGAAGGGGGGATGATGGTGGGGTGGAGGGCGGCCGGGTGCAGGAGGACTTGATGGACAACTCCACAACTCGGCAGAGGCAGAGCTTTCACTTAAAAATGGTGCCTGGCCTATCTCAAAAGGTCAGAGCCCAGAACACTAACACACTACATTAATCATGAGAGGCTGCGGCTTACCTGTCTAGCGTTTCAGCCGTGCCGTACAGTTAACCTCAATTATGCTTGATTACGAGGTGTGGAAGACGCAGGGCCCGGGCTGGGCCGTGCAAAAGATCAGGCATCAATAATGCAATTTCAGATTAGATGTTCCTGTCTGTCACTGTGCTGAAAGGACAGAGTGGTTTCTCGGGGAACAGGGTCCAGGGTCCAGGGTCAGTGAACAGGTAAGAGTGGAGGTTTTCGCTATAAGATTCACTCTGGGCCTCTTTTAAGATCTTCACACAGTGGTCCTAAGCACCACCATATGCATATACAGACATATGCATATGAGACACAAACACATCCACCAAAGCATTATGTGGTGTACCAAAGAGAACTAAAGGTTTCATGCTGTCCCAGCCCCCTTCTTGGTAATTGCCCCATTATGTGTTGGTGGTGGATGGAGCCATTACAGATGTTTTATGACAGGGCCATTTTCATTTTGTCTTCCCAATGAGGGACAGATTTATGGTGCAAGGCCGTCTTCCATTCAGGGGTGAAAAACCCCCCTCACCACCGCATTCCCTAATACACAAACACACACACTTGCACGCTCACCGGAACAGAAATGCATGTAAATTCACAGGGTTATCTTTTGTATGACACAACTGTGTGCCCTCCCTTCACCCAGCTCACAGCAGTGCCCACGGCTGTGAGCGAGGCTGTTGGCAGCAGCTTATGAGATGAATAAATGTTTGATGGCCCCGTGGAACAAGGCACACTTCCAGGACGGTCGTCAGGCTTAGGGGGTGTGCGTGTTGGAGGGGGCGCTGGGGGAAGATCTCCTCGAAGAGTCCCAGGGAAGCAGCGGGCATCGAGTAAAACCAAGTCTGACACTTTCTCACCAAATGTTATCCTACTTAAAGGAACCGTCATAAAGAGCAAAGCAAACAGCAGTTAGCTTTTCAGAATTAATCTCTTTTAGCTCGCAGTGAAGTGTTTGAAGTGCTGAAGACTGTTTGGCTGCGCAGTTTCTTTCCAGAGGCTGTTTTGGTGTGGTTCCCCAGAGTTCCCGTTTGGAAATCAAATCTTTAGCTCAGTAGTTTTTATGCCAAGTAAAATATTGGTCATAAATTGGTGCCTGAATACGCGGTCTAATTACAGGGCTGCGGTCTGAAAATTTACCCAGCAACTCATGGCTACAATTATTAAGGTTAACAATAGGGACACTGGGGTAGCGATTGCAAAGCTTCAAAGAGCTCAACTTATTCTATGACTCGTTTAATAGGCACTGGGAGACGTTCTGAAATAGGAGGAGGTCCCCGTTTGTGTCAGAAATAGTTTTCCTTTCGTGCGCAAACTGTGGAAAGTTGTCAGGTACAAGTCTTTTAACAAACAAGGTCAGCAGAGGAACACTCATTATTAATCATTTACCAGAGTAGCACAAAGAGAGCTGGAGAGACTAGATAGCCCAGAGGACCCAGGGGTTTGCGACTGAAACACTGCCTCATCGTGTTACACACACCGGCCACTGTGATATTTCTGACACCTCGCTGCTATCAGCCCCACCTGCCCATCGATGATTGATTTTCTCATTGTGACGGCGGCCTCGGACAAGACGCCCTTGTCTCCTCATTCCTGAATTTGTCACCATTTGACTCTTAGTCGTGGCTCCAAACAGCAAAGTTTCTCCTGCAGCTGTTTGAACCGCATCAGGAAATCCGACCTGGGTGGAAATCTGGGTGCATGGATGTGGAGCTGAATGAATGATGTATGGCCGACCATGTCCGAGGTTAGTTTCTGTCAATTCTCTCAAATACCGCTCTTTATTCACTACAACATAAATTCTCCTGCTCTGGCATGAGGAATGGAGTGAGGTTTGTTTGACCAGATGTAACTTTATCAGGGACTCTCTCTCCCCCTGCTATTCTTGTGTCTCTCACATCTCTTAGCTCAGGCACAAAAAAGTGAGCTCTCACACAATATTTCTGTTTGCCGTAGTCTGACCTCTTTGTGAACTGCGGTAAAGTGAAAGGCACTTTCAGCCGAGGGGAATCGGATGGCAGTAACCATATGCCTTTCAACTGATACAAAGGTGGGAAAGGGGGAGGACAGGGGTGTGTGTGTGTGTGTGTGTGTGTTTGGGTGGGGTGAGAGGGGGGGTTTGCATGCTAGGGTGAAAAGGAAAGTGCCGTGCTGCATCTTTTTGTGCTGGTAAAGTGGTGGCAGTTTAGTGTTGGGGGACTTGGGGGAGCAGAAGGGGGGTCTGCTGGATGTGGTGCTGAACTCAAGGCAACGTCCGGCTGACTGACTGTTGAGATGGAGCCCTCTTATGGATGAGTGCAATGTGTAAACAGCATTCCTTTCTCTCTGTCTGACCCTGTCTGCCTCCTATTTTGCGTCCCTTTCTCATCTTTCTTATAGTCTATCTATATTAGCAAAAGCACTTCACATCCATTTTGTATCTCCTGTCTGGTGTCTACTAGAGCCTCTCTTCATCTGACCTCTGGCTGACCATCGACCTTATTAAAAAATTAACATCTATGCACCAATGTTCAACACATTTGACGAGGAAACTCTGTTAGAATATTGAAACGTAACCATATGTGATTGATAATGGTAATCTTTCCGACAAGACATTTATTGTATGCAAAAGTGCTTTACTGCTCTAAAGTAGCTTGTATGTGTCTAGTTGAAAAGTCAGTTAAGCTGAATTCTGTGGACCATTGTCAACCTTGACAAAATTGCCAAGACTCTGTCATATATATATTTTATGTACATATTTTTTGTGCAATGAAAATTAAGAAAGACATCATTCCCTGGCATCTCTGGTCTGCTGTTGGACTTCCACGGACTCAAGGTGCCAACAAGGCCAGCCCCAGCCTCAGGTGAAGGAGGGATAGCTCGTGACCTCCGCGGTCTTTTGTTCATCGTTGTGGGGTGCGGGAGGGACTCCAGTCGAGACACATCCTCCAGGTCGTATGGCGCTTCTGTGGTGAAAGTGGCCCGAGAATCGACGCAGCTAAAAGTGGCCGATGCAACAGGCCTCTGCATAGTTTGCCCCCACCTAGCCTTGAATCCTCGCATAAGCATTCTGGTAAAAATATTAGGGCATGGATATATTTTTATTGAGTTGCATATATCCGAGCCAAAAAAAAAAACCACGGAGCTGCTATTTGAGATGTCATAGATTCACTGTATTTGCCCATGTGAATATCTAAAGTCCTCCACTCAGAGGAAGTGACACACTAAACCTTCCAGGAACAGCTTGAGTCAGCACCATTTCTTCCCACCATTTTCTTTATAAAACATTTCATCACATTTGTGTTGAATTATAGTCTCTTACATATTAAAGTTCAGCCAGTTTCTCCTGCTGCCATTCAGAGTCACCAACATTCAGAGTTACATTGTTTGGCCTCGAACTGCCAGGCAACAATATGCAGTCCATGATGTGATCTATGTCCATGCATAATGTGATATCTAACTCTAAATATCCATCTCTAAATTTTATTGATCACGTTAAGGAAAGTCTCTTAATTGTACCCTCTCCAGAGGTCAAAGGTCAGCTACAGAACAGCAGATCTGAAGCTGATAAGGATTCAGTGCTTTGCTCAAAGACACTTCAGCATGCGTCACATATCTTAGAATAAGGGGTAGTTTTGCAGCTGCAGGGTGTTGAATTGGGTTTTTTCTTTACCCACAAATTGACCTTGCTGTCGCTGACACTGAAACAGATTGTAGGCATGAAAATCAGTTCAGACGGAACGTAAAGCACGTTTTCACATTCACTCAAATTTGATAGTGCAGTCTGTGTTTATTGTCTCCTAACAACCAATGTAGCGCCTGAACAGATGTTGCCCATACAGTAAGCTTTTTAACAATGTATACACTGACTTTGTGTGTGTGTGTGTGTGTGTGAGGAGTTTGCCTAAGTGTGGGGCAGCTCAGCCTCTGACTGATCTCAGAACTCATCAGAAACTCCAGTTCAGATTCCCTAGCATAAGCACAATAAAGTTTTTTTTGCTGAGGTTGAAACATTTTGTAACTCATGCTGACATGTGTTTGCCTGAATTCACAAAACCCTAGGTGAATCTGTATCACTTCATGTCTACTAGTGTCTTTCCACTGATTTTGTATACATGCCACGTCTAAAATTCTGTCTTTGCGGGATACCTGTACTGCATAGATTTCATTCTACACTGAAGAGAGGATCTGAAGGAAACCTTGTCACAGCATTTGTATGGTCTCTCCAGTTCTATCTCTAGTCCACTGCCATGGAGGGGATTGAATTAAAGGTTAATGATTAAAGGAAATTTTTGGATAATTCTCAATGACTTGTGGTGATGCAGAAAACATACAGTACAATACACATACATATTATGACATACAAGTGCATGGTATGTGTGCACATGCCTTTCTTATTTAGTTGGCATAACTCAAAGACATACATAGATTACTTTAAATCTAGTTTACATAATGGGATACAGAAGCAAAAAGTTTGTCATATAAGAATTAAGCACAAATGCCTTATCAGTTTGAAATCACGACCGGTACAATGTTGATATGCACACACATCTTAAAATGATTTGCTGCCTTATTACTATACAGTCAGTAATCTCTGCGTATGGTTACAGTAGATATAAGGAGCCGGCGTGTTTAGTAGGAAAGGAGGACAGACAGGAAGAAGGTTTGTTACAGAAGCGACATTAATCTATTCCTCTCGGCGCTCTTTGAAGAGCAGCGGCAGCTATGACAGGCTAAATGTTTCCAGAGATGTCACATGTCCACGAAATCTAAAAAGGCTCTTGCGAGCACTCGTCCTTTCATGTTTGATTGTGTGTTGGAGATCCTATGATAAACAGACGAGGGTGGTGGTTGGAGGGGAAAGGGGGTTGGGTGGAGAGGGGCTGTGGATGGGAACGTATATACTCCACCGCTCGGGCCTGCTTTGCCACCGGATCCAGATGCTTTTGCAAATTACCTCTTTGTCTACTTCAGAGGGGTTCAAAATGCAAGTCTTGAATTAAGATCCGGGGTCTCTCTTCAGACTTCTAGGATTGCAGGGTTATTGCGCTGAATCTGATTAATCTGGGGCGAACTATTCCATCCACCCCTGTCACTCGTGCACTTACTGGCCCTAAAAATGCATATCCACCCTCAGACAAACATTGAACAGATGCTGCAGGACTGCTGTGAACCATTAGGCATGTGAGATGTAGCTCATCAACGTCAAATCGGAGCACAACTGGGCAGAGCAGGTACATTTAACACCACATGTCCTCTGGAAGCCAAATACGTGCTTCCTGTGAGATTTGGAAATGACTTTAAATAACAAGTAGAAATGCTTGGTCATCACGCTGAAATATGTTGGCCGCACACACACACACACTCTCTCTTCCTGTCTGTCTCCATCTCTCTCCTCCTCATTCCTCCAAGGCTTTGTGTCCCTGTTTGTCAGTCCCGTCTCGCCGTCTTTTCCAGCGCTGCTTAAGTGTTTTGTGTCTCAACACTCTGTTAGAGAGTCATAAAATTCTTGTGGAGAAAACAGAGCACTTCCAGCTGAACTCCGGAGAAGAGGCAGTAAAGAGAATGTAAACCGAAGCAAAGAAACTGAATGGAAAGGGAGGGAAAAAAAATTAAGCTCTCATAAAAATAAAATAATAAAAATACCAGAACAGTAGTGAAACATCTTTTCAGCGTTTTTTTGAATAAAACCTCTTAACAAGCGAGTGCATTGATGGATACAGTTTCATGACAGAGTACCATTCACTTGTCTGTGACTGCATTGAAATTGCACTAGTGCTTCCCCACAGCCTACAATCAATAGCTTATGCATGAAAGCTCCAGAAGTGACATGGAATATGAATAACATCTACAAGTGTCTTGTCTTTCTCTGTTTGCAAAACAAAAACATCGGAGCTCTCTGCATGAAACTTTAACCTCCGGGGACATGAGACTGCCTCCCATTACATTTCACTTATGTAGAAATAGCACTCTGGCATGCACAGATAGAAAGCACACAGATGCAAAGCATTTGCACACATAATCCTCCACCTCTGGGGAAGTTGGTGGCAGTCTTCTCATGGTCTGAGGATGGTGCGGTCACAGATCTCCTGGTGAGTTTGGTATGAGCCATTAGGAAGGGAGGAAGGAGGAGGAGGAGGACAAGGAGGAGGAGGAGGAGGAGGAGGAGGAGGAGGGCATTCCTGATTTCCAGCCAGGCTGATCGGCAAAAGCCTGCTCCTCACCTGTCCCACAGAGGCAATGCTCTCTGCAGCCAGCAGGGTGCCCTGTGACTGGCACATCTCGTTAGCGTGGGGAGGAGGGGACAAGCGAGGGTGAAATTGAGAAAATGAGGTTGGGAAAGCAGGGTTAGTTTGTTCTGAAGCCTGCAGCCTGTTTGCTTTGGTTTAAATCAGGGGAGGAGCGGAATAAATGCATCATTTCAATACATTTAACAGAGCAAAGTGACTGAAGAACCATAACTCATCAACAAAAGCCACGTGAGAGCGTTCCTTCCTGCACTGACCAGCAATTTGAAACATAAAAGAACTCTCTTCCGGGTTAAAACCTTAACCCATAATTCATGCCATGTTTAACCCGTGATGTACAGTGCTTCCTGTCCCTGGGTGGGATCAGAAATTCTGAACAAGGGCTCAGTCCAGTTGTTGTGTTCTTACACATAAATAAACCGAACTGACAGGCAGCAACACAACAACCATTTCATTGAACCCTTGTGTGTAGTTGATTTTTGTTTTACTTCCTCAATGTTTGGTTCACACAGAAATAAATGGTAAAAATAAGCATAATAGTTTAACAATTATTACAGTTGTAATTTTTTTCTACAATATGTATATAATTTTCCTTTCCTCGGACTAAAAACCAATATGTAGAAAAGTATTGAGATACAGTTTTTGGATGTTTAATAAAGATGAAATGTCACATGTGAATGAACATAATTATAATTAAAGCATTGTTACAAGGCAAAATAAGTAATGGTTATGCTTTATAAGTTATGTACATGTATGAAGAAATATCTATTGCTTGCATTCACAGACAAGGAAACGTTATCCTCCACAGTGGTATTGTATCAAACTGTTATAATAACATAAATCTAAATAGATTTATTTGGGCTTTTGTGCTGCATAAAAAAATAAAACCAATAGCACATGTGGAGAACATGATCCATTGTATTTTTCCATGTTTTACAGCTGATCCCAAGCAGAATTACGTAATGTTACGTTCTGTAGCTTCAGTCAGATCAAAATCAGGTCTATTAACAACTCTCATACAATTAGGAAAAGTCATGAAGCATCAAGGTGATGAAACAATGTTAAGTTTGTTTTTTGAGATGTTAAAGATGGCTCAATAAAATGAATTCTATCAGTACAACAGATATAATATGCTGCTTTTGGCATTTGTAACCTGTGGAAAGATGCACTGTAAGCTTCCATTTTTGCTATCCATCTAATTTCTATACCTGATTTTTCATAGGGTCACCAAAAGATTGGATTTATTGGGCACGAAGCAGAGACACACAAAGCTTTGAGTTCACCTGCATATGTCCGGACTGTGGGAACCGGATCACCTGCAGGAAATCCTCACAAACACAGACAACACATGCAGACTCCACACAGACAGCACCAGCGCTGAGTTTCAAACTGTCCCCTCAAAAATATTCTCCCCACTGCATAATGTAATGGTTTGTCCTTGTCTGAAGACGAGAGCCCCCTGATAGCAATAATATACAGTCAGCCATGACTCTTTGGCTTGAGTTCCTGGATGCAAACTGAACTTGAGTGCATCTGTGCACAGTAAACTTTTCTGTTTTCTGTTTAGTCTGGCCGCAACATTCTACCAAAAGATTTTGAAACTTGCCTCTTTAGAAAAAAAAGAAAAAAGCACTTCCCTTGGAGTGGGAACCTCATCCAAAAGCTGGTTGAGAATGTAGAGAAAAGTGCAGAATGAAATAGCGAAGAAAGGCATTGCATCTATTAATTTGTGTCAATAAATGCATGAATTTACAGACATGTCAATTTTATGAGCCTCCGGCCAGAGTGCCAACACTTTCCACTAACAGCGAGTTGGCCAAATAAAATGGCTCAACTGTTTATGATTGACTGCTCACAGGAACAACAGTTAAAGTTTGGCATACTGTGTCTGCCTACCTAAAGCAATTTTTATAGTGTGTGTGCATACGTGTGTGTGTGTGTGCGTGTGTGTGTGTGTGTGTGTGTGTGCACATTTAATACCATTTTGAACATCTGCTCAGAATGACAGATTCAGTTTAACATATACAACACAGATGCACGTCTCCATGCATTATTCAGATTTCACTTCTCAAAATGAAACAACTTATCATTAAACCCTGAGATCTGTGTTTGTAGAGAAAATTACATGAGCTATTTGAAATCGATAACAGAGCCCCCCACCCCCCCGGCCCTGCGCAGAAACGAGCGGGACTGTTGTGGTCGGCTGTTTGCTGATTTATTGCCCTTATATACTACTGTGTGTACTTAACTTGCCTTGGAAAACATGTGGATAGACGTTACAGCTCCTCTCTTTTTTTCCCTCTCACACAGACCACATTGTGCTCTTCACCAATCATATCACGGGCTTTGCGATGTCATTTGCGGTGGGAACCCTTGTAGGAGGGCCCGAAGTGAGGGTGGGTGGGGTGGCTGGGAGTTAGTTCTTAGCCAGACACTAGGCTGAATAAATAAACCCGGAAACATTAAAAGGCCTTTTCCCCTTCACCTTTGAACTTGTGCATTAGATTGTGTAAACATACATTGAGACGTTTAGACACAGCTTGTCCTGACACTGTGCTACACACTCCGACGGTTCTTCCTCCTCTGCAACTGCAGATCTGGCCTCTGGTTTGTCTGCGTGGGAGTGATCAGGAATAAAGGCAATAGCAAGTATTTAAGGGAGGAAAAGTGGGATTTTCTTTGCACCTTTTTGTCAAATGAGAATCTATTACACAGCAGTGATTCCCAACCTTTTTGGCTTGTGACCACTTCAAATAAAACAATATCTACTTTGCAGCCCCTCGTCACCAGTTGCATGTGCCATTTCACGCAACTTTTTTAAACTAAAAAAATGAATTTCCTTGCGTATTTGAGTAGTTTTAAAGTCTTTAAGGAAAAAAAAGCATTAGATAAGAAGATGAGGATTAGAAGAAAGTCTGAAAAAATAAGCATAACTTTGCTATCAACAAGAAAAATCATCAAGCTGGGAACCATAGCTACACTGTATCTATAGTATGAATTTCTGCATACAGTAAGTCATAAAAATCTAAATCTTATAAAGAGGTGTATGTCTAAATTGATTCTTAAAATCCAAGCTGTGTCTGCTTTCATTTTTTTTTTTTTTTCCTGAAGTCCTATTTCTTGGAACATAAAAGGACAATGCAGGTCACTTCACTTAAAAAAAGAAAAAAAAACCCAATTTATTTTAGGAAATACTGGATAATGGACTACACTGATTTTTGAATTATTTTTTATTAGAAACATGTTGTAACAGTGTCATTGCACTAGCAGATTTTTTTTTCTCTTGTTTTAAAAAATATGATTTTAAGGTTAAAACCCTGGTTGATTTGATGGCACCCGTGGTTAACAGGTGATAACAGCGAGTGTGGAAGAGCAGTTGGTGTGTCTGTTTACGGTGCACCCAAACACACTCACGTTTCATTAAGAAGTTGGTCAATAATATATTGTAACAGTGATCTGATTTCATGCTGTGATAGTGTGAATAGGTTTTTGACAAGGCACAGTAAAGGTGATGACCTTGCTGAAGATGTAAATGTAAATGATTAAATGTAAAGCATCAGCAGCTGGACATTAGCAGTAACTCCATACGACTTTGATACATCTGTAGAAAAGTGAAAAGTAAAGGCTGATATCAACGAGAAAATAATTCACTATCAGTGAAAACTGCTTTATAGAGAAGTAATTAGAGGTAATTACAGAATGTTGCAGAAAAAATGTAAAGATTAAATGACCAGATTAAAAGATTAATTTGCAATGTACAGACAGAAATACACATGCACAAGCTTGGATAAGATTTTAAAAACAATTTGATGAGGTGTCTTTGAGTTCCTTGTGGTCTCCCTTGAAATTGGTGAATGAACGCAGGCATTTCAGCAGTGCCATATTTAAGTAGACAGAGGATGAGGTTACCACTGTGTGCTTCTGAAGAACTACCTGGGTGGGCAGAGAGGAGAGGAGGTTGAAAACAGGCAGTCGACATGTGCACATTTACACATACGCTGAGCTAAAAGAGGAGAAGGGGACGAGAGCAGTAATGCAGGTCTGAGGTAAGAATGTTTTTGTCCCCAAAATATGGGATGAGTCCTTATAACAATGGAAACATAGTCCCCACTTTTTAAAAAGTACACTCTGAATGACCCAAATTAAGTTAATTATGCCACAGACAAGTAGCAGAAAGAAAACACACAAAGTCTTGTGGTGACAAAAAAAAAATTTCAATTAACTTGAAATTCCACATTTAAATAGTACCTGCTCTCACCACTCAAACCAAAAGATCATTTTCTCATTCATTTGTCCTCAGTGAATAATGTCTCCCTCATGCGTGCGTACAGTACGTGTCTGTGTGTGTGTGTGTGTTCGTGCCCGACGGTGTGTGTGTGTCAGCGTGTTTGTGTGCATATGACCCGCATTATCCTGCTTTACTTTGGTTACAGAGTCCTCTAGGTTTTTTGACTCAGGAGCTGGAGCCCTGAGGCAGACAGCAGGGGTTCCATACTTAGTTTCCTGTAAAAAATACCTCCGCACTCCACATCCTAATTAATGTGAAGGGCATGCCCAAGATCCCTATAAAATCATACAAGACTATACCAATTTCCGGGTAGCTTGCTCGCTACATGTGCTTCTTGTTCTTCAGCATAAGAGTTTCCTTCCCTGCAAACCCCATGAAGATTTATACACCACCACCACCACCAGCAGCAGCAGCAGCCCCCCCTCCTTCATTCTTCTCTTTTCTTGCATTTTCCCCCAGTGTGATTTGTACTTTATAACATGATACACAGAGATTAGACTTTCTGTCCCTTTTACTCTGAAATAAAACATGAAGATCTCATGAAAAGGGACCGTCAGGGCAACATGAGAAACACATGGCGTCCGCTGGTTGAATGAAGAACTGGCTTAAATCATTTGGTTTGGAAAGGAGTACAAAAGTTTGTGTGTGTGTGTTTCTCTGTATCTATGTGTGTGTGTGTGTGTTTGGGAACGTGTGATTGTGTCTGTGAGTTGGCGCTGAGGTATAGGAGGCCCTGAAAACAGACTTACTGAAAATTATAAAGAAACACAGACTGATTGCATGCACGGCTGCACCCCAACACTCAGAAGCAGTAACAAAGCCCTCTGTCTGAAATGTAACAGATCCCCCTAAACACACACACACACACACACACACCTACACACAAACACAGACGTGATCACTTACACAAAGCATGTGCACTATCCTTTATACCGTTATTGCCATGTTTTTTCTATGTACTATATCTGTTGTATGACTGTCAATAGATAATCTTTCATTTTTTGCGGTTCATCGTGGGCATGCTAATCAAAGAGTCCTATTTTCCCCCAGTCTAATAAACTAATAACATTCATATTGCATCAAGCATCCCTTGAATTGTATTTATCTTCCAAAATATTAACATTATTGGCCTCATATGCATAGCAAGGACACAAAACATTTGGCCACCTGCAATAAGCCAAAAATATTTTACATTTATATTGAGTAAGTCTAGATCCTCAATAAACTTTAAAGCTGCACGAGATAATTTCATACATATGTTTCCCTAATGCCATATTATCACGAACACATGAAGTCAAACACTGGAGATGCAACAGGATTAAATACATGTTGTAGTCTCCCACCCACCAAAAGTCACCCAGTGGCGTGACATAGGGGGACTGAAAATGGTTTGTCCTCATGTAAATGTCATATAGCATGCAAGAGTGGGGTCCAGTATCCCTTACAATTACATCCATTTTGGACCATTACACACCACCCAGTTCTAGCGTTCAGCAGTGCTGTGTGTGACCATGTGACAGGTCTGACTGTCCGGCAGTAGACTGGAGTTCATGTGGTGTTACAACATTTTTATTCATTGAAACTATGAACTTTCTCTTAACTTCCAAAAAAAATTGCTGCTATTGGATATAAAAAAGAATTGATTGCAATCTGGGGTTTTGCGGAACCGTCTGACATCAATATCCTCGTCTGAACATAGGACTGAGGAGTGACAATCCAACAACCAATTGAGTTTGTTTTCATTCCATCTTTAAACGCAACCACATTGTTTTCTACTCCACTCAATTATTCAATGGTGCTTTAAAAAGCTGGTTGCTGAGGTCAGTGGCCTCACTCTTTGCTTTGATATCTGGATCTTTGATAACTCTGGAAGTCAACTAAGTTGTCATGTACTGGTATAGTGTCAACTATAACTGTCCAGTTGGAGCAGAGTTTGTCAATCAAGCACTCAACACAAACACGCCTGAAAACTTCAGGCTTGTGAGAGGCAAGAGAAAGCCTTCCACTTTGAGTTCGAGGGTACCCTACCCGAGCCTGACAGGACCTGCCAGGACCCAATGAGTCAGGCCTGGTTTGGACAAAAACTTAGAAATACAGTTCGGGTTCAGGTCAGGTTTGGTCTATCCTATTTAGCAGCAGCAGCGAACCAAACTTTAGCTTTGCTGGAAGAACCATCGACCTGAGGAGGACGGTGCTGAAGCCTCTTCCTGCACGACAACTTCAAATAAACCTCGATGGTTGGATCATGTAAATAGTTCAGTTAACAATGGTTAGGGCTTCAGTTGAGTTCAAGAGTTCATGAAGATTAAGACCTGACAATCGTCAATGGTAAGACTCGAGTTTTATTATATTTGCGTCTGTTGATAAAATTGCATTGTATGTGTGTGTGTGTGTGTTAAAACAATCTATACCTATAGCCTGGATAAAACAATGCCTTTTGATTGTCATTTACAAGGTGCCCACATGTGTAATCAGAGTAAACAGACAAGCTGTAAACATGGAAACAACGCTTCAGTTTGCGTTGTCTGCATTAGGCTTGGGTCGGGTTTGGACATAAAAAAAAAACTGAATGCCTGTCGGGTTTGGGTCGGGGCTCTGTTACTATTCTCTAAGATTTGGGTTGTATTTGGACAGAAATATGCAGCCCGAGTCACACTCTATTTTGAATTTGTATATGAGGTGGGAAAGGTGATAAATTTCAAACCCATGATAACATGTATTACATGTGAAGTGTAATGTTATTGGACCTCAGTTTCCTCTTGATTGGGCTGGTGTTAATGATGTCTACAAACCAGTGTTGGATATTGCTCTTGTAATTCCTATAAAAATCTTGCCAAGTGCAGCTTTAAATATAAAACAACATGACTTTAAATGGTTTGCCTGGATGTTTCCAGGTTCCTCATCAAGGATCGAGCGTGGTAGTGACCAACATTCGCTCATGGCTTTTGCTTTTATGGCGGCCGGGATGAATCATCCCCGCTTGCTGAAGTCTTTTACACAGACCAGGTCCCAGCTCGAGGAATGTGTGTGAGTCACTGCCGCTCATCGGACAACTGTCTACGGCTCGCCTGCAGCTTCTCTCCTTGATCACTCCCCGGAGACTCATTCAATCAAACCCCCATATATTTTGTAATTAACTTTAACTGATGACTTTATGCAATAGTTGTGTTTTACTGTCTCCTTTAAATGCCATTTATCATCCTGTGGGTTTGGAGGTCCGAAAAGCGAGACCTTCCCCTCGGCTGAGCCAGTAAGGTCCGACTGAGCCCGTTCTGAGCCGTGACCCTGCTACCTGCCCCCTCCACACCGACCCCACCTTCCTTCTCTCTCTCTCAGGGTGTCTTATGACTGACCAAGACAGTTTTATTAGCCTCCGACCAACCCGGCAGGAAAGGGGGAGCTTTTGCGGGGTCTTAGAAAAGACGCTGGCAGTCGAGGAAACGACTGGCAGAAAACGAGGAGAGTTTCACTGAAAGAATGATGAGAGCGCGGAGGGAGGATTGATAAGCAAACTGCTGGGTGGGGGTGAAGGAGCTGCGAGGTCAGGGGACATGAGGAAACAGTGGCTTGAGTGAATGAGAGGAAAAGGTGGAGATGTGCCCCATAAAGTTGTTTTCAGCGTGGAAATAGTTTTAACACCTTGCTCAGCTGAAAGCAAGGTTAAAGTGTTTTACTTTTTTTTGATGCAAGCGCAATGTACTCATCGGAATATTTATTAGCTCTCAAAAACATTTATCTTCAATAAAGCAAATTCTGAATAAAACACCAAAGCATCAACAGGGATGTGAAGAATAAAAAAATATGTTCAGTGTGTGCCTGTTATTTCCATCAAAAAACAGAGCAGTCTTTACATGCCAATGCCATTCTTCACAGTTACATGAGCCAAACAATAACCGCCGCTGCCAAGCTGGCTGCTGCTTTTACCACTTTGTCCCCAGATGTCTGGGCAAGCGATGTGAGTCCCTGAATATCCTCCTTTATCCTCTTTCCTTTCCAGGTGCTACTGGAGGTCCCTAACACACACAAAAATCCCACCCGGGCCAGGCAACATATGCAGTCAGAGCGCTGACGAGTCTGTGCGCAGTCAAAGGTTAGATGTTCCAGAGGCCTTTAATCAAGAAATGTTCTCAATTTCCTCCCTCCGTGTTCCTCTGCTTGACCTCTGCTCCTCATGGCAAAGCTAGACGTGCACTGTAACACCCAAAACAACGCAACTCTTTAATCTTCTGCTCCTCATTAGAATTACTAATATGTCTGCAGCTGACGAAAGGTGTGTGACCGCATGCATGAGTGTGTGTGTGTGAGTGTGTGTGCATACACTTGCATGCATGCCTGTGCGTCTCCGTTTGGCCGAGTAGGGAGGGAATACTTGAATAACAGCCTAATAAATATCAGGGGTAGGTTTATTGGTTTTGAAGCATATTTGCCGTTTGTTGGGAAATACTAAACCGAGGAAGGTTCCTGGCAAAGTGGCAGGGTGGTGCTCTTTTCTGGGTTACGGAGAACGCAGAGGAAATCTACTCTGACATTAACAGGCTGCTATAGGAAGTGTTTTTGGATTAAATTAGCATGGCATGAGAGGTTGGCTGGTAAGAGCCAAGGGTGAGGGCACAAGTGTGAAGAAGGTTGGAGTTAAGGGGTCCAGAGGGACACTTTTTTCCTGGTTGATGGGCGAAGATGATACCAGAGCAGAGGATCAGATGGTGAAGGTCTTGGTGCAGCTGCAATCTCTGTAAGAGGTTTCATTATGCCCCGGGCAACAGGGTGCGTCACCAGTCACAGATGACAGAGCTGGAGGATGAATCATGGGATGGACGGACGCCGAGACTTGCCGGTTTTGAGATGCGGGGGAAACGTGGAGAGGGTTGGGGTATGGGTGGGGTGGTGCTTGTTGTTCCTTTAAAGCCTCTTTAAAACTCTTAAGTTCTGGCATCATGTAGGTGTTCGCCCAAGGGAGGATGTGTGATGGGTGAGGGCACAGATTCCTTTCTGCCAACAGTCAACTCTGCAGGAGACGTTGTTCTCCACCACAGTTTTAGTGTGTGTTGTAGAAAAACACCAAAGTTATTTGCCAGCCAATTGACAGCCAATTCTGTCCAGTGACCAACAATATAATGATGAGGATCATGTAGGGAACATGTGGCCTTTGACTACACTGTGGGAGAAAGCGGTGGTTCCCAAACTGGGGGTGAGGACCCTTCCAGGGAGTCACTAGATAAACCACTAGATAAACCTGACATTTATTTAAAACCTGATACTTTTTCCTCTTCAGGCCTCTTAAAGTTATTCAAGTACAAAAAAATCTGAGCAGAAAATCATCACTCCACACTGGAACTGCTCATTGACATAATGCAGCATATGATGGAGGAGACAATGCCTCATTTTAAGGGATCATAAGGCAGCAAATACAGTTCTTCATGTTGTACTTCATCTGACAATTCAACTGCTTTCAGTGCTTACACATCGATATTTCAGCCGTTCTCTTCTCTTCCATGTCAAATTGTAGTTTTCGGCTCTTACTCTAAACAGTTAACTCAACTGCTTTTAGTGATTCAAATTGACAACTTCCTACTTAACCTGGAATTTCACATGTTTTCAGCAATTGGACTTCAGTTGATTTATACTATTACAGCGCCTCAACTGACACCTCAGTTCTTTTCACTGCTTGCACTTCAACTGGCACTTCAGCTCCTTTTAGTGCTTGTACTACAACTTAAGTTGCATATCCCACACAACATGCTGCACTCAGAAAAATAACCTTTAAATGCATTTTAACTTGTTTACAGTGAGTGCAACTGAAACTTTCAGTATCTGCACACTTGAATTTACTTCAGAACTTCTACTAGAGAATTTACTTCCCTAGTTTTACCTTATTTCTCTCTCTGTGCAGTAGTGCAGCAGGGCCATATTGACTCTCTTTGGTGGTGCTTCAAGGACGCTGACATCAAAACTTAGAGATTTCAGCTGAATAAAAGCAATTATGAGCTATTTAGTCAGAAAAAAATGATGTTTCTAAAAGGATAATGTGAATTTGATTATTTTTCCGTTTAAATGTTAATCTTTGGCAGAATAATATATTGCAGTTCATTCTGCTCTCTTATGTTTGACACTAACACACTAAAAAATGTAAATTCCTCCAAAAGCCTTTAACAAGGATACTTTACTCCCACTGTTGCATACATTTCATGGACATTCCATACCCAGATGTTCGTACCTGCACAGTGCTGAGTCGCTCCTGTGACCAGGTGACTTCCTGACCTCCATAATTTATCGTCCTTTACATCCTGCAACTCGGAGAGAAACTTTCATTTTTTTCCCCTGAATTTTGAGAAGAAGGAGGGAAGTGAGTTTCAGCTCTTTGTCCTTGAAAGAGGGTCACAAAACCTGGAATGCACAGGAAGGAAGTCACAGAAGCAAGGCTATCTGTACTCACCCCCTTCCTTTACTCCCCTCCGCCTTTGTTTCCCGCTCCTTCTTTTTCTGATAAAGGGGAAAAGGGATGATGGAGCAATGAATAAGTAGAGCCCCGGGGTGGGGGTCTGTGCATATGAGTGCACATGTGTGTGTGCATGTATGTTGTGGGAGGGTTAAGCGTTTCAGAGGCGGCGGTCTCCCCTCCCGGGCTGTCTCTCATCACACCATTGACCCCCCAGGAAGCTTTAGATGTCCGTCTGGCTTCATAATTCTCTTATCGAGCTAATCTGGGAGATAAGGAAGGGGGAGTTGAAAGTGTAAACCCAGCACCGTGGCCCTGGAATCCAGTTGCAGCGGGTTCATTCTTTACCTGCCTGCCTTGGAGACTAGTTAACTTTATGTGCACTGTGCCCATGTCTGCATTGCACTGCACTGCACAGAGACTACCACAGCTTTTGTTTGTATGTGTGTGTGTGTTTATGTGCGGGTGTGTGTACACCTCCCAACCCCCCATGAACTGATATAGTTGCCCCCCACATGCAGGTCTGCTGGAGTATGATTGATCTGGGCAGAGGTAGTGGTCACATCCTGAACTGGAGTTGATTTCCTCTCCTCCCCAAATACAGACCTGGTGTTTATCATAGGCTCAGTGTCATGTTTGTATGTTTTTATAGATCAGTGCTGTTATAGGAGGCAGGAGGGTAGGAGGGTAGAGGAGGTGGGATCTGGTCTGAGAGGAGGAAGAGGAAAGGAAGAAAGAAAAAAGTCTGAAATCAGAGAGTGCTTTCCCTGGCTGTCTTTTCTTCTTCCAGGCATAAATCTCCAGCCGGACGCAGCGGATGCAGTGATTCGGGGAAAGTGCTAATTAATTGACTGAAGTCGAAAAGTTTTTGATCAAACCAGCAAACTTGTTTAAGATGCTGTCACTGGTAGCAGATGTGCTGTTTGTTTAAAAGATGTATTCACTGCAAATATGGATCTAGTTTATATCAAATCATAATTCAATCCTGGGTCTTATTTTCCTAGTTTTAGACATTTACACATCTGTTATAGCTTTAGACATCCTTTCTATCATAATAGGTGTATATAATGATATATTAATGCCATCAAAATAACATTGTACTCACTAAGTGTGTCACTAAGATCAACACAGGAACATGGCAAACCCCCACATTTTGCAACAGAGTTTTCATGTGCAATGAGAGATTATTACCAACATTTCAAGGACTTAAAGGAGGAGCTTCAAAGGTTTTATTTGTCGCACCCTGTACATAAAATGCAAATGCAATGTGGCAGCTCTTAAGACTACTGTAATTTTTTTTAAGTGAAATAAAAAAGATTAAAAAAATATATAATATAATAAAAATAAAAAATGAAAAAAATATATAAAAAGATAGAACCATATGGGGAATTATGAAAAAGTATATGTAAAAATATGCAGGGCATTGCAAAAGCATTCACTTTAGTGATTGAAATACTGTCCCTCACTACGACAGTGAGACCCAAACAGTAAAAAACTGGAATCCTCCTTTCATTTGTGGCGTCTTCTCAGTCCACGTGGGCTGCTTGGGCACTCTTGTATGCATTACTCGATAAAAGAATCAACATCATCATATCAGACAGTCACTGGCTACCACCTTATGATAGCAAGTGAGGTAGCAGCGGTGATACTGGTGGAAGTTGAATTTGAAGCGACAGTATGATAGCGATAGTAGCATCTGTAATGTAGTTGTAATAGATGTTGTCCACTTTAAAATGGAAACTATTGTGGGGTAACCCCCTATTTTTGATCATCCTGAAACATGCCCTCACTTCACCCAGTCTGTATGACTGCAGGCTGTTCACTGTTTTCCTCTATACATGCTTCACACTCTTCCTGCACTCTGTGTAATTTGCCAGAGTAGTTTCCTGTACTTCACCGTTCTGAATCACTGGCTGGCTGCTCCGCCAACAGCAGGATGACGTGGTTTCAATAATAGATGGCTTCTTTTTGGGTAATTAATAATCAAAGGTGTAATTTAGATGCCCCGGGTTTACGGGGCTCTTAATACAGTTTCGTACTCCCTCTGGCAATGTGACTCATGCTCCGAACACGTTTTTGGTTTGTATCATTCTGTTGTATGTAAGTTCAATTTAACTGTGGTATTCTCTCTTGAGAATGATGGAGATAAGCATTTTATTCCCTAGAGGCTAAACCCTTATACTATTTTCTGTGGCGTAAATGCAGGATGCAGCGTGTGTAAAATATGAGGAAAAACACCTCCTGAACACCTCATGATTGACTGATGACATTTTGAACTCTCTCGCCGCATCTGTCCCATGCCTTCTTCTTCCTGTGCAGTGTCTTTTGGCCGAGCTTTAGATTATAGAGCAGGCCGGCTGGAGCTTCTCAGGGATATCACAGGAATTGAGTGATCGCATGGCATGACAAGATCCTGCCCTCTAATTATCCTCCGCCAATGTTTGCCGCGGCAGTTATTTTTCCTGTCTTTGTTTTCTTTCTATACATTTTTTTCCCCTCTCCTTGCTGTGTTGTCACTGTCTCGCCCCTTTCATCTGTGTCCTCAGCTGATTGTGGGATGGTGTCAATTGGAGGGTAGAGTGTGTTCAATGACCAAATGACATGCCATCACTTACACGCCACTCTCTTCTTCGTGTAATGACTCTTCGAACCTTTAGCCACGTCCCCAGAGGCAAAGCAGACTGGCTGTACCTTCATTCCTGACGCTAGTTAATCTCTGTGATTCATATCTGACAAGTCAAAGCATAAGTGCTCACCTTTGAACTACAGTAAATGCTACAAGGATTGAGTTGTAATTTACTGGGCAATGCCTTAGAGACTATTTTTATTTATAGCTGCATGAGCAGAGTTAATTTTTATTTTGCTATTTTAACAAAATTGAACAAAGCTGAATTATTCAAAAACTACATCTAGTCTCACATTCACTTTGCTCACAGTTGCTCACTGTCCTCTGACATAAGCTCAGAGGAAAATAGTAAAAGAAAAAATTGAAATGTCACTATTTAAAGACACCGATGTTATCATTTTATTTCATTGCAGAATAAATAAGTGATACTTAAAGTTTAAAAAAAAAACAAAAAACCAAAACTTATCTTATACCTCACTTAGCCCTAATGGTTTTGTTTTTTCAAATTTAAAACATTTTTATTGTTAATTCTGGAATTGCATGATTTTCCCATCAGGACTAGCAGCTGAATTTGGTCGATGTTGTACATTACAATGAAACTACTTCACATCAGGTTGTTTCTTGTCTTGTTGTAGATCATAGTCAACTTACCAAGCATTCACCTTTTGGTTATTCCTGATACTCTTGTCCACTGTATGGTTCAGGCCTTGTAACCATGTACAGTTTGTTTCCTCAGGTATTTCTGTGTTTGATGCTGTAAGTTACTCTGGGAGTAAGTATTTCCTGAAAAATGAATACCTCATTAGAGTTATGTTTGCATTTATCTCACCATCTTTAGAAGGCTGTATTGACCCCATGCCAAAAATGTGAAACCCCACCTGAGTACACTACCTGTGGCGGGCATTATTTTCACTGAACTATGCACTATAACAATCTAATGAATTCATGTCTAATACCCAAAATGTTTATTATGGATGTTTTCCCCCAATACTCACTTAATCAGGAATAATGTGATTCACGTCAGCCATATGTTTCTCATGAAGTTGAATCTTGAGGAATGTGGACTTTGGTGAGAAGCTGCTATGATTTGTGAGGTGTGTGTGGTGGATGGACAACAGGGGGATGGGATCCTGCGGGGGGATTTTCCCCTCTGTACATCTACGATGCTCGCAACCTGTTTACCTACAGCAGGTCTTTTTCACAGTTTTACACCTACTTACTTAGCCATGTGTTTTAAATGGAGTGTACGTCTATGTCCTTGTTTGTGCACAAGCATGCATGCAGTATTTGCTCTTGGCAGCCACAATGTATATGGCCAAATATCTACACGTTTCCCAGGCTTTCAGGCCAAGCCTAGTCCCCACAGTGCGACCCCTGACACATGGGTCCCAGCCCATTTTGAGCTCATATAGGATGAGGCAATGCAGGACCTGGGGAGGTTAGCAGTAAGCAGACACTCGTCGAAGCAAGGACAGACTCTCTCTCTCCCTTTCTGTCTGCTTGTCTCTCTCTCTTCCTTTTCTGTCTTTCGCACAGACAGACGGGGGGGAATGCTTTGCCTCGCTGACAGAGTTAGTTGGATTGGGACCCTGCCCTCCACTTCCATCTCTCCCAGATGGTCAACACTTTGGACCACACAGAGAGAGAGGGAGAGAAGAGAGAGAGAGAGAGAGAGAAAGACAGACAGAGAGAGAGAGGGAGAGGGTGCGATTGAGAGAAGGAGCGGTGGTTGAGTAGTGGTGATGATGAGACCTTGCCTGCTTGCCACACGCCTCATTCAACTCCAAATCAGAGCCTGGACTGCCGCGGCCCTCTGAGCTGCAGGGACGTCTCTGTTAAAGTCTCTCTGATGCTAATGGCTTCCCCAGGTCCACAGCTGAGCTGCAGGGACAGTCTGAGACTCGGCTGAAGTAGGACAGAGCATCCAGAGTAAAAGAAGAGTGGAATAAAAGTGTTTAACATTTTTGTTCTCTGCTAATAAAGTTTGCTTATTTAAAGTTGTCCAGCAAACTAAAGCACAATAGCTAAAAGGACAAAAAAAGAATACATTCCCTCATATTTTACAACAGCCTTAGACGCTGCTGCCTTACAGACTCACAGGATCTGCAGCAGGGATGGAGACTTGTACAGTGGAGTGCTAACAGTCTGTGGGTTTTCATTCCGACCAAACACTCCACCTGCTAATTTTACTGATTGGCGCTCTTTCAAGTCAAGGGAAGAAACTGACCTGCTGAGGTGATTGAGTTGGAATGAAAACCTGCAGACTGTTGGCCCTCAGTGGCTATGAACTACACTATGTCCATGCATACCACGCATTACAAGTGAGTGGCTTATATAACCTTATGTAAAAACACCTGGGTGCTTTAATGTAATGATCAGGAAGGAATGCAAACCACACATTTTCTTTCTTTTTAGTCTGTTTTCTCCGTATTTCCCAAAATTGTTTTTCTGGTTGTCTGGATTCCTTTGGCTTTGACTCATGGAGGCAAATGCAACACGAGATAAGATGCATAAGTGTTATGGATCTGTTGTCCAGATCTAATCTAAATAGTGTTGATTAGGTTGTCAGGGTGGAGATGATGCCCCCCCCCATCTGCAGATTACCGAGTGAAATGCCTATGATATGAAACATATTTAGTTTTTCTGTTGCACATAAATAGTGAAGATTATGACGTCAGATCATTTCTACCAGCCTTGTATTCTTGATCATGTTTGGGATAAAGCACAAACACTTTGTGGGAGCATGAAGAGGTGCACCCTGCAAAAATTAGCTGCCAAGCTCTACCAGTAGCATCGTGTCCGCTGGGTCTTTTTCACAGCAGACGTTTTGAAATGCCATAGCAGGAAAAAAGCAAGTGCGTGCATTGCAAATATGAACCCATCACTGAATGAATGCGTGTGTGAGTGTGAGCCAGACAGATTTTACACAGTCTGTATGATATTGTTGTAAGTCAGGTTGTATAATCTGCCTGAAATCTGCCTTAATTTCATCATTTGATTTCATTTGATTGGATTTTTTTTTTAAACGTGAGTCCAACAAGTCTGATGAGTCTTGGTTAATAGTCGACCATGAACGCACTGTAACAGAGACATAGACACAGCAAATAAGGTCACTTAGAGAATGGTGTTGGTCTAATATAGACATAAGAGACTTATCAATGTACCACAATGCAGCTGATGAATGAAGGTGAGTGAAACTTTAATCATTTCACATGTGGCTGAATATACGTTTGTTTAGTGTTGCATAGGTGTATAGTCTCTATTCCTTACCTCGGGCATGACTGGCTCACAGGTTGGACACCGTCCTCGGTCTCGGTCCAGCTCTGTGACTGAAGTCAGAGCCCGACTCTGTTCCCTGTAGGTACAGAGCGGCGGGAGGGATAGACACATACGTGTGCGTGTGTGTCTCGAGCTTCACGGAAGATTCCAGAGACCCCACCCTTTGACTAAAATGTCACAATTATTGCAAGTGCAGCCTGGATCATATCACACGGTTCGTTTGTAATTGTTTAAGAGTAAAGCAACCTCAGTTTCTGAAGAGCTCAGTCAGGAGGGGCCGTACAGAGAAGCTTTAGTTATTTCTCAGCCGTCTTGTTGAAATCCATGACCCTGCGCATTATTCCACGTCTATGTTCATTACAACAGGAGATAAATACCACCAGCCTAATTGCAACAGAGATAATAAAGGAGAATTCCTTCTCTATTCTGTAATATCTTCTCCCACAGACGAGGATATAAGATCTCATGGCCTTACCTTTAGGATCTCTGTACATCTGTCCCGTCACCCCCCTCCCCCCAAACCATATTATATGCTCCTCATTGACCCAAGAGGATCAGGGATCTGCTCTTAATCACATGTCCCTCTTTATAAGCTCCTTGTCTTATTAAAGCACCTCATGGCTGAATTTAGGGGCTATAAATCATATTTTGTAATATAGGCGTACAGGGGGACCTTTGGCGAGGAGCGCAGTGGTGTGTGTGTCTTGATATGAAGCCGTCTCATTTTCAGCCCGGGGGGACCCCAGGACAGACTGAGACATGCACACACACAACCACATGTAGACACACACACAGAAGTATGTGTCATCAGGGGCTGAGAGAAGCCAATCCTCTGATCAAAGAGCTGCTGTCACTGGGAATTGAGTTTGTTTTACTGTGTCATCATTTGTAAGGTAGGCATTTCAGACATTATGATACAGCCTGTGTGTGTGTGTGTGTGTGTGTGTGTGTTGCTGTCATCATGAACATTAACGTTATTGAAATGTAATTTGATTCTGGAGATTTTCAGGTTTTAACATCAGTTGAAGGATTACATGTCAGTGACTTTCAGGCTTATGCAACCCTTTTTAAAGGGTCCATCCTCTAATGGTGAGTTTAATGTCAATCTAACTTTCTAACAATCAAACTTTGGCTCAATTGATGGAACAGGCTGCTGGTCATAAACACTGTCTAAATGTAACCAAACCTTAACCAAAGAAGAAGACCAAATAAATGGTACCATGAATTGTTTATGTAACATCATATGGGTAGTTTTGGATGGTTGTTCATTCTGGAGAACTGTATGGCAAAAAAAAACATGTGAAGAGAAAAACAGGAAAGCCAATCATTATATTTAAACACTCCATTTAAATACTTTCACATTCAATAGCCTACATGTAATATGCTACTCGGCTACTTCATCAAACTAAGTCCTCCTAACAAGCGCCTGTCAGTTTAGGAATGACGACTTCTAGAAAGCTGCTCATTGGGTGGCAACTAGTGGCACCATGGGAGTATTGGGGAATTACATTCTGTCAGCAGTTAGCCAAAGTAAGTGGTTTTGGTGAAGTTTAATGTGGAAGTGAGATCGAAAAGCCACCATTAAAAAAAAAAACAAGCTGTATGGCTGAGGAGAAAAGGGGGTTTCAGGAAAAATGAATCAACTCCTCAGGGGACAGCTGAATTGAGTGCTCAATGAATTTAATGTTAAATTCCACAATTCCAAGTTCATTGATTTTCCTCTGTAGCCCTCAATCACATGCTGGCTCCTTACATAGCACTCAGTCATCAAAACTTTGAGAACCCTTGTTTTAACCCAACACTGGCAATTTCACTGCATCTTGTCGATTGTCCTATATTATACAATGTTTTAATACATTCATTGTATATCGTATTGTTCAGTTATACTGGTTGTCCATGGGCAAGCCTTAAACTTAAACAGCATTTTTTTTTCATTTTTTAGGGCTTAGCAAGGCAGTAATTAATTCTCTAGCACATTTTTAATCTTCATTTTACAAGATTTGGAACAAAATAACAGCAGTAATGCACTAATACTGTCATAAGGCTTCAAAAAACTAATGCCAGTCCCATGCTAAGTGCACTTGTTGTGAACCTGTTATGGATTATGACAGGCAGGGACTAGAGAGAAGCTGGCTGGCCAAGGAGGGAGGGAGGGTTGGAGAGATGGACACTGTTGTAAATGTGGGATAGTTGACGTATGGTTAGCCTACTTTTCATTATTAGTACTCAGAGGGACGGTTCCCTTCCCACTGTGGTGATCCAGCCTCCTCTCTGTTTGCTTAGCCGAGTGGTTCCATATGGAAGAACACATCAGCGCAGCATCTGGCCCCGCAGCGAGAGGAGACAAACAGGTCTGAGGCAGGACATGTGTGTTCACAGCAACTAGCCACTACTGTATACACGTCCTCATGTCAGCTGTAAGACCTACAAGTGTTCTGTGTCAGGATCAGGCTCTACTTGCTTAGACGCATAAGGTGCTTCAGGAGAATCAGTTGATGTCATCTTTTAAAAATCATTTCAGACACACTCTTGGTGTGTCAAACAAAAAGGAACCACTGTGGGTTAAAGTGTTGTGCAAGGTCTGCTGAATGCTGAACGTCTGCCTGGTGTTACTTGGGAAATACTCTACAGGTTTAAAGTGCACTTATTAACACTTCTTTAGACAGGGAATGTTCCCCCGAAGTAAGGAAATGGTATTTTATTAAGCTCCTTATAGTACACAGAAACACACACATGCACCAGAAGGCAAAGGGCTCTCTGGAGAGAAAACACATTTAAACAATTATCAGGCTACCGTAAGTCCACGGTGCACAGAGACGCATCCTAAATTGCGGCACTTAAACAGCTCAAGAAAACGTGTTGATTACTGAAGAAAGGAACATGTTGAGCATGACATAAACAACAGCTCCAGGCTTCACTTCGGCTTTTCATATGGCGGGGCGTGAATGGAAAGTAGTTACTCATTGAAGGAGGTGTCTGCTGTTTGATGAAATCGAGGTGGGAACTCTGTTAGTTTGTTCGTTTGTCCGTCACATGTGGTCTCTCGCACGCTGCTGATCACATTTTAACAAAACCTGATGGGTGTATCTGTGGTTGATGCATCTTCATTCAAGTATCATTGTGTTCTAGCATTTTTGAAATGACACTGATTAAGGTAGATGTGCTCCATCAGTCAGGCATTTGTTGCTTGTCTGCCATGCATGGAGTAACTGAACAGAAAGACCTGCGTCACTATTTCATTTTGCCATTTGAAAATTTACATTCATGGGACCGAGGCTGCAAAAAAAATTCTTCTTTTAATTTTTTTTTTTACCTCAAACCAACACTAACTACATTTTGCAAAGATTTTGAGAAATAAAGTTCCAACTACATTTGAGTTTCAGTTTTTCCTGAATTTCAAAGAAATCCATTCACGACAAATGTCACAAATATGCACTATTTGTTACTGATTGGCTCAGAGAGACACTACAGTTATGTTAACCATTACCTCGTTTTAATCTTAACATATCTGTTTATGCTACAGATCAGATGCTATAGACACTGTAGTTTATGACCCCTTTAAGGTCAAAATACTGGACTTCAGTGGTGGAAGAAGTGCTCAGATCCTTTACTGCATAACTAAAGTTGTCAAATACAGTATGTAGGTACAAAGTACAGCACCACCTTTGAAAATGTAGAGACGTTGAAGCACTAAGTAGCATATAAAGCCCAGCCCAGTGCTTCAGTAAATGTACTTAGTTACATTCTTCCACTGCTATAATTGCTCCAGACATTTAAAAATATACTGGAAAATAGTTTGAATTTTTGACCAGAACAGTACCATCATATGTTTACTTTCAGTGTGGCCTCGAGCTGTCATCAGTGTGATACATGTATAAATCCAATGTGTTTGCGCAGCCCAACACAGCGAGGAGGATTATTACCAACAGTAGAACTCTCATCCTTCAACATCCAAACATTCCTCGTCCCGTGGAGACACAGCTTTGGGTGTTGGAGAGGAAGTTAAACAATGACTCACTTTACTGACAGACAAGAGCAAATCGATATCACATGTCAGGAAAAGTCTTCTTAGGAGCGTTCACCTGGATGGGTTTCTCCCCGAGTTAAAACACTTATGGTGAGAAATGAAATGGCCTCTAATTACATTTGCACTGATTATATTGTAGCGCTGAACATGCAGCTATTGTTTGCTTTAAATCAGGGACCTCCCCTGGTTTGCCCCCTGTTAGTTCCCCTTTCCTCGCCTCATGTGGGCCGCAGCTCCTCACCACCTCTGCAGTCTTTTCAGTGGAGGGGAGGGAAAGATGGGACTTTTTTTTCAGGAAGGGGGGGGTGAAGGCGAGGCAAGTGGGGGTGTAGATGTTGTTAACCCTTGTTTCACACCAGCTGCTCAATACGGGAGGGTCACAGTTCAGCCTGTTGCAAACTTAATATACCTCAGGTGTTCTTCATTTTTACACCACTCGCCCCCTTTAACTTGGACGTACACTGGCTGTACTGTGACCGTGTTTCTGTAACGGCATTTTGTTACAGCAGGGAGGCGGAACATGGACGGGGTCACTCAAAACAGGGAATTATTGTTGGAAGAAATGCTGCACAGTTAGTCAAAACCTATATCATGCATTTTATTCCTCTTACAAAATACCACGAGTTTCAAAACATAAAATAAGTCCTTTCTGAAATAAACTGACTGTGTAGCACAATAAATCTGTCACAGTCGCTGTAGTATCCATCATATGGCTATAATGCCACTACCTTACTGTAACTTCTTTTATGGAGCATAAATGTCTCAGCGCTGCCACAGGCCGTGCACAGTAGATGATAAACAAGCTTTCAACTCCAGGATCAAATTGTCAATCAAAATGTTCCTGCGCATAGCTCATATTTTGAGCCCGCTCTGCCTCGCCTCTGTGTTGCGCTGCTTAATTCACACTTACGTCAGTGTGATGAGGCAAAGGCAGGAACTTCTTGGCTCAAACGTCCGTCTGTCACTCAGAGGAAAAGAGAGCGTTTCTGCTTTTCTTAACGTCAAACCGCCGTGGTTAAAGAAACACACGGCTTACTACGCCTGCATCTAAAGCCTTTCGCGGTGGCTGTTATGGCTGTGGTGACGGAGCAGGAGGGACCTGGCTGAGGCAGTCTGGGAGGAGAGTCTGCGATCGTTGACCCTGGAGATACGGCCACCATTATCTCAACTCTAATTGTTGATTGATCTAGGAGGCCCTGGACAGGCGGGTTCCACAAGCTTTTTTTCCCATGCAGATTAAACCGTACTGCTTAAAGTTGTTTCAAACAACATGGCTGCTGGAGGGTCAGAGGGCAACCGCATACTAGTGGCTAATGGTAGCAAATAATGTCAATCATGCCAAATGAGCCACTGGTGAGACTCGCTCCTGCTTCTCGCTGGAATTTGAGGAATGATCTCACTGGGTGAAGACTGTTCTCGGGGACGGAGGCAAAAATCCTTTTATCTCTGAGCTTTGATATCTCTCTTTCTCTCTGTTTTTCTAAGAAATAAATGTTCCACATATGATCTCCATTTCTGACTTGTTTTACCCATCTATCTCTGTGTCCTTATGCCCCCTATATAAAACAGACAAAGATGGAGTGAGTCATGGTGTCAGGCTGTCTTTTATTAATGCCTTATGCAGCGGTGTTAGTGGATGATGAATCGTATGTCATATAATGGCTGTGCTTCAAACACACGAGGGCTTTCTTCTCACCTGTGATGTCCTGTTTGTCCTCTCAGAGAGTGAACATGTGTAATACAGTGTCTGGTGCAGCTCATCCAAACACTTCAGCTGTGAGAATAATCAGCAGCAGAGGAACTCTTGCAGGATGTTTTTAGCCAAGTTGTCAGTGTGGCTCCGCGCCATGAAATTTGGTACTGACATTCATCTTCCCAGTTGTTCCCTGACTGTAATCACTTTGGTGATCCTGTTTTTTCATCTAGTGCCATCATCAGGTTAAAAATCGTCTGCGCATCATTTTGTTAACATTGTCATTGCGAGCATGTTAGTATGCTGTGGTAAGCATGTAGCTGAAAGCATCACTGTGGCTTAGTACATCCTCACAGAGCTGCTAACATGGCTGTAGAATCTTTTTTGGTCCCATTTTAGATGCTAAACAGTCAAATTGCCCGTGTCCTTATTTACTATAGGACTGCACCAATGCAGCGTGAATGTTAAAAATTCTTTATGGAAAATCAGCAAAAGAAAAGTCAAAGCTCATTGGGGGTATTGAGATAAACAGCTGGAGGCATTAATTAAGAGGTACCATTAAAACATTGTGCACCTGATTTATTACCACAGACTGCTGCAGAGAAAATTGCATTTAAAGTTTAACATCTGAGTATTTGTTAAATACGCTGTGCTGGGTTGAAATGGAAAGAGACAGAAAAGGAAAAACACAAAAATAAAATTTCATTTTTAATTTAGTTACTTGACCGGAGCTTCTCGTTCAGCACCACAAGACAAGACAAAAGGGCAGCAACGCAGCAACCTGTTATTCATTTGATCTGTTTACAGAAACAATCTCATTAAAGGTTTACCATATATCTCCAACACTGACTTTTCAAAACTTTCTTCAATCACTATATCAATCAACTCAATATATATTATATATTTATTGGTAGCTGTCAGTATAGAGATGTTGAAAACATAGGGAAAGAGAGCTATGTGACTTCCAGCAAAGGTCCCCTGGTCGGGTATATGAGGTATGTGCTTCAACACTGCCAGGACCGACCAATCACTGATGCCTTTGTTGAGCTGAAGACATTAGAAGATGCACTTGCAATTCCAAAAGTGTCTTCTCTTCAACCAGTAATTGAGGTTCAGCAGCAGAAATTTTTTTTTTTCTATCCAGACATGTCAAAACATCCTGGCATCAGATCTTATTTAGCTGCACTTTATGCAGATCAGGTGAACTGTTGCTGGGGACGTTCATATTTTAAGTCATAGTTTGCTAAAAATTGTAGTGAAGCAAATGCACATTAGCGCAGTAAATATCTCCCTGTAGCCTTGTTTCTATTTTTGCAAATCTGAACACTGTGAGACCACAGAATTCAAACTATAACTTTAAGAGTTTAAATAATGGGAAGAAAAGTAATTTCTGTATTTATGATTTCTGTTTGTGTCCCACTGGGCTTCAGTGAAGGGCTCATAAATCTAAGAGAGATTATCCTGTTTTCCTTTCGACCCCTCACACCGATCTTTGTAGCCCCTTCGCTCACTGCTCCCGTACCTTCTCTATCACCTCATCTTTCTGGCCTGAGCTTGCACATGTGGAGCCATGTTCTCTCTTTCCAGGAGCTTCCTTCTTACTCGCTTCACCCCCTCCCCTCCCTGCTGCTCTGGTGGTGAAGGACCCAGACTAGACCAAGCTGGGCCGAGCCAGACCTGCTCCACGATAGGTCCGGGTGCACGATGATGTAGAGTCGGGCCAACTGGGAGTGAAGGCTCATGAGCCGTAATCCACACAGAGATGTCAGAGAGCACGTCCCACATTCCCACAGTTCAGCAGCGCTCACCCCAGGTCTCTGCCACTGCTACAACACCCCACTCCTCACCTCTCACCCACCCAACCTCCTCCGTGATCTCTCCCCTCGACTGCCTGAGGCCGCATGACTGCAGGGGGGGAACAGCACCGAGGGTTAGGGTGTGGGGGGCTGCGGAGGTTTGCTTTCAGATTTACATCTGTCCCTTAAGAGAGATCAATAACCTTTTATGTGGAAACTGTCAGAGCTCCATGACCTCATATTTCAACCTCGATATTGTCCGGTGCCATTTTGTCACATTACAAAAAGACTTGATAACACTCCCAGTGGAAGGCAGCACATTACTTTCTGACAGGTGACGTGTGTCTGCAGGTGTGTGTGCTGGGAGGAAAGTGTGTGTTAAGGAGGTGGCAAGTAAAAGAGGCTGAAGGCAGGGATGTGGTCTTTCAGAAGGAGAGCTCAGTAAAAATTCCTCTGGGGAAAACGCACACATGCCACTCTGTGTTTTAGCAGTTTTATGGCCCGACTTTAGCGCCGCGCTGCATGAGAGAGATTGATGTACCTCTCAGCAAGGACAATGTGTTGTATGACTGTCCGTGTCAGGGAGGCTGGTTAGTGCACAGCAGCTGCCCCAGTGTGTGTGTGTCTGCTACACAGTACAGCAGATGCAATAGAGCAATATGAAATGCACAAATGCATCTTCCAAATAATTAATACATTACTTTGAACTTAAATGTGTATTCTTTATCTATATGAATCACAATACAAGTGGAGAACTACACTCATTACACTGGCGTCATGTAAGCTACTGTTGCAAATATCAGAGATGCATTAGTGGCAGAGGTGCTAACTAAAAAAATACTCCATTACATATAAAGACATTGAAAATGATTCGTAAAGCTGCATTGATTTATTTTTTATCAACTGGGGGCAGCACAAAAAGCTGGAAACACAATACTGAAATATTGTTACCATAAAGAGTTAGCCACAGTTCAGATTCAAACAAGCAGCAGACAGGAAGGAAAAATTAGAATTAATTTGGTGTCCTGTTTCTGGCCACCAGACGAATATTCTAAAATTCTTTTTTTTTTTTTTTTGGTGAAAAGCAGAAAACAGGTTGATGAGAGTAGAGAACCAAAAGAGTAATGTTGTGGGTAAAACCAAAACAGTGAGTTGAAAGATGGTAAAATGCTGAGCTGAGAAGAGCTGCAGAGTTGGATGACAATTCTTTGGGGGGATTGTCACTACAAGCAACCAGTGGTAGAATTAATATTACATTTACTCCAGTACTGTACTTTAAGTACAAATTTGAGGTATTTCTACTACCAGTATTTTGATGACATCTACTTGGCTACATGTCAGAGGATTCAGAACTTTTACTCCACTACATTTATTGTAACTTAATAATAACTTTTTCAGTTAGTTATTATTTCAATCTTTGCAGATTGAGTTTATTAATGCATAATATAATCAATGAATAAATGCTGATGTATTTTGATAGATTACTGTAAGCTACTCAGTAATCAGTTGAAATCAGACCCACCTTTGCTGACTGCAACAATAAATTGATGGTCACATATTAATTGTGGTACTGTTACTTTTATTTAAGTAAAAAGTATTTCTTGGACCACTGCAAGCGACCTGTTTCACATTACATGTAATCATTTTATCCATTATGAATTAGAGCAGCTTATTTAACTATTGGCAACAAATGCTGCTTTTGAAAACTACATATTATGCAGAATAGCTACTTTTAGAGTGATATATTATTTTGCATTATATTATTGGGTTATTACTGATGCACTAACATCAGCAGCATAAGCTGTATTTTAATGTTGTAGTTTGTATCTTTCATATATTTATATAAAATGACCATGTTTTTCCTGTACAGTAAAATCATAACTTCAAAAATAACCAACTTTACTTTTCAAAATAAGTGTAGTGGATAAAAAGTACTAAATACTTCTTCAAAATGTAGTGCATTAGAAGTATAATAGACCCTCCACTAAAAACACTTAATAAACATATCTAGCAGCTCCTTTAAATGTTGCTGATGTACAGCACTTTACAAAATGTCTTTAGTGACTTCCCACCACTGCAGAGATTTATAACGCCAGCTTTCATGTGCCCTTGTCCTCCCTGAAGTTCAGCCTCGTCTTTTAACTTTCTCAAACTATCCCTCTTTGTTCTAAATGACAGACAAGAACTATATCACGGTAAACCACAATGACACTCAAAAGCAAGTATTTTTACAACCTGCAAGCATCAGTGACCAAATCTAAAAGATTGGTTAATTCCGCTGTTGACCTGATTAGGAGCCGGTGGATGTGTCTACGAGAGGCAGCCGAGCCTTTTCAACTCAGCAAGGTGCCGGGGAGAGAGAGTAATGAGCTTTAAGCTGCGCTGCTATGCCTCTCCCTGCCTTTGCTTCGCCACCCTTCAAGTCCAAGCTTATTTTGAAGAGCAGGCTCAAAGCTATAAACCCTCGTAGTAAGTTTTGGGTTCACTTTGCCAAGTGACTCTGAGGGAACTTGTGGACTTTTTTTTTTCCCCCTCTTGTTCTGTTTTAAGAAGGAAATCTTTTGTTGTTTTTTCTGAGTCCCGTCAGCGCTGAAGAAGCCAACATTAGAAATTGAGGGATAAAACTCAGGTTGAAACAGGTCACAGGGCTTTTATTCAATGTTGAGTCCTTACCATCCTTCATTCTGTCCACATGGGTGTCATAAGTACAAATATGTGTGGCAGTATGTTTATCCATGTGTTTTATGCATATGGGGGAGCTTTCCCTGTGTTTTGTATGCGTGCGATGGTGACAGGACTCGCTAAAATCACAAACACAACCAGCTCCCTGCCTCGCTCGCCAAACGCGTTCCAAGGAGCCAACAAAACAATTGGGTTCAGTTGAATTTGTCACTCCAAATTGACCCTAAAAACAATTAAGTCATAGGGACCATTAACTATGTATTACCATCATAAAACATGTTCCTGCACTAGAAAAAGAAAAGGGGGTAAAACCGTGGTCACAGGAAATGAGGTAATAAGGACTGCACAGCTAGTCAACCTGTCTTGCCGCTGCACTGCCTCGCTGACCTGAGGGGAGCCAGATGAACTTTTTTTTCGAGGTGGGGAAAGGAAAGGGAAGGGTGGCTTGGAGGGGCGAAGGGGTGGCGGGTCAGTGGGTGGGGGGCGAGCAGGGGGATTTGAGCAAAGCACGCTCTCTAATCTTGCACTCAGCCAAGCGATCTCATGATGCAGGAGGCTTAGCCACTGCAGTGAAAGCAATCTAATGGCCAATGAGTAATCAACACTATTGCCTGTCTCGACTAATATCCCCACGGCCTAGTCCGCTGAAGCAGGGAAAGTTCTCCGTGCAGGCCCCCGCTTCACAGAAGGAAGGGGAGGGGGAAGAATGAGTGCGAGACACACAAAATAGAGACATAAGTATGCATTTGATTTACTTTTGGATGCGGCAAAGACTTCCTCTCCGACCATCAGGAGTAACATTTGTTTGGGAGACTCTGAGGAATTTAAAAGCTGTCACATGGTTGATTCATTCCCATAAAGCAGTGTGTTTTGCATGCTCAAAGCCCCTTTCCCAGCTCGCTTAAGAATTTCAGCATAACCTGTATGACTATAATCAAGGGATCAACTGAAGGATAACAGAGAACATAATTCTTCAAGTCTCCTCTGAGCAAAAAAGCAAAACATGCACCGTGTCCACGTCTGGTTTTAAAAAGTCCTCTTCATTGTTTTTGGATTACAGGCCCTGATTTTTCAGCTGTCCTGGCATGGCGCGCCGTGCGTGGCATGAGGGAGCACCGCTGAATCAGATGGAGTAATGAGAGAGAGGGGCTTGTTTGATTAGATTTATGGAATGCATTAAACAGCTTTTATTTAGCTGGAAGGGTTAGGTGGGCCTGGCAGCTGCGAAAGAACTCGTCTCCCCAGTTGTAATTTAACATGCCAGCCCCACCCCTTCCACAGTGATGGTTGGATCCACCTGCCAGGTCAGACACTGAGCCAAGAACTAAGAATAGTGGAGGTGGGGGTTGGGGAGGATACCTGCTTGTCTCCTATTCATTTTGCCTGGCATTACATATTCCCTGCCTCTTTTTCAGGGACCTCATGAATGTGTTTTTTATGGCTCTCAGAATCACTTGTACAGTTTTGTCGTCAAGCCAAAGAAACTTGCTTCAATCTCAAATGAAACTCTTTTGGCCCCATTTTTGGGATTGAATCCACACATTGAGCTCTTTGTGGCTTTGGCAAAGCTCAGGACGGATGAAATGTTCAATTAAAAACATTTCGTCGGATGGTATCTCAACCAAATCGAGAATTATTCCGCTCTGTAGTCAACACTGTTCTACTCTTGACTTAAATGAGCAGATGAGGTCTCACCAGTGACGGCTATAAACAAGTGAAACTTGAGCAGAGGGGTCTGCTGAGACCCCCATTTTCTCCCTCAGATCCACTGACTGGGGAATTAGTTGAGTTTATTGTACAGTACATTTATACTAATAGACAGGAAAATATTCTCATGCCAGCATAGCAGTGGCTTTCATAATTGGTTCAGTTTGTGCTTTCCCCTCTAAATTCATCTCTCATCGTTACATTCATTAAGATTAGTCGCTAAAAGGTTTGACATGCCCATTTATCCCATACTCCCAAAGTGACTTTGGTACCGCATGAAGGAATTTCAATGTGACATTTTAACCCAAACTGGGAGAATTATGTTCCAGTCCAGGGTAAATATGTGGGTTCTGTTCCTTGCTAATAGCTCTATTGTTTTCCTTAATTCATGTTTTATTTAATGTTCAGTTAGTAATTTTGCTAAAATTGGCCTTGAGGTTTTGGTCTACGATGAAGGGGTCCAAAGTGGATCACTCCACCAAAGCCAGTGACAGGATCCATCTTTCAGAGAGAAGAATAGCAGTGAAAGCGGAAGCCAGCTAACCTCTGTCAAAACTGCCATCCATCACTCGGCGTTTTAACCCCGGCCACACTGAAAGACAGCCAATTACTTGGGCCAGTGGATGAAATAAATACGTCCTCACATTAGGGCCCATTACCAGGCCTCTCTCTCTCATTTCTCCCCCTGGTCTGCAGGGGGACCGAGCGGTGGCTCAGCCCCAGACCATTATGTCTGTCTGAGATCTACCAAACTATAGCCCTCTGTTGAGAGGTCTCCATCCACACGGCCGCCGTAGAGCACTCTAACCACCGGGCAAATGGCCGAAACTACTCACTCTGACACTGACAGAAATATATCCCTGCAACCATCCCAGTCATCAGTCATTTTTAAATTCTTTTTTCAGTCTCTTTTTTTTTCTGTCCCAACTGCCTCAATGTAATTCAAACTAATTTCTTCATTGTTTCCTCAGCTCATATTATCACATCACATTTACATTTACTCACATCATATTTAACGTACTTGCAGATATCTTATTCAACTTGTTCATCATGTTTTGTAAACTACTGAACCTCGAGACATGCACCTCGTCTCGTCATGTTTCCTGCCTGAATAAGCATCTACATTTCTTTTCACAACGGCAAGCTTACAAAGTCTGACCTGTAAGATTTTTAAAAAACACTAGAAAGATAGATAGACAGATAGATTTTATTGTCCCAAACTGGGAAATTCTTGATTGGGAAATTCTTGACGACCCCAACAAGTAGCACTTACTGTTTTCAGAACCCAAGTCAGTGCTTGTGTTTACTATTACCAATATCAGGCAAACAGTCCCGTCATGCCTGAATACAGCCGTTGCAAGCATTTATTTAAAGAAACCTGAAAAACTATATGATGTCATGAATGACGTAATCCATATCTGCAAAGGGCTTATATCTACCCCGCGTACCCATGTATATGTTGACCTGCTATTATGACAGATTAGCATTGGAGTGCTGCCTAGCTGCTGCCATTAGCCACAATGTCAAGAGAGAACAGCTTTGACACTCACCTATAGCTGCCTCTATCTTCTCTTCAGAGGGCTTGTGGAGAGGCTCTTCATCAATCCATTCACCACCTACACTACTTAACTCCTTTTTGGTCCCATGGATCTGTATTTTAGTTGATTCCAGGTGTCCAAAGTTTATGGGCATCTATTTTTTTTCCTCCAGAACAATAAACTCTGAGGGGCTCAAGCAAAGGGGGCCGAATGGGAAAAGGGGGGGGCGCCGAGGTAGAGGGGCTCCGTTTATTAGACAGCAAATAGCCGGCCAGTGGGTTTATGATGTGGAAGGTCATTGTTGGTTAATAAGTGGCCACATGAGTGCAGGCAGGTGCTGTGTTAACACCTCCTCTTAACTCGCCTTTCCAGCAGAGGCCATTCATCAGCCCAGTGTTAATGAAGGCCATATAATTAATAGGTGGATGGCAGAGAAAGCCTCCCGAGTTAATCAATGCAGGCCTGTTTGAAGAGCAGGGCTAAGATGGGACACAGGGGTTTCTAAATGGGGGGTTGGAGAGTGTGGGCTTTTTAAGAGACATGCAGGTCACTGAGACGGAGAGTGGGAACTCTGATGGCCTTCACTCCCAAGCTTTGTTCAGGTGTGTGACGTCACTGCATCTGTGCATCTGAGTGATGTTTGCAGAAATGGCTCAGCAGCAACGAACCTGTGTGGAACGCAACGTGTTAAAGGCTCTGATAAGTTTTAGAAGAAGGATGGAAGGAGGCGCAGCCACGTACACGTTGTTTCAATGAAGCGGCCCGGCAGTTCAAATGATTTAACCTTTTCTTTCTTCTTAGCCGGGTATAGCACAAACCGTTTTTCTGGCCCCATACTCGCTCCTTCACCTGCACCTTATCTCCACAAATGGAGTGTTGACTTTCTGTTCTTCAAAGGAGAAATACTGTCAGGCTGCTGCTAATGGGGATCAGGAGAGGCTACTGTTCTGGGACTTGTCAAGCCCTGTCCAACCTGCCATCCTGGCCTGAAGTGTGGGAGCTATTTAACCTCTCCTCCTCTTTCTTTCTCACATTCTCTCAATCCCCCCCCTTCTGTGCATTAACTCTTTTTTTTTCTCCCTTTCTTCCCTCTCACGCGTTATGAATTTTTGCTCTCATACTTGCTGCATGCCATCATATGTCATATGATTACGCAGGCAATGTGAGTTTCATTTAGATAAGTAACTGTACTGTACGCGATCAGAGGCTTGCATTTTTGTGGGATGATGCCACCTCCTACAGTACTGATCTGATGGGGAAAGCCGGTGGATTATCACCCACCCCTACTACCTCCCTTTACCTCAATCACACACACACACACACACACACTATTGACACACATATTGTTCTTTCTTTAAAATAACCTAAAGTGTTTCCACTGCAACAGAAGTCAGATTTTTAGTTTTTATCATCGTGCATGTGTGCATTTCCACTTGCATGTGTGTGTAAGTGCATGTATGTGCAATTGTGTGTGTCGTCTTGCTCACATTCTTGCAATATTTCCTGGCTGTGCACATATGTTGGTGTGAGTGTCCACGTGCATGTACATGTCCCTGTGTGTGTGTGCTTTCCGTATGCGCTCATATTTCTGTGGCCATGCAGTTGTGTGTGTGTGTGTGTGTGTGTGTGTGTGTGTGTGTGTGTGTAGGAAGGCTTGGTAGAGGGGTGGGTGAAGCTTTACAATGGTCAACTGAAAAGAACCATTCTTTTATTCAGCAATTAACCCCATCTGGGTAAATAATACGCTGTTGTGCAGCCGAGCCGTCACTGTTATACGCCGAGCCCTGAACCCGAGAGCACTTCAAACAGCAGCCGGTCACCCAAACGATGACAAGATGCTGCAGAAACCGCTTTTCACAAAGTATATAATGCAAAGTATTGTGTTTCACTGTACAGTTTTAGAAAAGCAGGAGATACCCTAGAAAGAGAGAGAGGTGGAGAGAGAGAGGGAGAAAGAGAGGGGATAAGAGAGAGAACGAGGGAGCGGGAGGAAGAGGGCTAAAGCACCGGTGATATCACAGATAACAAGTCTGGATGCACTTACCTGCCTGGAAACCTGATCTTATTATTTTAAATTCTGGGGGCTCAGGCAATTATAAACAGAGAGCATGGGACTCCGCAGCGGCAGGAGGGAGGGAGGGGGGAGGTGGGGGTGGCTGGCGAGGAGGGAGGGAGGGAGCTATGGGCTGTCCCACTGCGTGGATGTATGGTGTGAGAATTCAATTTGCTCATCTCCTGTTATCGTAACTCAATTTCCCCTTTCACACACACGTGCACGCACACACACATGCGCACAGGCTTGGCGCGCATTAACGGCCCGTCCAGTCATCTGACGAGTGAGCGGACTTCCTCGAGGAGGAGTGCAGGTAATTAACGTCGATCAGGGCCACTGCTCTCCAGATTTACGGTGAGAAGGAAGCGAATCTGATCCGGCGGACGTGAGAAACGGCGGGGAGAGGTAGGTCGACGGCGTGGAAGGGCCCGGAGCCTCATTAAACAGGGGAACTGATCTTTCCACAGAGATCGGGGCCCATCAGGATCCCCATTACGGTTCTGCTCCTGGGGGCCCCGTTAACTCCGATCCCCCAAGCCTTTTGGAATGAGATTTGGCTTGAAGAACGACCCTCTTGTGTAGAACGCACAGCACAGGGACTCATGGACACACGCCAAACCACTAAGGGATGCAATATTGGTGTCAACTGTCACTTTACCTCCTCATATGCCAGCACAAGAGCTGCAATATACAACTTTTTTCGCGTGATATGACTCAAGCAAGAGTGGTATCAATCTTCTCATCTCACTCCCGGCAAGAAAATGAATAAGGGTATTTCCCAAAATGTCCAACTATTCTGTTAACTAAGAGCTCCAGCTGTTTCTCTTGTTTGCCTCCAGGCTTTGTTCTTTTTCACTTCTGTCTCGCATTCATAAAGTGGAGTCAATCAAAAAAGGTAAAAAAAACAAGTATTCAACTTGAGCGTTTTTAGCTTCTTTGCTTCTCCTTGTGCCACCCAGAGCTCACCTCTCCTCGTTGACTTTCTGCGCTGCCCCCAAATTGGACCTGATCTGCACCATACCTATCAACAGGTTTCAAATTAGCTGTGAGTATTTTGAGCATGAACACGGAGGACAGGGGTCAGCGGCAGTCGCACGGTGCGCACACACAGACACACAAGCTCCTAGTTAGCGTACATTTGTCATTTGACAACAAAAATACATCACTTATATTGAGTGGCGAACAAAAAACCAAGAGGAAGGGGGACGGGATTATGTTACATGTGCTGTGGGAAGCATGACTGATTCAAACAATAATAACGCTAATTTATTTTTCTTTAATGAAAAATACTTCACACCGCATTTCGACATGGGGGAATAAACAACCGAGGGAGAGCTCTTGTGTTGAGCTCTCAGCTGTGTGTTTGTGTATTTCTTCTTGCCAAATCACTGCTGGCAGGCCGCTGGGGTTCTGTTATTACCCCGGAATTAATCTTCTCAAATCAAACATCCACAGAAATATCAAAGCACCAATGATTTGTATGTTTTACTTATCAAGTTGCAAAATCTGCAGTCTGCGGCTGGCACTCGACTTATGTAATTCCTTAAACAAACGAGTAAACATCCTGTGTTTACGAAGCTGATAAATCCCATAAAGTAGTTAATTCCGTTCTTGAGAGAGCATAGATGAGTAGTTGGCAACACGAGCTGGATGTCAACACTTTAAAGATCTTTAAAAATGTTTTTGCACTGCTGGTTTGTATCAGCTCTTTAGCATCCTGACAGGGTGATGCAGCAGTTGAAGCTAAAAAACAATCTCGGGCACAGAGGCCTTCCCGACTCCTCCGTCCTCTCTCTACATCCTGCGGTTTATTATCTAATCAGCTCGGCCCTTGGACACACAGCCACGCTCAATGGACCCAGACCACATGGCCAATAGAGCACCCAACAGACTGTGTCATCTCAGCCCGCTGAATCAAAAACAAACACATGGGCTAGTTCACTTTTTTGAGGAGACCGGGATTAAGTGCGAAGACTTCCCACCCTCTTGCACCGTTTATTTAGCCTCGTTTACGCTCCTTGAGTTTGATTTATTCTCGCGTCTCATCCCTGTCTCAGGTCAAGTTAACCAGTGAAATGAGGGATTTTTAATGGTATTCTTGCAATTTTATTATGCTCCCTCGGTTAATGATAATCTCAGAAATCTTCCACTTGAAAATTGTTTACTTGCATCTCAAACACTTTTACTTCAACACTATTTGTGGCATCAGAGGCTGTTTCAGATTCTAAATAGCCTGCAGGCAAATCCCCACATATTCACACACATTCACCTCTGGATTACCTTAGAGCAGAAAGGGGACAGAGCCCGACAACATCACAAAACAAGACAACAGGCACAATTACAGAGCAGCCTGGAGACAATCCCGCACTTTAATGAAAGTCCAGTTTCCCCTGCCCCAGGTAAGTGCTCAACGTGATTGTATCTGTGAAACAATTACACTGTCACAATCAAAGGAAGCTGCCTTTAAATGGTCTGTCAAGGCCCTCGGTGGGGCTAATAATCACTCATCTCTTTCCCACTGTGTCACTGAGGTGCTGAATCCTCCCTTTGTTCTGCACATCACCTGCCTCTCAATAGACTGCTTGGTGTTACACTTCAGGCACTTAGACGGCCACGCTTTCAAAGGGGGGGCCGGGGGCGCCTGAGGGTATGCGAGCTCTGAGCAGATATCCAACAACTAGCGTTTCAGAATCACCCCCTTTTTTTCTCTCTGAGACCGGCTTGGAGTTGGATTTGTTAAATAAACCTTTATTATTCTAGCCTGTGTTTTTATACCGCGCTCCCGTGTCATGTCTTTTCCTGGAAGTTTTTTCTTCTTTTTTCGTTGGCGAGGAGGCCCAGAGGTAAGCTGTAATCCTGGGAGCAGTCAGCTGCCGAAAGGGAGATAATACCCTCCCTAATTTATAGAGTTATCGCATATCCTCGCCGGAGCATAAAGTGCATCCACTTAGGCCCAAATGCCCTGCAGATTTCCATTTTCCTCCTTCCCTTTAAGTTAATACCTGTTTCATGTTTAACATCAATTAAAGGTATAAGGGTAATTAGAGAAGACATGGGAGAAAAAGAGGGTATCCTGCAGTTTCTCTTCCACAGTTTAATGATTCGCCAGCAGCCCCGACATGTGGCATGTCTGGAATGTTTGTCCCTCCATTCAGAGCATGAGAGTTATTGTGTCAGGAGAGGGAAGAAAGGGATCTATGTGGCTATCTCTGTGCACACACACACACACACACACACACACACACAGTGCACGAGCAAATTGTGTTTGAGCGTGTGTTTGTACTGTGTTTGTAGGCTACGTGCCCACTGGTCATTGTAAGAAAGGGTAAAGAGAGGGTTAGGTGGTTTTAAATGATCCGCCAGTTGATCTGCGTTGCCATTCTTGTTCACGAGAACCCCTCATTGCAGCTGGTTTTGGTTTCCCTGATTCATCACCGTACAGAAACACACGCGGTAATGGGTTCAAATTTTATACCTTGTTTTTCCTTTCCGTCTCTTCTCTTCCCTGTCCTCTACTTCGGGGCACCGACTCCAACTTCTCTCTCCCTCTCTTTCCCACTCTTCATTCACTCTGTCCCTGGGACACCCCATTCATTTATTTTTTATTAAACTTCAGCGCTCTCCGAGACTCATTTCCTGCGGTTCCTGGTGGAACAGAGAGCACGCTGGGAGTTTCCCAGAGACTGGCAGGGGTCGGGAATGATGCCAGAGGAGCAAAGCTGGGGGTTGGTTTGGTTTGGGATGGTGAAAGAGGGAGGGGTTTTTTGGGAGTGCCCTGTCATTGTGGAATTTATTAGGACGGCTGTTTTTCTCCATTAAAGAGTAATTGTATAAAATAAATACTAACCCACTCTTTTGATATTGTTTTCTAATAAAAATATAGGCATCAATGGGCAGAAGATAACAGAATGAGCAGAACTACCTGCAGCATACAGGAAGGACTCCAGGTGCAGGCATGTTGCCACAACCATATAAATCAAAGTGAAGGCTAGAAGGTCAATATGTCGAATATAAACACTAAAATACCAAAACAGACAAGCGCTTTAAAGCCTCTTCTTCTTGGCCATATTTAAGTTAAATAGCAGTTGGCAAACAATGACATGGTAGGTTATCGCCACCATCTGGTAAGAATGTGACTGGAAGAACAGACCATTTTGACAAACAGAGACTTTATACTTGTGTCGAATGTGATCAATATCACAAACACATAATACAGGTGTTATTCACATATCTTCAAGATGTAAAAAAAGTTATTGGTCTGACATTAAGTGTTGCTGTCCTGGCTGCTGTATTGGTTTGTACCTGTGTAGCTGTCTCACAGAAGAGAAACATGTCAGTGACACTTGTATTCTGTGATCTGAGAGTTGAAGGCAACTGGTTTCATAGAAAAAAAAAAATAGATTTGTGTTCTTGTGTACTTTTTCTTTTCTTTGTTGCCTTTACTTTGTTTTGCCCGGTTTCCTTTTATTGTGCATCTTATTTACAGTGTTGTTTGTCTGTGTAAACAGTGGTGAGTATATTGGCAGCTGAAATTGATGGAAGCAAATTATTTTGTTTGTTTCATGGCTCGAAACCAATGAACAGATTGAAAACAAAAACACCCTTTTATGGAGGACAAAACTTTAAATCTAAAAACAACAAACATGTTCTCTGTCTGCACTTGAGTGTGGGAAAAAAATGTAAGTCTTTTTCTTAATTTTTCACACACATAAAGTGGATCTTAGAGGGATTTAGCTACTCCAGTATCAGCTTATGAAAGTAAAAGAATCATACTCGCTTAAGGGAAGCACTATGTTTAAATTGAAAAAAAGAGCATACATATACAAAAAAAACGACCTTTAATTAATCTTTTGTTAACCCTGGTTTTTGCTACTAAGTTCAGGATATGCAGTATATGACACATTGCAAACTTTGAACACACAATTAGGAGTGTTGTTCCATTTCATTCGCATCTGGTCCGTATGATATTTTTCCTCTTACGTTGTACATGATCTGACCATATGGAGCTGCATGAATTTTAATGTGAATACACTCCATACTTCAGATGTATGTGCAAACACACATGGCCATATATGAAGCTTAAATACACTTGTGTGTGGGGTGGGGGTTCAGTGTGTGTGTTTGTGTGTGTGTGTGTGTATCTGTGTACACACGCATGGAGAGAATTAGGGGGTAACCTTAGCAGTTTTATGAAACGTGTACAATAAGAAACATATAATGTTGTTTTCATGGTTCTTAAATGAACCATCTGGGTACTTGCTGGCACAGACCCCAGTTTTTATGAGGTTTATTTTCTTTGCTGAAATAGTGTACATTGCACACTGGGGCAAAAACCTTTGACACGAGGGACCCAGACAAGCATCTGAGCAATCAAATTATCCCAGAAAATGGTTATATATGAAGTGCTTGGGGTATTGTTTGCAAATTAGTGCAATAACAAATGTATCTGTGTGACAGGCGAGCCCTTTCTGCCTTAACCCCCAATAAAACACTGCTGCTATGGAGTAAAGACTTCCAGGCCGGTTAGTGTTGGGTAAGTCAATCACAAACCCGCTTTTTGGCTCTGAAATAATTATGGAATTACTCGTTAATAATTGTCCACTATCAGGCATAACTCTGTGGTCTGTCACACCGTGACGTGCGTAACTATTTCTTCAGCCATCTTGGTTTGAAAGAGAACATTTCACAATTGTTTTGATGCACCTCATCAGAACAGTTCACAACATGCGGCTATAGTGACGAGTGAAAATACTCTGGGTGCACATCACATGAAAGTGCCACATTAATCTTACAAACTTATGCTTGGCTATGATATTGTACAAAGCCACAAGGAAATTACAAAGTCACAAGTAATTACAATGATGCCAGTCAAGGCGATTGAGACGTTTGAGCTTAAATTAACAGAAGATGAAAATTACAAAAAAGAAAAAGACAACATGAATAAAAGTCGCAGATTTGTTTATTTAGAATGTTATTTACACATAACTGTTTAAAAGGGAAAGAAGAGAATACTATTTGGATATTTGAGCAATACAATGCAACCCCCCCTTTCTGAATACCTCAGTTTAACCTCCATCCATGACATGCGGTGCTTACGAGCGCATTCATCATGACACAACCGTCTGACTTCCTGTCTCCGTGCTGACGGCAAGCTGTTAACTTAATGAGATGCATGCTAGCACTGAAGGTTTTCGGGAGACAGATTGGGCCTCCTGCTAACCGGGTCCACCGTGGTCGGACCTCACCCTGGCAGCCCTGCAGGCGAACTGTTTGAGCAACCTGACCCTCTTTGCATAATTTAACTCTCTCAGCCAGCAGCCATGTCCTTCGCAGGGCAAAACACAGGCTTATCATACAGGGTTCTGGAAGGAATGTGTAATAATAAGGTTGATTAAGGCTGATTAGAATATTAGGAAACTGTGTATAATTAAGGGACTTTGATGTGGCTCCAAAGGGCTCCAAGCAATGTGAAATATTCTGTATTTTCACTGTGATTTTTATTCTCTAAAATAATCTAAATCGACTGTTCACTAAGCCTCACCTCCTGAGGTTTAGAGATGTGCATATATGCACTTAATAACGATGGCAGTACGCTCAAAATTCCCTGTGATTTCCCTGATTTCTGACACAAATCTGACAAAAGCAGGATTTTCATTTTTACCTGGCAGCCATTCGTTTTGTCAGCTGAATACACAACTTTAGAGTTGGTTAGTCTCAAGATGAGTTTTTAACATTTCTAGTTGACTGGTTTTAAAAGGAGAATCTTGTAAAAGACACATAATTCACATGTTGGCTACATACTTTGTATTATGCTTGAAGACTGAGGCTAAAGACATTGGTTGATGATCCTCCATCATGGAGAGGACAAGGACATAAAGAAGCCAGGAAATCGTTTGCATCTTACATTAGATTACATGACACTGTTAAATCCATTCATTTCACGGTTTGTTCTTGTGTTTTTGGTTTTGAAAAAAAAGACACAACTTGGATACTCTTTACATGTCCAGTATCAGTCTCTCTGTAGCCTCGTGCACATTGTTTCAGCATGTGGAGAAATCAAAAAATTTACAGGCCTGACTACTTATTGTATGATTGTTCAATCACTGTTCATGGGAGGGGTTTAATGGACGGCCATTGACAGATGTATAAGAATGACTGTTGTAATCACAGCCTTAATTCTCCAAAAGAATTAAACATTACAAAATACCTGGAACTACATTATATCAAACAGTCTCTGAGGCCCTGCAGTGGAAGTGAGGAATGGGAAAATCCAAGCTGGTTTAGTTGTAATTATAACCTCATGCAAAAGCTACTACAGCAGTGATATTTGGGAATGTTAGCTATCATGTCATCATAGAAGACTAAGAGCTGAAAAGCTCGGCTTTACATTTCCAGTATAAATATTTAGCCGTTTTTTAGCCCACACAGGTGTTTTCATAGAGTTAAGCAAAAGTGAAAATCAAACTTCAGCATTAAAGTATGATGTATTATAGTGTATAATATCACTGTAACATGACAGACAACTGCAGAACTGTGCAGCTGAGAAAACTTAGTGTTGAATTGAAATAAATGAGAATCTTGCCTCCGTTTCCCAGAAGCTTGACGTGGGCTGTTTTATTACTTTGTTCCTAATTTCTGGGTTGGAATTTCTGACTTTACATCTTGTAATACGAGACAATCAGCCATGGGGGCCTGACTCCTTCATGTTGATCACACCGATAAGAAATCGCCTGTAAACAGCGATCCTTTGTCGGATTCAGAAGACCTTATTTTACAATAGTGCTGTGAACTAAAGTGAACAGCAATTATCCTTGTCCATTTTGGCTCACGTTTCACATTTTTCCTCCAATTAACTCTGGTGCTAACACATTGCATATTGAGCAGTTTCGGCAAATTGTCTTTATTTTTTCTCAGCGATCTAACCCAAACAGGAGATTCCATTTATTTTCTTTCAGGGAGAGTGTATTCTCTGGGATATTCTCTGGCACTGGGATTGTTTGGAAAGGAGTTTCATTTTGCGCCCTCCTCCTCCTCCCAGTATGAGAAGTGTCCGCTGGTGTGAGACCATGTCTGATTATTACTGCTGTGATTCTCTGACAGGTTGAGCAGCAGCGGTGATAAGCAGAGATAGTTTTATCATTAGAGCGTCGCAGTTCACACTGATAGTATCTCTCCCCGCCTTGCTGCTCTGTGTACAGTGTCTGGTTAACACTTCTATTTTGGATTTTGCAACAGTTTTGTCTTTATGATTGTGCTAAAATGAGCGAGGCTGACCATTGTGGGGTCCTGAGCATTTATCGCTCTTAATCCCCCGTTAAGATAAGAGCTGTTTCTACAACCATAAAGGCTGGTAATAAAGATAAAAGATCACATTTATAGTGATTTCTATAAGGAGATTCTCACCTTGGGTCATCCTCATTGTCGTGTCCTTTGTAGCCTTGCAAAAAAAGTTCTCATTTTCTTTGAGATCTCCAAGAACAAATTTCCTTGGTTCATGCAGGGACGTGTTTAGGAAAATTCTCATAAATATCTTGAGTTCAGATCAATGGATAATGGATGTCATTAACCTACAAATGTGTTATATCAGAGAGCAATCGCTAGCAGCTATACAAACAACTGGGAAAACAGTGGTGGAGTAGGTGTTTATTGCTGCGCTATTTATTTTACAATGCAGTTTTGTTTTCAAAGTTGGAAGCCTGAAAGAGGTTTTTGAGGGCGAGATTAACATCGACGTTCTGTAATAGACATGTCTAAATAATAGACATGCGTGTATGATTAAACCACAATTAGATTCGTTTGACCCCTCTGGTTAAGGGAGGCCTCGGCCTAAGGTGGGTCGCCACACCGAGGACATCGCACGTACTCGCACACCTCCCTCCTCCAAACTCGTTCCAAAGCCTGTGTGAACCCGGCGAGCTCCCTCCTCGCTGCTCTTTTGATAATTATGAATTATTACAGGCCACGGTTTTGTTAGTAACTCTCTAATTTTGCAGATCATAATTGATCACAGGTGTGGCGTGGGGAGTGTTTTTGAAGTTCTCTCCTCTCTCTCTCTTTTTTTTTCTCCACCTTCTTCTTCTTTGCTTTAGCAGTGAACCGAGGTCGTCTCCCAGGCAAGCCCCTGTTGGAGAGCTTCCCCTTTTCTTAATTCCAGGCGTTCCTTCAGTGTCTTAGACGAGTTGATGTCCTTTCATCCTCCTCGGTGGAAAGGAGGACACCGCTAGCGCTCACTGTCAGTCCAGCTGGGATGTGGCGCAACTCGCTACATTCCTCTTGTTGCTCTGGTCACTCAGGGTGTGTGAACATGTGTGTGTGTGTGTGTGTGTGTGTGTGTGTGTGTGTGTGCACTTCCCCTCAGCAGAGCCTCCACAGAGTCCTCACAGCCAAACCATTTTGGGAATGGCTGGAGAGGAGGGGATATTGGATTAGAAAAAGGCAAGGGATATAAATCTCTCACTGAGGCTCTCCAGTCTATCTCCCATCCAGAGGATTTATGATGTTTAACAGAGTCAAATAATAAAGAAGAGAGAAAAAAAAAACAACTTATGAAATTGTGCTTTTTTCTGCATCTCTCTTTGCTCGGCTGCGTTTGTTTCGGTGCAGCGCCTCACCGCTCTGCTCCTTGATTGATTGTGAAGCCTGCGATTTGTGTGCGCTGTTTTTCCAGATGAGCTTCGTGTTGCATTGAATCACAGAAAAAGCAGGTGAGGAGAGGAGGGGTGGGGAGGGAAGGGGCCTTAATTGATAAACCCCCAGTTAGATAAATGTGTCCCCGCTCTGGGTGGTGAGCGGTGAGGTAACCAGCTCCTCCCTGGAACACATTTCGACCAATTTATGTGCAACTAAATCAGTGATAAGTGTTTCCAGTTTACTGTTTAATTGCAGTTAGCTGGAACATGTTGCATTTTGACACAGCAGAGCAGGAGTCACACACACACACACACAGTCACACACACACTGAGGACATTCGGCGGGCAGCGTGAAGGTGCAGCAGGTGTGCTCACGCTGTAGTTTCTCGGTCCAATTCATTTCAGAGCCATGAGTCACGGGGACTCAGTCTTTCCATCAGTTCAGCTTTTTCAGTTCAGAGTGTGAACCTCAGTCTCACCTTTGCCCAAATCTGATGTGACACACCAAAGCTGTTTTAATGTAGGTTGTGTGTATGTGTGCCTCTGTGTGTGTGTGTGCGTGGCAGCAAGATGCAGAATTTAAAAAATCAACCACCGCAGTCAAATTCAATGTGAGCAGCGGTCGTGATTGGTTAAAGGGGAGCTTTGCCCCCGGACCCCACAATGAGGTATCTATTACAGCAACTACCAAAGAAATGTTCTTTTAATTAGCCACATTTATCTTTTTTTCCGTGTTTTGACAGAAACTCTTACATAAACACACATCAACAAAGGGAGACAGAGGAACAAAAATCATGGTCATTTTTATGTTTGACAGCGCCACTTGGAACAATAACAACTGTGACCCTGGTCCGGTTTGTTTTGGTTGGTTATAGTTTTCAGTCTTACCTCTAATCGTGCTTTTGCAGCACCTGCAGTGGTTTTGGGGGAGCGGGGTGGGGAAGGGAAATTTAATAGTCAGCTATTGCCAATCATGTGCACATCATTACCGGAGCTGCGGTTTGATTTGGGGTTTTTTTTTCCTCCTAAATGTTACATAAGACTTCCCACAGTATGAAATAGATTTGGATGCTAATGTTCTGTTTTTATTTGATCCAGTTGTAATCTTTCTAACTGCCTCCATCTACAGTAAATCAACATGGAATGCAGCTGGAAGCAAATTATTTTGTTGACAATAGTTGCTTATAAGTTTGTCAGCGTGATCGCTCTTGCAGAGTTATGTGTGTGTGTGTGTGTTGTGTGTGTGGTAATCTGGCCAGTGTTTACAGCAGGCTGCTCTGCGGTCAGACAGCTGATCTTGGCCAGGAGAGGGCTAGCCTGCAGGGACGGGCCTGCGTTTGGTGTGGTGTGGGCAAACTCAGAGCGGCACAACATTAAAATTCTTACTCGAACATAACGTTTTTGTCCTGCGAATGGGGGGAGGGAGGGGGACGAGCGAGCGCGAGAGAGAGAGGGGAGGAGAGGAGGGGAGGTGGGGCAGATGTGATGAAACCCTCGCTCGTTGCTCCGCGACCCTCAGCTTTGTCGCCCCCACAGCAATTGTCGCACCACTTGCCTGTTCTCCATTATGCCACATTTCCATGTAGTTTCCTGTCAGATATAAAAGGCTGGTGTGAATTTTACTGAACCCGAAACCACGTGTGGACATTTTTCCCCACCTGGCCTCGGCTTAAACAGTCAGCGAGGCGGAATGTGAAAATGTACGCTGAGGCGGGGGAGATGATGTGTTACACCAAAGTGTTTCACAACAAACACTCTCACAGCCATCAGACTGTTCGCTGCAGGGCTGTTTGGGCTCCTTTACAATGTACAGGTGCTGAGGAGAGGAAAAAGGCGGCGGGTGGAGAGGTGAGGAGGAGGGCCTGTAGTGCCACAGACCAGGTCTGCCTGCTCACCCTGATGGCGTAATGGGAACTGCCAGCTGTGGGCTTAATTACAACGCGCAGTGGTGAAGGAGATTGGTCCTGTTTTTCTTCTGGGACACACAGCTTAACCGATGTGTAGAGTCCAATGTTTTTAAGCCAGATGAAGGGAATCGCTGAAAGTTCTGCATCAGTGGGAGGAGGGAAACAGGGCCTGCCTTAGCTTATTCATCACATGGAGCAATAACATACAGCCAGTCATAAGTCATGAAGGTAAATCCACCATAGTTTCCCCAGCTTTTCTGTGGAATTGTCTATTAATTCTTTTCAGACATGATATAAGGAACAGCTATATGTATGTTTGTATTTTCAGAGATTTGACTTTTACTGCTTACAAAGAGGGAGACAATTCCAATGGTGCTACTTATATGCATGGATCTGCATAAAATTTTGGGGGTATGTTGAGCAATGAGATCATTTCACAGGTGTCTACGGGGTTACTGCAGGTCCACTGAGATATGGAAATGCAAAATGAAAAATTCATGTGACTGCATGCTTTGAGAAGCTATTCACTTGTGTCCTGTGTTCGATCAGTCTTCAGAGTGAGGATGCCCCCCTAACCTTTCCCCAAGCACCACCATCGGGACAGATGTGGCTGTGTAGATAAAAATATGCTGTTTGTCCCAAATTAGTATATTCACCTTGATCAATGATTTGTTCCAAAGACAATCTAGAAAATGAGAAAATTAGCTGTGGGTATTCATGGTCCGGGCTGCACGGTGGTGCAGTGGTTAGCACTGGCGCCTCACAGCTAGAAGATCCCTGGTTTCGGACGCTTGGGATCTTTCTGTGTTCTCCCTGTGCAGCGTGGGTTTTCACCGGGTACTCCGGCTTCCTCCCACAGTCCAAAAACATGCTGAGGTTAATTGAATACTCCAAATTGTCCGTAGGTGTGAATGTGAGTGTGTGTGTTTGTTGTTTGTCCTGTGTGTGCCCTGTGATGGACTGGCGACCTGTCCAGGGTGTCCCCTGCCTTCGCCCTAAGTCGGCTGGGATAGGCTCCAGCCCCCCCGTGACCCTGCAGAGGATTAGCGGCGTACATCGTATAGATGTACAGATAATGGATGGATGGATGGATGGATATTCATGGTCCACAGAGGATGATTTCTAATGTGAATCCTGTACCTACCACCATCAGATAAAAAGCTCCACTTGGACTCAAATAGAGAAGTATCGAAATCTAAAGGCCAGTCATGAAATTTACTGAGCACTGAGCACTGTCATGGTCCCCACAGGATGAACCGCTCACATCATAGACAATGAGCTTTGTTATTTCGCCACCTTCAGGCATAAATGTCAAACTTGCAGACAAAATCCCATTATCTAACAGACCAGATGTCGTGAAATTTCCTGATCATCCTCATGACAGTCTTTGCCTTTTCCACCCAACTGGCTGAACTCTTCGAATAGCTGATCATCACTATGTTCCACTGAATACATCTTATTGTATCATTTGGATTTTATGCTTAATGTGTAATTTTGTATTGATACTTACTGGTCAAATCGCCAGTAATCAATTATCGGAAATAATTTTTATTGAATAGATTATGCATTTTAAGGATATAAGGATCAAGATTTATCTACATGTCAAGCATATGTATCTCGCACACATATCTTCATGAAATAATAAAATAATTGTCGTATAATAAATGTGAGCATTCTTTTATGACTGTTTGGGACTGCAAACGATCAGCATGGGGTGACACACATGCATTTACTATCACCACAGCAAGTACCCCTGTTGACTTCCAGCCAGCAGTGAGCGTAGCCCTTGGTGGTAATGCATCGCTAGTGTAATGCATTGTGTTTGGCTGCCTCTTCTGAAACATTTCACTAATAGCATTAATGTTCTGAGCACTCTGGTCCTCAGCCGTGCCAACTGAGCGAGGAGGGGAAACATGGAGACGGCGAGGGGAGAAGTTGAGCAGCAGTTGAATCTAAGCAGATGGCACTTGTTTTACTTTCTGCCCGGCCATCTGGAGTTTACTTAAACTGATGACTTCATCATCAAACACTGGCCCACCAGCCAACTATGGCACTCACCACACACATATACACACACTTACAGGATACAACAGCAGCTACAGAGCAAGTGTGTGATGGTGAAGTGCTTGACAAGTGTACGCATGTGTGCAGTGTGTGTGTCTGGTTCTGTTTGCCACGTATTGCCTTGTAAATACACACAAATGTGTTTATAAGTACCAGGCCTGTAAAAATGTCATCCCTCTGTCTCTTCGGTCCTCATTCGGAGTGACATAATACTGGCCTCAAGGATGCCATCATTAATCTAAATGTCCCTTGGCATTTTCTAACTCCTCTGTCAACGACATAAAAACTTTAATCACCACAGTCACGGAGGACTGATCCCTGTCCCAGCTCCGCAGTCTCCAGGAGAAAGTCAAGAGCAATCAGTTGACTTCATTCACTTGGAAAAGCCTGTTTGTGACACCTGCGCTCAGAGACGTAAGCACTGTAAATGCACAAGAGCAGTGCAAAACCACCCATAAAGCCACAGATTTTCCCTAACAAGTTCATAAAACCTGAGTGATGTTAAGAATAACCACCTCAAGTGGGTGATGTATTTTTTTCCAAAACACGACGGCGAGATGTGTTTGAAGATCCACATCACTGTTAGTACAGTTGATCCTTTAATTCTAAAGGCAGCGTTTATCCGTCCTTTATTATTCATTTTTAAGTACAGGTCTGAATGTTTTTAATGTGCAAATTGTGTTTTTACTCTGACACATTTGCTAAGCAAACAACAGGCTTTTTACTAACTTGCATTAATTCCTGCCTTTGACTCTCTAAGCTGTCAGGATCACAAGGGTCAGTGCAGCAAAGCATGCAACTTAAGGATCTATTTGATGGCCTTATGTTCATTAATGTTGGTTTAGTCACACAGAAAACATCCACACATATAATTTGCTCAGTTTAGGCCAATGTGGAAGGAAACCAAACAAGTCCTTGAGACTGAGTTGGATGAAACCGCCGTCTACCAAGGGTCACTGCTAAATGGCTTCCCATAATAAGGCAGAGAACAAAGAGTAAAACAAAGGACCTGTACATTCCTCTCATCTTCTTTCTGGTGTTTTATAGTCTAGCTGCAAGGCTAATGCTCAAACCCAAGCATAGAGGAATCTGTTTGTTGTGGTCAAAGGTTTTTCAGGTTAAAGACATGATTATTCCACATTGTTCCATATGTTTTTTTTCCCCCATTGTGCTTCTGTTTTATTTTTTGTGCATGTCACAACCTGACTCATGGCTGGACAAAGGAAGAGCAGCAGTTGTAACTAAAAATACATCTTACATAACTAAAGAGGAACCTAAAGTAAAGACAAACAAAGGACAAGCGACTGACTGACTTACTGCCACCAGCCGATATATGTGGCAGCCAGACCAGGTGAGCTGCATCTCCTCAACGACCTGACTCCGCCCACCAGGTGCCTGGAGGGAGAGGCCTGCTCAGAGGGTCATCACAGTGCACTTTGCAGATTTGTTTTTTTTTTTACTCTAGAAATGAAAAATAACAGAGATTTTAGAGAGTTGCAGTCAAGGAAGTCTCAATTCAGTTTGTGCAAAGTTTGGTCAATATTTCACAGCAGCTTTCTTTGACACGTTGTTAACTTGATATTCTTTTTGTCACTGTCGTAGTACATTAGCATGGCACATCCAAAAGATATCTAATACACTGTACTGTGATATTTCATTTGGTGACAGATGCCACAGTAAATGTAAAACATTTGATGTGAAACGTAATGAGGTCAAAGTTCCACTTATTAGCTAAAATAAATAAAACTACATGCTCATGCACATTATTTTGTTCCATCAACTGCTCCAAAAGGTCAAGAACTGCCATGTTCAAATTTAAGTTCCTTTAAAGGAAACCTATGGAGTTTTTGACCACTTGTAGCACTATGGGACAACATTTTTATGAGTGTGTCCCCATTTTGATTTTATTGTTCATGCACACACAAGACACAATACACAGCCCTGCTGCTGGTTTCAGTAGTTATAGCTATAACATGTTAAGTGTAGGAATGCTGCAAAATAGTAAAGAGGACTGCTACAATAGCAAGTAAACACAAATATAAACAATGTAGAATTTAACTTATTCAAAAAACTGACTTTCAAGGAAGGAAATCCATTCAACACATTGGTTAGACCTCAAAGAAACACACAGAGCTTATTATTTATTATTATTATAACGTTTTTTTGTGTTTTTTTTGTGTTTGTGTAAAACTCCACTGGGGCCCTTTAATCTGCAGGGCTGCTGTTATTTTCATAATGGTGACATCTTTTACTGTGAAAGTCATTGACATCATGCTTCTGCACTGCACATCCCAGAGATCATACGGCAAATAGTATATAATAAAATAATCTAAAAACAAGTAAGTTAGTTCGCGGACCCTTGAGTTTAGATTATTTTGTTTTATATACTTTTGTAAATGTTAATGAAACAACTGTAATAGAGACCAGATAAACAGAACAAAGCATATTTTTAATGTTAAAATATGTCTGTGGTTATTACTTAAAAACCTGCACCTGGATTCAGAAGTACAAGGAGTTAATCCTTTGCAGGAGCTTGCTTGGACCAGCTGTCCAAGGAGTGTGCAAGTTTCCCCTTACTGGCCCGTGGTGATGATGGTGAACTGAACTGCAGTTTGCCAAAGCCATGTTCACACTTTTCCTGCCACATTAGGAGCTGAGAGCAGAGCGCCGGGGTCGACAGGGACAGGACAGGCGTGGGCTCCCGGTGTTGGATGCCCTCACCGCAGTGATGCTGGTCCTTTGGCTCATCCACAAGTTTAAGGCTGGAGAGCAAATGTACAGCACAGGAAAAGCAGACGGCAGAGTTGATTATGGGCTGGCTGGCTGCTCCGGCTGCAGCTGCAGAGGTGGCTACACTGGACTTTGAACTGGACAGGCTGTTGATTTCTGCCCAGGATGTGGGTATTATCAGCATAACTACCAGAATTTGTAGAATTCAATATATATATTTGTGGTACAATATGTGAGGATATAAATACTTTTACTGGAACTGCTGTTCAACGTGGATTGGAAATGACATTTTTGGTAAACAGATACTGTACACTGTATATTTGGTTTGGTACTCTTGTCAAACAATGCACTGCCTATAGATTTCTTCTCTTTCAATAAATACCACTTAACCCCCCTCCCGTGCATTTTTGTTCAGAAACTTATATGATCTCCCCCAGCGTGTTTCTGGAGGAAGGGGTTGAGGTCGCCTCAGCAAAGAAAGTGAAAAAGCTTTCAAAAGCATTTCTCTTGGCCCACTCGCCCCTGAACAAAGCCTGCTGTCAACTGGTCAAGGTTTCACTTCCTAATTACCTTCTCCTGGGGCACAATGGCCAGGCCGTTGCCTAACCCGGGCCACTCTAGACCCCTAGCATTCTTTCCCAGACAACTGGCCCCTCCACCGTGGACCCACAGTCTCTAAGGAAGTGCTAGACACATGGTTAAATATGGCCGACTCGCTGTACATCTCCTCTGAGAGGTTTGTTTACTTGGAGAAGTCCACAATGCTTGCAAAACACTGACAGGAATTAATGGCTCTGCTCATAAAATTTGGACTGTTGGTCACTGGCGTTTATGTTCTTTTGTAACAAATTTGTCCGGCAATACAGGAAATCTGACCTGAATATGATTCTTTCTCGTAATTCTAAGAAAGCGGATTTTCACATTCTTGGTGCCATTTTCAAGCTCTTTTCCAGCACTAAGCTCATTCCTTGATTCATGCGCAACAAGACTTTTTTAGGCTGTCATACCCCGGGTTAGAGGCTGTCAAAAGTTCACACAGGCTCCCGACTGAACCAGCGCTGCTTTCTCTTTTACCTTTTCTCCTTTCTACTGTAAAACCTTAAACCAAAGAGGAAAAGAAAGAGCAGACGAAATGGAAATAAGAAGGATGTGAAATGCAGCCGTGGCTCAGACTGGTTCCTTATTGAGTGGAGTGCTGAGTGATTTTCATTGATGCTCCTCTGCCACCCAGGTCACTCCCAAGAACACCCAGACGGGAATTCCACCCAGGCTTATCTCACCGGCTCATCGACCGCCACCACCACAGAGGAGGAGGAGGAGGAGGAGGAGCGGAGGGGGTTTGGACTGAGGGAAAGGTCAAAAGGGTAAGGTGGGTGTGGGGGGGGGTCTCCTCTGCGGCCTGGATTAGGGGTTAGAGGAAACCTGTTGTTGGGGTAAGCGGTTCAGTCGTGTTTACCAACAATTGCTCTGGGAGATAGCTGTCAGCGGAGCGTACGCGAAACCTCTGGCCAGAGGAAGCTGCAGGGGCTGGGGGCCGAGTCGCTGAGGAGCAACAGGTTGCAGGAGAGATAACGGATTAGACGGCCAGATTATCAGTCCAACTCCTGCGTCCTTTCCCACTCAAAGTCCCTCCATCGGGGAGAGGCTAGGGGAGTGCGATGGGGGTAGAAGCAGTGTGAGCTAATGCTTCATTAGGCCTTTACAACTATAAGCCAATGTTTTTCCAGTTGAGGAGCCACTTACTCGCTGCTAAAATCCACTAAGCCCTTCATGACTTCAGGAGTGAACAAGATGAAGTCTGAACTATTAAACTTCTTTGTGGATTTGCTGTACTTCATTCAGCTGGTTTAAAATGATCACGGTTGCGGCAACACTAGAAACTAAAAATGGGTAAAACTGAAATGAGATGTCTATATTCTGATTCTAATAAATTTATATTATAGCAAATTTTGCCTTTTAGTTGTCTAAAAACTGTTCATTCAGTTATCCTTTTTGCTGTTTTTTTTAAGTCCAATAATCATCCTTCTTGTCGCTCTTTTTTAGCCTAGAGCAACTTCTGGGCAGGTGGTATACATTCAGTATATTACAATTTATTTGCAAGACGTTGATGAGAGTAAATCAAAACTGTAAAGCTGCAGGCCATAAAGCCAAAATAATGAGCTGAAAGATGCTAAAACACTCAGTAGCGCTGACCGGAAACTGTAAGGTCAGGACGATAATGAGTGGTTCACATCAAACATCACCATTTGATACAGTGTTAATATAAAAATCTTGATTAGTGCATCTTTAATTTGCAGCTTAAAGTATTGAAGATTAAACCAAGTAACCTTTTGCCTGTCTCTTCATTCATATTTGTTCTGTTGGGTTTATGCTTTATTTCACATGTGTACACTCTAAATACTCTTGTCATATATAGTAATTTATTCTTGACCCGAGAATTACAAAATGGGAAAACAAGATTAACTACTTACAGCAAAAAAGTCCATCAAGCAATATGCAAACTCAAACACTCTAATGCTGTGACATGACATGACTTACTGTGCCTTATCAGGAAACCAGAAAAACAAATGAAACAAATATTCAGCTAGTGCGCCAATGGCTTTCACAGGCAATTTAAAATGAACTGTGAAACGGAAAAGCAATCCGTCATTTCAACTGCTGTGAAAACTAGCATCAGGAGAACTGTAACTTACAGCCCATCAGCTGGAATATGGAGTAAATGACATTTCAGACTTAGCACTTCAACAAGAACAAAACAAATACAACATGCAGTCTCTTAGTAACATTGACATATGTAAATGCTTATTGTACTCTAAGTGTAAGATTTTAAAACTGACAAAAAATATGAAATAAATCAACTAAATAAATCAACTTTTACAGTCAATCACCAGCATCTTCTCTCAGCTGGACACACACACACAGACTTTCTCTTCTCTTTCTGTCTGTCCTTCTTTTTCTCTCTTTTACTAATTTAGACGTATACATGTTGTGTGTACAAACATCAGCTCCCCATTATGAACCACCTCTGTTTAACATCCTACGGTTTCAGTAGGCCTCATTTCTCCAGGATTCACTGTGTTTTGAATGTTAATAGACTTTGACCCAACCACAACTGACCAAAAACATTCAAAACACAAAGTGTCTGTTGAAAATTAGACTGTTGTGATTGTATTTTCAGATATTGTCAACTTTAGTAAAAAAAATTATGAACCTTTTTTTGGAGGAATAGGAAAAAAAGATTGATACCCCTTTAATATCTGTTTAGTGGGTTTGAAGCCAGTTGCTGGTTAGCTTAGCATGGCATTAAGACTGGAAACAAGGAAAACAGTGGCTCTGTCCAAAGTTAACAAAATCCACCAAACATCAAACACAGTGACTTCTGGAGTCTCGTCATCACCGTGAGGCTGTCAAGCAACCAGCGGAAACTCCAGGAAATCACTGCACCCAGCCAAGAAATAGTCCCACACATAACCCCCTAAAGACTTTTAGAGCTGCTGCTACACATATTCTGTTACCTTTGGGCAGGGCCAGGCTAGCTGTATCCAGTCTTTATGCTAAGCTAAGCTAGCCAGCAGCCAGCACATTGCTTCATATGCACCATATAGTCACAAGTGTGGTATCAAGCTTCTCATCTGATGTTGTCGAAACAATGAGTATGCATTTTTCCCCAAATTTTGAACTACGTCTCTATTTTCTGGCACAATCCAGCAAACAGGAATACCCAGTCGTAAAGATTGTTATTTTGTTATTGTCAACGTGTAGTCAGTAACTGGAGAAGGAAACAATCATATACATCCCAGGAGAAATGACCTTCCACACACACATTGTCATTTTCCACTTTTCCAACTATATTCTGTATATGACTCATGCCTCATTAAAAGATAAAGGCCTCTTGTCTTTCATTTGTACACCTGAATCTTCAGATACATAATCTCTGGTCTATAAACCTTTATTCACATGCAACTGAAAATGATCAGCCAAGGCTTTTAAATGCCATGCATCCTCACCCTCATTCCTTTCTTGCTACTGGTACACGGGGTCGTGACCTCCGTTGCAGGAAGGATGAGGGTCAACCATGTGCGTGTATGTGCGCCTGTGCAGTAACGGCACAGTGGGAAGTTGATGATGAGTGTTTCTGACTTGATAACTGATTTGCCCCAGTGTTCACCTTTAATCTTTGATGGGCCTTGCCAGTGGAAGGGTCACAGAGTGGTACTGCGGGATTTAACCCAAAACGACTCAATGGTTCGTCTAAATCCCATTGAAAATTGTGTCACTCACTCATAAATGCCTACTGGGAGTTTCCTTTATTTTCAACTCCTTTTGATTGCATTGATTGAAAAAAAAAGGAAATAATACAATTTCACAATGACTTTCACGTGTGACAGAGCCTCCTGAAATTTAAATATATGTGATTTAAATAATAGCTGCTGCATAAAGGCAACACTGGTTACATTATACGATGCTGTAGCTGCAAGAGCATATTCACCAAAGGGGTCATTTGGACTGTAACCTGTGCAGGGTTGCATTGTGGGTATGACTGTGCACCAGTGCTGGACTCAGACTGTTGTTGCAATTTATAAAATAAAAATCCATCACAGAATAAAAAAACCAACTGCAAACCATCATTTACGCTTCTACTTTTTCAGTGTAAGTCATAACTGCAACGCTGTAAAACTCCTTAGTCACTATCAGTGAAAGGGGAAGTTGGTCAATGTGTTGACAAGATGGATGTGGAGAGGAGAAGCCAAAAACAGCCGAGCAACAACAGACTTGGCCGTCCCATCTCCCCCTGATCAAAACCATACCATTAAAAGGCAAGATGCCTTACTTCTTCTGGCTGGCAAGAACGATTCAAATCTAATTAATCTTCGTCGTCTCTGACTTTCAAAACGCTTTCATTTGTTTAATTTTCTATTGAGTGGACCATTGTAGCCGCAGCCAAAAAAGAAATGTGTTATTCATCCTCATTGCCTACCCTTTACTGTATGTTCCTCCCCACTTCTTCCGATTGGACCTTCCTCAAAGATTACAAGGATGTTTTGCTCTGCTTCATGTTACAATCTGCTGCCGGTGGGATAGCCATGTTATACTGCTGCTGACAGTGGTCAGGTCTGGTGCATTTGCCGCACAAGATGTTGGAGTGCAACAGCTTCTCCCAGTTAGGTGGTGGGCCGACGTTTCTGTAGGATTAATAATTTCGTGAGAGGCTGATCTGCTGGCCAGCTATATCCTCCAGGTGGTTGTAAGTTACAGGCCTGAAAATGAAAAAATGGAAGAGAGAATGTATTTGAACAGCTGCTATAGTTGCTTCTCGGCAGAATATTGATTGTTATTATGGGATAACAGGCCAGTTGTAGCATACAGAAAGCACACGCGTTGAACAAAAAATGCCCCCGCAGATTTGGATGAAGACTTTGTGTTATGATTCAATGAGATCACGGAGATTGGGAAATGTTCGCGTAAAATAAAGAGTGACAAATCATTTTACAGCTGATTGTAACAGGAAAGATAGATTACAAGGGGAATCTGTGTATACACAGATCTGCATGTTTAAAACGAGAAGTGCCATTAGGGTGCTGGAGGAGAAGTGCCACCTCTCCGAAAAGCCCTAATGGCCGCGGCCGGGCTTTCATGTGAATAATGCTGTTTATATTAGGCCTCAGCTCCTACATTAGTGTCCTTCAAACGTCTGCACCCTCGCAGCCGTTTGGCATTTCAAATACTTCACAGGCTTCCTATGTAGAGTCTATTATCAGGGGCCGTGCACCAGTGGAAAGTGTGTATGTGCATGTGTGTGAGTGTGTGTTTTAAGTGCTGGAGTGCAGGAGTCATTGAAGGGCTTCATTAAAGAATGGAAAGTATGTAGCCATCTCTGCAGGCTGGCTGCAGCAGTCTTTGCTCTCACCTGCACCATATATGCCCAGTTATGGCCAGAGTCAGTCTCTGTTGAGTAAAACAAAGACTGCCCCCTACAGGTCTGGGACTGTCTCTGCAATACCGAGTTGAGTGAAAAGAAATGAATCTAGGATGAGGTGGAAAAATTGCCACTTCTTTTCCAACGTGGGAAACGTAGCAAGAATGACACAAAGCTACACGCAAGCATGGCTTGTAAAAATAGACATTTCCTCATATGACCCCTTGTTTAATCATGTAACTAACATTACAGCAAACCTGAGGCATTTCAGTGTTTTGTTTTCAACCCCACAAACAGATCTGAGTCCCCGCTTTGCACCGTCCCTCCCACAAATCTGTTTCCTTTTCATTCAGCGTTCCCAGTTTGCTCTAACTGTTTTCAGACAGAACAATCAGTCTTAGCAGGGTCGAACACACAGGAGTCAGGCAGCCCTCCATCATGGCCGCCTTCCCAGAGTTTCTGATCACCAGATATGAGTGTGCGTGTCATCAGTCCCAACTTTATAAATGTTTTACACGCAAGCCAAGGCACTCAGCGATGCTGACGGATCTACACATGCAGATGTGTTCATTCACAGTCCTGTTCCTAAGAGCCGATTGCCCCTTCTTGTGCTTTCGCATGCACAGACGCAGGCCCTAATCTGTAAATGAAGCATGGGAGGAAAGGGGAGCGCTGCGGTGAGAGAGTCATTTAAGAACAAAGCCTGAAGTACATGAGCAGGCGAATGTTTTCAGGTCAGGTTTTGGATTGACGAACTCACATTAGAGGTAGAAGTCCAGCAGCAGCAGAGGCCAGAGAAACACCACACTGAGAAGACAGACGACGGAGTGAGGGCTGAGCAGCGGAACAACATGTGCAGGGCGTAAAAAAGCCCATCACAGTCAATCAGGCGTCAGCCGCTAGTCAGGGAGGAAAAGAGGGGAAACTTTACCCCGGCTCTGGCCCTCCTGAGTTGGCCTGCCGTGTGCAGCGCGGGGGAAATCCACTGGATGTCACATACATCTTGATTTTTATGAATGCTTTGATAGCTCCCCTAAAGACACTCCCATGACCAGGTGGAGGGTATTTATACAAGCGTGTCAGACAAGCAAAAAATGAGGGGAATGGATATTTGCTGATCCCCTTTGCTCTCAGAGAAAAAAAATCTTGTGGTTATTCTAATTGCAACTGGAAATAATTATCTGGCCGTGGACTGTGGGGAAGTGGGTCACTTAAACGCACCCTGCCCTGATCACCAGGTGTGAAGGGTGGATGGTTGTGACTGACGCACAGCTGTCCAGTGGGAGGACTGTGATATATGTGTGTATTGGAGTGTGTCTGAGTGTTAATGCATGTTTGCATACAGTGGTAATATTTCAAATGAAGGTTTTTTTTGTTGATGTATTGGAAATAAGTTACAGAAACATCAACACTTTTATTTAAAAAAGGACAACATGGGAAAATTATGGTCATATAATGTAATTAAGTCTACATGGCTACGTCACTACTATGAACTCCGACAGGGCAAGAAATGAACTGTCAGGAGACAGTTACATCAGTTCAAACTTAGCCTTGTTGTAAAGTAAGTGGAGACTTTATGTAGAGATTAGTTGCTTCTGAGTGTTTACACCCAGTACCTGTGTAGTTACGTGAAAAAAGTACCATTGGCTTACTAATATATGACCCCTCGAGACTGAAGAGGAAAATACAGTCGATCCAGACCTGATGAAAATGTTCTGAATCTTTACAACAGAAACATTTTACAGCTTACCTGTTTTTTACGTTTAAAAAAATTGGTGGGAGTTTGTTTGAAACCTTTAAGATCACCCTCCTGCAAGTGTTCCTTGCCCTGTCAGATTTTTAGTGATGTCACTGTGCTCCCAGATCTCAACACATAACTTAGTGAGTGCAATATTATTTAAGGAAACAATGGCCAAAACTATCAAAATACAACTCAACTTGTATTACATAGAGGGTGACACAGGAGTGGATGATCACTTCTGTCCCGTCCCACTCCCACAAAAATACTCCTGTCCTGTCCCGTCCCAGGCCTGGAAGAATGACTCCCGTCTTATCTCCTTCCCGTTTTTTTTTTTTTAGGGGGCGGAGTCTTTGGCAATGCAATGATTTTGATTTAATGTCCTCGTCATCCTTTTCTTAGATTTCTTTGTGTTCCATTATACAGTTTTCTATTCACACCGGCATTGGTATGGCAGTACCAAGAACACTGGTTCACCTGTGGTAATATGGCATAAGGCCCTAATCCAAAGACCAAAATGCCTTTACTAAAGGGCACAAAAAATAAATAACACATTTGGTTTTACAACCAGAAACCAGCCACCAGAGCAGACAGGAGAGAATAAACAAGAAGTATAAAAGACGACAGAACCACTAGTATCATTATTATTATTATTATTATTATAAAAAATAACACATTCCTTCTCTTGAAAATGAAATGTTACATCCACAAGCAGTACAATGCGCCCTTTCTCTGGTGGTTTTACTGCTTTAGCCTTGCTTGGTGTGGTGTGACCAGTAGTTTATAGTGGCTAATGTTGGCTAATGTTAGTGAACTTTAGCTGCAGATTGCTTTACAGCTGATATTACTGAGTCAGTTTGCTGGCTTTATGACTCTTATATCGTGTAATTGTCAGTTGGGCTTGCTTCAAGTGCAACGATTGACCTATTTCATATGTTACTCAAAGCAAGCCTGTAACTTTAGTCACAAGTGACAATACAGGCACAATCAGGAAGGGTCTGTCTGCAGTCTTGACTACTTGACACACCCACTTTACTGCATGACACACCCCCTGAGACAACTTCCTGGATTAACATACTTAAATTCAACTTTTAATTTTCCTCTTAAAAGGTTACATTTTCTCACTTTTGTGCACTACCCATGCAGCCGAGCGCGCATCCTGAGGTTGTTGTACGTCATATGTATACGCACTTTTCAGAGAACGCGCAAGTGTATGCGTGGTGGGACAAAAAACAGCTGCCAGTCCAAGAGTTTACAAGAGAAAATTTCAAATACGCCTCAAATCAAATCAAAAGCACACAACTATGCGAGCCAGTTCCCATTAGTGCAGTATGACCCAAGACTTTATTGCTTCCAACACTGCAAACGAATTCCAGGCATTATAGTAGTCAGTGATAATTAGGATCTGTCGAACACCTTCAGTTTCCACACGGCTCTTGCATATTCAGTATTACTGCACAATAAATGCCTTTAGTTCTTTAATGGTCTCTGTGCAACCTGAAGAAGGAGGGTGGAGGAAGCTATAATCTGTAAGAATGCTCTGCGATGTGACCACAGCTCAGTCAACTGAAACAACACACCAGATACATTATTCATAGAAATTAACACCACGGCTCAGATGATGAGAATAGGCTGGAACACTTATAAACATATGTAAGTAAGGAACACATGTTAAAATAAATAATAAAATATGGAGTACTGACAGCTCAAAGCTTTATCTGAGAAGTGAGGGAAGTGGAGCCTGAATAGGCATAAAAACATCTCGTGAAATTTGAACTTTTTCTTTCTTCAACCTCTGTGAAATAACACGGGCACAAACTGCTCCATTTATAGGTTACGTGTATTTTGTTTTGAAGAGCTCATCAGAGAGCAGTGAAATCAGCCCTTTAAATCTCAGCTGTGCGTGCAGAGCGTGCACGTGCAGAATGTGTGCAATATGTTTGTGTATATACTTTTTTATTCCATTTCCATTTTTTGTGCATGATGTGTTTGCTCATCTGCAGTTTAAGTGTATGTTAGCATTACTTTGCTCCCTGGTTTTGTAACATGGTAATTGTGCAGAGCGAGTACCAATGTGCCAGGTCTCAGTTTAATGAATCCCACCTGTAACACATTTGCACATTCATTCCTCTCCAAGGAGAAATCCTGTTGCCAAAGCAAAGCCTGAGCCGAGTGGAAGTTTGCGGCTCTGCAGAGTTACAAATCTTAATAGTGTACCCAAGATGGCTGCAGATTTTATCAACCCATTTAGAACCTGTTGACTTGTGAGAGCATGTGTATGAAATCTACATTTGTGTACATTTACGGCGCTCGGCGTTGCACTCAGCAAACGGGCGAGGAGGAAGGAGGAGGAGAGGCCTATGGAATGTCAGAGCGAGTTGCCTCGGTCATGAAACCCTCTGGCATGTGAAAGGGATTTCACAAACATGAGTACATCGAATGATTAATTCAACAGCTAATCTCTCCACAAACTGTATACATACCGATATCTTAAAAGATTATTAGGCCATTCATCTAGAGCTTTTCCATGAGCTCAGTATAGTGCTGAATAGCTTGACTGCAAACATTTCTTTATCATCAGGGATTTAGGGATGGTTCACTCGCTTTACCTGAATCTCCCATTTAAAGTGGAGCAGTAGATGCATGTGGTTAGGAATCTGTAAGAAGTCTAATCATCTGTCAGAAGGTCAAGAATAAATGCATGTATACATTTTCCTGGTTGCAGCAATGGCCCAAATGCCCAGCGGGGAATTTGAACAGCATGCAAATGATGTCGGCCATATAAATAACCAGATGTGATCTAAACCGAACATTTATAGCATGTATTGGACTTGGATTGAGACCAGCATCGCACAGCTGGAGATGACCAATCAGTATATGGTACATTAAGCCAGTTATGTTAGCTATGAGTAATGCTGTAGCAATTTCTGGTTCTGAGATCAGTGACTGAAAACACAACGTGAAGCAGCCCACGTCATTACAGAGTACTGCTACTGTTTTGATAATGTTTCTAAGTTTAGGAAGGCCTCAATGTGTACTGTATGCCCCCAAGAGCTTCGTAGCCATGCATAGCTCCTGGGATGGGGATGGGGGGGGGGTGCATTGATGGGTTATGAATGGATATAGGAGGAGGAGAGAGAGAAGGAGAGAGAAGTTCAGTACATCATGGGAAGTCCCCCGGCAGTCTAGGCCTATAGCAGCATAACTAAGGGATGGCTCAGGGCTCACCTGGACCAACCCGAACTATAAGCTTTGTCAAAGAGGAAGGTTTTAAGCCTACTCTTAAATGTGGAAAAGGTGTTTGCCTCCAGAACCCGGACTGGGATCTGATTCCACAGGAGAGGAGCTTGATAACTGAAGGCTCTGGCTCCAAATCTACTTTTGGAGACTATGGGAACCAAAAGGAACCCTGCATTCTGGGAGCAAAGTGCTCTATTGGGAAAATAGGGTACAATGAGCTTTTTGTAATAAATAAAGTAATATACAATAATACATTTTGATAATGATGTATGTAATAATGTATTTTAATACATTACATTTTGCTGATAATACAAAGTTTTTGAATACAGAACTTTTTCTTGTAATGGAGTATGATTAAATTCTAATCTTGATAATTTTACTTATGTAAAGAATCCCAGTACTTCTTCCACCACAAAGTAATATACAGACAAAATCATCATGAATCTCTGACTCAAATATGACTCCACATTTTGGAGCTCAATGTTTAATGACGTCACTAAATACCCTGATGAATCATCCATTTTTGCACCCTGATCTCATCATTCAGTAGCCTTTGTTGCTCATTTTATAACACTGCAGTGCTTTTGGTTGTCAGTTAAATCGGAATCACTCATGGCTGCTGCAGAACTGTGCTGTTGTTGCTCATTTCGGTAATGTTGCTCCCAGTTGGTGGTCCCAGTAATGAGCAGTGGGGGGTGGGCGGACCGCATTGAATGGGATGCCAGAGATCTTTAGCTGCGCTCCTTCAGGGCCTTTTGCATTTAGTCACCCTGAGCTCATAATTGTGTGACTAAAGCAATTGTTCTCTTAATTGAAGCCATTCGGGACCTCGACAGGCTTTTCCCACTTCCCTCAGGTGGCACACAGGTGATCATGCAAAACTTTCAGGTGGGACTCAGGTGATCACTCAAAGGTGCTGAGGAAAAAAAAAATCATATTGTTAATCATGATTGTATTCTGGTTTTTAGAACGAAGTATCTACATATTCAAAACTAAACTCATTTGAAAATAAAAAAATAAAGGTAGACCTTCAAGTTATGATGTTATAATCTTCATGTAAAAGATTCCTCAGTTCTGTTGTGCTGCTCTTCTGGCATAGTAAATGCTAAGGAATGGCTGTATATGGGCCCCTATCTTGCGCACCGCAGTCATAATAGCTTGTAATATGCATTGCTGGCTCATAAACACAAGCATATGATTATGAAACTGCACACAGGTAAATGACCCGGCAACAAAGCAAAGGTAAAATCCCCGTGCAGGACACAGCTCTGGGTATAGCCTGGACTTTTATTGTGGTCAGCTATAAGCTTGAGGGCGTTCACTTTTTCAATTCATGGATGATGCTTCATGATCCCCTTCTCTTATTGCCCTAAACTTCATGTCACAAATATCCGGTGTAATGGATTTGAAAGCGTTTGTTCTGCCTTTAGTCCTCAGCACATGTGAGGCACTTGTGTCTGCAGATCACTGTTTCAACTTTAATTCCTCATTCTGAATAATTCACAAGCCCGAGGAGTGTTTGAGGGTGGAGGAGCCAAAGCGGAGCATATGTGTAAGAACAGTTGACACACAAAGAGAAGTCGCCCCAAAACTTGCTCATGGAAAAAAAAAAAAAGAATCTGCTGGGGCCACGGTTTGTTTTCACCTGAAGCAGTCATTTATCTTGGCCAGAGCCCAACACTAAACCGCTGTGTATGTTTCTATGGTCTCAGTGGGTTTGTGTGTGCACCACAGCCACTTAAAGTGGTGTGGAGAACTGCAGATTTCAGTCCTAATCTAGGAATTGTGAAACCGCACCATTTCCTTGCACTTGAGAAGTGCTTGGCATCTCATTTCGGCTGCTGAGGACCTGTATACATCAGCTCAGATGGAGCATGCAGATGAGTTTGGGATGTGTGTTTATTTAATTCACTGTGGTGAACATGTGGAAGGAAAGGTTGTTGCAGCCATGGCTATAGCACATTTTCATCTACTGTATCAACAGCAGCAAGTGATTGCTCTGAATGGAAATAACAGACTTTAACTTGCTCATACATGGCAGCTTAAAGAGTGTGTGCTTAATGCCGAAGGACAGAGGTCAAAGATTTTGGATTTGTTTGTTCGTTTGTTCATTTTTAATTTGTCACTAAAGAGAAGCCAACACAAGAATAAAGCTTGCAATCAATAATTTTATATGAAGAATGAAATGAATGGCAGTGTCACACGTAGTGATGAATCCACAGTTAGTTTGGCTTTCATCCAACTTTGCAGTTTCCCTCAGCTCTACGCCTTTTTAGCATCTTTCAGCAAATTGTTTTTGTTTTATAGCTTGCAATTATACTGTTTTGGTTCACTGTTGCTGCTCTCGTTAAACGTGTCACTTGCTGAAAAAGCTCTGATAAAAAAAACCCCACTGCCCACTACCTGCCCAGCAGCAAACAGCTGCAAAAGAGCCAGATATTTCCCGAAGGAGTTGGTGGAGATCAAAACAGAGCTAAAAGAAGACCAAATATTGGAGTTTGTCATGTGGCCAGAAATACATTAAACACAATGTTGGTCCATATCTGCTGAAAGTAGGCAGTTGTTTGCTAACTATCTACCATATTCACTTTGGAAGGTGACATTATGTTATCGTTGTATTTACAGCTGTTGTGCTGCCCCCAAGTGGCCATAAAATCAATTAGCGCTGCTTAAAGGGTTTAATCTACATCAGGGCTATTTAGTTAGTTTGGAATGGGGGCCAGTCCATGAAAAGGATCCCAAATGAGAGGCCTAAGAAATATTGCTTGAAATATGACCAAAATATGATTACTCACATTAACAGCTACAGATACACTCAAGTACAACAACAACACAGGGGTGCATATTAATATCAGTGCAGAGCATTGTATCAAGAGAGGTGGGCCCAAGGCATTTCTACATTCAAATGGCAACACACACCATGTTCATAAATCAGTCCAGGTGACCTCTATCACAGACATAACATTTAACTCATTTAACTACCAGACAGCATCCGGTTCACATCTGTACCAACAACAACAAAACATGAGTTATTTGTGAGCTTATTATTTTATTAATGCTAATTATTCCTATATTGAAAGAGCATCATGCCACCCAATAATCTTTCCAGGTGAACCGTACAACATCAGTATTTACATTAACCTATTTAAGTATAATTATTGATTTGAATCTGAAGCCAATTTGAAGTCAATATTTACCATCTAATGAGAGACATGACATTTTGTGCACATGTTGTCAGCGCAATATGTTGACCATGGTGCAGGTGCTGGTCAGTGAGGGATGCACGATTCTTAGTTTTAATGGCGTTCATGAGTTTGAGTTGTTGAGTTGTTGTTGACAAATCACTTAATGACCAGCTTTGTTTTCAATGCAAATGCTGTTCCAGCATTAATAGAGAAAGGTTCCTTTACAAACCTCATGACTTCAGTGGAGATACAGAAATTAATAAACCAAAGTTGGTTTTCAATATGTCTATAAATGTGCCATAATGTCATATGTCAAATGTCATAATCTCAGTCATTTGTAGGCCTCATCAGTGAAAGTGGAGCATTTTACCTGGATGCAGATCAGTAGAAAAAAGTGTGAGTTCTCTTTCAAATACATGAAGTCTACAGATTGTGCGACAGTTATCTCTGCCCTACAGCTTCATGTTACGTTGGTTCAAGTGATGGAAAACATCGCTTCCCTACCCTGTCTGTGGCTCTCAAGCCCAAATGTGTTGGTTTCTACTGAAGATGTACTGTACATCTTTTTCATTTAAAAAAAAAAAAAAGATATTTTCTTTATATTTTCTTTTTAGCAAATGGTTTTCAGAGTTAAACATGAGTAAATAGTGCACTTGTTGGGGGCTATTTTCAACTGAAGATGAGTAAACATTTGGTGCACTAAGTAAGTACAGCAGCTGTGTGTGTATTTGGGATTGGCTCATGATAAACTATAGTGAAAGTAAGAAATATCAGGCTTTGGATACAAAGACAATACTAAATAAGGATGAATTCATTTTTGGTTCTTTTCATGGGGTTTGTTAACAATAAGAAAGCATATCGTTTTTCTCTATTGTTACCCACATTTTAATCTGATAAAACAGCTACTTTTGCATAGAAATCATCTAGTTCAGTCCTTGTCTTTTAAGTGTGAAAAATGAGGCACTTGTATGAGATGTGTTTCTGTTTGTGCTTCACAGATAGTAATTGCAACCATCCATCCTCCTCTTCATTTCCAAACCTCACACATCAGCCTTTACAATGACCGACTGTGTGAAGTCAGATTAGCTGAAATTTCCTCACAAGATGTTACACAACATCAGCGAAAACAAAGTCCTCAAAATGGGGATTTACCGCCTCCTTCCAGTCAACGGCCCCCTCGGGAGCTTTCCTGAATGAATCCCAGACTCCTGCGTGGCTCAGCTATCTCGCTGACCTGTCGTGCCACCAGCTACTTCAACCTGGAGCCTACACTCTCTCGCTATACAGCCACATCCTGGCAATAAATCACTGGGTAGAGTGAACTTCCCTGGAATGCTTGTTGAGTTGCCAAATGATTGTTTGTAAGTCCAAGCAAGGTCCAAACCTTATCAGTGTTTAACACATCTCAGTGTTATCAGAGATAAAGCTGAGATAGAAGTGATCTCTTTAGCCGAAGAATGGATTCCTAAAGGTAATATATCCAGTAATAGAACACCGAAAAGGTGCACTGGAGGCCTGCTAAGGTGACGATTATGCACTTTCAGCAGCTTCAGGTGTGCAAATTTATTACATCACTAGACATTTTTGCATTTAAATCAACCCCAGGAAACAGGGTTTGTGAGGTCAGCAGTTGAAATAAATGCAAACTTCTCAAGGCTAAATTTTCTCTTCTTACCAGTGATTTGGGATGGAATTGGTGAAAAAATATTATTGCAGCCAGCTCAAGCGAGGAGCACTTGCTTGCTGCAATTAGGGCCAAAGTTTTGATTTGCCAATCTCTGCGTGCCAGCAGAGTTTCTCACCCGTGTCCACACCTGACTTCACACTAACAATCCAGATCCACAGCATCTTAAGAGACTCTGAGATATTTAGAGACTGAGTTTCAGCCACACTTTGGGATGTAGTCTGAATCATCGAGTGTATTTTGACATGCAAATCTGGCCTCAGCAAGCTTTCAGTTGACCCCTTCAGAGACTTGGGTGGGCTCCCGAAATACCTCCCTTAATTTGACATGACCTGATTTGGAGGATTTCAGTGTTATTACTGCTCTTGGACGTGTGGACTCACATGCGAGGCGTGAGGTTGAGGGAGGTCTTCCCGGAGCTGTTATGAGAGCTGATGTGAGACAACAGTGGACCGTGCCTGGAGCAAAGGAGAGGTAGAGGCAGATTGAGGGGAGGAAAGAGAGAGTGTTAGACAGAGAAAGATGTGAATAACATGAGTGACAGAAGGGAGTGAAGGGGGAAAAAAGATGCGATGCAGCCAATGTAGATCCAACCTGCAAAGGCCCAACCTGGAGCATATGCGTTGTCCAGGAGGGTGTCAGTTCAGCATCCGCTACAAGTCTTCTCTGTCTTTCTCTGGCCCTCCCAAGCCATTTTAACTATTGTTGTGTTGGAAGTCCCTGAGTTTTGACAGCTGTGCTTGGAGTGCTGTGACGGCAGTCTGGAGGGAAGGGTGTGTATGTCTGGCTGTGTGTTGTCTAATGGTTTGTAGTGGATGTGGACACTGTGGTGTGCAGTGTCTTGGTATGCAAATAATGGTGTGTGTGTGTGTGTGTGTGTGTGTGTGTGTGTGTGTGTGTGTGTGTGTGTGTGAACTCTAGAGGTTAAGCCTTAAGGGTGAGTGCATGTGTGTGTGACAATGATTAAAATAATAAATTTGATTTATGGAACACCTTGTGGACCTATAATGCATCTCAATGTGCTTTATTAGCAGCAATTTGACATGTAGCTTTGTGGACAGTAGAGAAAAAACAAATGATGAAGAAACAAGAGTCTCCAGCCATGCTAGTCTCTCTGTGTAGTAAAAGGACTTTATTATGAGACCATGACAGGCCACAAGGTGAAACACATTATTCTCACAATGAAATGTTGTTGAAGTATTGACCGCTTCAGGTTGTATAAGGTACATCAGTGCTTTGAGGTCAATGCTCATGTCAGCATGCTGATATTATAATTCCATGCTCACTATCTTAGTTTAGCATGTTAGTGCAGTTGATGTAAATGTTAGTTATTCGGTCATAAGATATAATACAGGACCAATGTGAATGTGACTTGATGATGGCACCAGATGAGAAATCCAATCACTCCAATAGTTATCTCAATGTCTTACTAAAAAAGCAATCAATCAATCAATCAATCAATCAATCAACATTATAGTGCTGCTAGAGGAAAAATGCCAGAGACCCACCAAAGTCTTTAGGATTCATCCACTGAGAACCATAAATATATGGACAAAATTTCATGGCAGTTTGTAGGATAGTTGCTGAGACACTTCAGATAACTGACCAGCAGCTTTATTGCTTTATATCTCTGTATCAGCTTACTGTACATTGTCAATAAATGTAGTCCACTGTGTGTGTATCTGAATGCTTGGGTTCACGTCTGTGTGCTCATTCATGTTTCACATGCCTTTCACAAAACTGATCTGGCCAACTTTTCAATCTCATGCCTTAAAAAACACTGTGCAAGGATCCCATTTACTTAATGATGTTGCAGCTGGTATACATTTTGTCCTGACCGGTGGAGCTGAGGGAGGCGAGCTTGGGAATAAAGCAGGAATGTGTAGTGGGTGCTAGGCAGCTGGTGGCTGAGCCCCGCTGGGTCGCAGGGAGCAAGGCCGGGCCAGCCACATGAGCCTCAGCTGATTCACACTACCAATGCCATGCACACACACACAGCCCAACCTGCTCGCCTGCACGTATCTGTTGTACGATCAAAACAGGATGTGTGTGTGTGTGAGAGATGATTCTGCATGATGATAAAGCACAGAGCCAAAAGGAATGCCTATAATAACTTGATGTTAATTGAAATAGACATGTTAATCATCTTTAAGCCTGAACTTATTCTCCCACCCAGCAAGCTGCACACTCTTCCGCAAAATTAGCAATAATCACGAGGGTCAACAGAGTTCTCCCCGTTTTCCCAAAAGCAACTGTTGAACACGAGCTAATGTAGCTGGCTCTCGGCTCAAAACTAATAAGGCAATTGCTTTATCACAGTCTGAGCAGAGTTCTTTCCAGCAAAGCGAGAGCTTATTATTTCTTACTGAAAATGACTCAACACAAATTAGCATCAAAATCAGCAGCTGTATTACGGTAATGACATGGCAAGCGCTCGGGTATCAGACTTATTGCTCTGCCCACAGCGCTGTCACACCATAAAATACTTCCAAGGGCCACAGAGCGTTTATAGCAGGTACTTTAACTCCTGTTTGCTCTCCAAACACGGAGCCTTATCAGCTGATGAGGGGAATGCAGCAATATTTCAGGAAGAATGTCGCGCACCTCCACTTCCTCCTCATCACTTCTTGTTAGTACAGGGGTTGCATAACTACCACGCTGGATTCACATGAGTGTGAATTTGAGCCCATTTTCTTCATGTATCTCATAGTCTTTAGTGGCATCCACGGGACCAGGCTGACCTGCAGTGACCCTCGGAGATGAAAGGCAGGGTGAAGTCCGCGTTTAAGGGCCCTGGCATTTTTGGTTGTATCTGGGGCAGACAGAACATGTGGCGAGTTGCTCTCACGTGCTCGAATCAGGAAACATTTTTCTTACCTCCCCCTCAGCTTGTCTAAGAAGCTCATAAAAGCACAGGACTTCCTGCGGTCATTTAATGACACGGCACGCATTGTCATCAACTGAGTCACATAAACACTCCCTGACATGCCAGCTAAAGAACTCGTGTCTCTTTTATCGTTGGCATTCACTTTTTTTTGGTGAATGAAATGCTTTTTTATGCACCTGAAAAATCATAATGAAAATCAAAATCATATCTATACAGCCAAGAGCCTTGAGTCTGGATCATTTAATGGACATAAAACATAAACTTGAAGCAACGTATTTCCCATAAATATTTCCAATTTTATGTGAGTTATTTGCTAAATGAGGTGTAAGTCAGCACTTGGCATGACCCAGTAGATCTCCTCACACTCAGTGTATAGTTTCTCCTCCGTCACCTGTTCTGTGACGCCCTCAACTGGTCACAAGCGGAACCTCCTGCCCTGAAAAACCACAGTTTCCTGCAGCTTTAACTGGCATTCATGCTGAAATTGAGACATAACAAATAAATCTCTTTTTTTTTAGTGTTTATTTTAAATCAAACAGACAAAATAAACAATTTTTGCATGAGCACAACGGATGCTGCGAGAAACATTTTAACAAGGGCATGAAATTCGACCAGAACATGTGAGTCACAAATTACATATTACCGGGGAGGTTTAACCAGCTGAAAGATATTTCCCTATAAAAGCATAAAGGTCAACATGTTGACATTGTTTTCTGATAGTCTGCTTCTCATTGAGGAATGTTTACAGTAATTGGCTGTTCATAATTGATGGAAATGTTATGTTTATGTTACTTAAAACAATAAAATAGTCCATTAAAATGCCAAACTTGGGCAATATGAGCTGGTGCATTAAGAGTGTACATGAGCGTAATTAAAAATGAGGAAACGCTAAAGCACAGCATTAGAGAGACTTAGAGACACCTCGGCTGCATTCACACCAGTATGTATTGGGTTATTAATAGTTGCTATGATACCCACATCCTCTCTCCCCACTTCTTTGTCAGAGCCTCCTGTGATTTAGGGCACTATATAAACCCTACTGGGCCAGCCCTCTGTCCTTTTCTGGTCGCTGTTATTGTTGCGGAGCACAGGCCACGGTGTTTGGCTGCTCCAGCTGAGAAGAGAGCACCTACTGGGCTTTTCCCATGATGATGAGAGCCGCTCTGCTCGGTCCCAGTCAGCAGGCAGTGGATAAGGGCCCCCGAGCTGCTCCCACCTCCACTCTCTCCCCTTCCCCGAGGCCTCCTGAGCCTCCCCCTCCTCCTCCCTCCCCCTCCTCCTTTAAGTTCCCTCAAGTCATGATCTGGCCCGTAAATTAGTACCGGGAGAAAAATAGGTTCTGTAAGATGAAACTGGGTTTCTGTGTGTATCAGCACACGACTCAGGGGAGACAAGAGAGAAGAAGCAGGCAGTAAATCCATTGGAGTCCACTGATAGCGCCTGTTTGCACAGCCACTGCCGCTTCCTTTGATCAAATGGCTGGGGGAGCGGGGGGTCGTGTGGCGCTGCCGAAGGTCAGCTATATATTACACTCCTAAAAGTGATTACTGAAATTCTTAAGTGAAACCATTCTGCTGCCAGGGTGTGCTCTAATCCCCTGCAGCGTTGTCTGGGCCGGGGCTGGGGCCGGGGCCTCTCTGTGGATCTGTGCGCCCAGCACTCCTTTTCCCCTTCCCCACTTGTGTTTTCTATCATCAGAGCAGGCCTAAAAAGAGCCCCTACATGGAAACATGGCCTATCCAGTTGCAATATCAACCGCTGGGGCTCGCAGGACAGAGAGAGGGAGAGAGGCAGGGAGAGAGAGAGAGAGAGAGGGGAGAGAGAGAGAGAGAGAGAGAGAGAGAGAGAGAGAGAGAGAGGAAAGGTAGTGTCAGGAAACAGAAATATGCACACACTTCAAAGGCTGGGGCAGCAAATTAAGGGTTAGGCATTGGACACGACAGTAAGTGGCCTTTACATCAGAAACAGGGTAAACAATGTCTGGATTGTGTTTCGCTTCGTTCCTCTGTGTTGTTGCATAAAGACCCCCCGGCTCTCCATCTGCACGCTGGCTGTGCTGTAGGTAGAGCACTAAAACAACTCAATGAAGTCTTTTTTTTTTTTGACATCGAGCAAATCATTTTCATCAATTGAGCCATGATGAAATGTTTTGCATCCGAGCCACCGATGTGTGCAAATGAACGGAAAATCTGACACAGTTTTGCACAGAGTGAATGGTTATACAAGTATGTAATGTAATAAAGCCTCTGTTAAAATTCCACAATTTGTGACTGGTAGCTAATCCTCACCACAATGTTGCACTGTATCAAATCAATTACAAGCACTTATAAAACAGAAGTGCTGCTTTTAAGCGTGGTGCAAACAAGCTTCAGGAGAGAAAGCTGTGTGTGTGTGTGTGCGTGTGTGTGTGTGCATGTGTGTGTGTGAATGCATGTTGCCTACTGCAGCGGCATCACAATTGACGCTGAGCCAGCCAACATGATCTAAACAAGAATTATGTGAAGTCATGCTCTATGAAACTTTATACACATTTGTTGATCATTACCTAAGATTGCTTTGTGTTAACTTTGGCAGGCCGGCTCTTGGCTCTCCGACTGAAAAAGGGATGATGTATTTCCTCTTATTTATTATTTGCGCTGGGCTACTGAGAGGGAAAGGGAGGGAAAAAAAAGAGAGTTTGAGCGGTATGCCTGCGACTGGTGCACCGATGCCAGGAATAACAGAATGAAACTTGCTCCTCGGCCTCATTAGTGTGTAGAAAACAGTTCCCAGGAGACACAACAGAGCATAAATACATTTAAAACTCTTTACACCGCAGGATGCTACACGCCAACTTCTCCCTATTTCTGCCTTTTTTTCCCCCTTAAAATGAGAATGTAAACGGCATCGAGTGCTGCAAGTGTGTAGGCTTCAAAAGCGTCGCAACCCCATGTTGCACGTCTCATAAATTCTAGTGAGGGAATTCAAAGAGAAATTTATCGAGCATGGCATTCACACATGTTGACAGTAAAGAGGGCCAACTGCACACCGGGTCTTGGGAATTTGTAGGAGCACATGGCCCCTTTTTTTGCTTTGAAACACCCTCTTTGACCCTTTGTCTGCTTATGCAATGTCTTTGCCCTTTCCATTATGAAAAAAGGAAGGGAAATTTATAGGAGACACAAACCCCATAGCAGTGTTCTATAAATTAGAAACGTCAGATATACTGCTGTAAAGATAGAGAGATTTATCTGTTGATGTTTCATGACCAGGGCTTGAGATACAGTATTTCACGGACACTTCTTAAAGCAGGTGCACTGTTAGCCCAAAAAGGCAATGAGCTATAACATCATCATTTCCCAACATTTGTTTATAATATGAAGAAGTCCCTGCCATGTGTTTCCACCCCGCGCTGCCTTTTCTTCACTTGTTTGTACAGTAACTGAGGTGTTTATGGTCTTTGGATGTTGCCAATTTCACTAGAGAGAGGACCGCGGAGCACCTTTGGGACTCAGCATATACAGGACCACACTTTTGGCTCGGCTGCCTATTGACACAGCTGCTATCATGCTGAAATGATCTGATTCCAGGGGTGGTGAACATATCTGCGCACACTTACCTACGAGCGCATGAAAAAGGCACATGGAGGCACACATCACATGTTTGTCTTCTCCTTTTAAATGTCGTTAAGCGCTGCTCAGACGCAGCTTGATGTTGACTTTGGTGGAATAAGGGCGCTCTGGCCCTTTGTTGTCGCCTGACTGATGGTGGTTCATCCAGAGGCTGCCTCGCAGGATGCTACAAAGTGTACGCGTCCTCCCTATCAGCTGCTGCTGCGATCACCAAAACAGCTCTTTCAGGTTCATTTCAATCTCCTGCCCGCCACATCCAAGATGCACAACCCCAAGCCAGTGAACAGGAGAACGGGATATTTGAAATAGTGTTTTCCTTTTATTTGGACAACTCCACTTTTCTAGGTTTTTTTTTATGATGTGCAGAGTCATCTGGTTACTGTACAGCTCCTCGGCAGAGCTGTGCAGGTCCTGAGTGATGGAGAAAAGCTGAGAACAGAGAGTGAGAAAGTAAATATAAATCTGTATGATAATAAATTGCATCACTGGTAATTCTATCCAGTGCCGGTCTGCGGTGCGCTGCAGTGCGCACAACCCCATTTATGCGCGGGGGCCCAGGGAGATCTGCTGATAACATGGGGATTGATGTAGGCCATTAAAGGAGCGTGTGTGCCAGACTGGTGGGGTGCGTTACATTTGGCCTCCACAACAGCACTGTATATCAGCATGTTGTCACCTGCGCTGATGTCACAGCAGGTCCTTCGGCTAAGAAAACACACTCTCTGTCTTGGGTGGGTGACCAGAGCAGACTCACTCACTACCCACTAATGTGCTACTCGTGCCGAGGGGTGCGCTGTTTTGGGTTCACGGCCTCTCCAAATGTAATCCATAACCAATTAGGCATTGTGCGTGTGTAACTATAGAGACCTTTCAACAAAACAAAACGATGTGGTTCAGCATGTGGACGGAAAAAAGGGAAACAAAGGCCGCTTCAGGACCAGACATTCCTGTAATAGTCTTGGTTTTATTGAGTCGATGGGGAGGTTATGAAGTTGCACGACAACATCAAAACAAAAAAAGAAGTTTTATTTAGACAGGATAGAGCTCATGGCCAAATTTTTTCTGTCTCATCATAGTGTGTGACTCTCTCACTGTAACACTTGTGTGCACTTGTTCATTTCATACACTGCACACAGAGGACCTTGAAACACTCTGACAACCAGTTTCAGTGATTTGTCCCCTGGTGCATCCACCTCTCCCTGTGAACAGGGTCACTCCTGTTTATCTTTTCATGATCGCTTTCTCGCCACCCCCCCTCCCGCCTCTGTTGGGAACTTTGTGTTATTCCGGGATGTACAACCCTGATTCCAAACAGTTGGGAGGCTGTGTAACACAAATAAAACAGAATGTGATAATTTGCTATTTTTGACATCGACTCAATTGGAAACAGTACAAAGACAATATATTTAGTGTTTGACCTCATCAGCTTCACTGATTTTTGCAAATACTGGCTTATTCTGAATTTGATGGCAGCAACATGTTTCCAACAAGTTGGGACAGGAGCAACAAAAGACTGTGAAAGTTGTGGACTGACCCAAAAACACCTGTTTGGATCATTCCACAGGTAAACAGGTTCATTGGTAACAGGTGATAGGATCATGATTGGGTATGAAAGGTTCATCCTGGAAAGACTCAGTCGTTCACAAGCGAGGATGGGGTTCACTAATTTGTAAAAAACATGATTGTCTAAAGGATATTTTTACAAGGGCTCGGAAACACTTTGTAAAACTGTTGTCGGTAAACACGGCTTGCAAATGATTGCATCCTGTTATAATTTACGTTTTACACAGCATCCCAACATTTTTGGAATCACCAGACTTGTCATTACAGGATCATGGTTCTTTGGATTTAAGTCCACTTAATCAAAGGGCAGTGTTCATTCACAGCAACAGCTGGGTGTGATTCATGCTACTACGGTAAATGACTTTTTTTTTCCTGTCTACTTTTTCTGTTTATTCTCACATTTGTCACTTTCTTGTTCTGATTATATTTTTGAAGAACCAGGGCTGAAGCTGTATGCTGTGTTCACATTGGGGTTAAAACACTATACATAGAGTTCAGATGTGAAGTGCAATAGAAAAGGACTTGGACAATTTGATAACATGTCCCAGGACGACATTCATTATTTGGTTCATTTCATACTGAACTGCGTATCTACAGTGTAGCTAGAGAGAGAATATCAAAGTGAGGAAAACCTGCAAGTCATTCTTACACTTTTGCTTGTTGAGATAGTTCTGTGTAAATTAAATTATACTGACTGTTTCACACCCTTGTGAAGACTTTTTAAGGACCACAGTGGTACAAGTATTTCACAAACAAAGACTTTATTTATGGAGTCAGTAATAAGTTTCACCTTGAAATGAACTTGATACATCCTCAACTGAATTTCTTGTGTTATGTGAGTAAATGGAGAAAACATGGTCCCTGACAGAGTTATCATACTGAACATGTTAAAGGTAGCGGCATTAATAATATTTTTAAGTATTTACTTCATGGGTTGCATCATGATACCAAATACAATCATACAATCAGTAACTATGAATCAACCCAATACCACCTTTAAAAAAAATAAAATGACCATTTAAAAAGAAGAACTGCTACAAATGTTTTAATGAAGAGACAGAACTCTGGACAGTAAAAGTTTCTATTCAAATATATTAGCATTGTTATATATTGTTTTGAAAATGATTGTTGTCCACTCAAGTCCAATAAATGAAACACTGCATTTAAACAGCAAATCTCGTATACAGAGGCCAACTACAAGTGCAAGGTAAGTGCATTTACAAACACACGATAAAGGAATCAGCAAAAACATGCAACCAAATAATTAAGTAACAAAATCTTTAATATTCAAGTAAATCAATGTATTAAAAATATTCTGTATCATGAGATTAAAGGCAAGTGGTCTAGGGAAATTAGATTGAATTTAGGTGGCATGCTGAGCTAAAAAGGCTCTTATTCTGTGGAGAAGCTCCTTCTTGACACTGTCTGGCACCAAGGCTGCAAGAGAAAAACATATCCATCAACAAGACTTTTCATTCGCACAGATGCAGTTTAATGCAAGAGGTGCTGCAAAACTTCTGCTGCTCACACCCACATCCATTACTGGAAACGTAACATCTCGTGAGTGCACCAACTCCCACTGAGGCTACTGTCTGCAAAGTAGCATCTCTGTGTGCTGTGCAAAAATGTACAAGCACAGCCACAAATGATGCCCAACAGAGAGTTTTGTACTATGTGTTGCACCATCAGTTCTTTCCAATAGTCAAGTGAAAATACCTCTTCCTTTCGGAGTGATCTCTACCACCAGGTCCTCCACAGTCACATGCTCCAAGCCTTTTTCTTTGATTACTTCTACAAAAAAAAAATGTAGATGTTTATTTTAACAATGCTTAAAAATAACGATGACCACAAACACTGCTCCAAGCAGCTTGTGCAGCAGAATAAGAGTTCCATGACAAAAACCATTGCACTTCAATTCAAACAATCAAATACATTTATGTACTATGTACCATGTCCTAAATTGTCTCTGTTCCTAAACCTTTCCTAAACATTTCATTGCATTTGGAAGATGTGTTTTGCTCACTTCAGGTGGACAGTGAGGAAGTACACACCAGCTATGTTATTGCTTTAACTTCAATTTACATGTTGGACACATACAAAAAGGACATTTTTCACAGAAGACATTTAGACACGTTACTGTAAGAAAAGCACATGTTTAAATCAGCTGATGAATGTTGGCTGAATTCCATTTAGCTGCTTCAGATTCAGGCTTCTGTGTATGCTGGCTCACTGTCACACTGTCATGACTTACAGGGACACTTGACTAAAACAGAGCCATTGTTAATGTTAGTAACACCTGTGCTTTTCCCACTGTGACAAGTCAAAATGTCTGCTGTTGATTGATTTTTAAAACACACGCACTCTGCCTTTTGAAATATGGTGCCAGTCTTTTTTATTCTTGTGTTTTTATTTTGCTGTAGCAGACCAACAGTTACGCGTCAAACACAACAGCTATGTATTCAAACTTAAAGCGGTGATCCAAAGTAAAACTAAACTATAGCCTCACAATGAAAATAAACAAAACCAAAATTTGATCCTGCTCTATAGATCAACACATTTGTTAACTAAATGAAGTCAGTAATACTTTATGATGCTGTGAAAGGTTTGTGTATAAAAATACAGAAAATGTTGATTTGAGTTTTTTTTTATCTATATTCAAAGTTACGTAAGCAATAAAACTGGGCCTTTAAAGTGGACATATAACATTCACAAATGAGTAAGTAGATGATGACATCTTGCAGTTCTTTTGCTGTCAATCAATAGCAGCAAATCAATGACTGTCTATGCAATGTGTTTCAACAACATCGCTGTAATTTGTACCTTTGCAGTGAGCTTTCATCTGGTCCTTCCATCCACATTCAGTGAGCTTAGCCCTCAGTAGCTCCTTCAGTCTGTCAAGACGATGCAAACACATGGAACATTCTGGCTTATGCTATTAAGTTATTAATAACAGCTGACACTTTCTTCAACTTGGTTACAACAACATTATTATTTTTTATTAGTTTGGCCTTGATAAGTGCCACTCTTTCTGTTATGTTGACAACATCATGATGGACTATTCAGATTATGCAGCGTGATGCTTCTTCGCATGCCAGAAAAATGGATATATGACAGAGCAGCAGTCTTCCTTGTACCTCGGTGCCACTTCAGCTCAGTATGCCAAGACAGATCCTCACCTGTGTTTCTGCCTTCCTTTATGCCTTTTCCTAGTATTGTACTTATCTCTTTTTGTACTGTTGCTATGCTACTATTTTGTTTTGTTGCTTTACTGCTCTAAGTGCCTTTGAATTGACCCCTGGGGGCAAATAAAGTTTTTTGAATTGAACTGAATTGAATTGAACTGAATTATAACAGCTGGACGCCTCTCGGTTTTAACCAATATGTTGAGGATATCAAGTCAAACATGTATAATACTGAGATATTCCTCAAGTTTTACTAAACAAAATTAACAGTTAAAGTATAAGAGTTAAAGTAATAACCCCAACAGCACTACGGAGATGTGTTATTTCACAGCTTTAATCAACATCTGATTAAGAATGGAATATAACAGAGTATGTTAGGCCTATCTGAAGACACTCAATAATAATTTATAGAAAACTTATTGAGCAATGAAAACAACATCTTTACTGTCACATGCAAACAGTTGCAATGTTGACTGACACAGGATGTAAGAGGGAGAAATAACGAACTACAATAACTCTGATAGTTAATTAACTTTGTTCAATAACAGAAAGGATTGTTTATTCATATATTTGCAGGTTGTTGTATTTGATCTCACCTCTCTCTTTCCCCCATCTCTGTCAGCTTCTGGTTTATCGTCGCCTTCATCCTGGACTCTTTACTCATCGTCTTTTACCTGCAAGCAGAAAAAAGCAACATGTCAACGGGGCCAATGTAGCATAAACGCAGCACTAAACAATAACAGTCATGTTTTATAAGTCAGTGATTAAGAGAGCTTCATTGTCTCTGTTTGTAGATTCTGTTATCGATGTTGTAGGAGGATGAATAAAAGAGGTCCGACTCTTCAGTCTCACCTCATGAACGTCGTCAGACTCTGTGGCGAACATGAAAAAGTTAACATGTAAAAACGTCAACAGGCGTCACAAACACGGCGGACATGTTTGAAACTAACATTCATAGCATCCGATATGTCGATGGGAGACAAACGATAGGTTTAAGTCACGTTTTGAAGCAAGTGAGCCTTAAAAATACACTTGATAAATCCCTAAAGAACAGAAAGGCTGAGCTTTTGATTTCAGGGTTTTTACCGTCAGAGATCAGGTTCCGGGAGGAAACAACGAGGATACAATGGTTCCTACGCCTGCGTTGGATGCAATACTCTGTTACACCACACGGCGGCAGTGTTGGTTAATAGTTTTGATAAAAATCAGTTCTGAAGCAGACTTTGACCTCTGACCTCCATTTAGAGGATCATATAAGTTTCTAAATGTTTCACATCATATATTTCACATAACACATTAGCTATCAGATGTGTTACATTTCATTAAATCTCATCTTTAATTCAATTGTTTAATTCAACTGTCCCGTCTATAGTGTATATATTGTTTTGATGTCATTCATATTTCTCTTGTTGCTTTGTTAATACTTTTTAGCCTTGTTTAAGTTGTTAATGCTTTTATATTTCCTCTAGTTAAAGTGTTAATACTTTTTATACCTCTCTTGTTTATATTGCTCATTTACTATTTATTCATTGTGACTTTACTGATACTCCTTTCTATTCTGCTATCCTCTTTGCCGCCTCTTTCCCCAGTGTGGGATTAATAAAGGAATATCTTCTCTTCTCTTATCTTATCTTATCTTAATGACTGATTTTGTCACCAGACATTTGAATGTTTTGGTTCAGGAACACTCTAAAATTATTTGCTAACTAAATGTGTGATTGCTTCAGTTTATACAAAGTTAAAGAATGAATTAAATTAAAAAAGTATTATAAACATTTTCAGTTCAGATGGGCAGTCAGTGGTGTTTGTACATGCTTGGTTTGTTTTGTCAGACACCACTCATGACGCACAGTATTGTACATGTATTTAAAAATGTGTTCTGACTGATGCAAACACACTCAATAACAGTGTTTATTTGAAGGGGGTTGAATGAAATGTTATTTACTTTGTTTCTAAATGCAGTGGTTCCAGGCCTCTTCCACAAGTACCACTTGTAGGAGCACACTTCTGAGACCCACTGGAAACATACTTAAGTTGGATGCCAAAGAAAGGATAACACTCTCTAATGCTCTGGTGCAGTACTTCATCACCATAAACCACCTGATGTATAAGGCTATTTGTGCTAAGCTGAGTTGTCCTGAAATGTTTATCTGACACTTGGCACTTTTTGTATTTACCTTTTTCTAAAGCCACTACATGTTACCTTTTTCTTTAATTGTATGATATGCTGCAATGTGCCTATTTATAGACAGAGTAAGCCAAAAGTCAAAAATAAGTCTGTCATATGGTGTTTTTTTTGATGCATGTTCTGTAAAATATATTTTTCAAAAATTCTGAGTGGTATATCTAAAAACCATTAATGAGAAGTACTAAATAAATTGGAGAACCCATGACATGAAGTTCAAGATCAAGTTTTAAGAAATTAAATACATCACATATATTTACATGATAAATGGCTGCAGGTAACTCACAACCACACTTTGCTACACTGAAACCTTAAACTGATGAATGATGAATCAGAGGCAAAAAATACAATCAAAACATAAATTATGGAAGCCTATTTTGTCTTCAAACATGGATTCAAACAGCAGAGGTTCTACTGATCATAAATAGAAAAAGCTGTTGCACTTCTAAAAAAAAAAAAAAAAATCTGACAAGTCTCCCTGTAGAGGTGTATAATTTATTGGGCTGAAGAGTTTCCTTTCGGGTATAATCAACATCTGGATCACAAGAGCCAAAATAACAAACAAGACTTTTAAAATCAAATCCAAATGAACAAGTAATGAAAAGTATCAAAGTGAAAATGATAGATAAAATTAATAGGGTTTCTGTAGCAAACAGAAAATGAAATTGGATGCAGCAGGATATGTAGCGTGGGCTCGGTGATGTGGCGTGATGTGAAACTTCAGATGCTTCTCCCACTCAGACAGACTTCAGCCAGTCTTGTGTGGTGCACAGAAGCCCAGAGGAACTGAGTCAGGGCTATTGGTTCTTCATTCATGATCGCCCAACTGTATGATGCTGATCGTGCCCTAGATAATGTACAGTGCCTGTATTCACATTCAAAAACTGAGTTGGTGCAAGTAGATCTCCAGTCAGGGAGGATGCCAAAAGGCCTCTGGAGGACTTACAGGCTTCTGTGGCTTTAAAGGAAACTACTGAAAACAGCTCAGACAATATCTCTGACAGCTGCCGTGAGGCAATATATGAGAAACACTGAAATAAACTGGAAGGAGGTTGACAACAGCAAAATGAATTTTTGAGCCTCATACTAACTTTTCTTTCGTCTAAGCTACATAAACTGGAAATGCACCATCCCCACCATCACCAGCCTGTCGCAGCAGCACTGTGCTGCAGGGATGCTTCTCTGCACCAGGCTGGGAGGGCTGATGAAGAATGACAGTAACATTAAAATACATTCATGAAAAATTACAACTGCAACTTCAATTTTGTTTTCCAGCAAAATAACAATGTGAAACAAAATGAATGTTGCACAGGAATGGCTAGAAACCAACAATGTTTCAACGTCCCGGAGAGACAAACATCAGAGTTCAGATGGTGCGACTGGAAAACTGCTGTTTACTCACAGATCCATATAAATGGCTTAGCTGAGAGGAAAAAAACCAAGATGAAATATCTAGATTGTTCACCGGTGTCCTGGGTGATGCATGCCACCACCTTCCACCTTTTTATAGGTCTATACACCCATTGGCCTTTTTATTTTCAACCAGCTTTGTGGCAGATGATCATGTTTATTCTGGCACAGTGGCAGACTCAGGATGTCTGAGGGGCAGGGGTGATAAGCAGCTGCATGTGGTGGGTCAACGGTGCAGAGGAAGTTTATGATGATAAAAGCTTCAAGTGGAAGCTGGATTTGGATCAGAAAGTACTTTCACCCAACCAAGGTAGTTTTGCATTCATTAGATTTAATGGATCACCTGTAACACCATCACGGTAACGTCTAGTGTACATTTCAGTTTAATGTTAGGAAACTGCTGCAGTTATAAACAGTGTTGATGTCAGTTTTATCCTGATCAACAACAGACTGAACTACTTAATAACTTCATGACTGAACTGAGGTCAGCCAGGAGCAGTGCATTAACGTCACAGCTTTGTGTGCAGCAGCGTCCTGAATGGACCTGAGTTCCTGTCTTGTGTACAGTACACTGTGTCAGCTCGGCTATGATCTGCACACCGTGTGACATCCTGGAGCTGACATTTGAATGTCGGCACTGTCAGTCACCAGCGAGGGGAGCTCTGATGCAAAAGGTACCGATCATTTGGTCAATGACACTGAAGACTCTGCACACTCAGTCTGAGAATGCATGACATTCATACATGTACTGAACACCTCTGTCTGAGACAACGATGTCCCAAAATGTTTTGGTCCATTTCTATCAAGTTAGATTTGAATTAGACTTATTGGAAAAATGAGATTCTACTAAAGGTTCTGCCTTGTTTCCTCACAGGTTTCACGAAACAAATACATCATCCAAACTTGCCTTCTGTTGCTTGTTTTGCATTATTAAGCATTATTAAATTCATGAACTTCACTATAACTATCTGGCAAAGAAATACCAAAACATCTTTGTCCTTCATTTGGTAAATAAGTGATTACTTCAAGTCAGCTTCCAGCTGTCTTTTTCAAGTGAACTGTACAAATGTACTGCTACTTTTAATCCTTCTTTAATTCCGCACCAAAGGGCAAAGCATCACTCATTAATGTCTATCATTCAACTTTATTCAACATTTACAAGCAATATTTCCCTTTTTCCCTAGCAGTTATATCTTTTCAAGCTCAAAACCCCTTGCTTATCAAATCTTGCCTGGTCTTGCCTGGCTTTTTTTAAAAAAGTTATCAGAATATTCTCTGCTGTCTCGGCAGGGCTGAACGGTGTGGATCACAAATGGATTTCAATTTATTAATGTCAAAGATAGTAAAAGTTTGCGGATGCAGCTCCAAAGCGCAGATGTAAAAGAGTATTTTTAGGATGCAAGTTATAACATCTCGCACATGTAATTGAAGAAACAAAACTATGATATGTTAAATATTAATGAAGAACATTTTGCAATGCAAAGTTTGTAATCAGATTGGGGATTGAAAGTGAGAAGAGCAATGGAAAAATATAGAAATCCAACACCATGATTCATGGCGAATGAAGTTTTCCTCTGTTTCAGTCCAGTGCACAAATCTCAAAAGATGCTGCGAGTTCCTGTGCACAATTAATAAGTCAGAACTTTATCGAGTTTGAACAAGTCTTCAAAACTCTCAAATTTAGAGAGCCCAGCCTTATTACGAAATACCCTGTGACACGACCACCACCCCTGTTCTGCTCAGTTGCTCTGTTTAATTAATCATTGTACTGACTTCTGGTCGCTTGTATAAGTTTAATTGCTTCTGTTTCATTTACTTTCCCTAAAACATTTTGCAGCAACTGACAGATTCTCACTGCAGGACACCCGAAAAGCACGAAAACTTCAAGAAAAGTGACAAGATGGGAAGTTTCTATATGTTAGGCTATTATATGAGGCTGACCAGGACTTTAAATTTCATGCCCAAATAGGAGTATCTACCTTTTGAAGTCTTGCCATGAATTACTCCCTGTCTGTCTGAGAGCGGAATTTAGTATGGCTTCCTCTCATGTTCAAGTGGGAAATGCCTCCCGCTGCATCACCTCATGACAGACTGATTGATGCCCTACCTGCTCTGGGCAGAGTAATGGCCTTCTGTGTGAGCGCAGGTCTACATGCCACAGAGAAAACCTAAGTTTGTGTGTGTGTGTGTGTGTGTGTGTGTGTGTGTGTGTGGGGCGCCTCGGTTAATTACCTGCCTCTCTGCTGACAGTTGGCCGGCGCTATGAAGAGAGAGTGAGAAGTTAGAGAAGGGGTTTTATTGCCGCTGGTGATTGTTTCTACACCTCAGACACATTCTGAGGTGTTTATACCTCTATTTAGTTCAGTGGACGTGATCAAGCAATGCGCCTTCGGGGTGAAAGGGGAGGGCCTCGGTGCAACAAGGTGTATAAAGAATTTCCCTCCTGCTTGGAGCTTTCCAGACACTTCTTATCTGCTCTCCCTCCCCCTCTACAATTGACATAGTCCTGGGCTATTACCACAGTTATCTTGGCTGGAGCAGCCCGAGGGAGCTGAACTGCTAGAAGAGATGTGCTGAACTCCCAGCAAGCAACAATCCACAGGGGCGCTTATTTGAAGGCTTTACAATCGGGCAACCATAAACCTCAATACGTGGCAAACTGGCGGTGTTATATCGCATAGCATGAGGTGTTGTTTTATGTGAAGCTGCAATTATTTTCTTTGGGAGAAGTTGGAAACATGCAGCATGAGGCAGAGAAAGCCCAAAGACACAACAGACAGAAGATAATCCTCAGACTAAACGGCTGATGATACCTCAGTCAGCTCTGCCTGTGGCCGCGAGACCCTGAGACCCCCGTCGTAAAACTCTAAATCGGGTGTTCACATTAAATTGGCTGTTTTTATGGCTTTGCCTTCTAGCCGACAGCCCTCCCACCCTAAAAGTCAATTCAGTGTCTGATGCGCTAATAATAGATATATGGCACTTCACACTCGGCATGGTTTGCAGAGAGCATTCTGATAAGATGCAACAGGAAATGTAGGGGTGGGAACCACCTGCTTTCACCCAATAATAACTAGTTCACAAATTACCATTTACATCTTAATGTGATGACATATTAATGGTGAAGAGCAGAGCACAATTAATCTGAACTCTTGTCTTCCACTGGGAAACGTGGATTTCTAAGTAATAATTATCTTTTCATATGGTATATTTTTAGCACGCATTGTGAAATAGTGCATTGTGGGAATAAGACAGCATCACTGTAGGGCCAGAAAAATCAGTGCTCTTTTGTCCATCATACAATATTTATAATTTCTTCAACAATTCCTGCTGATAAATTAACTGTGAAGTGATACTCATTAAAATCCCTTTGGTAAAATTTAAGACTTTCCATTTCCTGACTGAGGAGCCTCCGGTGCCACCCAAGTTTAGTCTCTGAGTGATCATTTCCAATTGCCATCTGCTTTTCCAACTTTGCCAGAACTGGACAAGCAGCATTTTTTTTTTACAGAGGCCTCCAGAGGACAGCAATTTGAAGCACTCTCACCACTCTGTGCCCTCTCCATAGGCATCCCACAGATTGTACTCTTTGCTATGCAGAAAATATGAATTCAGTGTCGCCATTTCCAGGAAATTCTACTTTTTGCCCAGCAATGAAATCTCCCAGACCTGATGAACCTGTTTGTTAGAGAATCTGTAATAGATTATAGCATAAATATATAAGTGATCAGCATGTTCCTCATACATTTTGCCTTCTTCTCTGTCATCAGGGTGCACACCTGTGTCTTTTTCAGCAAACACTGTGGTGAGCCACTTGCAGCGTCGTCATCTTGGCATCATCGCTCATGGTTTGGTAGTCATATAAACCAGAGGATCGTCAGTGTGTGTGTGTGTGTGTGTGTGTGTGTGTGTGTGTGTGTGTGTGTGTGTGTATTGCTGTGCCATGACTGAGACAAACAAAGTCAGGCCTCTGAATAAAAGGATTAGAAATAAATAAAAGGATGGCATTGCAGCTCCCAGTTCTCCTTCTACACGACCTTTAATCTCAGTCTGACCTTCATCTCGGAAAACTCATTCAAACTCAGCACAGCTCAGTTAAAGGTGCCTCACCGACGGTTACATCTTCTGTATCGATTAAATAGAAAATGAGACATTGTGGTTTAAATTCAGCCTGGCTACAGTCTGGGCATATTGGCTGACCATCAACAGTGAGCTCAGCCCTGGTGGTTGCACACAACATTATAGAAGAAATCGTCCCATCTCTGAACAAATCCCAGGTGATTCCTGAAGCAGTCAGTGTCTAACGAGCAAATGCCCCAGTTAAGAGCTTACTGAAAGACACTGAAAGCCACAGGAAGTTAATGAAGAGGTAAGTCTGTTGCAAATAAGTGGCTGCTGACCTATTCATCGTGCAAACAGTTCTTGCATAGATCCACTTTTGCACTGAACACAACAGCATAACAAGGTGATGCACATATTGATCTTTACAACTGAATTGAAGACAGTCTCAATTAGTGCTGAACGTCCAGGCATTATGAGTTGTGATGCATTCATTTACTGAAGCACATTTGAAGAACAGTGATGTATTTACTGATGCACGAATTGAAGAATATTTGAACACAATGCACTCACTTAACTTAAAAAAAAAGGGAAAGAAACTATATCTGAATCTATAAACTGAACAGAAAAAATATATTTGAATCAGCAAATTGAAACTGAAACTGTGTGTCAGTTGTCATTAGCATGAGCAGAACACCAGATTCCAAATGTATGAAAAAATTTCAGTTGTTTTTAAGTAGAAGTACTGCTACAGGAAGTCAACAACAATCCTCTCTTGACTGCGACTTGTTCTTCTGTTTTATATGGTAATTTTATATATTGTGTGGCCAACTGATTTATTCCTTCCATGACTTGAATGGATGTCTTTGATATGCCCACCCTGTCTCTTAGCTGCCTCTGAAATGTCCCAGTGGCTAAAAAGCCAAAGGTGGAGAGTACCTGTGCATGTCATGGTACAGGGTCAGACCACTGTGCAAACAGGTCCCAATGGTTATTGAAGATGTGCTCCCTCCTCAGGACACGATCTGCAACGAGTAGGCCTCGGATGCACAAATAAAATAACATGATCAATCACTTATTATTGGATGGCATCCATCCCAGTTAACATAAATGTGAATTGAAGTGTTAGTGCAGTGTTGTTTTTTCAAAGACCATAATGCTTTGAAAAGCAATGAGAATAATCATTAAAAATATGACATAAATTATCATCAAATCACATAACATTGTTAAACTGTAGAATTTATGAAAATGCAATAACCACTTGTTTTGCAGAAACATTTCAGTAGTCAAATGTGCCTCTGTGAGTGTAAAGGATTTTGTTCTTACCTAAGAACAAATCCCAAATAAGAAAACACTGGTGATTGTCAGGATGTTTGTGAAAACTGCACAAGTGAGTTTTAAGAAGAAATTGCTTTTTAAGAATGGAGGCCCAATGTTCTTTTCTTGCATACCGGCAATCATTTTCTGATGAGTGGGTTGGAGTAGGTCATTTTTGATGTTCCACTTTTTGGAACCCGAATCCTCTTCTACATGTGTGACTCATATTACAAAGATGCGCTCATTTCCCCATCATGACCGAGTTCACAAAAAAGCCAGAATCAGGGTCTGAAATGAGCCACTGAATATGAATGCCACTGAATTGCCAGCGTGCGCCACAGCTGCTGCTTCACTTCTAAATGATGCGGTGCTGAGGGGTCGCTTTTGTTGTGGGTGAACAGACAGGGAGAAGGAAGGAGAGGCCAGTCTGAGTGGTGTGATCGCTCATACTCCCCTGTTTGACCATGTTGGTGGGAGACGAGTGCTCTGTGTGCTCCGAGGCTCCCTGACTTCATTAGCCAGAAGGGCGGCCGGGCTTTATAAATGGTCCACTTGGTGAGAAACATTTGTCACCTCACTCACAATATGACACAGTTCTGGAGTCATGGACATGGACTATACCACACACACACACACACACACACACACACACACAAAAAAAAAACACAAACAGCAAACACACGGCTTCATACTCTCCAGAAACACTGCCGCCAAAAAAGAAAAAAACTAAATAAAATGGAGCTAGTGCTTTGTCAAGCAGTTTTGTCATGATAGCTGTTTCTTGGAGACAGAAGCAGCCGTGGTGTCAGTGATAAAGGGGCTGAGCTGAAGTGTTTGCCAGTGACTGGATTCACTGTCACTAGTCTGCATCCATCATCAAACTGATGAGCTGCAGAGTCTAACAATTCACCACCGTTAATGTGAGAGGGAATGAAAAATTAGGATCATTTACAATGCTTTGCCACTTTGGAGTGAGTTGGCATATTGCTTTTGCTGAATGTGCTTAGCTAACCGGAATGCCTCATTATTAAATGTCCATCACACCAGCCCTTATGATACATACATATAGACTGCAAATGTTTTGTATACAATCATTTCCAAAGCAATTTAAATAGTATTATGTATGTCCATATAGTCCATTGTTATATAAGTATACTCTTTTACAGTATCATGGTTTGGTGAAACGCACCCATCTCCGTCCAGCAGCTGGTAATGAGTTTGTGAGATTCTGTCAGTCCGCCGGCCGACAGATATATCTGATGTGATGGGAAAGCATATTTCTGAAACCGTTTCAAGCTGGAGTCTCGGATGCCTGGACATTGATCGATGACTTCTATGAGGGGAGACAGAGAAGAGAGAGGAAATAAAAATTCTGTCTGGCAAACAGCAATGTCATTAATGTGCTAAACTGCTGTGGGTAATATCACCCTAATCGTTTTTTTTTTTTTTTTTTTTTTTTAAATATGACAACATCAGTCATAATATCCACCCAAAGGCACCTACCGTGCTTTCCAAACCAGATTTTCTCACAGTAGTTGTACACATCATTGCCTGTTGCACAAGCTTTTAAACACATTGGTTATGCAGCTAATTGCATGAGAGCACAAACAGCCTGTTCGATGTCTCTTACCTTTTTTATGTGCAGTAAACTGCAGGAACATTTTTCAATTGTGTTTTGAATTCATGCAGGCTGTTTTACTAAAAACCTGCAACATGCCATTGCAAACAGATTCAGCTACATCTGGAGGCTGTATTAGATCAGAGCCTTCTATGAGTTTTAAAGAACACAGCTATGAAATAAAAAGCATTCAGGCTTGTCTGATTTCCTCGTTCTTGGTATAGGTTGAATTTCTACATGAATGAGCTTTAGAATTGGACTCGGAATCATTTGTCCATGAAATACTATGTTCAAGGTGTACTCTGAGCGACTGGGTCACAGGTTCAGTGGTGTCTACCTTGATACTGAAAAGGTTGAAGTCCAACATGTGGAACAGACTGAATTTCAAATTTGAGAATGCAGACACCATCTATCATGCATTCATGTCCACACATTAAAAACCTACTGACCAGATAACCGGCTGACCAGCTTTTTACCTCAACTTACAGGTGTGACCACAGCCTCCTTGCTATATTTGTCACCTTTTAGTCACATGCAACCTATATGTAGCCTGAGATCCCCGGATAGCAAAGGTGCTACGGTTTGACTGCGTGGGGCTACTTTGGTAAGCAAACTGTGCAATAATTTCACTGTCAAACAAGCCGGTCAAGAGGTAGCGGGAATATAGAAAATGAGAAAGTCAGGCAGAGTTAGAAGAGTGAGGGGAGACCGCAGGGCTGTGAGCGTTCATGTGTGTCTGGATTCAGACTGAAAATAGGTTGTTGAAATAAGAACAATGAAATATGACCCAGGAAGTCCCGTTTGGGTAACAGATTAATCTGCTTAAGGGCGACTGTCCTCCCAAGGAGAATGACAGACTCAGTTGTTTCTGCAAATGCCTCATGTGTGTTTACATTCAAATGAATACATATAGGATTATAGAGCAGCAATGTCCATATAGGGAGGAATTTTTTAAAGCATCTAATCCTTCTATAACCGAAATGATGTCCATGATGATGAAGTACTTATTTTAACTCAAACCATGGTCTTTCCTTAAACTGTGGTTAAAATGCTTTAACGTTAACCATTGCTCATAGATTTGTAACAATGTCGTTCCGCTGATAGAAAAACTCTATGTGTTGTTTTAAAGGATGAAAGAAATTTGGAGGATTTGTTGCTTTAAATACTTGTCAGATGCCAAAACTCTGCACATCAGTTTCTAATACTCAGAGACATGATTTAACAACTCTGGAAAGGTATCAAAGCTGCAGTCACTTCATCCTGTGATTGGTCAAGTCAGCAGCTTGGTGTGGATGAAGTCACATTCTGGCAAAAGTCAAACCAGGCTCAATTTAACGATCATCCAACTAAATCATCCATCATCCGAATAAATGAGAGCTGATTTGAAGAAATTAAATTAAATGTAGTGACTGCTTTTGAGGGGCTTTGTGACCTGGACTGGCTTCTTGCAATATTTCTGACCTTTTAGTGAGCATGTATATAACTTGAGGTCTTTCATCCATCAGTCTCCAAGAAATTGCTTTAATTAATTAATTAATTAATCAGTTCACATTATCTTTTTTAACAACACAATTAGAACATGTTTGGCAAGTTGCAAAATGTTGATGCTGAACTTATCAGTCAAATATTTGCCCTTGCAATACAGTATCCACTTGTAGCAACTAAAGCATGATCAGATGCTTTGTGGTTATTTATGCTTCATGCTGCTTGGTTAGATATAAAATATATATTATAAAAATGAACAACTGTGGTGTCATTTAACATAGGAAAAGTTCATAGTGATTTGAAGCATGACTGTAAAGACATTTAACCAGAACCATTTAACCAGAATTTCCCAACTTCAACCGTCGTTGCCAAACCTAATCACACATGGACTCTTCTGAGGTTTAAAAAAAAGTAGCACATCTGTCCCTTGAAAAAAAAAAACATTGCCTGTGAACATAACCCAGGCAGCAATGATCTTAAATATTTAATACTTTAATACGCTTTGTTTTTATCATCAAAAGAAATAATTTTGGGGGAATCTTTTGGAGGGTGGTGCACAAATTGGTGAAATCCTCTGAGAAGACACTTGTTTGAACAAGGTTTTGCTTCTGCTTGCTGTGATCAAGTTGATCTTGGGTAACACACCTTCTTAACAAAACAAGTCACAAGAAGACTCTAAGGGCTGGACACAATCAACCCATATAGTAAACAGTGGGCCACGTTGTGTGTTGACAAAGCATTTGTCTGGTTAAGTGGATTCACCTATATGTTTGACTAAAGTCTGATGGGATCTATGTGTTTGTAGGTTTTCGTTTCATAGCTTGTTTTTCCCATTAGTGCATGAAAACCTGTGATCATTTCCTGAATGAGCGCCCCTCTGCCATTTTCAGAAAGGAGGTTAAAGTTTATTGCTTTTTAACTGTGTGCAAATTAAATTAATCATAACATAGGGACGCCGGCAGCCTTTATTCACTCGACATTTTCCAAATTTCCTCCTCCTCATCGTCTCAGAGCTTAATATCTGAGCTCCTCATGCATGAACAAACACCCAGCGAGTAGGTTCACCTTGCTTTTTGCCGTGATGCTTCCTACTCTCTGTCCACGACACACTCAGGTTGCCACAGTAACTATCGAGTGGACGCCATGAATGGAGCACCGCCGGATGTCGCACAGCACAACACGTTGTACACTCAATGAAAAAGGGTCAGTTATAAATAATAAGGGCCGTCATTATAACCTGAAAAGGTTAATGCACTACTCACTAATTCTCCCCCACCCAGCTCCTGCTTTTTCCAACACGCTCTTTATCTTCATTTAGTGACATATTAAGAGATTTGAAGAGGAGGTTTTAATGCCACAAACACGAGAGCTGTCAACGGCTCATTCATTTTCATTCACACCACTCCCATTTTCTTATAATCTAAATTAAATATGTTCTTCCTTTCTCATTAATTCTGTCTACATGCAGGAACATTTCCAAAGCTCAAATTCTTTTAACTTGCTCCTTTGAGGAAAATAAAACTACTGCTTTATGTTTCATTAGAATCTGAACTGCAAAATGAGAGGCAGAAAACACTAAACCTGGCCACCCTGCGGACGAAGTTAAAAGACATTTTTGGGAGAGAGGCTGCTTCAGTTCAAGAACACAGAACACATCCCATCATTACTGCGCCGCTGTATTGTTCTTTTATCCTAATGGACCACCTTTTAACATTTTCTCCTGAGTGCAGCATTTCAAACAATGTGAACAGAAATTACAAACAGAACAGCAACAGCCAAATTAGAGCAAGTTAATAAGGCGACGTGATGGTCACTTCAGTGTTTCGGGGGGAAAAAAAGGTCTTTAAAAACTAAAGCAATACCGAGTGCTCCTACTGCACTTTATGGATGCTGTATATTTTTCAAGTTTTAGCTGTTTGTATTGGAGTAACATTGTCAGTCATTAACATACTGGTAAGTGCAGGTTATATCTGCAGGGGAACTGAGATCCAGGATGATGAAAACAAAGATTTTAAATCAAATTTGAAACGGCCCACATTTATGCAGTTATAAATCCATATCAATGTTTTAACATTTCTTCTTCCCTTTAAGTTCCCTGTCAGAAAAGAGACATATTGTCCAGGCAGTAATCACAGACTGTATAAAGCATGAACATACTCTGTGTGACGTCACCCACAGGTTTCTAAAGGAGATGACTGTGAAGCTCATTGGTGGTGGTTCTGCCGTCACCATCTTGGCAGCACCTGACTCCATCTAACTTCCGGCTAATCCAAAAATGGGCAAAGAGATGGAGCTAATTGCACTGGTTACACACAATTGTTTCTGAAAGGAGGACTTTAGCCTCCAGCTGATCACAGTCCATCTGTTTCTGGAGTGAAATAAACTTAAAATACTTCAAATTAAAGGTTTTAGTAATACCAATAAAGATAATTAGGTTTAGGTTCATGGGCTGTCAAATTTTATAGACTCAATATCCAACTCTGGCTCAACCATTGCAACATCTAGGCTAACATTATATACACTGTACGTATATGAATATATATATGGATGAGATGCAGCCTCTGGGGAAGCAGGCAAACTAATAACCCAGCCTGCTCCTCAGTTTTAAACCAAACACCTCTATGCTAACACCTGCATATTAAAACTCAAGCATCAGTTTTTTCACATTTCTACCAAGTGAACTCGACCTGACACCAATCATGTCAGACTGCATGAATCCTCAAAGGCAACATCACTGGGTTTAATGATGAATAATCTCATTTCTAGGCATGGGTTTTCCTACCAAGGTAGATCTCTGAGGAGCGTGTTGGGGGCAGTCCAGCAGGCAGTAATGATGGCAATGAATTTTCTGTCCCACAGAATTTACAGTTGGGAGACATAACTCTGCTACCTGTTCCCATTTGGCCATGTTTTTTCACCTTTTCAAGAATTCTTGCTTTTCTCTCGCTAGGAGATTTTCATTCCAGCTGTGGAGATGAACACACACACACAAGCTGGGATGAAACTGGTGCTCTCAAAGAGGAAAGTACAGATTTTTGGTCCCGTGAGCTTATAGTGAAATATCTGAGGAACTCTAAGATTTGCATTTGGTGACTTCATTCAAAAAACGCAGGACAATAAACATTTAGATAGATAAAAGTCAAAGGATCACCAAAGCTATTAGGATTCATCCTCTGAGCACCCTGGATATCTGTGTTAAATCTTGTTGCAATTAATCAAATAGTTATTGAGACGTTTCACTTAAAACCGCAAACGCCAACCTCATGGTGGTGTGAGAGGAAAAGGATCACTGAAGTCATCAAGATTCATTCTCTGGCAACAATGAATACAAATTGACTGCAAATCAGTCCTGTCTGAATGACTAAGGCCTCAAAAGCTACAAGATTGGAGGTATAATCATCATGTTAGAGATCTCATCTCTTCCATTTTTTACAGGGGAGATCATGTAAGAAGCCTTTATTTGTTGCTATTCTACCATGCTAATAGTTTCATTCTCACAAAGGGAACAGTATATGTGAAATAAGTTTGGGTCATGCAACAGAACTTTGGTTCTTCTTGTATAGAAGTGGAGACCTTCAGCGTTCACAATCTAGTATTTACACTCATGTCATCTCTGATGTGCAGCCTTTACACCCACAGTGAACAGATTTTTTTAATCATTATTTCATTATTTAATCTACTCATGCACCTTTAAGCCCTGTTTTGGTCTCCAACTGCTCCTGAAGGTAACATTTGTCACTTTAGTACATACATGCTCTAAATGTTCACCAGCAAAGGAATAACTGTTAAACCAAGGAGGATCTCAATAATGCATGACTTGCTTGTTTTCCTTGAATAATTCAGGTAGCTGTGTGGCCTTTGTGAATTGATTTGGGAATAGTCTGGGCTGTGGCAAGCTGTTCCAATGTGTGCTACAGGAGCAATCCACTGTCTCTGTGTGAAAACTGACCGTGTGTGATAATATAGCCATAAATGAGAAAAAACAATTAAGGCAGCTATTGTCTCCTTTAAGTAAATAAAAAAATCAGTGAGCCAAATCAAAATCAAGGCATTAGAGGTCAGTTTCATTTCCTCTCTGGCAAAGACCTGTGATGATTTCAGTGAGTTCTCAATTGGACCCAGGAGCGAGACACAGACGAGGGTGAATGGGTAAAACGGATTTATTAAACAAAAGGAATTCCAGGACTTAGAGGAAAAACCAAACAGGCGACTGAAACAGGAAGTCCAGGTGGTGTGGAGTTGCATCAGTGGATGAAGGCTGGTAGGTGGGTGCTGAGGCTGCACGGTAGGAGACATGTAGGTGACAATGAGGAAGAACACAGGAGACACAGGAAATACTGGAAAAAGGAAACCACTGGAAACAGAAGCAAAGATAGGGAGCAAGGAAAGGAGACGTACAAAGGGACGATCTGGCAGCTTGCAGGTGGAATCAGAGGTCTTTTAAATCTGCCAGTCGTTAGTTGAAATAGGGGACAGCTGAGCTAAAGAGAGCCCCAGCACCTGAAGACCACACCTCCAGCCACTGAAGCAATGCCTGAACAAAAGACTAAACGCTAAACCAAAAACGCTGGAGTATAAGACTCAAAATACACTGAAAATAAACTAGTAAAACACAAGAGAACAAAACCATGACAAGACCCATCTTTAGAAAATGCAGTGAAATGGGCAGTTAGGGACGGACAGGGAAGGTAAGCTGCATATGGAATCCATCAAATTAATCAAACCTACGCAGATGATTGCATCCAGTGATATTGACTAGCATTTGATTTTTAGCCCTAGAAAATATTTTTCATGTGGATCATGAATCACGAACACATCAACATACATCAAAGGATAGGCTTACCTGTGAAACTCCTGGATGTTGTGGATGTCGGCTTGGTTTGACTTGATCAAAAATTCAGCTTTAAAATATTAATGCCTCGATCTCTATAAGTTTAAAAAGTTTCTCTAAAAAGTTTTAGGTCACTTTAAATCATTTTAATTTGCAAGTCAGTTTTATTCGTACAACACATCAAACATTAAATAAATGAGATAGAAAGTACATGTAATATAAAAACACATATAAATACATAGATTACAATACACAGGCACACACAATTGTGGAGAAGAAAAAACAAGCATTATTTTTTTTTTGTTATTTATCATTCGTGAGATGTGATGCTGTCTTGCAATTTTATTTCTGTGTTGTAACAGTTAAGTGTATTTTTTATAGCTTTCATAATCTACCTGCAACTTGGTCTTTTGCCATTTCGCGGGATCATTTTTGGCATCCTCACTTTTCCCCCAATTCTCCGAGGGGCTTTGGGTTTTCCAGTGGTTCTTTAGTTCTGATGGGAGCAATGGTGCCATGAGCTGACTTACAACAGAGTTCAAGTTTTCTTCCGTTCTTTCTGTATACATAAACATATCTGAAGTATTGTCATGAATAAAACACTTATTTATGAATCTGACTACACTGTCACATCTGGGTACACAGGTCATATTAAAAAAGATGCATAAAAGATGTCAAACAGCAAAATCCAGAATGGCAACGCTGTTATATTGAAGCCTTTAGAGATAACCAAGTGGAGGGGTGATCTGGTTTATGTGTGGGACCTGTACATGCTGTGAAAATTCAAATGTTTCCAGCACATTAAGGAAGTTTTGTGTCTGAGTTCATGAGACTGTCAATGTGAATACTGACGTCACCAGATGACCGATGACTTGGTAAATTAATTTAGAAACCCTTTTTTGAGCTTAGGTGGGTATGCACAGTTAGTAGCAAATACACATTTAACCACCAGAGTTAGACATTTAAAAGTTGAGAAACCACTAAGAGAAACAATTTTACACTTTAAGTAGTCAGCAAAGAGAGCGGCAAATTAGCAGGTGCTTTTTCAATCAGGTCTTGTTGGGATGTCATTAACGATGAAAGTTTTGTTAACTAAATATCTCACACTGAGCAGTGCCATTTTTAAGGTTCATGTACAGGCATTGGTGCTAGACATAGATACAGCAGGTTTAATATGAATAAAATTCTAGACATGAGTGCCATGATGGTTCAAAGATTGTATAGATATTACAGTCTGCCTCCTGCTTATCCTGACCTGATCACCCCAGACAGAGGACAATCTGATTGACTGACATAATATGATTTATGAAGTTGGCCAGGCCCATTCAGTACTTTAGAGCAATCTGTTGTGTCGATACGTGACTTGTATTTTTGCCTGGAAAAGATAGCTAGGTTTATAACAGTGGGTTTTGGTGGGTGGGAGGTGAATGATGCATGCAACATTCATGCATTTTGCCTTGAGCCAGTTGTGTAGGGATAGCAATTCTTATGAGGTGACTGCAACCAAGACCTAGTGTGGGAATTGGCCCCAACATGAGGATCTTCTTCCTGGTCTAGTCTAAAACCATCATTTGACAGCTTAGACTGACGCTTCTGAGCGTCATTCAATCTGATGTGGATGCTGATTGTGGTGCTCTCAGGATGTTAGCGTACGGGGAAGTTGCTCTATGAGGTCTGAGACATAAGCTCAGGGAGCAGTAAATGTGGCCCTTCCTCACCCCAAGAACAGTGATTAAAGGAACTGATACTGAACTTGAACAAGTGAACTCCCGAAGCTGTTCTGTCACTTATGTCTGGCAGTCTGGACATTAACACGGGCTACTTTTGAACACCTGATATATGTGTAGGAACAGACTTAGTCTAGAAATGACCACTGATTGATCAGGATCCGGGGTCCGAAAGGCACCAACCAGCATGACAAAACTCTGAGAATGGCCAGGAAGCAAGAAACATGAATGTAAACATTGCAGGATTTAAAGTCGAATTTGACAGATGTTTTTTAAGGAAGGAAAGGCATTGATCTGTTAGTAGATACACACAATGTGCTTTGGTTTGTTTACAAGAAAACTCCACAGGGTTCCTGTAAGTTGGTATTCAACATGGACAATGGGTCTTAAAAAATGATGTGCACACACTGCTTGATCTGGCTTCTCTGTCAGTTCTAGCACCACAGTTTGTGTTTAAATAACGAGGGGGTGATTTCCTGAGATGGGTGGTTGTTATAAAACTTGATTAGAAATATAATTTATCAGAATACAAATAAGATTTTGGCTTGGACCGGGCATCAAGCTGATTTAATAGCTAATTTCCAATTTGAGTCAAAAGGTTAATACACACCTGATATATTTGTGTGTGTTTGTGTGACAGTGTTTGCATGTACGAGTATGTGCATGCATACATTTGCATGTTCTCACACAGGAATTTTGAATCCCTCCAGTGTATCTTGTTGCCTCTACCCCAGCGGATTGACACTTGTGTCTCCAAGTGGCCATCTGCTCCCTGTTTATTCAGACTGAATCGCAGCTGCTGTAAGAGGCTGTAAATCAGGTAAATTGTTAAAGAGAGCAGTCTGTGTTGAGGCCCGTGGGCCATCTGTGCTGTGGTGAGATGGATGGTGCTTGAGAAAGCCGTGATCTGAATCTGCCGTGGATGGAGTTAATCACAGGCCCTTGGAGAGGGGTTTACATCAGATTGTGTATGTGTACATGTGTGTTTGCATGCATGCATAAAACAATCAGAGTTGGTGCTGCGCAAAATAATTCCCATTCCCCATCATGATATAATTTAATGCCTTAATACCTCCATCGAGGGCTCTGATTGGCTGCACACACCACACGATCTTCTCACATTGATCTCCGCTTCTTGCAAATTCATTTGAAAAACTGTCAACAAAGCTCCAGCAGATCAATTTCTGATGCTAAATGAATCTGAGCAGCCGGCTACCTGCACATTAAAAACATGATTCCTTTACTTGATGGTGTCGTCTAATGTTGGTCTGTGAGCATACTGATGGTGACATTTTATTCATCCTCACATCCATTCCTCACAGCACATCTTGGGGAGTTATGGAGTTGATTTACTGATGCATAATGCATAAGGAAACAATGGGGCACATTTTATGAAATGGCACCTATGGCTGTCATAAAGATAAACTCCTGCACAAGGATCTCACTCCTTATGCACTCACTTTCTGTCTTTTTGGCTAATGTTAAAGTCTTGACTTGGTGAAAAGCAACACACCAAATGTAGATGGAAATGGTGAATTTTGTCATTCTAATGTTGTGTCACATTTTGCAAATTTCCCCACTGTGGGACGAATAAAGGTTTATCTTATTTATCACTGCCACCGTTAAACTCCAGGAGTGGGATGACTTGAAATCTAATAGGTTAAATCTGCAGCGGATTAGAGGCTCATGTTTTCCATTTGTCCATGTCTAATGCCTTTTGTGAAGGGGGAATTAAAGCATGTCTTTATTAATTCTACAAGATAGCATGCCTGTGCCAAGATTATCATCCACAAGAAATACTGAATCCGTGATGTACATCTTTTTCCGGTACCACAGTGTTCGATCCAGCCACGCACACGAGCCTTGGCAGCCTTGTGTGCCGCTCAGCACGCGGGCTGAAAAAGCAGTCCCCCTCCCACACAGTTCAGAAACATGTCCGCCACAACTCCACTCACAAACCAACAAAAGCCGTCCAGTGGGATTTGTCGGTTGTTGTATGTGTCACATGGATTGGGATGTAACCGGCTTGTTTACTCTGAGAGGAGGATGGAGCCCACGACGGCCAGCTGCTTTGCACCACTTGAGCAGATCCACCCCCATTTGCCTCTCTTGTTACTCATTTCCCTCTGCTGCTGATAACGCACTCTCTTGATCCTCCTCAGCTGCTCTTGTTCTGTGTTTCCAGCCTTTTCCAGCCTTGATTTCTAAAAAAAAAAAAAAAAAAAAATGCCAGCACCGTCACTGTCACTGATGCTGAATAAAGCTCATGTACATGTGTGAGAACCTTTTAGCAGGTGTCTACATTGATTCTTGAGCTGCTCTTGACTCTTGTCATCACAATCACAATGCCATACTTGCCATACAGGAGTGCGGTTGGCAGCCTGTATCAGATTCAAGAAGCAGTATGATGTCGGATAAGTCCTCCACACATCTGTTTGTTTTCTCTCTTTCCAAGGCCCTTATCTTCAGTGGCTACTCTCAAATCCCACTGCATTTTCACATAGCTCGAAAATACAATAAATTCTATTTTGCTATTATTGTTGTTGAAGACTGGAAACAGGGGAAACATCATGGCTTTGTGGAAAAACACAAATTGTGTTTTTTACGGATTAAACAAATGAGATAGAATATATTAATTACTGAGATTCAAGTAGACATATTTAGTGGCGATCATAGACTATAGGGGGCCTCGGGCAGTAGTGCAGTTTTTCCCAATGGTGATGGTGTATCTATGTTAGTTTCTTGGAAGAGATAAAGAATGTCCACTTGTCTTCACATCTTATATTATGAAAGGGCTTGGATGAGGCCAACCTTTTGTAGCAGCGAGGACATGATGGGGAGGGAGCTGGGTGTCATTGTCATCATGTTCACCTTGTGCTGAATGCTGTCCTCACCATGGACACCATAATGTAGTTGCATGGAACCACTGCATGAAAAAGAATACATATGAATGCACGGGATTAAGGTCATGAATTGAATGTAATTATTATATAATACCTTTATTACACATTTGAAATAATTGCTGATTTTTCTTGATAATCATTATAATTTTCTGTACTGCTTTGGCATTACAGATTACTGATCTATAGTGCATAATAAAAAATTAGGGGCCCCACTTAGGGGGCTTTTGAGTCAGTGGTGGAGCACTGTATAGTGCCTTTATGGGAGGTTTAAGGAGGTTTATAATTGTCATCCCAAAATGTGCAAAGGGCCATCAGGGGCCCCTTTTCCCAATTTTTTTTTTGTTTTGATTTGCCTGGTTTGCCTCTCCTGACATATTTTGTGGCATGCAGTCAGTTTAGCTGTTTTCTTAGTAGTTTGATATTGAACAGAAAGTGGTGTTGAGCTCCTCTAAATCAAGGCCAGTGGCTCCCAAAGCAGATGCCCCTGAGGCGAGCCCAAGGTTGCTATCTATTTCCTCTTTCCGTTGTACATGTTCGATAACATTTCACCACATAAAAACAAGGCAACTGTTGCAATAACTGCATTTTATGTAACATTTTTAAATGTATGAAGATGGAAGAAATAAGAACTAAACATTGAAATAATAAACCTGTTAAATGCAACAGACATCCAGAAAGGTTCGTTTTCTGGATGATAGCTAGATTCAGACATATCGACTGCTGTCTCAAGCAATGTAAAGATTTGTCACTGTTAAAAAATGCTGACAAATCTCAACCCTCCACACTGTTACAGATGACCAAATTGAGTTCATTTTAATTTTACATGAAATTCATTTGTAGATATTAAATTCTAATTAGTCTGAATAATATAAGAGATATTCTAGGTTTTATTTTAAGATGAAAATTTTGCACATGTATGTATGTTGTTGCCATTTAAATAAATCACCATAAAGGAGCCTGGTTTAAAAAAATGTTTCAGAACCACTGCTCTGGACAAGAAAGTGAATAAGTGTAGATCCCAAAATGTCACATTTCTTATATCCATTAAATGAGCAATATCTTATTACAAATGACCTGTTAAATAGCAGATACATCTGCCATGTACAGCATACTATAAATTGTTAGCATTTAACAACTCTTAAGACTGAAGCGCACCCATTAGTACATAAACAAAGTGGTCGATGCTATTATTAATGAGCTCTTTATTTTTTCATAATCCTGAAGAAAGTCATCAGAAAAACCACAAGGTCAGCGGTCACATTTCAGCTGACACTTTCGCCTTAACCGTGACAGCTCCAGCTGATGAGAGAGTGCCAAGAGGCTGATCAGAGCTCTCCCAGCCTCCCTGTGAGTGGCCTGCCCTCCATTAACATTTTTTTTCTGTCATACACTATTGTGATGAGCCCACGTCTTCTCAAGCTCGGGTGAAAGAGGCTGACAGCTCATTTGCAGCAAAAATGGCAAACCCTGCATTAATGTGTATGCATTAGTGGAACGGAGAGAGCAAACAGGTGAACTACGTGTAAATGTGTATGTGCTACCTGTCATGTCCCCTGTAGCACTGTGTTGATCAGCTGTCTCTGATGTCCACATACATGGCATTTCCACTTCCACCATCATCGCTATCCCCAAAGAAAACCAAGGACTACAGGACTTAATGACTACAGACCCGTCGCCCTGACGTCTCTGACAATCAAGTCATTTAAACAACTTGCGCTGTCCCACCTCAAAACCACTACTGACCCACTCCTGGACCCCTGCTGTTCACCAACAGAGCCAACACACTATCAACCAGACATGCTCTCTCCCAGCTGAGTGTGCCTAACTGCAGGTGGATTACCAACTTCCTGTATGACAGGAGGCAATACATGAAGCTGTGGAAACATATGTCTGACTCCAGGATAATGAGAAATGGATTCTCAAAAGACTGCATTCATTCATTTCTGTTCTTCTCCCTGTACACCAACAGCTGTACTTCCAGTCATCAAGAAGTTCATGGACGTCACCACCCTCATTGGGCTCATCTCTGGTGGGGATGAGTCCTCCGACAGGTGATTGACCATCTGGTGATGTGGTGGAGACAGAACAACTTGGAGCTCAGTGCTCTAAAGGGCTGTAATCCTGAGATGGTTGTGGATTACAGAAAGAGCCCAGCAGAATTACCTTGAGAGGAAGTCCATTGTCTCTTGATGCCAGGTAAACAACCCCCGGCTAACAGGAAAGGACCATCAGGAAACGTTTCCCATGCCACATATGGCTCGTTGGTCTAGGGGTATGATTCTCGCTTAGGGTGCGAGAGGTCCCGGGTTCAAATCCCGGACGAGCCCATAATACATAACTTTAATACATTTGACTTTAGTGTTTAGCAAGTGTGAAACAGCATTGCCTTGAGAGGAACTCCATTGTCTCTTGAAGCCAGGTAAACCACCCCCAGCTAACAGCGACAGGTTACTACAACTCCTTCCTGTCTGACAGGAGGCAGCATGTGAAGCTTGGGAAACATGCATCTGACTCCTGGACCATCAGTGCTGGATCCCCACCAAGGCTGTGCCCTTTCTCCTCTGCTCTTCTCCCTGCCCACCGAAAGCTGTACCTTCAGTCATCAGGTCATCAAGAGGTTTGTGGACCTCATTGGGCTCATATCTGGTGGGGATGAGTCTGCCTACAGGTGGGAGATTGACCATCTGGTGATGTGGTGGAGGCGGAACAACTTGGAGCTCAATGCTCTAAAGACAACTGAGATGGTTGTGGATTACAGAAAGAATCCAGCCGAGAGAAGTAGGATTCATCTCGGTGCAATTACTTTGCAAACCGTTACCAGGAATATTTCCCTCCAAAGTGTGTTCATTGTACAACAAACTGGATGAACTTCAGCTACTGATGGGGAAAAAAGAGACTTTTCTCCATGTTCCGTTTTATGTGTCAAGTAGTCATGGCTGTGTGGCTCGATAAACTGGGCAACATTTCCCACGCCACATGTGGCTCGTTGGTCTAGGGGTATGATTCTCGCTTAGGGTGCGAGAGGTCCCGGGTTCAAATCCCGGACGAGCCCATAATACATAACTTTAATACATTTAAATTTAGTGTTTAGCAAGTGTGATACAGCATTACCTTGAGAGGAAGTCCATTGTCTCTTGAAGCCAGGTAAACCACCCCCAGCTAACAGCGACAGGTTACTACAACTCCTTCCTGTCTGACAGGAGGCAGCATGTGAAGCTTGGGAAACATGCATCTGACTCCTGGACCATCAGTGCTGGATCCCCATCAAGGCTGTGCCCTTTCTCCTCTGCTCTTCTCCCTGCACACCGACAGCTGTACCTCCAGTCATCAGGTCATCAAGAGGTTTGTGGACCTCATTGGGCTCATATCTGGTGGGGATGACCATCTGGTGATGTGGTGGGGGCAGAATAAATTAGAGCTCAATGCTCTAAAGACAACTGAGATGGTTGTGGATTACAGAAAGAATCCAGCCGAGAGAAGTAGGATTCATCTTGGTGCAATTACTTTGCAAACCGTTACCAGGAATATTTCCCTCAAAAGTGTGTTCATTGTGCAACAAACTGGATGAACTTCAGCTACTGATGGGGAAAAAAGAGACTTTTCTCCATGTTCTGTTTTATGTGTCAAGTAGTCATGGCTGTGTGGCTCGATAAACTGGGCAACATTTCCTGTGGGACATATGGCTCGTTGGTCTAGGGGTATGATTCTCGCTTTGGGTGCGAGAGGTCCCGGGTTCAAATCCCGGACGAGCCCATAATACATAACTTTAATACATTTGACTTTAGTGTTTAGCAAGTGTGAAACAGCATTACCTTGAGAGGAACTCCATTGTCTCTTGAAGCCAGGTAAACCACCCCCCAGCTAACAGTGACAGGTTACTACAACTCCTTCCTGGACTTACAATCCTGTAGTTTACTGATAGTTTCTGATCTGTTTGCACTATATCTGGTCACTCAATGTTCCTTGCACAACATTTTGCATATCTTGCACATCACATCTACCTTTACATTATTACTCATAGGATTAGTGGTTTTTGGGTACTTTTTGTTGCATTGTATGTTGTTTTGTTCACTGTATGTCGTTTTATGTCATGTAACCTTGTAACCTTGTTTAATGTGATATGTGTTGTGCTGTGTTGTGTTGTTTCAACTGTAGCTGCTACAACAAAAGAATTTCCCAGTTTGGGACAAATAAAGTACATCTATCTATCTATTTGAATTTAGTGTTTAGCAAGTGTGAAACAGCATTGCCTTGAGGTCAAGTCTGTTGTCTCTTGAAGCCAGGTAAACCACCCCCAGCTAACAGTGACAGGTTACTACAACTCCTTCCTGTCTGACAGGAGGCAGCATGTGAAGCTTGGCAAACATGTATCTGACTCCTGGACCATCAGTGCTGAATCCCCATCAAAGCTGTGCCTCTTCTCCCTGCTCTCTATGCTCTAAAGACAACTGAGATGGTTGTGGATTACAGAAAGAACCCAGCCGAGAGAAGTAGGATTCATCTCGGTGCAATGACTTTGCAAACCGTTACCAGAAATATTTCCCTCCAAAGTGTGTTCATTGTGCAACAAACTGGATGAACTTCAGCTACTGATGGGGAAAAAAGAGACTTTTCTCCATGTTTTGTTTTAGGTGTCAAGTAGTCATGGCTGTGTGAATCGACAAACTGGGCAACATTTCCTGTGGGACATATGGCTCGTTGGTCTAGGGGTATGATTCTCGCTTTGGGTGCGAGAGGTCCCGGGTTCAAATCCCGGACGAGCCCATAATACATAACTTTAATACATTTAAATTTAGTGTTTAGCAAGTGTGAAACAGCATTACCTTGAGGGGAAGTCCATTGTCTCTTGAAGCCAGGTAAACCACCCCCAGCTAACAGCGACAGGTTACTACAACTCCTTCCTGTCTGACAGGAGGCAGCACGTGAAGCTTGGGAAACATGCATCTGACTCCTGGACCATCAGTGCTGGATCCCCACCAAGGCTGTGCCCTTTCTCCTCTGCTCTTCTCCCTGCACACCGACAGCTGTACCTTCAGTCATCAGGTCATCAAGAGGTTTGTGGACCTCATTGGGCTCATATCTGGTGGGGATGAGTCTGCCTACAGGTGGGAGATTGACCATCTGGTGATGTGGTGGAGGCGGAACAACTTGGAGCTCAATGCTCTAAAGACAACTGAGATGGTTTTGGATTACGGAAAGAACCCAGCCTACAGAAGTAGGACACGTGCTGGTGCAATGACTTTGCAAACCGCTACCAGGAATATTTCCCTCCAAAGTGTGTTCATTGTACAACAAATTGGATGAACTTCAGCTACTGATGGGGAAAAAAGAGACTTTTCTCCATGTTCCGTTGTATGTGTCAAGTAGTCATGGCTGTGTGGCTCCACAAACTGGGCAACATTTCCCACACCACATGTGGCTCGTTGGTCTAGGGGTATGATTCTCGCTTTGGGTGCGAGAGGTCCCGGGTTCAAATCCTGGACGAGCCCCTAATGCATAACTTTAATACATTTAAATTTAGTGTTGTTGAGAGGAAGTCCATTGTCTCTTGAAGCCAGGTAAACCACCCCCAACCAACGGTGACACAGGTTACTACAACTCCCTCCTGTCTGACAGGAGGCAGCATGTGAAGCTTGGGAAACATGCATCTGACTCCTGGACCATCAGTGCTGGATCCCCATCAAGGCTGTGCCCTTTCTCCTCTGCTCTTCTCCTGGCGCACAGACAGCTGTACCTCCAGTCATCAGGGCACCAAGAAGCTCGTGGACATCATCCCCCTCAATTGGGCTCATCTCTGGTGGGGATGAGTCTGCCTACAGGTGGGAGATTGACCATCTGGTGATGTGGTGGAGGCGGAACAACTTGGAGCTCAATGCTCTAAAGACAACTGAGATGGTTGTGGATTACAGAAAGAATCCAGCCGAGAGAAGTAGGATTCATCTCGGTGCAATTACTTTGCAAACCGTTACCAGGAATATTTCCCTCCAAAGTGTGTTCATTGTACAACAAACTGGATGAACTTCAGCTACTGATGGGGAAAAAAGAGACTTTTCTCCATGTTCCGTTTTATGTGTCAAGTAGTCATGGCTGTGTGGCTCGATTAACTGGGAAACATTTCCCATGCCACATGTGGCTCGTTGGTCTAGGGGTATGATTCTCGCTTAGGGTGCGAGAGGTCCCGGGTTCAAATCCCGGACGAGCCCATAATACATAACTTTAATACATTTGACTTTAGTGTTTAGCAAGTGTGAAACAGCATTACCTTGAGAGGAAGTCCATTGTCTCTTGAAGCCAGGTAAACCACCCCCAACCAACGGTGACACAGGTTACACAACTCCTTCCTGTCTGACAGGAGGCAGCATGTGAAGCTTGGGAAACGTGCCTGACTCTGACCATCAGCACTGGATCCTCCCATGGCTATGCCCTCTCCATGTACACCGACAGCCGTACCTGAATGTCCAATATGTTTCAATAACATATTACACCTATTTTATCTCTTTTTTTTCATATTCTATTGTAAATGTCTTATATTCTATTTACCATTCTTACTCACTTTTTTATCTTTCTTTATATTTTCCTATATTTCTTATATTTTTTCTACTATTACTACTATTGTTATGGACCATAACACAAACTCCAATGTGAAAACCTTACTCAGCTTCAATAAAACTGATTCTTATGTGAAATGTAACTGTCAATTTTCTTTATTCTTTTTCTTTATTTTTTTTCTTTGTAATGGATGCTTCATACAGTAATAGCAAATAGCAGTGAAAGGCTATTTCACAGCGTACCGGGCTGTGCTGTGGAGTTCCCTGCAGATGCTGGTTGAAGTGGGCTATTATTCTGATATTTCTAGAAAAAAAAAAGTTTTCTCTGTGGCTGGTCACGTATCGATCAGAGTCTTTCATTTACTCCAAGCACTGGGAGTGTGAACGCTTGACTATTGTCTGCTATCCTCATGGCAGCGAGTAGAGATCTATATTTCGCTGTTGCATGCCAGCAAGACACGAAGCTCACCGGGGTTCAGCAGTGGCTGACATTTCTCCTGTCACGCCATCCAGCTTGCCCCAAACTGTGGCTTAGCAGACAGCCCCCCTCCAGCTGCTCCCCTGCCGAAACTTACCACCCCAGTCTGCAGCTGGAGAGCCTTGATGGCAGGTTTGGCACTGTGTTACAGCTTTATAGAGGATTGAACAAGTGCTGCTCTGGATGCGGAAGTATTTCCTGCTGATTGTCATTCCTACGTTTACCTAAGCAAAAGATATGAACACTCCTTCCACCACTGTTGTTGTTGTGAAGAATTAAATCATGTAACAAGGTGAGATGTAATCATGTGGACACTTGATCCCTTTGACTGGCACAAATGCAAAAACTGTTTCACCATCAGGCTGAAAGCTGCATTTTCAAAAGGGAATAGCTTTTTTTCCCATGTGAATCATCACGCTGAATCTGTAATGAATCTATGACGATATCATGGACAGAAACCTTGTCTAGAAGAGAGCTGAGCATATTGAAACTTCTGAAGTGAAGAGCTTTGAAAGTCGGATCACTGTGTCTAAGCCTGGTAATTGATTTTCTGTCCGCTATCTCCAAAGTCCTCTCTCTCTCTCTCTCTCTGCCTCATTCTGTCTACCTCTGTCACTAATATCTGTCTCTCTTTTATTCCCTCTCCCTTTGTCTACTTATCCTCACCTCAGCCATCCAGCAGGCCTGTCCTCATTAATCAGGTGTGTAGGCAGCATGAAGAACAAGGTTATGTTAATGTCCTCTGTCAGGAGCCTGCTGTACCACACTCATGCTTGCTTGCGTGCTTACTCATATTTCTACCTGCTAGCCTCCCTGCCTGGCTGTCCACTCCCCCCCCCTCCTCGTCTGCTGGTCTGCCTGTAGGTGGCCGTGCACTGGCAGGGTTTAATGAGCCTTAAAGGACAGAGGTTTTGACACGGAGCTTTGCTGTCCATTTACGTCAGACCCGCGAACACAAGTGCAGCCCTGGCTTGGCTGCTCACACTGTCTGCAAAGAGGGATGGCATGATCTTAACCTTGGGCTTGTTGCTCTGTTAATCATAAGTGACAGGCTTATCAAACTGACAATCTGTCATGTGTCACATGTGATCAATAAAATGATGAGGTGAGGACTGCAGTTTATGAGGTGCCTAAGTGATAGAAGAGGAAGGATCAATGTATACAGACAGTCTCAGCCCCTCCGATAGAAGCTGATGTCAACTCAAAAATAACTCACCTCACTCCTCAGGCACCACTAGAGCCATTGAGGGGAATGGATGGATGAGGTAAGTGTAAGATGCTCTGGGCGTGAAGACTCAGGTGGAGCGTGGAGAGTAAACCTGAGAGTTCGGGGTGTTTTTCCCATCCGGCTGTCAAGAGCGATCACACCTTTACATGTTGGTCTCTGTGTTAAGAGAGAGTGGCATCACTCCCTCAGGTGTCTTTCCCCTCTTTTTGCCATGGGAAACAAGATAATCACATCATAGAATCAACCTTATTATTTCTAGTTAGTGATGCTACCTACTCACCATCTAAACCACAGAGCTGCAGACCATTTAGTTTGTAGTGTCAGAGCATACAGTATGGACTTATCTGCTGACCTTAATGCGGAGCTGTGTTCACGACTCTCAAGGGAGGAGGTTTTTTCCAGTCACAACAGGAAATATTGAATCGAAGAGCTTTCTGTATTAAGCCATAGGTGCCTCTTAAGCGAGTGGTTTCGAAAAAAAAGGTTAAGTGAGTGGTTTTCTAGCTCTCATGCTGCTGCATTATTTGACAGTAGCAGGCGCACAAGCCTGAAATGAGCCTCCCTTGTATGCAGTTTTAACTCACATCTATTAATCGACATCAGACCTTCAACAATGAAAATTAGATAGGAATAAATAGATGGAGACCTTCTGTCTGTCCAACATGTAGGATCAGTTTGGATTGCTTGCCGAATAAGCAAAAGAACCAAACAATATGACAATCTAACTTCATAACATGAAAATGAAAAAAAGGTATGTGAAGGAAGCCAAGCTGTCAATCATCTCGGCCTGCTACCCAGCTGCACTACCTGCTCTGACTACTAACCACTGCATGTCTCCTTCAGATCAGCTTCATTTGCATAAGAAGAGAGAAACCTATGAAGCTGAAAAAATGATGTATTGATTCAGGAGATGTTCTGGATGTTAACCAATTGATATATTGTTCACAATTCATTTTCATCAAAATGAAATGAACAGTTCCATTAAACTGAAATGTTGCTTTAGGCTCCATGTCATTGGTTTCTGCTCTATTTGAGTACAGACTTTTTCTTTCTAGTGATCCAAACAGTTGATTGGAAATCTGATCTGATTTTTTTCTCAAATGTTCTGTCATCAGTTAATGCTCAAGACTCAAATCAAAAGAGATCCCATTATACTTATAATATAGGTTTTCAGGAGGGTACCAAGAATCTGAAACAATACAATATTGCATAGTTTATGTTAATTTCACAATCTGTGTCTATGTCAAATTGCAAATTGATTAATGTAATCTATGTCCTGTTTGTGTTCGTTATACTAATATATGACAAGAGCATGCTTGAGTGTGTCGCAGCGGGCAAACATGAAAAGAATCTCACATAATGAGTAATGAGGGAACTTTTATCATTTATTTATTATATTGGATATATTCTGAATTAGTTTAAATTAAAATCTACCAAAAGCCTACAGTATACATGAATTCATCATGTGTGAATTCACCGCATGTGAAATGTGCCTCCTGCCTTGTGACGTCTTACATTTTCACATGTAAAATATCCACAATCTGCAATGTGAAATGGTTTTCCTCTTGTGATAAACATATGGTCTCACAGGTGATAAATTCCTTACTTATAGGAAAGAAAAGGGGAGAAAACTTGACCAAACCTACACATGTACGTGTACAGAAAGCAGTAGAGGGTTGTTGATGGTATTGTATTGCCCTTCACCTAAGATGATCATAAAGCAGACCAAGACTTATCCAGTCGCTTCAATGTGGCTGTGTAGTTCTGACATTTCTTATAAAAGCCCTGATTACTATGGCATCAAGTAACTTTCTTGTCATAAAAGCCAATTAGGGTAGTGTTTCCTCCCAGCGCAGCACAGTTGACAGTCAACTCCTCTGGGAAGTTGGAACAGGGAGAGGAGCAGTGATGCAGTGGCTGAACTCTTAAATTGAAAGGATTGTGTTTTGCTAGTCTGAAAAGCTCTTAATCATTTTGAATGAAGTTCTGTAAAAAGGCGTGAATGGTTCATTTATCAAACAAAGAACTTCCCCCAAACGCCGCCAATGTCTTGAAGCAAAATATTAACAAAAAAATCTCACATGATAAATCACAAACTGAGGACGATGACAAGACGAGGACATGAACTGATTTAATCATCCTTAACCTTTATTTCATCTCAGGCGATCATCAAGGAAGGGTCCTCATTTACAACAGTGGAAATGAGAAGTGGGAATCAAAATCAATCAAAGAATAATGCACAATTGAAACAAAGAATGTAAATAGATTCATGAAAAAATATAGCAGATTTAGTTAAAGAGTATTAACTGCTTAAAATATGTATAATGAAATACCTCAACAACTGTTAGGTGGATTGCATTAAAATGTGGTTCAGACATTCGCAGTCCCCAGGGGATAAATCCTCCTGACTTTTCCTTCTGCATTACCAGCATGTTCAGGTTCTCACTTTGACATTAGGCAGTTGTTAGGCTCTCGTGTGAAGTTGTTGAACTTGCTGACTAATGTGTTTCAGAGTCTTGTTTTGGTTGGGTCTCAGCTGAGGTGAGGAACTCATGCCTGCCTGTTTTTCACAAAAGCACACCGGTGAAAAAAACGCCATCCCCAGGCGTTGCCTTGGTGATGGGCATCATTAAATTAAAACTTTTGAATAAGCAAAATGATGAAAAAGAAAGTATAAAAGTTGCTTGCACCAGCTCACAATGAAGCATTGTGATGAGGAAAATCAAGCCCAGAGCCTCACACGCATATGACCTTTCTTCACGCTCCTCTTTGGATAATTATCACTTTGATGTAATTGAAAAAAGGTCATTTACGCAAAATGAAATGGCAGGGCCATATTCAGCCATTTTAATAAGCCAATGCATAACATGATTCTGTATTCGGCCCGTCCTGAATGTCATTCAAAAAATTGGTTGCAATTATTTTAATGTCACAAAGAAATATTGCATAACATTATTAAGCAAATTATCAGTAAAGCATCTTTCATGAGACCCAGCACAATAGATGTAGCTCTGTTAGATGTTATGTCTACTGTTTACAAAATGATCCAACAGACCTTACTGATGATAAGGTTTCTCTGTGCAAGTGTTTGTGTAAAAACCCTCCCATTTCATCATCAAATAGACAAGAACATGTCCCCTCCCACACTAATTGAGATATCATTTCAAACCCTGTTTTCCCAAGTGATAGTCTGGGTGTTGACAGGAAGAGATGAATACACTGATAATACACTGTGAGCCAGTTTACATCCAGAGGTACACATACCTCAGATTAAGGGTGTAACATTAGTTTGAAGAGTGGCACAATGATGGCGGGGGTCTGTGTCGCTCCCCCCCTAAAAAATAATTTGAATACCATTTTCTGCATTTCTACATGCTTTTATCATATCCCCAAGTACTTAAAGCAATGCATTATGGTTTAGATGGCTATCCTTATTAGTTTAATCAAAATTTCTGCCAGAAAAATGGTAAATATACAGCACATCAAAATATCTCTCTACACCATAATCCCATTGAACTTCACATTCTGTGGTATTCAGGATACAGTACAAGCTGTACTTTGAAGAATAGGTCTGAGAATAGACCGGTCAATCTGTGACAGATTATGTATGACACAGCCAAGAGATAATGTTCCAATTGCAACTTCAGTCACGTATCAAAATATGAAAGCCACACACTAGTTTTATCAAGATCACTGTAAATGAATGTGGTAGCTTTTGTTTCTTCTCTATCTTTTCTTTTCGTCTCATTCTGTCCCTTCAAACACATTATAATTTAACCAAAGCAATCCTTCCTTACTGTCATCTGTCCTCATACATACCTGTATGTCCTCCACAAACTCATTTGCAAGGATAAGGTCCTGGCAAATGTTTTCCTTCTTCACGACATCCAGTCTTTCTGCTAAACTGTTCAGGCAACTTTGAAGCATGACTTACCACTCTAGTCACAAACTGTCTGTGACTCAAAGCACGACAGTAGGTCCACTTGATTACCATCCTTGCGTAAGCTGGCGTCACATCAGACGGCAGGAGCTTGCCTTCAAATTGCATATATACGCTGGGACTAATTAAGTGGACCTAACATTCAAATATAAGATGCAAAAGAGCTTTCCACAACATTTGCCAGATTAAAGAAAGTGCGTGTGCGTGCATGTGTGTGTGTGTGTGATGTTACCATAAAGCCACCCAATTATGTGTAAAGACCATTACAATATTTCTGGCTATGCCATGGGTAGAGCTTGACCTGTAGAAAACAATGACCTGAAAGACACTAAAATGCTCCGTAGACCTGAGTGGAACCACAGAGTCGGGTGATAATTCTTTGTGGGTTTGTCACTACAGCACCACTCACATTACACATAGCTAGTTTTACCATGTTCATATAAAAATATTTGTGCTGTCTAGATTTATGTGTTAAAAATTACACAATTATCGCAGCTGCATTTTGTTTACATGTGGCGGCTGACCTATGACCTGACAACATCAGGCTTTGACATATCACCAGCCTACTGCCTCTACAGAGCTTCTACAATCTACATTGCTGGAGTCCCGTGGGCGAATAACGAAACCTGTAAGTGAGAAGGTAACTAATGCTGTAGCTAAAAACTGCAGACCAATTAACATAGTAGAAGATGGACTGAGAGAAATCATTTGAATTGCATCCGGAGATGCCTCTTATAATTGATCCTCAAGAGGAACCATCATGTCCAGAAAACACACTTTGTATGAAGGTGATGGGGCACAGAGGATGAACATACTTGATCAAGCAATGGTCATCGCTCTCACAGGGAACCATTGGACGTCTGTGAGCAATGACAACTACGTGGGCATCTGATAAAGAGCGGAGGCTACAATAATTTTTTCCAACTGTTGACTGTGCCTAGCTTAGTCTTTGTGATTAATCGTGATTAATCACAGCAAATTGTGCAGTGAATTAGTTTATTTTTTTAATTGAGCGAAAATTGATCGAGTGCAGCTTTCAAGATGACTTTGCAGCTTAATGATGTTCATTGATTTACTCTTTCCATCATTTCTGGGTATTTAAGCCTGTGAAAACTTTCAAATAGTTATTCCTTGTGTGGGTTTGAGCAGCCAAAACTCATAATGTTGACATTATGCTGGCCAGAGATTATATCATATGTATTAAAAGTATCAGCAATGAGACAAAATGCATGTGGTGATTTATGAGTAAACCCAGTTAGACAGGCCAGCTCTCCACTCAACTGAAATTGCTATCCACGGCAATTACAGAAGCTGCTGGCCGACTGAGGGTTGGCCAACTGAGCCTTGTTACAGATACCATGGCATATACCATGCCATTATCTGCGACAAGGCTCACAAATCAACCAGCATTTCATTTTACTTTTCTTTTCACTGGAGTCTACGATGACAAGATCTTGTCCATAAAAGCGGGGAATCCCTCTTGAGCCTGCACCGTGCCAACCCTTCCGTTTTATATGAATCGATCTTAGTCAAGGCCAAAAGCCTGGAATTGCATTTTCTGAATTGAATTAGTAATAAATTATGGTATTAAAAGATTTTCAGTCAAAGGTCGCGTTGAAATTTTCACTCAACAAATTTGTGGCCTGGAATTCCCCTTAGCCAAGGTCAAACTAACTGTAATGTTAGTGTTTAATAGGATTGGTATCACTGGTATTACTCGAGGCTCAGAGTGTGTTTTCTTTACATTAACTGTTATCTATCTGCTGCCTCAGGTGAACTATAGCGAGAACAGTAACACTCAACAATACATGACAAAGAAATGTGAGCAGTTACTAAGGAACAAGTGAGGAATGAATGAGGACTGACCTGATAATTAATGAAGTGTTGAGTTGCCATTGAGTAATTCCTGAATAACTGTGAGTCAAGGACTGTAGAGCAGATAGCGACGAGTTACTAGAGGACAGACTGGGAGATAGTATATGATTAAATCATTAGGTAATGATTAGTTCATAAATATCTGTGCTTTGGTTCTGAAAAGAATCGAAGCTGTGTGAGCGAGCAACACAGCCGGGCTCAGCATCCTCCCACTGAAAACGGAGGGTGATCATTTTGAAGGACGCACACTTTTATGTAGCATACTGTAAAGTGTTCCCGAGAGAACTTCTATGATAACGCACATTGAGGCCAAGCTTATGAAATCATAAACTGTATAAAAACTTCATATGCACTGACAAACACTGCAGGAACAGAGACTAGCAGCGCTGGCCTCTGAGAGCTGTATGGCAGTTACTTGAGGCAATATTGTCAATGATTTGATTACAAGTGAGCAAGACAAACAGGTTTGTCAATACTATTTGCTTTACTGTGGAGAGATGCCACCTGCCTGACTCAAACGCATCCATGCAATTATCTGTCAGTTCAGCGTATGGCTGGAAGTTGTCCCGAGGAATTCTGTCACATTTAGTCTGTGAACGAGGGGATTCAGCGTGTCCAGACCTGAGCCCGGCTCCACTCTCTGACCTTTTGATGAAGAAATAACTAACCTGCAGGCTGGAGGAGATTCCTCAGACAGCGTGTCTTGTTTTGGTGTGGAAAAGTCATTCTGAAAGATGAGTGTTAGTGTTTGTGGTCATGTGCACATGTAAAGGTTTTGACAAAGTACTGGAATATAACACATCATTCTTGTTTGTAGCAGATGGGAGGTCAGCTCGGCAGAACTGAAAGGTCACAATAGACACATAGGTACATTTTTCAAGACTGGAAAGGTAAAAGGTGGAGCAGTTTATTAACTGTCAGGATAGAAGATCAGATTCTGAAGATAGATGTTGATGGATTAGAATGACCATTGATTTTGCCTGTGGGACACAGAGGAATCGACTCTTACTGTGTTTTCAGACAGAATTCTGGTGAATTTTAGAGGCAGGACGATTGCATAAAAAGTCAGTGGAAAGATAGGATGAGACAAAGGAGACAGACTCAAAGGAAAAAAAACAAAGAACCAAAGTTCCTGGACACTCACAAAGGCAAACTCCCATATACACACACACAGTCGGTGGATGCAATACCAACTAGCTTACAGCTTTTGTCTATACAGTAGCTTTGCTGGCTGTTTTGGGTGAATAAACACAGACTGCACAAACAGTCCAGTGGTCAAATTTGTGTAAATGATGGAAGGCAAAAATTTACTCCACTTTCTGCCTGAACACACAGTCAATACATGTCTTTATTAGTTGATTAAATAGCAGTGATAGTCCCAGTTTTGTCCAGTGTTAAAATCCTGCAGGTTATTTTTTAAAACTAAATATTTTCCAAGATTGTGGTCTTGGTTAAATGTTTTGCAAAAAAAGTCAACAGTTACTTGACTCAGACATCATTCTAAATTTAGAAACTTAAACACTGATGCATCTACAGCAGCAGCTTGATGTATTTTCTTCAATGACAGTCTAAACATACTGGAATCAGTCTGGGAAACACCCACCGTTTGTAAGTTTGTAATTGTAGCATGTAAACTCCCATCAGATTTCTAAAAGCTTATAATGACCAGAAAAAAATACCAAAATGTGATCTCATTGTCCTCAGTGTCAGCTGCAGCGCTAAACAATTTTATTTGGGCAAAACTAAATATTGGGCCAAACCATTTAGTAATATATAACATCATTGTTAAACAACTGTCAAACAACTCTTCCTACCATTTAAATCCTAACTAACTTACAGTTAAATGGCAGTTTGCCAAATAACCAATGTCAAGTAGCAAAAGTACAAGAAGCAAGTATCAACTTTTCTGATGAGATATTACAAATATGAAATACCCACTTGAAATAGTGTTTTCACTAATAGAGGAAAAAAAATACAATTTGCTCAGTCAGACGTGGTTTCACCCAGCTGGAGCTGCAAAATCACATCAAAACAAAACTACAGTCAGAATTCAACCATGAAAACGAGATGATCTTTTGTTCCACATACTTGCCAAATCACCTCAGTTTAAGCTGCGCTCTGATGAGGACTGAGTCATTACATCACAAATGAAGCTTTGTCTCTGAGTCCCTTGTTATTGTTGTCTGATGTCATGTCAGCATGCACAACTATGGTTTGTTGAACCCGGTACATGGCCTTGAATTGAAAAGATGTGTTGTGGTTGGTTTTAGGTTTGGACAAACTTAGGTAGAAACAGAAACGGACCAGTGATTTGAAAAGTGTCTTTTAATGAAACAACAAGAAGCAAAAACTCAGGTGGAGGTGACCGGAGGCAGGCTGGCTGGTGGACGGTGGAGATGGTGGTCTGGCGATGGCTGTAGCTTGAACTCAGGAAACTGGAAACACATAAAAAGAAATTTCTTCCAAGAAGGAAATCACTTGTGGAAATCGCAGGAGAAACATAAGACACTTGAGTCTACTGTATGAGACGGAACAATCCGGCACAGGAGTGGAGTCAGGGCTTATGTAGAAGGTGGGTTAATGACAATTGGGAACAGGTGTGCCTCATCTGCCAGGACTGAGAGGGGGAAGTGAGAGTCACACCAGCCACGCCAAGAAAGAGGGAGGAAAAAACACAACCCCCCCCCCCCCAAAAAAAAACATAACAAGAGGGATACTGTGTTTTAATGAGGAGTACATGTTGTTTTCAACTCGTGATTATACAGACAGTCAACTTGTTCATTATGATAAACAACTTTAATGTGTCAGTTCATACTTTAGAGACTGTATGAAGACTATTGTGGTGGGCAGGGGGGCTGAATCTTATATCTATCCATCTTAACTTAGAAAAAGTTAAGGGGTACTGTTTACAACAAAAATAAGACAAAACACTTCTAGCTGCACCACATTTTCAAAAAAATGTAGCTGATAAATCAACTTTTAATTATAAAGCTCACAAAGGAAGAATAAAAATGAAAAAAAAAATCTGGAGTGAGAAAAAGTAAAAGGCCCACCCACTCCCTTCAATAAAAAGTAAAAATAGATAACCTTCTCCCTTTTCTGCTTCATTTCCCTCTAAGCTCCTCACCTGGCATTGATTAAACCCCTAAAAACTCATCTCTGTACATCAAAATTACATAGTTAGAGTTTAATCCATGAAAAAAAATACCTTCATGCCTTAAAACGTGTTTGATGTATTCATTTATGAATGTGCAGGCAGATCTATGCATATGCAAATAGTCCCCACCTCTATCTCCACCCGCCCATCCGTCGCTCACCTCGACTCTGCTCGTCAAACCTCTGCTTGTTTCCTGTTTTGCTCACTATGTTTCATAAAGGCAAGTAGTAATATAGGAGAAATTCAGCCATACATGGAAATTTGAAGAGGAAGAAAAGTTGCACAGTCGTCTTCTAGTTAATGTATCAGAATGGTAGTATATTTTATGTATCACGCTCTCCATTACAGACATGATGGTAATATGAGCCTTCGGTTTGACTACAGTGGGTGTTGGCCTCTGCCAGGGTTGTGCCTTGTCTCCAGTCCTGTTTGTGGTATTCATGGAAAGGATTATGAGGCGTAGTCGCGGTGAGGAGGGGTTCCAGGTCGGTGACCAGAGGATCTCATCTCTGCTCTTTGCAGATGATGTGGTCCTGATGGCACCATTGGCCTTAGATCTACAATCATCACTGGATCAGTTCGCAGCTGAGTGTGAGGCGGCAGGGATGAGGATCAGCACCTCAAAGGGTGCAGGGTGGCTGGGGTCTCCCTTGGAGATAGGGTGAGAAGCTCAGTCATCCAGGAGATATTCGGAGTGGAGCCGCTGCTCCTTGGTGTGGAGAGGAGCCAGCTGAGGTGGTTCGGGCACCTGTGTAGGATGCCTCCAGGGCGCCTTCCTAGGGAGGTGTTCCTGGCATGGCCAGCTGGGAGGAGACCTCGGGGCAGACCCAGGACCAGATGGAGAGATATCTCCTCACTGGCCTGGGAACGCCTGGGGATCCCTCAGTCAGAGTTAGCCAATGTTGCCGGGGAGAGGGAAGTCTGGGGCTCTCTGCTCAAGCTGCTACCCCCGCGTCCCGACCTTGGATAAGCGGTTGACGATGGATGGATGGATGGTTTGACTACATGATCATGATATGGAAAGCCCCACCTTGCATGCTGATGGGACTGGTTCCTTAGATATGTTACACACGAAACCCTGGCTGCCTGAATCCATGTTTTTGAGAGTCGTTGGTACACTGCAAAATTATGTGTAAATATTCAGCCATGGCTGTGACTTCTTATTTTTGCTCCTAATATGTCTTGTAGCATTTAAAAAAAACATCCCGTGGACATGTTGCTAAAGTTAAAAACTTGATTTTCATTGGAGAGGGTCAGGGTACAGGTATATAGGGTACATTCAGTCCCCTAAAAAATAGGTTACTATGAGTACTTTGAGACTGTTTCAGGCAAACTCGTAGTATCCAAACCTTACGTTTTCAGTGTTTGTACAGTGTGTGCACTGATTATGAAAAACAGGAGAGAGCAAATGAGCCAGGGAGGGAGGTTGGCAGAGATTTGACTGAGAGTGGATATTTGGCTCTGTCATTTACTATTATCTTCTCAATCTCAAGGATCTAATTAAAAAGTTCAACAAACGGTCATTTATATTCCTAAAATGAGTAGTGGCATCCAGAGGTTGTGGCAGGAAGGGACATCTAGCTGTTATTGCCCAGCAACATTTCCTTCATCTGTCAAAAGGAGCAAGGCAGGTCCAAGGTCAGCGAGGCTCCTAGCTGCTCACCCTGTCAGCAATATGACTGGAATGTGAGCTGGAAATGAAATGTGCTGTGCTGTACACACACACCTGACACTGCTCCCATCAAGTCAATAGGAAATGTACACAGCTCTCTTGTGTTACAGCTGTTTTGTGTTTGTGTGTCTTATCTATGTTTTGCTTGGAAGCAAGATGGCTGCAAATATTTGAATAATCAGATAATGTCTCGATGATGCTTTTATGCTTGTGTAATTATGATACTATCTCGCTTATAGTCCCTGTACTGTCGCTTGAATGACGTTAATACTGATTAATAATGTAAAAAGTTATCCTTAGTTGTCCTTAGTGTCACTTCACACACACTGTCAGCCACAATCCCAGTCACAAATCATTAGGTCTGGGACGTTTGAACAATCTGAGAGCATCCTCGCAGACAGGAGCTAAATGACCTGAACTCAATACACATCCATATGACACTTTTCACATGTGAGGGACAGATTCTGGAGCACCAGCTGAGGAAACATACGACCCTCCCCCACCCCCTTGTCCCCAAGTAGCTCCTGTTAGAGGGAGAAAGTGCTGTCACAAAGCAGTACCTCTGACACAGATCTGGTGCTGCTGTTAAACTCTGATGACAGCTGGACACTCATTGTTTTTATAGCAATCTGAATTAATGTCGGTAGTGAATAATTATCCTGCTGATAGCTGAGGAACGCCCGCATATTTTACTGCTGCACTTGTTGGAAATTGATCTGGATAAAATTGCTACATGCCTAAATTGTAAATTGTAGTGTCTTGCTGGTAATGATGCCTTTCAGACAGATTTGGTGAAGTCAGATGAATTAATAAACTCTCCTGTCACGTGTTCACATTTCCCTTACGGCACATGTTGAACCCTTTCAGGCACTCCACTGCCTGGTGCACCACTTTGGTCCACGATGAAATATCCTCAGGTGTATTTTGTGTGCTAATAGCTCAAACTGAGTCGGTGAACATGGTAATCATTATACTTGTGAGCATTTTAGTCTGCTGATGTGAACTTTTAACTAAAAGCACTGCTGCGTCTATAAGTACACTTAGTCTTTTTAAATGTGCAGAATATAAAATAATTATTAAAATAAAACCTGCCTAGCACAGAAGACATTCAGTAACACCATCCTTCTGATTATGAATGCATGCTTGTAAAATATGTAAGCTGAAAGAGAGAGTGGTCTGACACAGAAACAGCTCTTCACTTGACAGTTTACTTGCCTTGAACTCTAATAACCTCCATTCATTTCCTCGATCATACCAAGAGGCTTTATCTTGAGAGTGATGGGTTGTATTTTTGCTTAGGATTCTCTTTTATAATAATTATTAAAACATTTCAAAAAAATTGCTAAAACCAAATTGCATTATTTATTTTAACGTATTGTTTGCATTCGGCTTTTAATTTTCTTTTTTTTGAAAAATATATTGTACAAATGTACTGGGTACCCAAGAGAAGAGGATGAAATAGAAGAGGATAAAATCAAGATGCAATTTCCATTTGTCGGCTGGTTTGAATGCAATGTAAAGCGAGTCATAAAGTAACTGCAGGGGAGGTTATTGGTTTAAAGTTTTATTCTGGGGAGGAAAATGGAGAAGTCAAAGAAGCATTACTGCAATGCTGTTATTGGAATTTCTCCAAAAAATGTTTTACTCGATAGCTCGATATTGGATTCGGGATGCAGCTTTGTAACCATCCTGTTCACAGTGATGGAGTGACTGAACTATAAGGAGTTTGTTTTCTAAGGTCTATGGACTGATTTGATTTAACCCATAAGAACATACATTTCTGGAAAATTATGGGGGATATACCACAGACCAAGTGGACCACATAAAACACATTTTTGATGCATTTAAAAAAAAAATATTTATTCATATTCACATTTAATTGTGTTTATATTTTATCATATTTTTTTGGACTTATATTTATTGTTTTATATCAGTTTTTTCAATAAACATGGTCAGAACAGGTTAAATGTAATACAGGGCACATTATTAAAGCATTGAACTGTTAAATGGGGTTTAAAGTACAGTACAGTCGTAAAAACAAACTTTTGAAATTAGCTACTTCCTTCACTTTTGCTACAGGTCACACCACCATTTTTGGGAAGTCATTTCACACCACCATCACACCAGGATGTTTAGTATATGTTGCTTAGGGACTTCATGAGTCAAGGTCAAGCTTAAAGCTGTAGAAGGAAGAGTTCAGGGCATTCAAAGTGTTTGTTACATCTGTGTCACCATTGCTTCTGATGGGTTAAAAATACCTCTTATGTTGGCATGAAAAAAATAGTTTACAGTAAAAGATAAAATGTTTAAACTGAAACATGAAATTACACTGAAATTCTCCCTTACAGTAGCCGAACTGTGCTGTGCATTAAAGTTACTTCTCTTTCTAAAACTGACAAAAAATGATGGAGGCATGTGTCCTGTATTTCAGTGCTTATTTCACAGATTTGTGTTTCAGTGTTGCATAAATGACACCCCTGCAACAACCTTCTCCACAAAGCCCACCTCATAAGTGACTAGCTCATCCACAGCAAATTGTTTTCAGCCTCCTCCCCTCCAGTCTTATCAACCGCTGACATGTTTCATAAAGGCAGCAGTCCTGTGAGAGATGTCCTGGGGCGCCTCAGAAACAAGCTGTGATTACATAGCTCCTTTCATGCTATGGCCTTTCTCTCCCCGTTCACCATTTGATAGGCTGCGGTGATGGAAACATTAGCCTGCATGGTCTTATTTTCCCCTCTTTGGTCGGGATTTTTCATGCCTCACTTGGTGCATCAGGCTTTGTAGCTTTTGTCTTAGGGCTGTTTTGCAGAAGCTGCTTTATCGACGATCACGCGAGATTATTGTGCCTTTTAAGCACAAACAAATTCGACAGGAACTTGACTGTCGCCGCACAGAGATGCTCGCACGAGACGGGTCTCTTGCACATTTTTCTTTTTTATTGCTCTGTTATGTTTTAAACTAAAAGCTTTTGTCCTCCGCCTCAGCATACAGAATAATGGCTCTTTAAAGAAAAGGGACACGTATGCTTAAAGTAACTGCACTTTAAAAGAAAGTGTCCATAAAGAAGTTCTTAAATTCACGCAGGAAGGTACACTAAATTTAATTTTCTTTTCTTTCTAGAAATTTCAGTCATTATGCTTTATATAGTGTTTTCATTTTGTAAGTTATTCAAGCGTTTGCATCTTCCGTACACTCAAACATACACTAAGTAGATATCTGAAATGTTACAGAGGAAGTACAATGTGTTTTTAGTCACTGATGGAGTCGGTTGTTCATTGATGTAACTTAATAAATCTGTGTATAAAACATTCTTAAATCTAATTAAACCCTCAGCTGTTCTGCTTCTCTCCTCTGCTGCTAAACATATATAAAGCTCCAGGTGTTTTACTTTTGTTCATGAAACTGGATTTTAAATCATCAGACTCAAAGGGAAGTGAGTGCAGGGTGTCAGACAAAGGGTCCACCCATATTCCCCTGAGGTGTCTTCCTTTCAGCCAATCAGCAGGTAGATGGTAACTGACATCGGTGGCTTAGTGGTTTGGGAGAGAACACCAGCGATTGTTCCACAGCCTTGAACTCCCTGACCTCCCTGTGATTGGCTGCTGTGTAAGTTATAGTGATTGTAGGTCTAACTTGTCTTTTAACCCTCTGCTCTGTGGTCATGTGTGATCATGTAACATGAAGCAGCAGTTTTATCTTTTTGGTATTATCTTTTTATGAGGCCATAAAAAATGCTTTTATCTACAGCATGTGCGCTTGCCATCACATATTTATAGACACTTAGAATCAGTCATTTTGCAGTAAATTGTGTACTGCAACTAGCACTGTATCAGAAACTGGTTAACTTTTAATTTGGTCTAAACTTGTTCAAGGTGGAAATTAATGATAGCTTTCCAAGCCACAATGCTAGTGTTATTACAATTGGGTCTATTTATTTTAGGACAGAGTAGCTCATATACCTGAAATAGTTATGTCAGCAGAAACATAATTATCTCTTCTGATCAATACAATGAGCTTTCATCATTTTTACCCCTGCAATTAAGATGTTAATTAAGCTTTTAACTGATTGTACTGACAGTAATAGCTGGTAATAGTTGAACTCTTTCAAGAGTGTTATTGTTTTCAGTAATATTAGTAGCATAAAAACTTCAGAATACACACTTTCAATAAGTTGTAGGTTAACAGAGTGGGCTGGAGGTATATTTCATCCTGGCATTATCAATATTAAGATTGTTTTATTTGACTTGTGTGGTCTCATTAAGGATAATGATAAGCTCATAACCAGAATGGTGACTGTACAAAATCTTTTAAGTTCAGTGGTGTAGTAAGAACGAAGCCTGAAGGGACAGAGTGCAGGACGGAGGGTGAGATGATGAAAGAAACCTGATCAATCACATGGTGGTTGTTTCCTTTGTTTTTACACCTGCACACAAGGGCTCAATAGCTCATCCTAAAGTAATGATTGTGAAGACTTGGTGAAGTCGAGCGTAAATGCTTTTTCTCAACAAGGGATTCTCATCTCTTGCAGAGCCTGCTGGCTTCAGCAACTACATCAAAACAGCAATTTCAAGGCAACATTTCCACCTTAATTAGCTTGGATTGTGTTGATGAACGCTCCCAGGGTATCAAATAAATGAATATTGACAGACTGAGTTTGAGGGAAACGTCAGATGCAAACCTTCTCAGCTCGAATATGTATGTACATCATGATCCGATATTGTCGACATACAGATAGATGTATCAGATTTATAATGGGGAAAAATGTTAGGTTTACTGTACATTTCAAATGAAAGGCTACAGTTTGTCACAGTGAAATAGGAAAACGCAGATTTGCCGAGTGGCAGCCCATTCAACTGGTTTAATATCTTCTCGATCCAAATCTAATTATATTGGGAATGGCTGAATAAATCACCAAGCACGGAAATTAACTGTAGACCAGGAATAAGAGCAACCATTCACTGTCGGAGCGAATTGTTTGAATCTGTAAATGTTCAGCATCACTGCGATATTCTTTTCTCATGCAAATTTGTTGGTCTGCTAACGGCAGAAGCATAATTTCCCTTCTTGTTCCTCGTTGTCAAAAGGAACATAAAAATATACAGCACTCCAAACACAATAAGGCTGGAAGGCAGTGGCAGGCAAATAAATAAGGTTCATAGAGCAAGGGCCATTTCATTGGTGCAGCTGCCCACTGCTGAGGATTTTATTCTGATGTCTCATCCTGTCAGCCACTTCAGTCCTGCTCAGCGTCTCATTTTCACACGTTTGGATCTCTAGCTCTTTGCCAAATCAGTGTGGCTTTCTCTGGCCAGTAAATCTTTACTAGAACCGCTGCCTTTCACAGGATAACTGGATAGATTTTTCCAAATCAATAGACGGTTAGTTTGCAAATTAAAGAAAACTGTGGTGCCTCAGTATGGCTTTGTCCCACTGACGTGCAGTGTAACGCCTCTGTTTCAGCGACCTTGAATTTAGACATTATATTTTTACCCACTGGAAAATCTTGCTCAACTGTTTCTCTGATGGATCAATCAAGTTCCCATTCAAAGTACATTACAAACTACATCTGGTGCATCTTTGACTTAAATGTCACACACAAGAGGTCGAGAATAAATTGATTGAGGAAAAATACAAAATAGTCGCACCAATTATTATTATGGACATAGAAAATAAGAGTGTAAAAGGCTGTATTTAATTATGACCTTTTGGAGTGTATTTCTTTTATGGTGATGTGTGTGTGTGCTGATCTGCTCCGTTTACTACACACTACTACTTTTGTCTCTTGAGAAGGTCACTGTGTCAGATCAGGGACTGCCTTCACTGTTCCACCTGACAGCACCAACTGCACAGTGTACGTACACAATGTATGTGATCACAGTTTAATTATGGAAAGTGAACTTGGAGGTGAACTTCATCGTGACTCAGCGTATAGATATCTTGTCTGAATGAGGTAAAGTGCAGGTATAAATGCACTCACAACACATTGTGACTGAAAGTGTCTCATATTGTGATTGGATGTCAGCCGTGTGTTAATGCAATCCATGCAGTGCAACTATGTTTGGATGGATAAGGTCACCTAACTCCACCTCTTCTTCAATTAGCCGTAGCTAGTCAGTCTTGCCTTGAGAAAAGTTATTTTAAAATGAATGACACCTGTCCATAGTATTGCGTCCCTTGGCTTGGGTTTGCCAATTGAAGTCTGAGTCCATCCACATATACATCTGATAAAATTTGAATGTTTGCACTACATAAAACTGTCACAGTTCTGCCGGCCAGGCCTCTGTTTACCTTAGTTTTTGTTTAGCCTTAGATTTTCTCCTGCCTTAGTTCTGTCTTAGTTTTTGGTCAGTGTCCTGTCATAGTTCCATCTTAGTTTCTGTTCGGCCTTAGTCTCTGTTATAGTTCTTTCAGTTCTGTTGGTCTCGTCACAGTAGTCTTGTCATGTTGTAGTATTGTCTTAGTTCATTGTCTTGGTCTTAGTTTCTTGTCTCTGCTGTCATGTCTTGTCCTAGTTCTGTTTCTTAGTTCTGTCTTGTAGTTTTGTCTTAGTTCTGTGTCTTGGTTTTCTGTCTGTGTTCTGTCAGTTATAGTCCTGTCATGTCTTAGTTTACCTGTCATTGTTTACCTGTCTAAGTTCTGTCAGTCTGTCACTGTTCACCTGCCATAGCTTCTCACCTCAGGTCCCGGTACTTTTCTACTCACCCCGCCTCTGCCTCACCTGTCAGCCACTCCCACCTCATCTGGTCACCTGTGTTCCCAGCTGCAGCCAACTACTAATCAGGACATTATATAAGCCACTTCATTTCTGTCAGCACTTGCCGGATTGTTCTTCTTCTCCTTGTCTGTTGTTCCCTCATGCCCATGATTACTCTCGTCATTTTTTTGGATTTGTTTCTGCTTTTCTTTTATGATACGTTTTGGACTATTCTGGACACTATTCTTTTCAGAGAGTTGAGATTTTGTTTGCCTCCATTAAAAGACGTATTTACTGTCAATCCGGGTGTGTTGCGCTTGAGTCCTTCCCCACTCCTCGTCTCAAAAACAGCCTCCCTGGTGTCTTACTGAAGAAATCTTAATGCAATCTTTGGACACATAAATTGAAAAGCCAAATTTAAAAGCTGATTTTTTTCCTACTTTTTATGAATGACACTTGCTGTAAACAACAGCAGTATCCCCCAGTGTTTGTTTAAGTCCATGGAAACATGCATAGTGTGACCTGTGATTGTGTATGTAATACCCCAGCAACACACGCATTAGTGACCACTGTGAGCTATAAACAGGTTCCAGCCTGCGAATAAAGCGTGCAGCATTAAAATTTACGGCTGGAGTGTAGACAGCTGTTGAAATCACCAATTACTGCCTCTGTGTTCCAAGGACATTATCTCCCAGCACATTAAGCTCTGTCCAGCTCCATAACATTGCAAGGGTAATTACTGTAATATAAACTCTAATGTTCGCATTATCACTTAACCACGTTTAGGAAGCTTTGATGACTCAGACATTTAGAGTGACATTAGCTACAGTAGCTAAACGTAAATTGCATGGGGGTGTCATATTGTTTGTGTTAGAAGTACAGTCGGCCTCTGGTGTCTGATAGCTCCAGTGAGGCGAGTTTGTGGAAGCAGGCTTCAGAACGAAGCCATCACCCCTCTGATTGATGTTGTTGGTGTGGCCATAGCTCATGCAGCAGCTATCTGGGCCTGATTCATGGCAGTATTGGATGAGGCAGTTTCTTCAGTGGCTGCTGGTAATAGATCAGCCGAGATGAAGGTGCCAGGAGTCGGGGGGGAAAAAAGAGATAATCTTCTGAGACATTAAAATGTAGTAATGATACCCTGCATACAAAGCGCTGCAATTACTGTCTGTTTATTATAGACAAAGAACAATACAAAATACAAAACAATCCATCGAACAGCAAGAGCGGAAAAAAGCTACCTTGAGACAGAACGGTGCACAAAGCGTCGCCTCAGATGGGATCAGAATTTGTCATCTTGGTGTGCTCACATCACAAAAGCTTGCATTCATGCTGCAAACTGCGCACCGTGCACAACAGAAAACATCTCCATCACAACTGTTTGGTACTTACTTGGTAAAAAATGCGCTTCAACTGAAAACAAAGAGAGAAATTAATAAAAGTGCACGATCGAGAGCTACTTGATGCTACAAACTAGAAACAAACTTTTTTTTATTTTTATATTTTCTCAACTATTCCACTTTAGAGCTTATTAGCTTCCATTGACTGGTTTGAAATGATAGAAAACACACCGGTGGATCAAAACAAGATATTATCTTAAATATACACTCGCAGGCACACATTTAAAAACACAATATTGAATTAATTTCACGTAGCACTGCACAATCAATTTCAAGCAACTTTAGAGTATAGACCAAAAAAAAAAAGCCTGCTGCGCGGTGTGAAGCAGGTCCCTTTCATTTCCTTCACTCAGTATTCACTCCCTCTGAGTGCTCTTCAATTTATACACATACGTCGCTCAAACAAACTGTGGAAAATTCTTCTTTTAATAGCAGGGTGAGCTATATACATACTCTGGATTGCACCAACTCAAGTACGGCACTTTGTCGCGATCTATTCACACATTCCATCATTGCTCTGCGGGTTCTGCCGAGCAGGATAAATCACAGAAAAGCTCTGCACTCTGCAGTCTCAGCCAATATCTGTGAATTACTGGCACAACAGTTATCTGACCATTTGACGAACAGCCTCTAAGTCTGTGCGTCAGGGTTGCGCATTTCGCCCTTATTATTATACGCTGGCCACTGACCTTCAAAGGCTCCTCGCAGAGTCCACAGTGATCGTCTTCACAGTGACCAAAGCAATATAAGGCTTTGGTGTGTCTGTCACTGTTGAGACTAAATTCCCTGCAGAAATCATTAAGAGTTTTGAATTGACACAGCAGGTATAAATGAGTGTCTGTGGTGTGTGTTCTTTTCTTTTTCACAGACCCTTGCAAAAGGTCACGTAATTCCATGTCTGTGTTTTCTCCGTAGTAGCGAGATTAAAATGTCACGGTGTTGTGCATTTGGATTCATTTGAATTACATGGTGTCGGGTGGGGAGGCACATGAACAAAGAGGAGAGACTTTTGCTACGAGTAAAACCTGGGCACCGCTGAGATGGTATCCTAGGGCTGAACGATAGATGGAAAAATGAAAATTGGAAACTCTGAAACACTGTAGATAAATTACGTTGCTTGACACTATATTATTAACCCAGTCCCCTCACGGAAACAAAGCTATTTCTAACCAGTCTTATGCATTGTTGAGCACATTACTTTAAAAAAAAATCATTTACATATTAGATATGAACATTTAAAAAGTAATTACATTAATTACTAATATACAGAGTAATTGAGCATTACTGAGATTAATAACTGTAATGTAGTGACTGAATTTGAAATTGTAATTTTTACAACTTGTTTAAAAAAACACTGGTCATATGTCAGTCTTTTAGAAACTGATAGCTTCTGTCCCATTGCAGGCACAGTGGGGTTGTTTGAGTGAGCTAAAACATGCTGTTATTTTGGTATCAGATGTTGGACAGTTAGATGAGAGAGACGAGCTTTCTTTGTGGAAACTTTTTTTGTGAACTGCTAAAACAACCTTAAATGTAAAGGGCTGCTAGATGAATGAGGTAACGTGAGTGATGTGGATGTGGTGCCTGTAACAGTTTAAATTAACGTTAATTCATAGTTGTCTCTGCATCTTATCAGAAGGATTAGGTACATCACATCCTGCATTAATAATAATAATATTTAGTTTCCTGTTTTCCAGAGTCTTTCTCTGCAGAACTGAATAATCACTGCTGTAACAGTGTGTTGACTGTATTTTGCAAGATTCCCTTTTTTGTAAATGCTAAAAGGACGATACGTCAGCTCATCTCACAGTATCCTTTTTGGCATGTGGTCTTGAGAAATACAACATTTCCAAGAGAAACCACCTTGGAGAATTAAATTTGAAGTGTCTGGTACTTTTAATTAAAACCTCTCTAACATGTCCGATGGGTAACTGAATCCACACTGCAGCTGTCAGAATCCATTTAAGATGGAAAGTTTGGTTTTTAGTCAGGCTTTGACATCACTCCCAGACAGGGAAGGCTCTTGGAATGGCATCTTCTTGGCACTCGGTAGGATGCTAGCGGGTAAGTACTGATCTGTCGGTGTGTTTATCTCGTCGTCCATTTCTGTGGTGAAGTGGTCGGGACTTTCCCCATTGGATGTCTCCTTGATGACGCTGTAGGTTAGCGCCACACTGTAAGAAGCTGGTTTCTCCATTCGCTGTGGGCCGCAGTGACACAGCTTCTTGAAAGCAGCGCGGAACTTCTGGGACATGGCGTTGTAGATGACCGGGTTGATGGCGCTGTTCAGGTAGATGCAGAGGCGGCAGAAGAGCAGGAACCAGGTATCCAGGTAGGCCTTGTCCAGGAAGGAGTTAACCACCACTAAGGTCCGGTAGGGCATCCAGAGTAAGGCGAAGAGGATCACCACCACTGCCAGCATCTTTGTCACCTAATAAAATTCAATCTTGTGTTAAAAAAATGCTACAACAAAATGAAATCACCAAAAAATCATGAAATTAATTTCAGTTTTTGAAACTATTTATGGCCATGCATTTTTCCAGTTGCAGGTTTTCAATGTATTTACATCCTGTAGCTACCTCTCTCTACAGGAGTTTGCATTGTTAGTGGCGGAGTCCGCCATTTCCATTTTATATTCTAATTATCTACCCACACACAAGGGAATCACAGGAAGAGATGCATATATGTAAACCACTCACTGAACATTTCCTACCTCCGTTGCCTCACATTAAAAGCACTCAATTGGCGAAACAGAGGGTGAATTTCATTGTGAAATTACTGCTGGAGACAGTGGTTCATAAAATTCAAAAATGGCTCTACAAAAGCTATTTTTGTAATTTGTTTTTAACAGAGGATCGGTTTTTGTTTGGCTTGAATGGATGCAGCAGTTGTTCTTCTGTTGTCTTTCTAAAAAAGTAGCCCAGTAGGGCCGAATAAAATACAATAATAGTAATTTTTGCCAAGCAGGAGAATCATTGATGACATACTGTATTTTGTCTGTGAAAACAGCTGCAGCTCCAGCTGAAGACTTGGCTTCAGTCAACTTGTATATGTTTAAAGAGATTAACATGGTGCTGCTACGCCCTGCTGAAATACTGATGGTGTGACTGGAGTTTTGCTGGGAAAAATATCAGAGTAGCAAATTCAGAAAAGGAAAACCCTCCTGCGTAGAATATTCAGTTTGGTCTTCAAAGCAAAACTGAAGTATATACTTTTTTTTTACCAAAAAATACTTGGAAAAAAGTAACAATCCAGTAGTAATGAAAAAAGTAAGTTCATGTATCAATTACTTTGTGGTCATTTTATTGAGAAGGACCTGCTGACACAGTTTGGCGTGAAGCCTCCATTAGAACGTTGGTGAGTTCTCTTTTAAAAGGACACGTCAATCAGTGATCAGCAGGAAGTGAGTTTCACTGCCTGTCTTCACAGTGGGATGCATTCAAGATCTGCAAAGTGTTCAAATTAGATCATATAGGCGTTTTTAAAAGCAAAACTACAAAGGAAAAAATGGATTAGAAAGTACAATAAAAACTAGACCTCCAGCTGAGACTGTCGTACCACTCAGCACATGTGGCTGTTACCAGATAAAGACACAACACAGTCATGCTGGAGCTGTGATTTTACACATAAATAGCATTTCTTTGCATTTCACATTGTAGCTCTTTGCCAGATTATTGTAATAGTGATAGTGGATTTGCTTTGCGGAATCCCACGTTTCTTTCACGATTCACAATTTGTCAGTTCTTCATTGTAAATAAAATGACCACAAACAGGTCAATACGTAGGATGGGATGACTTTGTTAATTAGAAATGGGATGCTCTAGTAGGTCAGTGCATTTTACGTGTAAAATCATGTCCTGTACAATCTAACAGTCTTTTAAAAGAGGGCAGCCTCACAACTTTACAGCTTAACAATCAAGGCAAGCAAAGCATCAAAGACAGCTGCTGAGATCTTTACATCTTGTAGGGTTTTAGTAGTGACACCGTGTGCGGGTGAAAATGTGACCATAATTGAACTAAGCTCTTCCTTCCCTTTAAAACCATCCTATTGTAGATCTCATAAAAGATATCATTATGTATTCATGTGTTGTTGATTAATTTCCAGCGAGAAAGACTGATCAAATCAGAAAGCCTCGACTTGTTACTATAATAACCAGACAATAATCCTGATGTGAAATGTGTATGTAATTAAATCTTATCCATATTTATGTTGTGTCGTCTCAGCTGCAGTCAGGTGAGTCTAATTGAAATGAACAGGGGCGCTGCCAGTGTCATCAGCTAGCCAAATACTTAATCCTACATCCTCATTACTTCTTGACCTTTAGGTAATTCGGTAAGGTCCGTGGTAGAATCGTTCCTTGTGTGCACAATGAGCGGTTAATGCCGACCAACACAAGCAAGTGAACACAAGAAAACACAAGCCATGCTGATGGAGAAAAAGCCTGCTTGAGTCGGGGCTGATTAGACTGTCCAATAGAGCATGGGGCTCCCTCAGGGTACCACACCCCCTGTCATTCCAGGAAGGCTTCTTCCAGTGATCTGATCAACAAGCGTCTAGCTCTGTTATCTACCTGTGTGTCTGGCTCGGTGTGTCTGTGCCTTCAGAGGATTGCTTGACTTTTAACAAAGCACGAACTCTTTGCATGTGTGATGAGCCCGAGTGCCTTATTATAAAACATGCACTTCTCTCAAGCATGCACAAACTGAGCGAGGTAATTCAAAAAGTGGCTGCAGCACGAAGACCACAGAGAAAGCCTCCGTCAGAGCAAACAAAACTCGATACTGAAAAACCCTGTTGTCTTATCACTTTTGTCCATGCGTAGTATGAGTTTTTGCCTCAGTGTTATAAATCAGCTCTGGGTGAGTTTGCACTTCACTGACACTAGACTCAATATGAAAGTGAATGAGTGCTGGCAGCACTTTGATGCACTGTGTATCAAACACTGAATAAGCAGGGGAGAATGGAAAGTGCATATTTTGTTTAATCATAGATACACATAACAGTTAACATTAATGTTGTGCTGGGACTCCTGGTCTTCTTTAACCACTCCAAAAACATGCTTTAACATTGCTTTATTACCTCATTTATTTGTGACTTTTCCTAATTTTATGACAGTCGCTTATAAATATGATTTTGAACTAATGACTTGTTTCACTACAGAAAATTCTATTACTTCTGCTTAAGGTGTTTGGGTCAGACACTCCAGCTGTGCTAAATACAATAGATTTCCATATGCTCTGTATCTGTGAGCTTTTTTGATGTTTACTTTATGCAGCATTTCAGATTTCTGTTATTGTAGTTTCATAACTGTTGTAATTTAAATTTCCCTGTTGTGGGACTGATAAAGGAATATCTTATGTCATTGATAAACGTCTCTGGCCCCAAATTGGCCCCAAACATACATCATCTGTAAATGAGTTTTCAACAAACAAGAAGAATATATTTGCTCATCATTAACACCAAATGAGACCTTAGATGGGTTTATAACAGTGATTTATGCTCATTTCTGTTTTCATCGTCTTCACCAAATGTGCAAATGTCGTTTGTGGAAAAGGGAAGTGTTTGTCTACGTAATGAGTTTGATAAGGTCAAAAGAAACAAACAAAAGTATTTAAAGGGGAAAAAAGGTTGACTTTGCAATTTAAATTATTATTTTCACACATATAGCAGTGGGGTGTGAGACCCCAGACATTGAGGAAGTGAAACATATATTGACCAACCTCAAAGGTAAATGCTAGTAAATGCTGTGTTTTGTGAAATCAATATTTTTATTAAAATTGCCTCTGTGTGTGTGTGTGTGTGTGTGTGTGTGTGTGTCTTTATGCATGGTGTTGTCCAAAGTGCTTCTCTCTGACACTTTTCACTCATCACTTTTACATCAACTGACCATGAGGGAGTTGACCTGACTCAAAACTCCCTCAGGTCAGATACATGCTCATTACACAGTGACAGTGGAAACCAGAATGTGTATTTCCTAAAGAAAACGTGTGTGAGAGCTGGAAGCTGTTAGCTGCTGCTGCTCTGAGCTGCGGCTGCTGCAGCAATTTTTCAAATCTTTTAGTGCAGCCTACAGGTGAAATTGTATCAGATGCTACAGACTTGTTCAGAGTCTCCATCTGTTAACATGGAATATTACATTAAAGAGATATAGCAGTTAAAAAGCAGTAAGGCCGTGTTTTACTGACAGCCACGAGCTGGAGCTATTGGTGCCATGCTAAAATATCTCGTGCACATTTTCTTGTTTACCACTACTTGCTTATCATGTAGAAACCTCACATTTTAATGTCACTGTAGCGCCCCCTGTGGGTAGACTTGTATGACATGTTACACAATTGTGCAATGTGACTGCAACATTGCTCAATTTGGTTGCAATGCAATTTAGCATTGAAGGTTACGCTAATTCCATCAGGCCACACCTTTAAAAGTTTGGCAACCTGTTGCAGATGGTAAGAAACACCCAAAATGAACTTTAAAGTATTTGTTCAGGGTTTATAAATATGATATGGACCAAGATTAGATGAAATATGTGCTCAAGGCAGCAAAACAATGTGTTTGCCAAAAAAAATCCAAAAATGGCAAATCTATAGGCAAAGATGGGCGTGCTCTAAATCTGTCCAATGGGCATCACCCAAAGAACACACTTGCAATATTGTTTTGCTTTGTCTGACTATATGAGGCGGTGCTACTGGTAACAGGTTTTAATATGTTAAGCATTTTAAGATGGAGCACCTGCCAATAAAGTATAAGCACTCATTCCTTCCACTGACTTCTATTATAGATTTGAAAAAATATGTGAAATCACTGAAACTTGTTAGTAAGTAAGAAGTTTTTAGACAATAATAATAATGATGATGATGATGATGATGATGAAGATGATGATGACCCACCTGTCTGCGGGAGGCGGCCGTGGTGCTGCTGGACGAGCTGCAGCTGATCATCCTTCCTCCCTGGCTCGTCTCCTTCTTCCACTTCTTGGTGCTGTCTTTGGGGTCCGAGGGCAGCGGGTTGAGGAACAGTATCCGGGCGATGAGTCCGTACAGGACGGTGGCCAGCATGAGGGGCAGCACGTAGAAGACGGCGAAGTCGGTGAAGTAGATGGGCAGGTAGTGGCTCCTGGACACCTTGTAGGCGCAGCTGAGCAGCTCCACGTTGTCGTACACCAGCTTCTTGGTGTCGGACAGGAAGAGCCACATCACGCAGTACACGGAGGTGAGAGCCCACACCAGCATGATGATCCTCTTGGCCCGGGACAGGGTGCACAGGAACTGGGCTTTGATGGGGTGGCAGATGGCGATGTAGCGCTCCACCGTGAAGGCGGTGATGGAGCAGGAGGACGCGTTGATGCCCAGGTACTGGAAGTAGGTGATGCCCAGGCAGCCCGCGTAGCCGAACACCCACTGGCCGTGCAGGGCGTCGCTGATGTTGGGCAGCCCGGCGGCGGTCAGCACCATCAGGTCCGCGGCCGCCAGACTCACCAGGTAACAGTTGGTGGGGGTCCGCATGTGTTTGGTGGTGAGGACCACCAGGATGACCATCACGTTCCCCACGATCCCCACCCCGCATATGAGGGAGACCAAAAACACGCTGATCACCTTGTATTCAAGAGTGTAGTCGGTCCACGCACCCAGGGTGTGATTGTCCTGCAGCGCCGTGTCGTTCTCCACGGTCATGTTATCCACGGTCAGGGTGTCCACGGTCAGGTTATCCATGGCAGGAGCAGGCTGGAGGTGTGTGCTGCTCTGAGGGAGATCACAGCAGGCATTCACACGGAATCACAACGTGCATCGCAGCAGCAGGACCAAAGAGTCCACACATGCTCCACAAACTTCATCTCATCCACATATAATCCAGCCAAGCTGCCCTCTCTTCTCCACCAAATCCACTTTCTCAGAACGCAAAGCCATCAAGTGAAACTCCAAAATGTTTTCCATATAAATATGACAATAAGAAAAAGAGTGGATGAGCCTCGGTTGTTGGGTGAAGTTTGAAGAGAGGAGGTGTTGCAGGCAGCTCTGCTCCTGTCTCACTGCTCTCACAGCCAGGACTGAGCTTCCTGCAGCTCTCACACTGATCACACTGATCACAGTGAAGTCACAGCTCTCAGTGGAAACACTAACTTTCCTCATGTCAGGGACTCTCGTGCACATCACACTACACACCCATGGGAGAGGTTCTTTGATGAATCTAAACTGGGTTTGGTTGCTGCTACAAAATAATTTCACATTTACGACCAGTTACAAAAACGTTTAGAAACAGATACAAGGAGCTTGAATAATTGTGTTCCATGCATTTTAAAGTGTTTGCTTGATAGCACTGAGTTGTAATTATACAGAATGAGATATGATTACACACATGAACAAATCTTAGTGTAATAAAGCATTTCATAACTTTGGAACACAAATGGGTTTAAAAGTATTTATACATACAAAACTTGTGAAGATATATACATAATTACACCTATGTGTTGCTCAGCATTCATGAACTAGTTATGCATTAGTTATCAATGCTTGATAAGAAGATTAATAGGTGACAACTATATTATAGAGCATTATAATGTGCAATAAACCATTTATTAATTGATTGAAATAATAACTATGAATGCTAAATTTAATATATACTGTCTCACATCAACTAGCCCCAACTCTTCACTGAAGATACTGTATATGATGATGAGTGAAATATTCAAACCCAATAATCGTGTTGTTTATGGCTGCACCATTCCATCAACTGGAGATATTGTAGATATCTGTCTCAATGTATACACATTTTGCCAAAAGTCATCCTGACCTGTTTTGTATCTTTGGAAAGTAAAATTCAAAATAAAGTTCTGTAGATTTTGAAAAAAATGTTTGGCTGCACAGCATCGTTTGTACTGGCTGACCTGCAAGATAATCTCATAATAAACTCACAAAGTGCCGTATTCACGTTAATGATATGATCTTGTCAGAATATGCTTGATTTACTGCAAAATAAAATACATGTTAGAAGGATATAAAAGTAGAGAAAAAAGACATTTAACCAGATCCCAAGACAATATAAATATTAGTGATAAACGATATATCAAAAGCATTTTATATATAGTCACTGTAAACTCCAGCGGTGGAATGTAACTAAGTCAATTTACAAATTATATAAGTTTAAAAGTACACTGTTAAGATTTTCCATTTTGTGCTACTTTATACTTCTACTTTTTATTATAGTACATATATTTGACAGCTATAGCTACTACTTGCTACTTTGCAAATCAAGATTTTACATCCAAAATATATGGTCTGTATATAAAATATTATGCATTATTATTGATTAATCTACCCAAACCAGCTTCACCTCCATCAGCTACAACATTAAAATGATGCTGAACCATGCATGCAATGATCTAATAAAATTATATTTATTTATTATATTACATCACAAGGGACATTTTCTGTATTTGAGCACTGTTGTAAGTGAATTTAGCTGATTATTCTGTACTTTTACTTACGATTTTGAATACAGTATTTTTATTTGCAATGTAGTATTTACACTGTTATATTGCTGTTTTTACGTAAATAAAAGATCTTATTACACACACCCACAGTATTTACAGCGCATTATGCACCCTGCACATACCTATAGGAATATTACTTCATTCATACGGTGAGAGATAAAAATGCCATTAAGAGTGATAAGGCCCTGTCACTCAGTTACCACGTACCACAGGAAATTGGGCCTATAAGAAGAGATAAAAAAATTTTTAAAAAATCCATAAAGCACAATAAGATCATTCTAAACCTCTTATTGAGTCCTACAGGCATGCTGTGACCTTATTAAAGGACTATTTCAGTAATGGAAGGAGATAAAGATATCATGAAGGAGGACAAGGTCACTTTAATATCACTTTTTAGTACAATATTGTGTTGATCCGTCTCTTCATGTGGTGGCTTCAAAATGCTCACAGCGTGGCTTGGAATCATGAGCGTCATGGCAGCAGTCTCTTTGTGCTCCTTTTGTTTGACTTTGTATGCACTCTGGGTCTGTAATTCAGCACTGAATCACTGACTGTCGCTATTTAAATTGACTGACTTGCACGTGAACCATGTGTTAAATGTACCAGGAAATTGGGTGCCTCTCTAAGTCTTTTGTTGCGCTTCTGTATGTCTCTCTATCTCTCTCTCTTCCCGTTGTCTACCTACATCCAGATGACTTCTCACGCCTCATCGACAAGTGAAGGAAATGAAGGTTTACCCTGTTCAGTTAGATTACAGCATCGCTACGTAGAAACAGAGGGGTGAGTTCTCAGGAGCTATCACAACACCCATGGGTGGCGCTGCAGCAGTCGTCCTCCCTTGGGGGAGACACCTGTAACATTCGATAGAGGAGCTGAGGGAGACAAGTGCTTCTCCGGAGAAAGTCCTCTACTGTCTGCACTCATCTCCATCTGCGGGATATCCACTGTGGAACGACAAACTGAGACAGGCACGCTCATGATTTAACCGATCTGATTAGCACACACTCCCTCTCCCCCTCTGGTGGTTGAGGTCCCATAGCCAAAGAAGATAAACAAACCGGCCGAGGTTTCAGGCAACACTAGTCCAGATTAGTGTGATTGTTATTCCCGGGGAAGCTGCGAGGGCTCGAGTGAAAAATGGGAAGGCGCTGGATGAAAATTACTCAGATCTCAGCACAGTAGGCGCTGCAGCTGTTTATATTAGTGTCTATGTAACCTTCCCAGGAGGCTGGTTTCGCAATGAGAGCTCAGCAGTCTGCAGGACAGCTGCCTGGAAGGAAGCACATTTACTTCAGGCCACTTTTTGAACTGTAGGCGGATTATCCACAGACCTTGTTGGATAAAAAGTAAGATTACCTGACTGTTGATGGCAGTGTTTTTTGAAAGTCAGCAGCGGGTTGTTATGGTTTTAAGCACCCCTGGGTGTCTTTGGTTAACCCCAAAGTCCTTTCAAAGATTTCATGTCAGTGTGCAGATAATTTACCATGTGATATTAATTCATTGTCATCTCTGTATCGATCCCCTCCGCGTCTCTTACGCCATCAGACAAGGGCTAAATGAAGTGTCGGGTTCAGGTGGGGCACTGTGACAGATCATCACTCCTCACAGCCGAAAGGGGGTCAAGAGGTGAAATTCACAGGTGGGAGAGAAATTTTGTAATTGCTGTCTGTAGAATGCATCCACCAGAGGTTTCAGAAACGGCAGGTTTGCCAAGTCATTTCAAGGGAATATTGATTCTATTAACATGAATGGTTATGCTTGCTATAATTCATTACTGATAAATTAAATTCCATGGAGATTTACAGAAGGTGCATGTGTTTGTTACAGGTCAGACATCCAAATCCATGAACCAAGTATACTGAATGCTGACCTCATTATTCTTAGTCCTGTATAGACCTAATGATCATAACTGCAAAACCACTGCTCTATAGAGTGACATTATTTTATTTTATTTGTTTCTGTAACACTGAAAAAATCTCAACTGTCAGTTTAGTCATCACGTCAGTGTCAGTAGTGGAAGAAGTATTCAGATCTTTACTCAAAGCAGCTGTAATTGTTATTTTTATTATAATAATACCAGCCAGATATTTTCTCAGGGGCTAGTTGAGACCAAAGGTAGACACACATTCACCTGCTGGCCAGAAACACAACTTTAAATGAATGATAATGTTGCCTTATAATTGCTGGATGAGTAAATAACTGTTTTTTAAAAGGTGATGATATATTGTATTCACATCTTGTTTCTGCTTCTGCCAAGTGGCCAAAAAAATCAGGTAGCAACACAACCCTGTGAAAGTCCAGCATTGAAAATCTTGCTTAAAGAAATAGTTCAACATTCTTGGGGGAAAACATTTTTTTTTTTTTTTTTTCTTTTCTGCTGTGAGTTTTATTGAGACTGGAAACAGGAAGAAACAGCTAGTCTGGTTCTGAAACCAGAAGATAACAAAATATGCCTGTCAGTGCCTCTAAAGCTCATTAATTAGTCTAACACATTATATTTAATTTTTTTAAATCCATACAAAAGTGTAAAAATAAAACCCAAACAAAACAATTCCCGGCCAAGAAACAGTCTGGCACATAACCTCCCTGTAAAACAACAAATTGTCAGTTGTCAAAAGATTGAAATATTCATTTCTTGGTCTTGTGAGTGACATAATAATATACACTATTTTACTATTATATCTGATTCTTTAATGTATAAGCAGCATTTTACTGTTGTAGTTGGTTGAGGTGGAGTTGATTCTGACTACTTCATTTACTGGTGGGTAGCTTTATCTATAACAGTGCATCATGATTTATAAGCAGAGTGAATCTGTAGAGGAACTGCAACTGTCAAATATATGTGCAGTAAAAACACAGTTTAAGTCTGAAAGAATTGGAGTAAAAGTATAAAGTATCTTAAAACGGAAATACTCACATGTACCTCTAGGTTGTACTTAAATACAGTACTCCTTTCCATCACTGATCAGTGCATAATTTCCTCACCTGCTCCTGATTCTGATCTGCTCCTGTAACACTGACAGTGGGTCTTCACTGCCACCTCATGGTCAAACACTGCTACTGGCACATTAATCACGAGAGGAGCCAACTGACTGTAAATATTTGGACCATGGCACACAGGATGCAGTTTATCAGTATGATCTCAATGTCTACTGTATGAGACTGTGTCAACATTTTAAGTTTACCCAAGTAGCTGTTACACAGCTTGGTTTGAATTGTTTATAAAAAAATATGTATAGGACACTGACACTGGTATGCTGGGCTGAAGCCAAACAAATGCTTTGGCCTTCTGAATGTTCCTGAGCTTTGAGCTTTGTTCCTGAGCAAATGTTACTTGGATTTAATACATATTTAGTTTTTGTGCTGTTGAACTCTTTAACATTTCGCTCCAGGTTTGTGGTGAAGGTTTTCCTCCCTTTGCCTCCACACTCATTTATATTTATGAAATGCATTCCTTCAGACTTTCTTTTGGGCTGATATTTCACCTCTAGGGATTTTCTTCCTTTGCAGAATGATCATTGGAGAACATGAAACAAACCGTGATGGAGAGCTGGCCGTCTGAAGCTGTAACAAGAACGCCCCACTTTTATTTTATAACAGGGTAAATGACGAAACGGTGTGTCTAATTATCTTACCATTCACAAATTCTCAGCAGTGACCTCTGTGATAATGTCATGCATTATTCATCCACTGCAGCTTTTTAAGAAAGAGGTCCTTTTGTTCCTAATTGAAAATTCAAGGTAAACATCCCAACAGAAATTCCGAAGCAAATTTATGGCAGTAGTGCCAGCAGACTACTCAGTGCTTGGCTCACTATATTCACCAAAAATAAATAACGTCTTTGGCCTGAACTCAAGACTTTCTCATTTAGGTAATGAACAAAACTCATCCCATCCCATCTAAAATGTTTGCCTTGTCCATACTAAACAGCAGCAGCTCTGACTTTGCTCACCATTCGGCCCCTACAAGGATACCAGGAGCTAAGCCGAGCTCGACTGTACGTTTGTCAAAACAAATGGGATCCGGCGGCTAAAACAAAATGTTTGTTGTGTTATAATTAGGGCGTCATTATAACTGGGCACATCAGTATAGCTGTAAGAGATAATCAATGCTCCAGATGGAGACAGAGAGGCAGAAAACAGGAAAAGACAATTATCATCAAGAGCTACTGAGAGCATTATAATGCCAAAGCAGCTGTGGTGTGAGGGGATAACATCACATTAATTATGATAAAGAGATGATAAAGAGAAGAAGGGTCGACGAAATGGTGGAATTAATTACCCCAGTCTGCTTGCTTAATCACCAAAAGGCTTTTTTTTTGGTGAAGTCTTATCTTTGCGTGAAGCATAAATCTTTGCCCACACACACACACACACATTCAAGGCACTAAGAAAGCCATTATTATCCTTCCATTATCCCATGTGTCTGTGTTGAGACCAGCCACATCACTTCAATTAGCAAAGTCACCATAAATTAACTTGAAGGTTCGAGTGCTAAATATTTCATAGCAGCGTCTGCCGCCACCGCCACACACACACACCCTCTCAAAAAGAAGGAAAAAAAAAACCTCCACCCCGAAACTCAGTCTGCCTTCCTCTTTATTCCCTTGTCATCCTGCTGTCTGCATGCACTCTCCTCTCTGGAAGGCTTTTTAAGAGCTGCTGGAGGGTTTGCGTGCCAGACCTCCCAAACAAGCCCAGGGGACTGTGTACACCTGCTTATTAATAATCTACAGACCCTGCTGCCATGGCCCACTACCCTGTCGGAGACCTCAGGATGCTCTCTGGCTGCTGGTGGAGAAGAAACGCACTGTATGGATGGTCTACTTTGACATACAATATGTACATCTCTTTCAATGTGTGATAAAGCTCCTCAATTAAATATGAAAACTGAAAACATTTTTTGTTCTTCCACATTCTGAGGCTCTTTAATTGATTCGCCTTGTTTGCCTTCAGTTCCGGACTGGGTTGCAGTTCAATTCAGTTTTATTCATATAGCCCCAGATCACAAGAAAGGTTATCATACTATTCACATGAAGCACTTCTAGACTGTACTCTTTATAATATTATTTACACAGACAACTAAGTGAGCAGCACAACTAAGGGATGGCTCATTTGAATCAGCCCTTACTATAAGTTTTATCAAAGAGGAAGGTTTTAAGCTGACTGTGTGTAATGTTCTAACTACTATCTAGTTTCAAACCAGTGGTTTACTAAATTGATTATGAAATGTCTCAACTAGTAAAGACTAATGTGTAAATTGCTTGCTGCAAAATATCTGTCCTGATAAAAAGCAACCAACTGTGTTAACAGGAAATTACTGTAGCAACACAAGCTGTTGTGTGATTTCAGTGTCGGTCAGGTGCACATTAAAAATACTGTGCAGTGACAAAACACAGTTAATTAACTTTGCCTGAAGTGAGACATCCATGCAGTGGCGGACTAAGGCTGTCTAAGGGGCAGGGTTAAAAAGAAATAGAAAGGGCACCAGCTGCATGAGGCAGGGCACCAGAAAGTCGCGATGCATTTATGGTGAGATGGTTCAAAATCGTTTCAGAGCACATACAGCATGTGGCACCGTATCATGTTTTCTCCAATGAAAGGGCACTATAGAGGGCAGCAGAAGCGGTGATAGCACCTTAACAATGTTGCCCCATGTTGCAAGGATCTGTACACAATTCCCGGAAGCTGAAATTTATCCCAGTTCTTGCATGGCCAGCATACTCACCGGACATGTCACCCATTGAGCATGTTTGGGAAGCTCTGGATCGGCGTATACGACAGCGTGTTCCAGTTCCTGCCAATATCCAGCAGCTTTGCAGCCATTGAAGAGGCCACAATCAACAACCTGATCAACTCTATGCAAAGGAGATTGTTGCACTGCATGAGGCAAATGGTGGTCACATCAGATCCTAACTGGTTTTCTGGACCCCATCACAGTAAAACTGCACATTTTAGAGTGGCCTTTCATTGTGGCCAGCCTCAGGCCCACCTGTGCACTAATCATGCTGTCTAATCAGCATCTTGATGTGTCACACCTGTGAGGTGGAGGGATTATCTCAGCAAAGGAGAAGTGCTCACTAACACAGACTTAGACACATTTGTGAAGAATATTTGAGAGAAATAGGCCTTTTGTGTACATAGAAAAAGTCTTAGATCTTTGAGTTCAGCTCATGAAAAATGGGAGCAAAAACAAAAGTGTTGCGTTTTTATTTTTGTTCAGTGTATATTATACCTTGACTTTATATTACCTTTAGATGTAGCAGCCAGTGATGGAGGTTTTGCAGTCATTTTGCATTCACCGAGTGGGCAATAAGCATGCTTTAAGCATGTTTAAATTAAGTCTGAATCTGGTATTTATGATAAATCCAATATTAAGTGTTTATTGTCATATGCACAGTTAAAAGAAACATGTTTCCCTGTACAATGAAATTCTTCCTTTGCCTTCCTCTATGAATGCTGTTTAGTTAAGAGTTAGAAATATCAAAAAGTACAAAAAATAAAAACATAACATTAAAATGAAAAAAGATATATACGGGATATGTACAATGTGCAACTCCAAGAGTTCAGCATCAATGCAACATAAATGTGCAATATCACATATGACATGAACGTGGCATTACTACTGCTACAACTGGCAGATGTTGGGTATAAATATTTTAGTACTAATCCCTACCTAAGAATGTGTTTATGTGTTGCTACCTATTTGAATTTAATGATGTGCAACTTTGTGTGTCTGAATGTGAGAAGAGAAGAGCTGGTGCAATGGGCCTCTGAGCTTGTTCCTAGCAGCAGCCCTGTTTCACAATCATACCTTTCTACTTCATTCACATTCGCCTGTTTTACTACAGCCTGCTGCTGTGGGACGCCGACCAGCTCCAGCAGCTCCTGGAGAGGCTCCATCACCTTCTGATATCTGCTACTGGATAAAGAAAAAGCAGCGCCACATCCGTGTCTCATAATCTTTATTCTGTGTGTGGGTTCATGCTCGTGGCAGGAGACACACTATGAGGATTTATAGCCTTTAGAAGCGCCGACTCCCCGGCCGCCCCTCCTCTTCCAAAGCCTGGTGTCCTTGCCAGCAGGAAAAGTGGTGCACTGTTGCAGACAGATAGCATCTGATAGTTGGCTGTTGTTACCCCTCAGTCAGGCGCACAGTCACATTTCAGCTTCCTCTCTCTCCATCTCTCTGCGTGAGACCGACCAAAGTTGTCTACAGGCTGTACAAACACACCATAAAGCATTATGATTCCCCTTCTGCAAGCTCATTTCTGGAACAAAAAAATGCCGGAGTAAATCTTTGTCTGTCCCAGACTGCCTCCCTGTCTTCCTCTCTCTCCCTCGCTCTCCCCTTTCTCTTTACTCATCTGTTAAATGGAGTCTAGTTGGGAAATGAGCCAAAGCCGTTCACCCAGCCACCAGGACTCCAGGAAAAGTGGCGGCTATATTTATAGCTGCTGCCTGCTTCTGCTAAATAAGGTGGAACAGTCAGCAAATGAATATTCAGTTGAAAGTGGGATTAAGCACTTAAATCATTGATGGTCGCATGCATTCAACATCTAGTGTACCAAGTGTCACTTTCCAAGAAAACTTAGTCATGTTCCGCGTTAATTGTTTATCAGCTGCCTTCAAAGATGCTGTCAGCCTCCGGACTCTGGAAGATGTGGCATGAATGAGACGAAGCTCCCAAAGATTTACAAGGAGGGGTCACAGATCAGACGACCTATTAGATCTCTAGATTAAACATGGTTTAGGATTGCTTTGACATAGTGACCAGTAATCTTCTGAGAGAGAGCACAGTTGAACAGATGGTGCATGATACACACGGTTTAACCGTGTTTGCTTGCGTGGCACCGCTGGATGGATTGTTCTGATGCTATGAGGGCATTAACTGACAACATACAGTAGAGATTATTGCATGCATGATCTTCAGTTGTGGTTGGACAAACATCATGATGCTATAGGTTTTATTTATTTGCCATCACTAGAATAGCCTGTGGGAGTCCATCCTGTAATTGGGATGTTAAATATTTAATTTATTATGTGCTTAACTGAGTGTTAGTATATTACTCCTGTATGTCAGATGTGTGGCTTTCAGTACTGACTTGAAACCTTATGACACTTTATGGCGCTTGAGCTCCAGTAAACTCTCCTATAGAGGCTTTAGTCTTTAGTTCTTAGTGATATTTTTAATCTCCTATAGCTTCTAATCTTATTCTGCAAATGAATAAAAATGTTTCCAAGGTGAAGGGCATTGTCAGTAAAATATGATGGTCAGGTCTCAAGGTTTGCATCAAATCCTCACCCAGTGTGTGTGTGTGTGTGTGTGTGTGTTGACTCGCTGCTAGTGATCTCAATCGGATCTCAATCGGCTCCTTTCAGCGCCACGGCGCGGGCAGCCGAGGCTCTGTGTGTGGGAGGGGACTAACGGAGAGCTTCCCCTCAGTGCAGCCCTGCCGCCACAGCACCGAGCAGCCACAGGATCCACATCCACAGGATCCACATCCACAGCGATAAAGCTGTTTTATGTCGCCTCTCAAGCGTCTATGACGAGGAGGAGCAGGAGGAGGAGGAAGGCATGCTGGAGTAGCGCGGTGAGTCCTGTTTTATTTGTGCAATCTGACGAGGGTTTTGTTGGGGATTAGAAAAAATAAAAGCGGCTCGTGCATGACTGGTCCACCCTTATGCAGAGAAGCGTCTCGTGCTGAATTCAGATAAAGTGTGCAGCAGGATTACACATATTATAGAAGCATTGGATGCATGTTTAACTGTATGTGGTGCAAAACAATTTTATCCTAAAGAGACCAGCTATGGTTGTCTATGTTTTATGTGTGATTTAGTTTAAGCCCAGTTTTGATCATGCATCCATGCTACATGCTGTGTCCATTATAAAACTGAGTTAGAATATGGCTTAATCTCGGTTTGTACCTGGCTGGTTGTCCTAATTGGATACAGAGGCATTTGGCTAATCACTAGCCTCCGTAAGCGCCTTTCAAGAAGGGTTCAAGATTTTGCTGAAAAGACCCGATCAACTTTAAAGTGGTGTTGATTTCTGCAGGTTAGTCTAACTGTGGAGGTGCTTTTACGCACCGTGCCAAATTACGCACGCGTGTTGTTTTGCGCATGGTGGTTATGAGGTTTGATCTAATTAAGATGCAGCCTTTCACTCGGAGCTGGTGTGTGTCCTCTGATTAGGGATGCCGTGGAGGGACAACCTCGTGGGAGGAAGGCTCAGAGCGAACCAGCGGGTGGTGAAATGGATTCTCCGGAGCTGCCTCCCGCAGACGAGGGGGGCAAACGCCCCGATCATCCCGACGTCCTTGAGCGGCTTTCCGGAGCGCTGCACGCCTGCAAGCCGGGCGGATCAACAGGAGGAGCGGCGCCGGGAGAGGGCTGCTGTAACCCGGCCCGCGGCTGCCATGAGCGGTGTCACCCGGCACCGAGGACGGCGCCGCGCAGGGGAGGCGCGGAGGTGAAGCTCGGTCACCTCGGAGAGGAGAAAGTCCGGGTTTGTTGCGACGAGGAGTTAGAGACATCTTTCACGTACATTGATGAGAATGTTAACCTGCGGCTGGCCAGCCCGGACAAAAGTACTCACAGAGCCGTGCGTAACGGCGAGCCGTGCTCCGAGACCTTCCCGGAGCTCTCCTTCATGTCCGAGGACGACCTCTCCTTCGGGGAGGGCTCCGGCTCTTCCACAGACTACGGCTTCATCAGCGCGGTCACCTTCCTGGTCACCGGCATCTCCCTGGTGATCATCTCCTACGCCGTGCCCCGGGACGTGGAGGTGGACCGGGACAGCGTGTCGGCCCGGGAGATGGAGCGGCTGGAGATGGAGAGCGCGCGGATAGGCGCCCACCTGGACCGGTGCGTCATCGCGGGGCTGTGCCTGCTCACGCTGGGCGGCGTGGTGCTGTCCACGCTGCTCATGATCTCCATGTGGAAGGGGGAGATGTACAGGAGAAAGGTCATCGCCTACTCCAAGAGGTCAGCCAAACAGTACGGCTCCATCAGCCTGAAAACTCGCTCCAGTCCCAGCCACTCCTCTGCGCACCTGTCCCTGGAGGAGGAGATGGAGGAAACTTTGACTTAAAGTGCTGCTTTGCATATAAACCTTTTTTTGTGTATGACTGAGGAATTAATGCCACATTCTCTAACATACTGTAGCCTAAAACTGCATTGATGCAATCAAAGTGTAAGCCTGCAACATCTCTGTCTTATACTGTAGAAATAGCTTGAATACTGTGTTGTACATGGAGAACAGAAAGGACAAGAGAAGCACTCAAATGCAAAATGACCTGAAAAACAGTATGTGGTATCAAATTGTTCCCAAGTGATTTAAAATGGCACCAAACCATAAAAATAACTGACGAGAATGTTGTGTCACAAACACTGGATCACAATTGTTTTTTTTTTCATTTCGTACCCAGGATGCAACCTCTGAGAGCTTCCATTTATTATTAAGGCTATTCATATTTAATGCGAATGTTTCCAAGAGCGAAACTGTGCACAGACACATTTCAGCAAGTAATGGAAGTGTGTGTCCCTCAGGGCAGGAGAGTGGGAGCGAGGAGGGACGTGAAGCTGTCCCTGTCCACTGTGATGTGGGAGAATCAGCTCAGTGGTCCACATGGTAATATCCAGTGACAGTCCCTCTCTGGTGCAGTGCTGAGGTAAGCCAGTAAGCCCCGGCTTCATGCATCTGAGCCAAAGCTCCATGTCGGTTTGATTGTAGTGAGCAATTTGACTGCAGTCGACAGCGCTGACACTGTACACCCTCCTCTGCTCTCGCTTGATCCTCTCTGCTCTTCTTCTCCTCCTCCTTCTGCTCCTCTCTGCCACAGGAGACTTTCTGTTCTCCTGCAGGTCGTGCAGCATCTCGCCTCAACACTGTAAATACACACTGTAAGCGTGTGGAAAGGTGAACACAGCCAAGTGCCTGTGACATTTCAAGGATGACGAGGCCTTTCCTTACCTGTCTCCTTTCGTTTTCCCTTTCTCTCTACGTGAGGACGGACTTAAGAACACCTAATCACACATGAAAGAGTTGCCCCACTTCCAAAACCTTAAGCCTTCACTACTTCAAAGAGCTAATTACATTTCCAAAGTGAGGAATCGTTCTTTTTAAAAGGTTATATTTGATGTTATCGTGGTGATTTGCTGACTAAAATATTGCACATGGCACAAAAAAGGCTTAGAAAAAGAGGTTTATCATGCGCAGACTCACTAAAAATGTTAATGCCCCAGTGTCCAGGCAAGTCAGACACCAACTTCCTTTTCTTAGTTGGGGAAGATTTAAGTTTCTGCCTAAGCTAAGTCCATGTGAAAGCAACCTCCTCTCTCTCCCTGACTCGTGTTAATGCTGTATGAAGAGGCCTGCAGAAAAGAATAAAACATGCAACTCTCCTGAAAAACAGTCCTTTTCGTGTAGGTATGTACCCTGCGACGCTCATAAATCATGCATGAACCACGAGGATTCACTCATATTTGCATATATTCATGCACGCAGCCAAATGTTGCATTCCACAAGACGAGTACTAGAGATTCTCATGCAGTGTCACTGTTACCTTGGTTTCTTGTCCTTTCATTTTCTGGGCCGCACGACCCCGTTTCAAGGCTTACATTCAAAACGACATGAGTCAGCCTCTGATAATGAAATGCGTAGGCTGATTAGTCCACGGTAAACAGCTCGAGGCCACGCCGTTGCTGTACAACGTACACGCATTCTGAGTGCCAGTCAGTGCACAGACAGATGAACCAGTGTCATGTGAAAAGGCTGGATCACAGGAGACTAATGAGGTATTCAGCCGGCACTATCATTCAGAAATCATTTGTTGCACCAATGTCACTAAAGCTTTTCATTTTCTCTGTCTGTGACCACAGAGCTGACAAATGCGTGTGCATTTCTGAAAAACAGCCATTGCTTCCTGAAATGGCAGTAAAATGCCAAATGAAGAGATTTCCAGGAAAGGTAATAAAAATTAATGATCCGTATGAGGCAATGTTGTCTTGTTCTCTTCACAGAAGCAGTAAATCTGCAACCAGCATTACAGATGTTAAAGTAATATTTCATTTAGCGAGCCTTCCTGGTTCTGTTGGCTGTGGAAACAAGGCGCAACACCCAAGTACTGGACACTTACTGTATTTCTTACCACTTCCTTTTCTCTCCCTCTCACCAGTATATTCATGTAAAATTAAACTTGGTCAACACTTAAAGGGCAGCCAACAACAATGCTGCTATTGCCAACAGTTCTGTATGATAATATTGAGCAATTAATTCAAACTCGAGCAATATAATGGCGACGCTACACATGCAGTGTATCAGTGCTTTTTCTTTTCAGTGTCATATTGAGAGGTGGCATCATCCGTGGGAATGTCACTCTTGTAACACGTAAATGCCGGAGGGAAGCCGTTAACGTTGCAGACTTCAAACAGGCTCATCTGCAGGGTGTAATGCACTACTCAGGGTTTTCAGACATATACTATTCTTCCCACTCTCTCTCCTTTTCCTTCTTTATCCCCCACCCACCCCCCCTCTTTCTGTCCTCCTCCAGGGTTGGCACCGTGCCTCACAGCCAACACCAGGCTTCCCCTCATACAGCCAACTAAACGTGTTTGGGGGATTTAATCAGGGATTTGCTTGAAGCGACAGCATTTTACACGCCAAGCTCAAGTGTATTTCCAGAGGTTTCATGCATAAGCTCTTTATCCTTGAGCAGTGCACAGCTAAATCACCCTTATTGATATTTGGTTGGCTCCTCTGTAAGTTGATCCCTTCAGGTAAGGCCGAGGAGCAGCTGATCTGCTGCCATCAGCTAATTTCCTAAAGGTGTTATTACACTGTCAGTGCTGATACTCTGTGTGTGTGTGTGTGTGAGTATGTGTCTATTTATGTGACTTTGCATAGGTGCCGCGTGTAGATTAAAGAGCTGCTGACCATCACTTTTATTTCAAACTGTTCCTGATGAGACATTTACGGTGCAAAGATGGTCTAAGTAGGCTTTGGCACCCTGGGAGGAAGAGAAGTCTCTGGAGAATACAGACAAGCCGCACAAGAGGAAGCCACATGATACTGAGAACGTAAAAGGTGCAGTTTGACATTTTGGGAAAATCACTTTCTTGCTGTTAGATGAGAAGATCTGTACCACTCAGGTCAGTCTATTCAATGTGAAACTACATTCATCAATTCTGCTTACCTTAGCATAAAGCCTGGGAACGGGGGGCAGCTAATCTGGCTCTGTTTGAAAGTAACAAAATTCACATACCAGCACCCCTAAAACTCACTAATAGATTTTTCTCATGCATTTCCATCAATCCAAAAAATGAAAAGCTGCTTCAGAAAATATATGGTTCTTTGATAAAAAAAAAAAAGTCAAAGGTACGTTAACTCCAATTCCAAGGTTCATTTCATCAAGAAACATGCAATCACTGAACTTAAAATTCCATAAAATGTGCCTCAAACAGCCGGTGAATGCTAAAGATTTAAGTGTTGATAAATGTGATAATACAATCTGCAGCTTAAATCAATTCGCTTTGGTATTGTAGTGTTTAGAGCTGTGCGCCATGATGAAATGACAAAACATGATTTCTCAGAAACAAAGTTGAAATAATGGGAACTGGTGGTCATTATATAAACCCCTAGGATCATTACATCATCCAGGAGAGTCCCATGTTTCTATGTTAACATTGAAGATATTGTTTAAAGAAAAAAAATGATCCCTCTCACTTTCCAACTCTATTAACACATTGTATCTTGTTTGTTTAGTCCTTACAAAGGCAAAGTGTGAAACAGTTGTGGTATAGGAGGAGTTATGTGTAGGACTATTTTTTGGCTGGACGCAGTGACTTCCTGATTGCTGGAGGTCAATGCACTCACAAACTGAGAGCAAACCAACAGCTGAGAGAGAGCTAGCATCAATCTTCTTGTCTAACTCTTAGAGTGAATAAGCATAGCTAATTTGCAGTGTACATGCAACTCTATGTGACGTGTGCACTCAGGCTTTAAGCTAGGAGAGGAACGAACTGCCCCTCTTTTGTCATCCATATTATATATATTCATATCTGTGGTGAGCCTTCCCTCCATCTATCAGTGGACAGTGTGGCCAAAAAAAAAAAAAAATTTCCACTTCGATTGATTCCTTGGGAGGGAAAGACTAAAGCCAAACTCCCCAGGGATATGACTTCATTCTTGGTTGTTCCCTCCGCTGCCTCACTCAGACGGGATATTTTTAGTCGATGTGCATGTTGGATTTTGGAAAGCTCATTGTATTGTAAATGTAGTCCACAAAGCTCATTGCTAAAGATGCACTTAGTCAGGCTGTTTTACATTTTGCCTGCAAGAACGTCCTTGTTCGGCTCCATCCAAGTTTTGTTTTGACATGACATTCGATGCTCATGAAAAAAAAGTTTATTCTGCCTGTGTGTGTGTTTTCTTCAGCTCACTTTATTATGAGATGCCTTCTTGTCATCACTACTGTCTTTTCTGCCCTTTCCTTTCTCTTGCGCCATACTATTTTAAAACCCTCGAGGGTTCAGCACTTTCCTACTCTGCATAGTGAGACTGAACAAAACCCTATTCTTACAAGAAGCGACCACAACTACTGCTCCGTGTCAAATCGATTTATGTCTCTGGTCAGCTGAGTTCTGCACGGCTGACAATGAAACAGTCCTGAGAATGGCTTTGTCACTCGCTCACTGGTCAACCTCGCTAACGCCGGCAATCAGGCCTGCCATAACCAGACACTGGAACGTCTGCAGAGCCATTTCCTGTGTTGTACTTGGCACCTTAAAATCACTTTCTCAGACGGATAAACTATCAGCGCTTTGGCTGCTCTGGTAGATGAGAGAGGAAATGAGGTGATCGGTTGGATCAATCTTACAGTAAAACCACTCAACCACTGCAGGAAAGCAATACAGGTTTACATCTCTCTCTGTCTGTCTCAGCCTCTCTGATCATCGGCTATAGTGAATTGTAAAATGGGCTGTTTTACATGGCCGAGGCCATTCCCCTGACAGTGATGTGGTTACACAGCGGCTGCTTTAACAATAACATTACCTTCATATTTTCAATTATCTGAATGAATCCTCAGCTTAGCAGATTCAAGTAATGTAGACATGTTGCACAAACAAATCACAAGCTTGGTTCACCTCTTGATCCCCTCGCTGTTTAGCTCCTTCTGTTGTAAATCACACAGTCTTGCTGGGCTCCATTGATTTAATTTGTATCAAATTGCTAATGCAGTTATTCGTCATGCATGGCCTCCCGTGTATGCTTGTTTCCCCCATTATGCCTATGCATTTGCCTCTAATTACAGTAAATAATGACTGCTTGCTAGTTTGCTGCAGTAAATACTATAAGTGGGATAGAGGGTGGCCTTCAGAAAGACATCAGCGAGCCAAGTAAACAGCCTGTTTATCTCCTCCTACAACATCTGAACAACAGAACACAACGGAAAGGCATGCTGAGCAGTCTGACTCATTTCTACCTAAATACAAAGTACCTTATGTGTGTTTGTGTGTTCTACATTTCAAAGGCAACTGCCTCATTGGTTGGGTTAAACCACAATGGAGCTGAAGACATACGTAAACCAAGTCTCAACAGCCACGCTAGCAGCTCAGGGAAGCTATACTTAGGCACAGCGACGCAGAGCTGGAAAATGTGCGGCATCGCCGTCACTGTTTTCCCTTTCGAGAAGTCGAAGCTTCACAACAAATGATTTCATGTGTGCATGCATTTGTAACACAACCCCTTATTTTCCTTGCAAGCTTTTGTTCAATGTGTTTTGATGGCCAGGGAGGTCAACTGAAACGCAGAGGTCTGCCAACCACTCAGGGTTGCTCAGTTCAATGAGGTTGTGATTCCTTTCTTTCAAAAAATAAAAACCAATTTCGGATCTCAGTGACTAGAACTGCTTCAGAATCGTCCCATAACTTTGCACATCTGAGTGGTTATACCCTTGCACTGCGCATCAGCTTCCAACACTCCTAGTGATAAAACACTCTTGATCGGATGAGATTAATAGTTTTCTCCATGATGCTCATAACATCACCCAGCTGGGCTTTCTGATGTATAATACAATGCAATTTCACATCCTCTCCCACAGGCTAACTAACTTTACTGCACAACAGCAATGCTGTTCCACTTCCATCAGCTGTCATGGCTGGAGCATCATTGCTTGTAACACCACGCTTTTGTCAGTAATTGGTAATTTTGTCATCATGCCTGTAATCTCCTGTATTCACTTTGGGCTTTATTGGTACCACCACCATGTGTAGTGTCTGTGGCTGACAAAGACTTTTTGATATAGAAAAAGTGCAAGAAATCTTCACATTTTAATATAGTCAATATAAGGTCATATAATATTAAGGTGCTGAGCCACACACACATACACACTGCTGAGCCTATGGGAAGTAGTTTGGACACCCCTAGTTTAGTAGTTGTACCATGTTCACCTTCTTAGTTTATCATTTGTTACAGGTGAGACTGAGAGGAATATCATTACTTTTGCAAGTGCTAAGTCATAAAGCAAAGTAATGGACAAATCTAAATTTTGACCTGATGGTGGCACTAGAGAAAAGGTTAAGGGAGCACCAGAGTTATGAGGATACAGCAAACAATGAATGCCTGTACACAGTGTTGTGCCAGCCTATCTAGTTCATGTATTTCACTGGAAAGAGATAACTTTGACTGGCTAGTGGGACTACAGGTAAAGTCAGGGGGTTTTAGGATTAGTATGACCCTCTGGATATCTGGAGACAATTCTCTAAAAGCCCAAAATGCCAAACTCATGGTGGCGCCAAAATCACCAGGTTCAGTAGGCATCATGAATATCTATACAAAATTTTAGTGCTATCCATCCAATAGTTGTTGAGATATTTCAGTCTGGTCCGAAGTGATGGGCAGGCCGACCGACAGACTATTAGACCAACATTGTAATCCCGCAAGTCACGCCACGAGCATGGCTAAATACAGCAAAAAGCTGACCTTCTAAGCCACATTTACCCACCTGGTACTGATCCTTACAAGACTGTGAACGTCATAGTCATAAAGGAATAATAAAAATGCCACTGCCATTGTAATTTATATTTCAACCAGACTTCTTTGTTGCCATTTATCCAGCATTTGCAGAGAAAAACTGGAGCTTGTTGGTTGGGGTTTGAGATAATTTCTATGACCAAAAAAATTTATTTTGAAATGTCCAACATGTCCAATCTACTTATGTGCATGTTAGCTCAAATAGGAAAAAACAGCTGTAGACTAAGAGCCAGGCAGGAGATACAGGATAGGCTCTGGACGAAGTCAGCTGTGGTGTTGGGTCTGAGACCAAAAGCAGACACTGCAGAGCTGATTGTCTGCGCTGCATTTCATTTGCCTCCAGTGTTGTGTTACCAGCAAACATTGGACTGCTGAGAGATGATACGGGCCAGTAGAGAGACCCAGCAGGATGTGGAGAGGGAGGATGCTGACAGAGTGAACACGCAGATGGGAACGCACACATACACTCCCACACATGCACATACACTCACTCAGAAGCATGTACATATTGCATGCATGTATGCACTTTGGCACATTACCTTTCAGCAGAATTCAGCGGTGTGCTTTACTCAAGATGAGAAGCATTTGATCGATCGCTGTGGGTAAACTGGGTTATTGCAAAAGGATACGGTCCAGAAAAAGAAACAAACCTGCATTACAATAAATAGAATATCAGTTGTAGAGGACATATTCAGATCATTTACTTAAAAGCTGCAATGCCATAATGTAAAATTACACCATTAAGTCCATAAAGTAAAAGTCCTGCAAAGCTTTACTTACAGTAAGTGAGAGTATAGAAGTATTATTAGAATGAAAATGTACTTATGTACTTAATATACTGAAAGTATATTTTGCAAAACCATGTCTTATGGATTGTTATATTACTAAATTACTGGATTTGCAATAGTCATCTACAAATGTACTTATTCAAGTGAAGTAGAAATACCCAAACTGCACTCAGTACTAGATAAAATTGAATAGTACTCACATATACATATACATATACAGTATATAAATATTAAATACATTTAGTACATTTGCATACATTGTACATCATTTTACCAATAACCCTTATTGCTTGCAGTAAATTATGATGAGGGAAGGCAAGGAGCAGCTGTGGCAGGAAAAACATTTATCTTCATGAACTTGTCTTCATTTGTACCAGTATCAGTATCTGCATGTCTCACTCCCTACATCGGTCACATACACAGGAATAATAATCACTGTACAATCACCTACACACTCCACACTAGTTTCTGTTTTCATCTATATTGTACTGCGCCTTTTTAATAGCTGAAGACAACCTGAAGATGGCAGCATTAGACTTTACAATGCAACCTGAAGCCTGAACCCAAAGCATCGTACTTATTGCCCCGTCAGCATCGAGAGCCTGATGCTCTGGGAATAGGCCGTGTGAAATCCCTATATTACACTGCCGAGCTCTATAAATCACTGTGGTTCTGTAAAAATGTACATGGTTAAAAAAAAAAATGACGTGAAAGTTTGAAGTAAGCCACTCTACCCTCTCAAGTCAATGTATTCACTCCCCTACAATCTATTGGCATGCCCATGAGTACGTTTATAAATGCATGCACACAAATTCCTCTGGAGGTTTCTTCTTAGAAACCTTCCTTAGAAACCCCCTGTGTGACATTGTGCAACATCTGGCTCCGGCTGTGTATTGATCTTGGTCAGGACGAGGGCGGCGAGCGAGTTGGGGGGGTTGAGGGTTGTAGTGTGAGTTAAGTGCACAGGTCCTCTTTAAGGACCTCTTGTTTGTCCCACTGAGCATTTACCGTCAAGTGGTGCTCTAACGCTCGAGGAGAGCGAGCGTGAGTCCCGGAGGAGATCAACCAGCCAGGAGCTGAATAATTCATCTGGGCCTGTGCCTCCTCAAAGCACCAGGAGTCTGGACTGATGAGAGGTTATAAAACACTCCTCTACCTTCAAAGATCTTCTACTTTCTCCTTGACTTTCTCATCCCTTAACCTCTGTCTTCTTGGTGATATTTTCCAAACACTCTGACCATTTTTCCCTCTGCACTTCTGTTTTCGTCCTCCACCAGCCTTGTCCCTCATTTTTCAATTTCACAGTTTTTTCTACCTTTCTGCTTTGGCACCGAAAGTGTTATGCAACTGATATACAGATGATGATGCCCTGGATCTGATGTCTTAACGCAATAATACCTCCACCCTGCTCACCTCCCTCCCCTCCTCCCTCGATGCTCTGCCGTGAAGGGGGCTCTTTGCGGGAAACTCTAGCATACAATCGTATCTGCTCACATCTCAAGTTTCCCAGTGGCACGGCGCACAGATGCGAGGCAGTGCATTCTCATCATCCCAACCTTCAAATTTGCTTTTCTGCTCCTCTTGCTCCTCCACCACCACCTCATCCTCCTCCTCTTTCTGGAACTCTTCTCTCCTCTCCCTTCCTCTCATGTTTCTCTCTCTTATATTCACCTACCTCATGCTCCACCTTGCAAGGATGCAGAGAAAAAACAGGTCATCCCAAATAATTTATGTAGGCAATAAATCTGTAAGACAGGGATGTAATTGTCAGGACTGTCTCTGTACTGCTTGTGATTTTGGAATTTTGCCTTGATAAATCTCTTCTCCTCTGCTAATTGATAGTGTATCACCTCTTTCTCCTTGACAATGCAAAACATCTGCGTTTGCTCAGGAGCAGCTGTTGAGTCTTCTTTTACAGAAAAGAAAATATTTCACTGGCAGTTTCATGCCGAATGCCTCAACTTCAAAAGCTACTGTTACAGTTCATTTTAGATACATGAAAAGAGTGCAGAAATAAGAAGCAATGCCAATCTGTCTTGGTTTATGAACTGCAAGATACTGTATGTTGTTAAGGTGCTATTGCTGATTTGCATAATGACTTTACTCGCTTTGTTATCAACAGGTCTGGGAAAGTTACTTCAACAGATCATCAAACATTCCTTACGTATTGAAAAAAGTAATCGTTTTTCATTACTTGACATTAGAATTACTCAAATGTACAGATGTCCTTACTCCATCAACTGTGCCTTCCAAGGACTCTAAAGCTCCGTACATTATCTTCTGTATTTAACGTGTAGAGATAGGAAAATAAGACATTGTGGTTTAACAAGCAGCCAGCCTACGTTTAGAGGTATTTAGGGACTATCAACAGCTAAAGTGGCCTCTGCTTTTGCCTGCAGAACTCTATAAAACGTGTGCTCACAGTAAAGCTGCAGTGTTCACACATTTTCCTTAATGTGCATGGTGTCTAGCTTGCCAACTAAAAAGACAAAACATATAAGGAAGACAGTTAATGGAAGTCGTATTTGTCCTCTTTAAATAAATGCTAGCTGCTTCCTCCTTCGGCCCTGCACCACGGCAAAGGCTGGTATATACTTGAAACAAACAAGATCGGATCTATAGCTTTTGCGTGTGGTTTTTGTGTCTCAAAGACCCTGAAAACTATGCCGATGGGTGTTTTAGCTGCCTGCAGGTTCAAGCAAGTCAGATTATTCTCAGGCGAGGGGTTTGAAGAAAGACAGTGCTCTGGCCCTCCAGGTTATAGGTTTGGACTTGGTGCTTACAACAGATGGATTGTGGGTTTTGGAAGGTTAATGAGGATGCAAACGCATCCCCTCCAATTCAAATATATGAAAGGTGTAGGAGGTGGTTTCCAATGCTGTTTGACCATCTGACAAATACTTCAGTTGGGGCACACTGATGCCTTAGCCTGTCCTGGATTAGTCACTGAACACACAAATGAAACTGCTATCAACCCTCCTATCAGCAGCAAGCTGACTCCCCAAAATGGAAGAAAGTGTAACAGAGTTTAATTGTAATGTAATTACTGAATTTCAAACGATGGTGCCTTCCTCTACTCGCATTAATGAGGCTGGGGTACGCTCGAAACAAACCAGCTTGTGTGTCATGGATTGTTGGATTAATACTGCCTCTCATTTCTGACAGTGGAAAGGTTTGGGAGTAGGAGGACGCTGCATCAACCATCCATCAGGCACTTTTGTTTAAATGAACAGACATCTTTACTCTGTGATATATTGATGACCTTGATTCAATATGACCCTCAACCCTAGATTCTGCACGGTAAGGCTGCTTCCACTTCTTTAGTAGACAAAAAAAAGTTTTTCTTTTATCACTGTGCTGCTACAGACAGACTGTGGATGATGTAATGAAGTTTTTGGAGTCAACAATGCACCAAGGCCAATATGGATTAAAAGTCTAAATTCAGTGCCTCGACATAGTGCCGATACATTACGTCACCCCTTGTGTGCTGTTATTCATTTCTTGCAGCGTAATTGAAGCAGCCACAGATGATGTCATCTAAACACAGGACTTCCATTCAGTTGTTTTGTTGCTCCCGTACACGACCGGGCGGACCAGCCCCATCACCATAACTCTAATAAATGGACTGGATATGGTGAGCTGAGAGTGTACTTGGCCTCTGCTGAGGAGATTGGCAGGTGTTTGATATTCACTGAAGGCTACCCCCCCCGCATCTGTCTCTCAGTCCCCCAGAAAGGCATGTCTGATTCTAAATTATAGACTACGAGACTTGGAACCCGTTAGAAACAACCGATGAGTCATCTTGGACAGACAGTGACTGAGGTGACTACCTCTAACCCATCCACTCATGAGATTAATGACCTATCAGCCTGTTTATTGACACAAACAAAATGACATGCCTTTACTTATGCCAAGGGTCTCTCTCTCCTTCTCTTTTTGTCCCTGCGTAATGTCTCTCGCTCTGTCACTCTGTCCCCCTCTCTCCCTGTTGTGGTGGCCAAGGTTAGAGAGGCGCAATGAGAAAGGGCGGGGAATCGGAAAAGAGAGGGAGAGGGGGTCTAAACAAATCTCTGTCCTGCCAGGACGTCCTCCTGCCAAGGTTTGTCTAGGGTTGGAAGAGATGAAGGAAGGCGGGGCCGCCAGGATGGGAGGGTGGTGTGGAGGTGGGGGGTGATGGGGAGTGACGTGATCCCCTTTATCCCGGCCAATAAAACAGAGTGGCCGGTGAGATCCGGATCCGTACGTGCCGTCAAATTCAATAAGGTAGTGCTTTAATGTTTTCTTTTAATCAACCAAATTGCATTACACACTGCCTCCTCCGCGAGGCTCCACAGTGAAGAAGAAGGGGGGACAGGAGAGTCAGGGACGGTTGGTGTGGGGGGAGCTCAAAGCTCCAAGGGGGGCATTCCCGATATCGAGAGGAATTTTGGAGAGAGTCTTATCCTGTACATATGTTGAAGAATTTCAATGTACAGGCCCATTCAAAATGGCTCCTCCTCCGGTTCCCCTTCAATGAGAGGAAGCAGGAGCCAGTGTGAATTCAGGGTCAGACTGGGGACAGACAAGGTGTACAGACAGACTACGTCATTCTGGTAATGAATGCCAGCTCAACTTTTAGAGCATCGGCCGCTTTAAAGGCGGAGCACTCTCCCTCCTGGACGATGGTGTCTCTTATCATAAGCAATGCCCTCGGCAGTGCCTTCTTCCCCTCCTCCTCTTCCTCCTTTTCTTACTCCAGCAACTTCCTCCTCATCATTCTCTTCTCTTGACCTCACTCCTCCTCCCTTGTCCCCCCAGATATGACTCACCCATTTAGGGTGAAGATTAAGATTCCATCATGTTAGAGTTGAACTGATGAACTTCTCCCCAGTCTCCCTAGTCATTCATGGGACCCCCCCATCCTCCTACACCCCAGGTCAAGAAGCAGGCCCTGCAAAGACCCCTTGAGGATATCAAAATATTGACAAATGAACAGGTCATTACAGCTCTCCACTAACCTGATAAACTGTCAATACCCCCAAACTTCCAGATGTGTGACAGTGAACTCACAAAGGACAACAAGACAGAAAGGGTCTGTGTGTCAGTTGATCCTTCTTCATATTCATTTCTTTAACACAGAGTTAACACGATGTCTTACTTACTTATTACGAAGTATAAGATATCCTGTTAATTCATATAATGTGTGTTTGATATCATTCGGCAGCAGAAAATGCCACACTTTTAAACGTGGAAGCATTAGATATGTGATAAACTTTATTCATTCTTTAGAAAGAAATTACAGCAAGTAAAAATTTAAGGCTGGAAAGGTACACATGGGGAGGAGTGATGTGTCACGCTGATGGCATCGGACACCGCCATTCCCTTTTATGAAAGAAAAACAAAAACAAGAAGAAACCCAAGGAGCATTCTCTCCTCTCTGGATTTGCTTCTAACCCTCTAGGGTCTGCCCCTTCGTTATGCACTGCTGGTCGGTCGGGCAACGAAGAGCCCAGTTTAGTATAGCACTGCCATGACCTCAGCTGCATCCTGAGCCACATAGAACGTACGGAAGACCAGCATCCAGTCAAGTTTAAAATCAAGAACTTGCTGAAAGAAGCCTGCTCAGCTTCTCAACAAAAGTTATAACTGAAGAAGCTCTTAACCCTGCACACCCAACCAAGTGGTGGATAAGGATGTTATCTGCTTGCTGGGAGAAAGGGGGAGAGAGACGTGGAGACAAACCGACTCCAGCCAGGCCACTGGGTGGGAGTGAACAAGCGCGAGAAAGACCTGAGGATGCCTGAGAGCTCCAGGTAGGCCTACAGGAGAATCAACGCTGCGCCTTTCCTCCAACCCACTGAACCAACAGGTGAACTTTACCTTTCCTGTAATGTTGAGGGTTGATACTACAGATTAACAAGAGTACTTTAGGAAGTGTTAGATCAAGAATAGTATTCCCCCTAAGGTAGGGATAACGGTAGTAATAGATGTTTTATCTATAAAGTCGTTATCCTTGTTTTCTGTAGCTGACAGTCAGTCATTTTATGTACCTGATCCTTTTTTTCTTTCTACCTTCAGTTCATTTTTGTGTATTACACACACTCTTGACTGATCACCAACAGAAATAGTTTATTCGTTTATTATGCTGACTCTGAAATTATATTGCTGGAAGGCGAATGAAAGCGGTTCAGTGTAATAATTCTGATAAACGCTAAATTTCCCCAAACTGAGCTAATTTTCCCTACACCCTTTAGCGAAGGTACATCAGGAATGCTCTTATAAACAGATCATCATCAAAAACCCATTTCTTCTCCAAAGCTGAAGGGAAGAACGCAGCACCCAGCCAGACGGAGAGGGATTGTATATCTGCGTCATGTACCGTAGTAATCACCAGCCGCCGGATCAGCTTGCTGCCCCAGTCCACTAGAGTTACTGGGATTTTAATTCTGATTGGGGGTTTACAGTTGGATGTTTCATTCCACCTTGGATCAGGCACTGCTGTTGTGGCCCGAAGGATTACAGCCTGCTGCCGCTGTCGGCCGTTCATCCGTGGACAGATGAAACTTCACAGAGAGCAGTAATCCACTGAAGAAGGGTGGCTTTGCTGCTCAGCTGCCTCAGCCACAACTTTAAAGCCAGCTGACATTTAACATAATGATCAGTCAGAGTGGCCGAGCGTTTACACACGGGAAAGGTTTCCCGGACACAATTAGACCACAGTCCTCGCATGGGCTAAAAATGAATCACAATACACAATACCATAGTGTAGTCCCTCTATCCATCTAATGGTAAACTGTGAGTGGAGTGACTGGAAGAAAAGCCTCAGTCTCAGCTGTGATATTACGGTGGTTTATCCACAAAGCTCAAAAAGATGACCACAGTTACAATCTACTGCACAGTGTATAGTCTAGGATACAGGCTGCATTTTGGTTTTAGCAATCCATTCTGGTATGAGTCATTTACGGTATGCTATTAGACAGAGGGGTTACCCAACTTTTCCGATGCTGAAACAGCACGGTGATTGCAAGAATGTAATCTTTCACGCCATCTTATCAACATGAGCAACAACTAGGAATTTTATTTTCGATTTAACTTCCATCAATCAAACTACAGCACAGATGTAGGTTTCCATGCTCAATATTGGTAAAATATTGATGGATTTCCTGCTTTCTCACAATTCTGTCATGCCTGCCTCCAGGCCAATCATTGGCCAGGATGTCTGCTTAGTGTAAGGGTAGCCAATGGGTGAGCTCTGACGAGGCAGGACACCTGGCCAATAACTGAGCAGGAATGAGAGGAAGCAGTTTATGTAGCAATATTTTACTGATGTACTAAGCATGATGCCACATTTCACATGTCATATGGGATGGATTTCAAACACTGTACAAATTCCAGAGATGGTCATGTAAGAGTTAAAAATACTGTGCATTGACAATATAGCTCCATGCTATACCTCCATTTGCCTTTCAGTTACCTTGAATGACAGACTTTGGCTGACGTGAGGTATCCATGTTTCTTTGGTTTTCAAGCACTGCTATATTATTAAGTCATATTGGAGCCTTCAGAAAAATCTAAGTTTCCTTGTTGTAATTGAGACTTGGATGTTGATGTGAACGCTGCTTAAAAGATGTAAACTGGTAATTATGGCAACTCCAATATGACATGAACATGGTATAGCATATGGTAGTCTATGTCTGAGACTTTGATTTTTTTTAAATAAGCACTGCCTGAGTTTTATGGACATGTTGATCCTGTGATTAATTTAATTTATTCTACAATAAGCTCTAATAAACATTAACCTAAGTACTGACTTTGACTGCATGCGATCACAGAGACCGGCAGAGCTGCACGTCAGGATGCGACCAGACACTGAAAACAGCAGAGGAATGCAAATTGAAACAACAACAGAAACAACAACAACATGCTGCATGGTTCATGTTGAACTCGCCCCCGAGGTCCCTGATGGGTGGATGACTTCAGCTGCAAAGTCACTTTGACTCAGTGAATCAGGAATCAGGTAACGGGATCAGGCTTCATTAGGTGACTTCAGCCGAGCTGGCAGACGGCCAGGTGAGCTGGACGCACAAATGGACATTGATTTTTCAATAAGGGCCCTGAAGCTGTCAGCCAACCAGGCTATGGTGATATCTTTTCTCGCGGGGATGGCCTTCTCCTGATGATGGCCTGACTGGCACCCGACCACAGGCCACCACACCGGCATCCACTTCATCTCCAGCTCCACACATCCCCCTGACCCTGCCCAATGCCCCTGCACTGGTGTTAATGGGTATTATCCTTATTATCTATTATGTAGAACTGAAAATGGGCATCAGTGTAGACACGGCACATGTTGGTATGTTGATGAAAATGTCTGTATGACGTTTTCCTAGAAAAGTTGAGAGAAAGGTGTGTGTGTTCTATGTTCTGTTGTTTTAATTGACTTGTATTACACTGGAAAGGTATGTCAGTTTACAAATTGGTCCAAGGTCTCAGTGAGGTGAAGAAGGTTACAATCATATTTTCCTGTCAGGTCATCCAAATTTATCTAGTCTGGTACTCTGTCGGCCCTCTTTGACCCAGGCCGAAAGGGGCCCAACATTCGTAATGGTTTCCATCCATCAGGCCTCCCTCTGGCCTGCCCTCGGCCTCAGCAATTACCACCACAAAGACTGAAGTCATCATAGATTGCCCTTATCCTGAACCCAACAGCCAGCAGGGCATCGTGCAGTGAAGGTGGAGGAGAGCTAGCCTGGACTCAACCTACTGTACGATCCTCCAAAAACACGAATGTTAGATGTAAGAAGGTCTGGAGGCAAGGAGGACAGCAGGAATGAAAGGGAGAGCGGGGAAAAAATGAGAAAGTCATAGATTGCAATAAAGATAGAGAGAAAAACGTATTATGAAATGGTCATTACTCTTCTTTTGGAGAATTGCCGCAAAAGTTAGAGATTACACACAATGACATGAGACAGTTTCATTACCAAGAAAAGTCCAAGTGATCAAAACAAAGGCTTCACTTGGTCCAAAGTGTAACTCCAGAGAAGTCATGATTGATCAGTCTGATCGGAGGTTCCAGCCTCACACTTAGATTTGCCCTGCGTAAGAGCTACGCATTAAATCTCAACGCTCAACGCCGAACTGCCTGAAATTTTTTTTTTGCAACTAATCACTTCACGTGCAAGAATTTAGAATAAGCAAAGGTTCATTTTGCTCAGAAGCAGTCGGTATGTATGAATGACTCAATCTCAAGTAACAACATTGTCCCTGTTAAATGCATTATAATATTCAGCCAAAAAAAGAATCTCTTAAATATGACCCTCAGCCCAGCTTGTTGATCTCATTTTCCACAAAATTATATGTGTTTTATGATAGAATAAGGACTTCTAATTAAATGTCCAGCAGTTTATACAGCGACATGTTAAACCAGGAGATGATAAATCTTTTCCTCTGACAGGCACGTTCAGGTGAGCAGCAATTCATTAAGGAAATGAGCGTTCCTGTATCAACAATCGGACGCTAATAAAACCTCCAGTTTGAATTGGCTATCAGGGCTGTAAAAGAATCACCTGCGGGCTTTTGGATCTACTTCACCCTCACGCATCAATCAAGTCACAGTTTAGTGCTCACACTGGCCAGATTTTAATTTTTCTTTGAGCTTTATTGGAATTTGATTTGCCAAGATAAAGTTAAAGCCATTAATCTTGCTCTCCCCACACACATCCCTTTCAATAAACTTACAGAAATTGGCGTAAGTGCCTCTTTGCTCTGACCCTCTCCGAAGTGAGGGAGTGTGTAGGTATTTGATGACACAATTTTGTGCTGTATTCAAATATTTGCTGTCAGAATCAAACACTGAGCAAAACTGCTGCAGACGTTTGAAATGCAGACAAAAACCACAGCGGTAATCACTTTCACAGTTCTCAGCATGGCCCCGAAGCGACGGTGCTGAAGCAGCTTTCCGCATGTACTCTGTAGAAATTACTGACTTAATGGCTACTGTATGAATAATTCTTCCAGGATCACTTGCTGAAAAAGGATCAATAATATTCCAAGTATCTTGCAATGATTCAAAAGTCCTTGTAAAACACATCAAGCCCTTCATCGAGTGACTCATTTCACTTATTTGCATATGAAAAAGAAAAAATAAATGATACTTCTGAGTGTCATTATCAGACTGTGGTGTGTTCTTGTCTTTTGGGAACTGGCTCTGCTCAGTCATCTTCCCTCAATTGTTTCCCTTTGCATCTTGGACATGTAGACCCCTTCCACATCTGTCAACGTCAATTACCCATGGCTTTCCCCTGCATCTACATAACCGCCACCACCCCCGTGGCTGCGACAAACACACGCACCCACACTTTAATAATTGCTCTCCATTCTCCGCCGCTGTCCCAGAGTGGCCCGGGACCAGTCGAGAGTGTCTGCCACACAAGTCGCAAGTGGAAGTGCAGCAAATTCGAGTCCGCTGGATCACACTGCCACTCTTCGCCTCGCCTCTGTCTTATTACCCACACATTTCTCAAACAAATTTTCCCAAACTGTCCAGATTCTTGCAGCAATTAAAGCATTTCTCTCATTCCCCCCTTCCTTTCTTCTCTGTCCTTTTGGCAAGAGGCACAACCATGTTGGTCAGGTCGTCTCAGTGTTCCTGGGCCAAAACTGACACAAGCAATTGGAGGAGGCAACCATGATCTGACAAATAAAAGGAACAGAGGATTAAAGCTAGGAGGACATCTGGGGTTCGAGGAGCAGCGAGAATCACACAGGGCGTGCCATTGTTTCTCAACCACCGATCGTTTTTGGCAGCTGTCGGGTCTTTTCTTTCCTAAACCCAAAGAGCCGTCCTGCTCTGGCAAACCCTCATAAAAAAGACATAAAGAGGTTGCAGTGAAAATAAGAAGCATTTGTGTGGCTTGAGGGCTGTTGGCGTCTTGCATTGAACTGGAATATAAACCCTCTTCTGGGGTGAAAGGGTGATAGTGAGGGGCGGAGAGCTGTGACGTGTGCTGGGGATGCTCTCTGCGAAAATGATGAGTCACTCATGCTTACTGCAAATGTACTTGATAAAAGAGAATGTGTAACACTATATGAAGATGATAGGTTGGTTGGTTGGTTGCAGTTTCAGCCTGGTTTATTTCGAAAAACACAGCGATGTTGGGATGTCTGAGAGGCCAGAGTAGCACTTGTTTCCATTGGCTTCATATTCAAAAAACTGGCCAGACATGATTCAGAAAGTGATACCAAATGACAGCACATTTTCCACTGCGCCTCTACTTTGTTTCTTTGTGTCTGTGCGTGTGTTGTGCTGAAGTGGTCAGTGGGATTGTGCTCCTTTAATTCACCTTATCTTTCCTTTTGTTATTTTCTCATTTTTTGTTGCTTCTTCACTCACCTCAAAGTGATAATCTGCCAGCTCCTGTCTGACATGCACCTCGATATGTAAATGTGATGGCAAGTTAACGTGCTGGGTCTCATTCCTGAATAACTGGCCGAGTCACTTTTACATAAAAGCCACAATCTGACCATTTTGGTCCTACGAACATTTTTTTCCACACAAGTCTCTATTGAGTATTGAAACATGCACAGAGGGTCCAAATACAGGAAACAGCCTGGCTCTATCCAAAGGTAACAAAATCCACCGACCAGCACATCTAACACTCATAAATTAACATGTCATGTTTTTTTAATCCTTACAAAAAGCAAATTGTAAAAAATGTTACAGTTTTAGAGTTTTAGAGTGTGGTTCAAGAGATATTCAAGGTGATATTTGTGGGACTGTTTCTTGGTCGAGTGCAGTGCCTTGCTGGATTCTTTGCTGGTTGCCTGGTAACCCTGTGATTTTTGAAGCAAGTTACTCCTCTGGGTCAAGAAATAGTTTGATCCTTTAAAACCACAACAAATTGCTTACACTTCAGTTTTGGTACAGTATCAATTAACAAGATATTAGTGACAATTAAATCTGTTTGTGAGTGGAGTTTGTTACATTTGGACAGAGCCAGACAAGTCCTTTCTCTATCAAAGTACCAAAATGTAAATAAACGCAATCCCCAAAATGCCAAACTATTCCTTTAATAAATCACACAAGTGGGTTAAATATGCCATTAGAAATGAAGCATTGTGGTGCTGCACAGATGCCCCAGCCTACAAAACATGTTTTCCAACAAGCTTGTTTTATGTAGACCCCACCTTTCTCTCATCATCATTTCTTTAGTTTTTTAAGTGAATTCGAAATTTACCGTTCCCTCTAATATCATGACTCATATCACACTATCTGTCAAAATAATCGTTGCATAAAGGTTGAATAACTGAGGTCCACCAGTATACTGATATTTTTGCGAACACATTTTTCTTCTACATTTTGGCCTCTTGTCCACATGCAGGATTAAGTTTTAGGTCACTGAATAGAAGATTTTTGAAAACAGAGATTTTTCAAATGTCAGATTTCTGCGTATCCGTGTGGATGTAAAATGGAATGTTTGGGAAACAATTACATCATCGCTTCAAAAATAGTTTTCAAAAATATCTGATTCAGTGTAGACAAGACCTGAATTTGTCATTTGTTGGAGAGGCAAAGAACAATTTTTAAAACCAAAGTGTTGCATATGTGCCCTTGGGCACTGATTAAGGCAAATGACGGAACATGAATGAGACTGTTCTCTGGTCTCTCTGTAGTGATGGCAACAGTGTAATAGCAAACGATCCATTTTATCATTGAAACAGGGGGACAGGACAAAAGGAGACAGAGGTATAGGGTAATGGAGACAGCCAATGTTGGACTCCTTTTAATATCATTAACTGCATGTCCATTTTCATTTGTTGCCTGGCTGGGACAGCACAATGCGTGTGTATGTGTGCATGTAGTAGAGATGGGCACATATACATCAAAATGTAGCTTTGTACAATATGTTATGCTGTTCTTATGTAATTAAAATATAACTAATTTGAAAATTAATTAATTCTATACAAACTGATTTTATTACATTTTAGGCATTTATTAGCCCCAGTATGGATCTGACCTCAACACCTACTCTGTTGAAACAATCTCTGCTAATTCCCCACTTTATAGATTTGAAGGGCCAAATCAGGATATATCTTGGAGGTGGGAGGCTGCAAATTCAGGGATGCAGTCTGGGTGGTTTCTGTCAGTCAAAGCAACCAGTGACTGACTGAGTGAACAGTCAATTGAGATGCAGCTGGGGGTACTGAACAGTTAGGCCACACTGATGTACTTGTTCTTTCAGATGACAGTAAGAACGGCCATTTAGCCAATGCCTTTTTCAAGAGTGATAAATATAAGTACAGAGAAGCAAGTACATTTCTAAGATCTCCAATTTGATGAGCAACCGATTGAACGAGTGCAAAAGACACAAAACAATACTATTACAACAGAGTATGATACAGTATGAAATAGTAGAAGAGAAAGAGAAGTTTTTCAGCACGACTAATGAAGTTTTTTTTTTTTTTACATTCTAGTTTCTATAGTTTATTTTGATTTCAGCTTTCCTATCTAACACAAAAGCCAACCAGCTACACAAACATCAATAGCTGGTAAATATATTTGCCACTTCTAGAGCATGTCTGTCATTCAGTGAGCTTGCCTTAGCATGTATCATTGCAACACCAAAACAGTTTCTTTCTGCAAGCGACTGGTCAGGAGGCAAATGAAATATGGCAGTTCACACTGAGCGCACTGAGCATTTCCTCTTGCGTGACCTGATAGGACATGTCATGTGATTCACTTGCGTTCAGCTAAATATTGTGACTAGACTAATTGTTGTACAGAATAAAATGGCAAATTAAATAATGCTTTTTAAGTATTTCAAACACATAAATACAAGCCCTGATTTATTACAAATTAAATCTTGTTTTTTCTGTCCAGCAAAATACCAATTACATCATACTCACAAGTAATTAAACACGTTTTTTAAACACATTTAATTGAAATACGGCCCATCTCTGTGTGTAAGAGAAAAGAGGTAGAGAAAGGAGGACAAACACAAATTAATCCGAAAGAGCTGGACAATGTCAGATCCATCCACAATGAGACTGCATACTTTGGATAGGATCTGCTCATTATTTATTACCTCACTACCGCTTTCAAGACCATACCATGCTTCCAAACATCATTAACGAAGCGAGCACAAATCCTGTCTTATTTATACAGCCAGGTGCACCGAGGGCACGGCAGGACAAATGTAAAATATCCTGGCAATCAAGGGCTGAGAGGTTTGATGATGTCCAGGTTGGAAAGTCCTAAATATTCCCACCTCCGCTGCAGGTCAATAAAGTTAATCATAAAAGACTATTTATTTTAGGGTTTCAATGTTTGGTTTCCATTTCTATTTCTCGTGGGAAAGGCTCATGTTCAAAAAATAAAACACATGCTGCTTTCGCTTGATCCTTAAATGTAAATTGTCTAAATGATGTTGTTGAAGGGGCTTTTTAATAGACCTTTAGAGGATACTGAAACGCACTAAAGTTAGCTCTGAGAAGGGCACGGCGTGGCTGATGGCTCTTATGGCAGCGCCGGTCCTGAGAGGGATCCGTGTAAATCGACGCTGAGAGAGTGAGAGCTTATTGTTTGTAATTAGGGGGAGATGAAATTGAATGCGATTCCTACAGCAGCACAGCACGCTGTGCTAATGCAACAGAACACTCATCAACTCCACGCCACAAAGCCAATATGAAAAACATCTGTTTAAACATCTCCCACTTCCCATAGCAATGTGCTTGAGTGGATTGTGGCACCGTGACCTTGACGGCGTTCCGTTTTTATTCAACCTCAGCGCCTGCGTCGTGCCAGTGCCTCTGATGGCTTTGAGGCACAATTATGACTGTGGAGGTTTGCTGTTGTTCTGTTATGACTGTTAACCATGACTGTTTTCAGACAGTCAGATATGTGGTGATTCCCATTATATTATAACTGGGTGGGGGGTGAGGTCTATCTACTGTGCTGTGACGGTTCGTTAAATAAGAGAAATCAGGACCATGTTTCAGGAATTTTCTTGAGATGAATAAACAAGTGCTAATTAGGCGGCACTAACAGAAAATTGACAGAAAATATGTAAAATTATTCTGGAGCTTGCCATTGGCTCCAGCAGTGGATGCAAGTGCTCTCCAGGAACTGGAGTTTGACTTTCTTGTAGTAAGCCTATTTAAAATAAAAAATAATGAGAACTGGATTTCCATAGCTGCATTATCTTATTGGCAGTTTGAACTTTCTAGGCAAACATCTGAAATTACAATGGAAGGGAAGGAGAGAAAGAGAAAGAGTGGACATCTGACACAGCCATGTCGATAAGACGAACTGTGATCATAAACCTTTTTCACTGCAAACATTTTGACCTGTCATAGTAGAAAAAAAGTGCAGGTGTTGGAATGGTAAAATGGAATGGAAAGCTAAAATGTGTGCTGGCTTGTGCACTGGGTGATCAATTTTTGTTTAAGTGATTGAGCATGTGATCGGCCCCAATTTGAGTGTCTCCACTCACAGCTTGAGAACTATCTTTGTGAAGCTACGCCATTTTTTCTCACAAGCAGTGGGCCAGGTAGCATTACAGTTTCGAAGCTTAGAGCTAAGCAGGCTAATTGTTCTGTTGTTGGCTACAAGAACCAACGCAAAAGTCTTCATCTACTCCCACCATCTGACGATGCCAAGACCCAGTGGATGAACTTTATATATGACTGAAATGTGGCGGAGACGTCCGCACGAGGAGTGGAACTGGACTGTTTTGCTGTCAAGCTAAAGCAAGCTAAAACAGAGCATTTCCGACAGAGGGTGAGTAGAGGTGGTGTAGCAACTTACAGCATGATTTTTTTTTAAAAATGTGTTTTTCTTATATAAGAAAACGTAAATCGTAATGTAAATCTATTCTAGTAAACCCCCCAAATAAAACTATGAAACCTGAAAATGAGCATATGTCATCTTCAATAAAGACGAAATTAGGATGATTACTGCAGTAGCATCAACAACTTGACATTTCCATCAAGAAGATTTGTGCGCTGAAAAACATTCTCTGTTTTGGAGGCAATCCTACTCCTCTCAGTTGCTGAAGTGACTATAATTTACTGGAGAGTGACCCTTGGGTTTGCTCCGTAGTGTCTTGGGAGTTAGAAAGATAAAGAGGACCACTCACTTCACACGCAACGTCCCCCCACCTTCTTCAATCCAGTAAATGTTAAGAAGCTGTAAGATGAGATGTGAGTGTCCAAAGCTGCCTGCCACATCTGCAGCAGACTTATGGCAGAGCACCTCTTCCATTATTGCCTCCGCCTCAGAGGAAGTCTCCTCATAGATCACCATCAGTGCCTTGCTTACACTTTAGTCTCCTCATAAACAATTCTTAAAGGTAGGAGGACAAGAGCTTTGCAGAAAGATTGTACAATGTTAGTAGCACTGCAGTCAGACATACAGTATATTATTCCCAAGTAACTTCTTATGAAAGTCATTTATAATTTTCACATCATCCTGACATGGTTTATTTCACTTAGAAAACACAATAAATTCTTTTCCGACTGTCATTTCAGAATAAATTACAGATAAATCAACTCTGTCAGGCTGCAGGAGAAATGCAGTGGATGAAATAGAAGGAAACACAAGTTTGGCCTCAGGGTATTGTTACAAAATCTCATTGGTTTTGCGGCACTATCTTTGATATTTTCACATGTTTCTCCTGGGTTCTGGGGCCAAGCAAACAGTCTGGACCAAATGCTGGGCAGAGGGAGTCACTGGGAAACCCAAATATTATTTCACAGAAATCCAATATGTGGGTACAAGTATGACAGCTAATAAGCTGGCCCCGTCCTTGCTGTGCACCACCCACAGAGCGACGCCCGCTAGCGTGTAAAATCCTACCCTCTGTCTGGATGACCTCACAGCTCGGACCTCTGTTCAGGCCAGGGTCTCCAACCAGGGTCCAATAAGCCACCCCATAACTCGCTAACACTCCTTTCATTTGTCCTCCTTGCTCTTTTAGAATACGAACACCACATAGTTGCAGCAAATTGGAGTATGGGTGCCGAGCGTCAGTTGAACACTGCACTAGGTGTGTCCAGATTAGCGTGGGTTGCGGCTTGGCGCCTCCATTGTTCTGCTTTGTTATTTCAGAAGAAAAAACACATCCAGGATGGTTTTCACTGGCCGAGCCATCGGCAAGGGTCGTGCGAGCTCTGAGTAGAGGTCTCTCTCGCAGTCATGTGGCCCCAGACTTCCGGGAGAAGCTTTTACACAGGCCGCACGAAGATAGCCACACCATTTTATGCTGCGTCACAGCCCTTTGCCAGGCGTAATTACAATGTCAGTCTGTTTAAAAAGCAGTCTTACGGGAATGTGAGGACCCCATTACTGCATCAAGACCATGTGCTCGGGGCCGTGGGGCCATAAAACACTCATCTGTGACCAGCAGTAAAAGAAACAGCAGAGAAAAAAAACGGCACTCTGACAACATAGCATTTAGTGCAATAATAATCACACCCCCTTTCTGCTTTTATTGCATGTAAGCTTGATTGATTCATTGCCTTGAGGAGTGAACACATGGAAATGTACTTGTCACAGTATGTGTGTGACCATGGCAGCACAGTTTCCAAGGACAAACCTCACTCATGTGGTGCCAAATGTGTGTCTTAAGTTGGGAGACATGGAAGGTAAGAGGTGATCAGTGATGCAAGTCCAATGCATTCACTCTTATATTGCTTTATTATGTTGTGATATTTCAGCATGTGTTATTTCAATAATTGCAACAATAGTGGCAGTAGGTGATCCGTGTCTCTCGCTCTGATTGTAGACATGGCTGTCATGGTCACAGATGGACACCTCTGTAAATAAATCTTTACAATTATAGCAGGATCAGTTTGAGGCACCCTGCCACTTGTCTCTCATCATGATTTGTCATCATTTCGCCATGCCATTCTGTTTAATAACTGACATTATTAATAGAAAAAGCCCAAGAGTACAATGATACAGTATAAATGTTCTTTTCCTCTTCCACCAGTTTCCGCAAAGGCCAAAAAGACTAATGTGCAGTGAGGTTCGGCCAACTAAAACAATAAGTTAAAAGACACTAAAATGCTACATAGAGCTGAGGGGGAGTACAGAGTAAGATGATAATTATTTGCAGATATGTCGCTCCAATCAAATTATGCATAGTCATTTGATCCAGTGTTAATATGAAAATATTTATTATAGTGGTTTTAAGGTCAGAAGAACATCGGGCTTAGACAAATAAAAATTACATTAAAAATAGGCATCTAATGATTTGGTAAATGTTAAGCAGTTAAAGATTGGTTAGGGTAGCAATAAGAAAAAAATATATATGTTAATTATGATTAAAACCACTTACAGTAGAAGCCCTCTTCTTGTGAACTGAGAATTGAACCTGGGTCACTGCAGTTAAAGGCAAAAAGTACATAGCCCTCCACCAGCCCAACCACAACAGCCTTACTTTCCACTGTGCTATTTCTATGTCAAACCACTGCCTGTTTCTAGTCATGTCTCCTTCATGTAATCCTTTTGCGGTGGGAAAATGTATTTCTCACTTGTACCGTTTAAGATGTTGTGCGTTTTCTGCCAAATGTTAGGACACCACACTCATAGGATTGTTGTAGGATTTATCGCTCATTGGAAATGATAACAGTACATATGCTGTTGGTGCTATTTGAAATGGACAAAAATAGACTGGGATTTTCCCAAGATAATAATAACAAAGCTGAATTTATTATGTAACATTTATCCACTCAGAGGTAGGTATAAAGAAAGCTTTTATTGTCAATCATCTAAAGACGTTTGTCTTTGTTAAATAACACGTGGAACTGTGTGTAAAATAAAGGCTCCTCCTTCTGATTGAAATTGATGTGAATGGAGACTCAGTGCTATTTTGTCTCCATTCATGTCATTCTCGATCATAAGGAAGAGCCAGAACTGTGCAAACATATGATTCTGTGTGGTTTCAAAGTAAGAACAGTCTGCAGCAGTAAGACAATAATAATGGTAAAAGTAATGGTCAATAACTATGAAACTCACGCAGGACTTCAAATTGACAAGTTAAATATATAATTTCTATTCTAATCTGATAGAACATTGCATTTAAATTAAATAATGATAGCCAATGCAGAAGTTACTCGTTGAAATCTAATATTCTGAGAACTTTATTGGGCTCAATCTTCTGCTCGATGTTAAAATCTTAGAACTCAGCAGGTTAGCCAAGATTGCCTGTCGATATCCATATTCACCTCAGTCAGAGTAAACATGCCTTTGACGCAACATATCGAACAAAGATTTTTATCGCACATGATAAAGACCACATGGAATGCTCTAAAATACCTAATTTCGCGTGATCCTCGGTTCACACAGAAACATCCCAGAAACTTAAAAGTTTGATGCTGTGATCAAGGCAAGAGTCCAAAGGGCCTGAACCAATAAAAGAAATGGAAGATGTCCAAAATTTCTGGACAATTGTAGAATAAGAAGTGCTTGGCTCAGTTTGCTCCCTCCATCCGAGCAAAGGTTTGGGCTGGAGGCCTGTCTTCAGAGTCTTGACTGGGTGCCATGGGAGCAGGCCGCAGCAGAAAAACAGGTCAATACTGACTGTTAATGCCACGATTGGATGGTTTGTGGTTTGACCATTTGGAAGACTGAACAAAATAACATTTTACTAGGGTTCATAAACCTCTTGTGGATGTTAGAATGACTCCTCCATAAATCCAAAAGTGTTGAAGGCAGGACGTTAAAGTCGAATGACAAAATGTATAGAACCGCAGAGATTTCAGAGGAGTCTCCAGCACACGATGGAGAATTAAAGTATAGTACCTCTGGTGTTATGAAGGCAATATAAAAAGCCAGTGAAGATCGATGAGTGGTAAATGATAATCACTTAGAGGAGAGGATACAATGTGCTACAGTGCAGTGTGGATAGATTAAGAACAATGTTGTTCTTCTGTCAATAAAACTTAAATATCATTGCCTGGAATTCCCCTCAACCACTTCAGTTATACATCATGATCTCATTATTTACTTATTTGCAATTATTATATTCAAATAGTGCACTAACTAATGATTATTGTCATTATTGATCATCTGATTATTATTTTTGCAATTCATTGTTTAATTGTTTTGAAATTTGTTTTGAATCCAGAAAAAGGTGAAAAATTCCTTGTCACATATTCAGTTTAATTCAGTTTACATGGAACAGAGAAAAGTAGAAAATCATCACGCCGGACAAACTGACAGCGGAGAAAGCGTGGAGGTTTTGCTGGAAAAAGTTAGTGTAACGATTAATCAAAAAATGTAACGCAGGGAGGGTGTGTATTGGAGAATCAGTGGGTCTTCGGAGCAATGGACAAATGGACTTCCGGTTTGGGGTTTCGGAATATGGGCCGTTGGAACAACGGCTTGACATCATGTTGATTGATGAGTCATGATCCGAAAATTTAAAAAGGGGGAAAACATGTCTTGTATTGATATTCACAGGCTATACAGAGCTATGACGTCCGCTTTATAAGAATGCAAAAAAATTCATAATAGCTGCAATATCATCGTAGTTTGTATTTCCTTACACAAAAAGTGAGGAAAATTAACATTTCAGTTTGACTTCAAATTCTCAGAAAAATGTATATATGATGTATGTTGTGTTTGCTACTTTTAATGTGCTGACTTTATGTCCTTGGTGCTGCGGTCATGGTATCTATTACAACAGCAGGGATGAGGAAAACATTAATTTTTTTGCTTGGGGAAAGCAAAACTACATCACAACTCATACTGATGCCAGTATGAAAATGAAGATTTCATTGATGTTATTGAAGGGTGACTCATCGGATGAGCTGCAGTCTCATCTCACAGGGAAGCCAGCAGACCAAAACACATCTGTGTATTACATCCAGTAAGTGGTGCATCATCTGATTTGATGTGATTTAAGCAAGTGCCTCCCCTTGAGAGGACAGAAATTATACTAATGTCTTGTATACTAACAATGAACTAATGGTAGTTGAAGAAGTTGATCAAAAGCCAGCTCGAAGTGGATGCTCTGAGGTCAGGTTGAAAATAAAGTATACCCGAGAGGATGTTCTTCACACTTATAGTTTACGTGTTCGAGGAGGGTTTGACCTGATATGGAGACACCGTTATTACAGCAAAAAGCAACCTCAGGGTTACTTGAGTTCACAGTTTGGTAGGCATCTGTATAAAATCATCTCTGCGAGCATATGTACCAGCTCAACTTTTTACGTTTTCCTAAATTCTGTCGTGGTCAGATCATTCTTTTTGCCCTAAGCCATTTATCTGTCTCATGTTGTGAGGGAAAGGCATCTTCATTTTTAAGTAGCAGATAACACCTGCTGGTCCATCACCACTCTCCCCACTGCTTTAAGTGAAAGTAACATAAGTTAACACGCACATGTGGAATTTAGCCCTGTGGTGGTTGGAAAGATGATCCTCTGAGAAGTGTGGCGAACTCCAGAACGGATGCCCTGCTGTGACCAATATATAACCCAGCATGAGTCATCCTGCCAAGACCCCACAGATATGATGACCCTCTCCATTGTACTGTAGCTGCACCCGTCGGGCCCCTGCAGGACGAGGTTTGCATCTACCCTCTCTGATCATCTTCAGATGTTCCTCCTCTCCCTGGGGGACAGCGAGAGGGCAGAACAGAGGTGGGGAACAGGAAAGGGAAAAAGAAACCAGGAGAATCAGTCATCTCCCAAAGGCCCAGGGTGTTTCATTTTATACACTGCTTCCTGAACTAATGCCACTGATTTGATTTGTCTAAGGTAGAGATACACTTCAGGGCTGCCTTATTCACTCAGTGACTTTGAATTATTGTAAAAGGGTGTGTGTGTGTGTGTGTGTGTGTGTGCAGGAGTACGAGTGAATGGTTGGACTTTCATCATGAGATGACAATGAACAATAAGGAAGACTGATGTAATGATAAAATCAATCAGGATTTGATACATGGTCCCATCTTGCTGCTCACCACAGTTGTTATTCCAAAGATATCACCGTTTCAGTGCGCCAGAAGTTACAGAGAACCACAGCTCGAGTTCTTTCCCCCCATCCAGTCTAGTGTGGCTGAAGTGAGCCACAGGGGTGATGAGGATAGTCTGGCTGACCCTTACCTCAAAGAAAACTCCCTTCAGGTGCCAGAAGCTCCCCGAACCCAAAGGTCAGATGAAAGGGAATAGAGCTGTTGAAAGTAAACAAATTAGCAGTTGGCTTTTTATGCTGCCCTTAGGTTTGCGGGATTTCGTCAGAGTCGATGCACGTCCATGCAACCACAGGTAAAAACCCTCCTGGATGCGAAAAGATGTGGTACGTGTTTGAAGTGATAACTGTTGGGCTTCTCCAAAATAAGTACAGAATCTGTCCAGACCCACAGCTCAGACATAGAAAGGACAAGAAGGGGAAGAACCGCGAGCGTAAAGAGAGACTCCACAATGTCAAAAGGCCTTTCTCAATATAGACTACGTCAAATTCAGACATGCGAACTTGGGAGTTCAAATTGAGGTTTGAAGGCCAACCTCCTGAGATGCATGCACTGTACATTGTGCGCTCAATTTGCAACTTGGACACTAGCCTTCTTGCTGACATCACCAACTTAGCCACTGCCGCTGCCTCTGCTGTCAATCATACAGCATTTCTTAAGACCCACCTCCAACCCAACATCCACCTGAAGGCTCTGAGTCTACCCTTTGATGGCCACAGTACTGAGATGACAACAACTTTAAATGGCTTGGATCTAAACTGAAAACATAATAAATCAAAATTTTATTTTCGCTTCCTTTTCCCAATGTTCAGCCAAAGTCAGTGGTCATAAGAGTTCACAAAATCTGAGACTGCAAACGATGATGAAATAAATTTTTCTACTGACATTCAATAGCTTTTCAGTATTAGCTACAGTGGGATCTAAGATTTGAATCAACAGTAAATGATGGTGCACTGACCTGCTGTGTTCTGCGCAATGACTGTACATAGATCAAGCAGTTCTGTACAAATCTGTTTAACAAACGACGCACTAATGCTCATATATCCTGCTGGATAATATACATGTAGTACCAACAGTATAAATTCCCCATCCTCATTTCTCTCCTCCTTGGAAAACAGTTAGAAAGAAAGCAAAAAGGAGTAGATGAAATAACATTTGCATACTATACAAAAACGATTTCCTGATTCTGCTTGTCAGGAGTCTGCTGAAGGAAGATGGACAGTGAGATTCAGTATCATCTGTGGTCTCTAAATGTGATGAATCCAAAATATCCACATATTTTCCCAGACACCCTATCTCTTTCATGCTCCGGTCCAGCCAGCAGGCCATATGTATTGGGCTTCACGCTTCCCAAGCCCCTTGCCTGCCTTCTACAGACCACGACTTCCTACCACAGGACCCCTGCTGCTCAGCGAGGCCCCTAGGCCAGACCACTCGTCTACCAAACACTAATGGCTCTGTTTAGTAACTCAGAGTCTCTCGCAGTTGAGCCAAGCACTCTCCAGGAGTCAAATTTGACATGGAGACTGGAGTACATTCTCACAGATTCCACACAACTGGAACAGGTCAAATCGCCCCAGCATCTCTTTGTGCCACAGTCTATTTATTCACCCGCTAACTAATTGTTATCGAGAGTCTTCATGCTACAAGGTGCCTTTAAGATATAGGAAGTTCTCTCAGGGGACGATGTGCAAGACGACGTGCAAGGTGTCCCTCGAGAGTCCCTCATTGACTCTTGGCAAGAAATGGATGAAAGAAGTTCATTACATTGTTAAAGGTTTCTATTTGTAGCCACACTCGCGGTTCTGAGGATAGTCGGTCCACCACTTTGGTCCAGACTGAAATATCTCAACAGCATTTGGATGGATTGCTATAATATTTTGTACAGACATTCACAGTTCCCTGAAGATGAATCCTAATAGCTTTGGTTATTCTTTAACTTTTCATGTCTCACCATCATCAGGCCAAACTTTCAATATGTCCAATACATGAGTCTCAGCTATACTTTGTATTTAGTGCTACTTAATAATTGTTCATATGCTACCAGGCTACCAACATGGTAAACATCATCTGCTTAACATGAAAATGTTAGCATTGTCTTTGTGAGTATGATAGCATGCAGACGTGCTTAAGACTTTAACATCTCATTAACATTTTCTTGTCTATAACTCAGCTGTTCACCTCCTATTGGCTGGTCTTTAATGCCAGTTGATGTCAATCCTAGACTATGACATCACGATCAAGTACCAGTCAATAGTAGTTCAGCAGCTCAAAATCTTAAATTCTCATATGTCATCCCTCACGCAGAATCAGTTTTGGGATTTGGTTATTCTTAAAAACTGGACCTATATTAATACCATAACTCACCATAACTGATATGTGCCTCTGCTTGTCCAGCTTGGATGTTTTTACCGTTATTAGTGAAAGGACAATCTGCCTGTAGGACCACCGTGACCACACTGTGTACATGTGTGACACGACTGCCAAAGCCTCAGCGAAGAAAAAAGAAACCTGATGAAAATGTCTGGATCCAAGGGTGTGAGCGTAATAGTGGACTTTTGTCAGTCAATCAGGGTTTGGACATGACTCGTAAGAAAAAGGAGGAAAAACTACAGAAAGAACACTGTGTTCATATGGTCAAAAGTTTTGACTGTGTGTGTTGATTCTCAGAAATATCATATTTTCCTAAGAATGTATGAATACAATGTACTGGACTGGCCAAGTGTTAGTAGAAAACATGTCAACAGACCAGCAGTAAAATCATGTTGGATCCTCCGACAGTGCTTCACTTCCTGTATTGAGCCATCTGATTTATTGAAGGGCCATGACAGCAGCTGAATTGATTTCTATGTGGTCAGGAAGTGAATCAGCCTTGTCGCAGACCAAACACGCCTATACTGCACCATGTGATAGTTCCAAACATACATACAGTTCCAGAAAACATAAACCCCTAATTGTACATCATCCTTGCAGGATTAAATATTTGTTCATTCCAACCCTTATTAAACGAGCAGTCAAATAAAACATACTTTTGGATGAACTAAGGTATAGATCAGCTTCGCCAGAATATATATTAACTTCAGTTAATCATTTCAATTTCATTCACATGAAATGAACAGGATGTACAGCTGTAGCAATATAAGATCATGTGAACCTATCTTGCTTCATGTGAACCCAGGCTAAAAAAAATTGGAAATACAGTGTACAGGACCATCAGTTGCCGAGCTTTTGTATGTAGATGTGCAGTATCAGCTGTCTCTGAACTTCCAGTGACTAATTCATCTTTTCCGTCTCCTTTATATTTTCCCTTTAATCACTTTGTTACTGTTTAACTACTATTTGAAAAGTTTTCTTACATTATTAATTACAGTCCCAAAATAATGAGAAGGATTGATTGTTTCAGGAAATAAAACAAGAGTAATCATTGTGTATTTTGCTGAAGACAGAGTTCATCAATTACCTTAAATGCAGAAGCCTATCCAGTACATCTGATTATGTCAAGAGAAACAAGATATTTACAGTAAATGTTATCACATTTCATCTTGTTTTAGTGCTAAATGTTTCTTTTTATTAAATATCCCATCAACCATCCAAAGTCCATTGTTTAGTATGGAAAAACATTTAATATTCAAAAAGCAAAATGTTGCCTGATATTGATTGATGGAAAAATCTGGATTTGACCTGTGATCAACATTATTATTTGCAGTGGGAAAATAAATGAATGAAAATGTCGTATGTCTTATATGAGTACATTTATTGGCAAAATATTTACGTATTAATGTCGTTCAATCTAGCTATTGTAGTTTGATTTATTAAGGTAATAAATACGGTTTTACATAAGACCTTTCAGCGTTCTGTCAGCCTCTGCAGCAGTCCAGAATTCCCCAGTATGATGGTGTAGTTGTACAGTTTGTGAGGAAATGGGCTCTTTCTCTGAATCATCTACTGCTAAAATTGGAAAATGTGCCAGCGAGCAATACTGCTGGGTTTATGCTTAATTTCAACGTGTGAGAATACAAATATGGTGTGAAGTGCGTCACTTCCAGCACATTGGCTCTGTTTTGAACAGACTTTATTTGTATTGCTACCCAGAACATGAGCTTTAAAGCAGAATAGGAGAATATGGAGATTGTCCAACCACTGTTAATATTTCCAGTTTAATACTTGACCACCCATATGAATGTTTCTTTTGTTCAGATTTACATGCACCAAAAACTATGTCAATAATAATACAGTAATGAAAAGAATGAAAAGAAGATCATGACCATCTGAAGTAGTAGTATATGTTACTCAGACAATACTGCAACTGCTACCACTACAGTGCACTTTTTGCTACTAAAAATAACATGGCCAGCAGCTGGGGATTCACAGCCGCTGGCTTGTTGTCATTCTAACCCACTCCACTTCGGCATCCATATAAAGCTCTGGCTTCCCACTTGACTGGCTGATGATGAGTGACAGCATCCCTGATTCCCAGACTCCAGAGCCGGCCAACAAGAAGAGGGGAGGGTTGGGCTGAGATGCCAGCGAGTTGGATCAGGGCATGTGTTCTGGATGATTTGGTACAGGATGGACTGGACAGCCATGAACAAATCATTGCTTCTCTGCTTCTTGATGATGGACCATTTGTTTTCCTTATTTTACTGTTAACGGACAGGGAACGGTCGATACAACCCAAGAGGAAAACTTGGGACTATTTAACCTCTATAGCTCTTATTTTGGCTGCAGGACTGGTTGACGAGCGCAATGACATCAGTACTAACAGGGAGGATAAGTAATGAAATGGTATGCATGAGCAAGGAGAGTTATAATGTACCCAAAGTGCCAACCTGTGGTCTGTCGTTTTGAATAATGGTGGTCTCTGTGGGTCTGTGGGATCAATCTCCAGGGACTGGACCTAGCCCACAGGGACCAGCATGGGTCCCTTTGCCCCTTTAAAATAAAGGTAAGAAAATCTAGCCTGCTCTTACTCATTCCCCCTGCACCAATGAAGTTCAATCTATTCCCCCATTTCTGTCAAATGCTCTGGCAACACAATGAGTTAAACTCAGCTTTTCAAATGTAGATTTACCACAATCCAAGTTTATGCAACCATCTGTTCTAATTGTAATTCAGAGGAGGACAAGGCATTTTGTCTTTCCTGGTCCAAGTACGCCCAGCAGGCATTCAGGTAGACTTTCAGGCTCTACTCCTTTAAGGGCTTGATAACACTCCAACAATGTATCAAAAGAAAATAAGAACCATAAGAGTGTTGACGCACAAGGGCAAAACAGTAATGCTCTCAGTCAAGGAACTTAATAGTTTTGGTTTGGTTGAGACCTCTTGGAGGAAAAATAGCCCAGTTTGGGCTGCGAGGAAACCGGACCGGTCTCGATCTTGGACTGAATCATAGCCTCCACAACAAAACAAATTTGCATCAATGATAATTTTCCAAGGAGGGAAAAAAATCTTGCAGAAAGTTTCCAGGGGATATTATTGACAAACAGTCGCCACAAAGGTAATTTTAGCCTTCTGACGAGCATGCATCGTTCAGCATGTGATATGTATTACTTATCCAGATCTTTATAAGTGTTGCATTGCTGTACGATACAGTGGGCTTAATGTGAGCAGGCAGTGGCAATTGAGATTATTGAGCTGGACGAAAGTGTCTCGGTCGCCGAAGAGAAGGTAAACTTCATTGGATCTTGCAGAATTTGATAGCTTAAAGAAGAACCCGATCTCCTCTTTCTGTTTGCTGTGGTGTGGCTGATGCTCCTTTAGATGTGCTGATACATAGCTACAATATCCAGACTGGTGTCAGTCAAGTAATTCTACCTAAAGCATGAGTGATAGCATTACTTGAAAAGATGGCCTTGAATCTTTTTACTGTGTGGCAGAAAGAGTACATAGACCCTTTGCGTTGATTAAAGCACCAATAAAAAAAAAAAAAAAAAAATCATTAGAAGTAAAAGCATTTAAAATCCTACTTATGTGCAAAAATATTATCAAAAAAATGTGTTGAAATTATCAAAAGTGAAAGTACTTTTTCTGCAGAAAAAAATTATATAAATTCATATTTTAGATTTTTAGATTTTTAATACAGAGGCCATAATGCATAAGCAGCATTTTACTGTTGTAGCTGGTCGACGTGGAGTTGGTTCATCTTTATACACAGTTAGTTGGTTTATAGTCACAAAAAAGGGTCACAAGATAAATCTGAGATGGTTTACGAGGTATTAAAGGGAAAAAAACAAAGTTCTGTTACACAAATTTCGTCATTTCTATGATTTCTCTCTAATCTTTGTTTTTTTTTTGCCTCAAACTAGTATTTAAATGAAATTCTAAACTGGCGGTATGTTTCAACCAAATGCTTGTTGGAAACCCCCTCCCCACCACACCTTCCCCTCGTTGGAATTTCCCCTTTGCCTTCAAGTGTGGCCGTTTGGAACAGTTATAAACAGTTTTGCCTTCAGACATGATGGAATGAAACATCAGAACAACATCAGAAACGTGACAACAGGCTCCATCTAGGCACTGATTTTTCATAGAGGGTCACAAGCTGAAAAGGTCGGGAGCCGCTGGTTTCATCTTTAACATTGTGTTTATATTTAAGATCATTCTGTTATTATCTGACAAGTAACTAGTAACAAAAACTGATAAATGATGAGTGAGAAGGACAGTAGTTCCCATTGAAATGTAGTAGAGCAGAAGTATTAAACAGCTTAAAATGGAAATAGTCAAGTAGTGTTATCAGGTATTTGTACATTACCTTAGTATTCATATTTAATGAAACTTTATAGTAGACAAGTACAGTTACTTTTCAGATTCATTTTTTTTTCATGCCCTTCCTGTTCAGTGAAAACCATGTATCTCCATTTGGTGAATTTGAACGTTTGCTATAAACGGAAGGATTAAGTGTTTTTGGGTTGAGAAAATTCTCCTTCTTCTCAAGATAAATAAACTATAAACGATTTCTTGGACTAGCTGGGAAAGGCATTGTCACAAAACTGAAAGCAGGGCTGTTCTTCTGAGCTCATGAGAAGTTGATTATTTAGAGATGTGTGGTTCTCAGAGGACAGTGATGCAACAAACATATGATGATCTTATAGAACATGAGGCATTGGTGTAAATTTAACTACCCAATATTATATAGAGTTCTTCAAATTAGCACAGCATTACACATCTACAGGGGTAAAATACACATTAATGCAGCAGTAATATTGATCCAAAAACATGAGCTATAACAGTAAAACACTGAGGGAGCATTTTACTGCAGAATCAGTACTTTTACATTTGATGCTTTAAGTGAACGTTATTGATAATTTTTACATACGATACTTAGTGAGGTTTTGAGTGGAGGACTTTTACTTGTTCTGGAGTTGTTTTCACAGTGTGGTATTAGTATGTTTACTTACGTAAAGTATGTGAATACTTGGCCATTAGTTACTATAAAAACTATCGATTACAGTCCTTTAAATGGTCAAGTAACCTGTGGAAGCTTTCTTGATCACGAACAACCATGTGCAATAAGTTTGTTGTCTTCTTCCATGGCGTATATAATTATTCCCTCTGCGTGCTGCTTTTGATGCATAACTGATGAATAATTAAGAACGGACAAAGTGGATCACTGCCAATACATCGACTGTAATGCATTATGCTTTTTGCATAGTGCAATACAATCTGCAGGGTCGAATGTGCCACAATTAGCTGCAATGAGACTGACTGTGGAGATCTTCCATGCAGCACCTACATTATGTGTTTTCATGTGAAAGATCCCACTTTGACCTAAGAGGAATATGTGGTGGAATTAGACTCTCTGGTTTGGCTCCCTCTGAAGCCGAAGAAAAACCTGCAAACTTTAGCCAACACTAATACTGAGGGAAGGTCACGGGGGCAACCGCAATTTAGCTGATCAACCCTGTCATTTAATATGGGAAATGTAATGATTTATACGTGAGAATTTACACCTACTGTGTATTAGATTGAAGAAAGATGATGTTGGACGCACGCCTGTAACTTTAATGTGATCACTCGAAACCAGATTTAATAAGTATCATTAGTGGCTCTATGAATATCTGGATGTTTTAGTGTTCCTGAAATAGAGAAATGCATAATTAAGAGTTTTTGCTGTCCACAGTCCAGATGAACAAAGTGTCCATTAAAAATGCTGCCATAGGTAATGGATTTGTAGCCTAAGCTTTTTATACTCTGGCATGAATTCTAACTATTCATTTGGTTGAGGACCCAACTCATAAACTGAGTTCTTTTATTTTGTTTTTCTGTTTTTCTATTAGTCTGCTGGCTATACCTCACAGTTAAAAGCTTTCTCTCTGCATGTTTCTGGTCCTTACTTTATGCGTCTCCCAGAGCAAAGAATCCTCTACATGCAGAGCTCCCCCCCCCCAATTAGCGTTTATTAAAAAAATCCCTACCTGGAAGTATCGGCGGAAACAGGCTCCAAGATTTACATGGGTAAGAACTGCATGAATAAGAGATTCTGTTTGGTTTACACAGAACTACGTAAATGTCTGAGAAATGTTACAGTAGCTGCCAGCGAACTGGAGAAGCACTTTGTCGTTGTGCCGTGGCCCATGTTGTACAAAGTCCAAGCGCTGTGGAATGAGGAGTCTACTGCTGTCTGGGAGATAGAGACTGAGTGGAACCCATCACTATTACCTTGGCTGTTTGTGGTTGTCCGCTTGCCATATCCCTCTCCCCACAAGCAGATGGTAGCATCTCTAGCCTGCCAAGTTTACACTGACAAGAATGTGTGTGTGTGTGTGTGTGTGTGTGTGCGTGACACAAGTATCCATTGGTGTATATGTGTGCTCGCAACCGCACATAAAATTGTACGTGGCAATAACACGGTAGAGTTCATTCCCATCCGTCGCAAAAGGCTACTTGAAAATTCCCCCTTATCTTCCACAACAGAGGGCGTAATGTATGTTTTTGTGTCCATTACAGACCTCGTCACGGGGAAAGAGAGCGATGGGTTTTGACTGGATATATGTGAGAAAGGATGTAATACGGTAACCTTACTATGCTGCGAGTTGCAAGCTGAGCCGGCAAGTGAACAGCGGGGGAAAGCAGAGTCGAAGCGAGACAGCAGACCACGGTATGTCCTGCAGATGTAGGCTTGAATCTCTCACTGATGCCATAATTTACACATATCAAACAACACCAGGCTGAGTCAGCAGGGATCATTGTGTTTTTATCACTGGGGAAATTAACAGTGACCGAACATCCCCAGAGACAGCAGAGGAGACAAATGGCTACCACGAGGACAGAAGAACCAGCCAACTGATGAATTAAACCATGCGTGGCCGCAGCCCTTATGAGCACATATGGATGTAATTAATAACAATATCGTTGGAGATTACTGAAAAGGAAAACATGCTCGTGGAGTTGGAGCAAAATGCTTTGGAACGAAGCTGAGGACCTCGGGCGTAGTGCCTCGTACTGTAACAGGTAGAAGAATGCTGAGTCAGGAGAAGCATGCAGTGGTGGAAGAAGTCAAAGTATTCCATTTAAAATTACTCTATTACAAATAAAAAATGTTGCTTTAATAAAAGTATATGTTTCCTCAGTACCCATAATACAGAAGAATGACTCCTGACAGAGTTATATTGTTTTATAATAGTACTAGATTATTATTATTACTGAGTTATTATGAGCAAGCAGCATTTAATGTTGCAGCTGGACATGGTGGAGCTTATTTTAAAGGAATAGTTCAACATTTAGAAAAATGTGCTGAGAGTTTGATGAGAAAATTTATAGCAAATTAGCATAAAGTAAAAAAAAAAGTACAGCACTTGAGTAAATGTACTTTTAATGTGTGTTACATTCCACCATTAACAGTATGGTATGTGGGTTATCAGAATCCAGAGAAGGAAGTGCTTACACAGCATCAGCGCTGTTATGTGGAGGAATATGTGTCCCATTGTTCCCAGTGAGAATGAGGTTTGGCACAATGCCTTGGAACTCCTTTGACTCCAGCTCTGTAGTAAAGAAAATTTGTTTAGCATTCCTGGATGGTATCATGCCAGTGTACACAGATATGTCTCACAATGCCTATGGAATAAAAGAACATGTTATAGCTTGTACATATGTATTCATAAACCCATAAAGCTTTGTGTACAACCCCAAATCTCCCCTGCTTCCACACACTCCCAGCCTCTGTTGCATGCCTCTCAGGGTATAAAATATCCCTCTGTGGTTGCCATTAACAATCACCCAGGAAGCTCAATCAGTAGCCAATTCTGGTTTTCCCTCCTTTTTGTAATTAGGCTCCAGGCCTTGTGTGGGGTAAGCCTGTGCATTCTGGCTGAGAAGACACTCTGAGAGGGGATTTGCGGTTTGGGAAGCCTGTGTTGGAAAGAGCAACTGTCTGTTGGAGCCAGCTACTTGCCCCTTTCTGATTTGACACATGCCCTGCGCTGTGACAGAGTTTGCAGACAGGATGCAGCCTCGACATGTGCACGGCCGAGGCTCCTGCCAGAGAGCCTGGAGCTGAGAAGCCGGCGCAACAAGCAGAAAGGCCTGTGGAGGCCGCAGAATATCCTCTGGAAGGAGATCGCAGCAGTCTGGAGCCTCCTGGTCAAGAGGCTTAGGAGTACAAGCATCGCCTGAAGCCAATAGTTTTAATTCCATGGGCAAAAGCTCTTCATATTGTTGAAATTACCACACAGTCTCACACACACTCTCCCTCACATGCACACACAAACTCAAGCTGACACAAAGGCATGCCTGCACATTGTCTGCACATTCATAATCACACTTTCATAACCACACATTCTCTCCCTCTCGCTCTCCCTCTCAAACACACACACGCTTTTCTCAGGGATGTTCTCTTGTCTTGGGAGGAAATTATTTCCCAGCATCGAAGCCCTTGGAGAAAAAATTAAGTTTGCACTCATGCTGGTGCAATTGTGTAGGAGAAAATAAGACCGGATCAACAAAGAGATATTGTGCAATGACCAAAAAAACAGCACTTTGCCAGATGACCTTTCTGCTTCATATGCAATTCTTGCATTTTATTATGCAATACAAATCTCCCCCCTTCGCCATAAACATCCCACCTCCATCAGCATGTAGCAGAGCAATTAAGATGCCTTAACTGTGCTGTGTGCAGACTGGATGAATGAGATGTGGTCAGCTCTCAGAACTGCATCCAAGGCAAATAAAAAAAAAACCCTACTTTGATGAATGCACGCTTGTCAAACATTATTTTCCACAAAATGAATTTCATCATGAAAACACAGTTAATTTGACACGACAAGCCAAGCAAATACACCAGAATCAATTAATGTGCATTTATTGTAATGTGTGTGTGTTAATATTCAAAGCTAATTGAAACGGATCAAAAGCTTGGATGCTCTCGAGACTTGCAGATTATAGCGAACTTGTTAAGCCAGTTCTGGATGGCTTATTGTGTCAAAACTCTCCTCTACATGTCAGGTGTCATTTGACTGATCCATCCTCACTGGCCCGACTCTCTGCTTCTCCTGCACCTCCGTTCCCAGAAAAAAGGGAGTGGGTCGGGCCGTCCCTGCTCGTAGCCAAAACACTATTTCATCACCGGGCCTGGTTGTGTGACTGGACAGGGCAGGATTTAGCGCTGCATGCCTCATCCATCTTTAGCTCTCCCAGCCTCTCCCCCTAAAACGGACAGAGATGGATGAGCTCGCTGGAGCCCTGTGCTCCCTTTCCACTCCCTCCCTCACCTTGGGAAACTTGCTCGCCCCTGCTCGGGTCCTGAGCATCGTGGTTTTGCTTCTCCCTCTGTCTTGCAGCCGTCCGCTTTCTGTTTGTTTGTTTTTTTCAGTTTCTCTGACCCCCACCGCCCTCACTGAAATCGTCTCTTCTTCTATCTCCACTTTGATCTCCCACAAACCCTGTTCCTCTGGCTGTTCCACCAGCTCGGCTCCAAATAACACAAAGAGTCCACAGCCGTGCTAGTGGCTCTGTGGAGCTGTACTTCATATGTCAGCATTGCTTTACAATGACAGTGCCAACATGCTGATCTTTAAGCAGGTGTCAACCATGTTCACTGCCTACACAATGTGGGCTGATTGTGATGAGAATGAGTTTTGTAGCTATTTAGACATAAAGCAAAGTTTGGGGCAAAATGAATGTTCGTGGCAATTTTTTTCTGTCCAGACATTTCACTCAAAATGACAAACGTCAACCTCATGGTGGTGCTAGAGGAAAACTCATTAGACTTCATCCTCTTGGGAACATGAATATCTGTATAAAATTGAATGACTAACCAGTTGACAGACCGACCACTGCCGGCCAACTGTCCTTCAAGAGCATCTATTCCTCTCATTGTCCAACATAAGTCATATTTGCCAGCCATGTGCTTCAAGACTTCTTCAAGACTAACAGGAAACTGCAAAGTCAAAAACTTCTTGCCTCAGCACTTATAAATAATTTATGATGAGCTGTCTGCAGGACGATAAATGCAATCTGCAACAAAAAAGTGTTTGTTTTGTGTCCTGTCATGTAAAAAGATGATAGTTGCCAAGAGGATGAATTAATACATTACTGATGAATTTCATTTGTCCCTCAGTGGAAGCTTTGGACAGTTGTAACCTACTTCGCTGTCATCACTCCTGCTTTTGATGAATAGACTGATCGGGCGAGGACTCTATCCCGGTGTAAGCTTATCATCCCCAGGCTCATCCTGTTCTGCTAACCTGGCCACTGTGGACCAGCCGAGGACAAGCAAACCCTCTCCATGAGCTAATCTCCCAGCGAATCCAGGATTACGGGCAGCACTAATAGCGAATCCCCTGCACACGCTAAGATGATCCAGAGGCTTAGTGGGGTTAGAAGGTTCTCTCCGTGTCTTCCTCTGTCTTTTGGTCTGGCTCTGCCGTCCAGGTATGGACCGGCAACAAGCTCTGAACCACTGGGACAAAGGCTGACAAGGCTGTCAGGAGCCGGAGGTGTGTGTAAACAGTGAGGTGAGAAGTGATGCTGAGGTTTATTCAGAGTCTACGACACAAGGCAGGGCCAGCGCGCTATTTTTCTTGACTCTACAAGGATATGTTTGGAGAGCACAGCTGAATGCAAGGAAAAGGTTCATCACAATTCATGACTGATAAATGGTGCGTGACCAACTTTTTTTTTTTCTTGCTCGGCAAATCAAGAGTTGCAGACAGGCGAGAAATAACATAACATACAGGTTAAGTTTAGGTGATGTCTAGTGCATGACAGCAAGAGCCTGCTTCCAGGTGCAGACCGTCACTCATTGCTGCATACAGTCAATGCTTTTACCCAAAGAAGTCATGAGTTCCCCATCCAGACTACAGATGGCACTATTGCCTCAGTATGGTTGGCACTGGATGCCAATATCTCATATTGATGATCCATCAAACTGATTGATAACCTTTATAACCCATTTACAAGTTCATAAAGCTTTGCAAGTACAGCACTATATACATGGGAGTTACAACAGAAAAGAGTCACTCTGCTTCAAATCAAACAGCTTTCACCCTGTAACTCTTCAAAAAGAGCTTCATTGAGCCGCAGCCCTTTTCCTGTAAAAATAACTCAAGTCCATTTATGCTCAAACGTCCCCTGGCTTTCATTGGTTCCACCAGATTGGTGAGGCAAATCAAATGCAGACACATTCATCCACTGACCAAGGCCAGAGAGTATTAAAAATTTGAGAAAACGGCTTTCCACACTCGGGGCTTTGAGCTGGTGACCTCTCTCAATTTAAAAGCCGTCCAAAAAAGACCATAAACTCAACACTCAAGTTTTCCATCAGTTGAAGAGTGAAATTATGAGACAATTGCCATGACTTAATAAACAAAAGAAATGGAAGTAACAGCTGACCCTGCACGGGTGAGTGACAACCTAAGATGATCATGTGGATCAATTCAGATTCAACAATTACAGAACCCAGTGAACTGAGCGTGCTGCTCTTACAGCCGACGAAACCAGCCTCTCACAGCTCTAAGATGTCTTTCTTCCCCGCCCGTCATGAAGGTTCCCAGATTCATGAATACATATTTTTTCCCCTTTCCTACTATTGGCGTGTTAATTACTGGCAGCGATCTCTGAGGCGCTCTAAACTGAAATGACAGAGGTGTTCTTCAGTGTGCTGAAGTCGGTTCAGCTGCTGTCCGGGGTAATTGAAAGGCATGATTTCCCAGCTGGAATCACTGGGAAAGAGGCCCTTTTGTTATACCCCTGTTGTTACCACTGCTGCCTTCATAATGATAAATGTCTCTCATCCTCCTCCAGGAGAATAATAGCAGGTTGAAATATGTCGAGAAGTGTCATTATTGGGGCTAACATGACTATTTAGATACGTGGAAATCCCAAAAACAACCCACTAACTCTGCTCCTATGCTGCTACAAACACCCATGTAGAAAATGTATTTTCAACTCAGCTTTACTCGTCTTTTACTTTTATTAAGACATTTTGATGGATTAGACAAAAGAAAAAAACAAGTTTTATTAGATAAAGATGTTTCATTTACAGATAGTACGGAAACAGTTAAGGACCTCAGTGCAGACAGGTGGAATCCACACTGTCTTTATAAATAGCATTTACTGTACAGCTTGTTATCTTTCCTGGTCAGAGTTATAGCCTTGTTGTGGATGTGCTAATTAGTGATATAACTTCAAGGTGAACCTAAAAGACAGTAAAGGATGGGGAGGAGCAGTATAACCCATGCTAGGTTAATACTATGTAGAACTTGTTAAAATAAGCTGGAGTACTTGGAATTTGCTGTTGTAACTTCCAGATGGGTGGGGAAATCTTTGCACTTGAGGAAAACAATGTCTTCCATTGTCCATGTCAAGTTCAATCAATTACAGGACCAAACTTGAAGGGAAAAAAAAAAAAATCAGTTAAAGATCCGGTTCTGGTCACTTTGCAAGGCTATTTGAGCTGCCGCGGTACTCCAAGTGGCTGTGCGTGAACAGAAGGGAGGAGGGCCGGCGTGGACGAGGGCATCTAGGACATGGTGATCTGCATGGACTCCAGCATCTCCTCCACCGCCTTGATGGAGCATTTGTTCTCCTTGGTCCCACGACCGGCCAGCTGCATGTCAGAGCGGGAAGGTGAAAGGCAGAGAGACACCGAGTGGGACAGGGAAAGAAAGAGAGGAGGTGAGAGGAAAAGGGAACATCAGCTCATTAGGTCTGTCTGCCAACTAAGGCAATGAAGAGCCAAACACACGAACACAGCAAAAACATCCCTGTTGCAGAGTTTTTAAAACTAGAAACAAAAATAATCAGAGAGGCAACAGCGGTCATGAGATAGAATTTGTAAACCGGTCATGCAATGTAAAAAATACCTCTAATTGGAGGGTTTTTCCTCGATTGTTGCATAAGTGCCATTTTAGTTCTGTGTGTGAGGGCTCCAAGACAGGATGCCCACATGATTAGTCCACTTCCATGGCCTCTAGTACAGGAGTACAAAACACTCCACTCTAATTTCTGCACTTTGTCCAAAGGGATGCACAGGAAATGCCACAAATTATAATCCAAAAGCACACCAAGGATTACTCATGCATGCACATACAGGCACACACTTTTTCTACCCAATTAAACCTTGCAACGGACAAGGCATCCCCTCAAAAAATACCACAGAGAAAGACAACTTCCTTAACCTTGGGCCAAGGATATAATAAAGATTCGCTCTAATTAAGCCCACTTCACCCATATTTATAGATAGACATGAATCTCTACAAAAACTTTCTCAAAGAATTTAAAATTATACTTTGCAGTAAATGAATCAAACTGGTGTGAGTTTGGAGTATAAGATTTGACTTCAGTGACATGCAGGTTTTTGCCAATTTGTTCTCACCGTCTGTCATGGCTACTGTATGTTAAAATACAATTTCTGCAAGCCGTAATTACACATAAAATAAAGTTACAGGAAAATGATTATTGACAAAGACAACATTTACTGTAAGAACTAAGATTAAGGTAAATAACAAATATCTCATACTGTGATGAAAATCTAGGACACTGATAATAGTGTTAAAAGTGTACAAATTAAAGCCTATTTGTGATTTGAATCATTTTTTGAGTTGCCAGTACAACCCTATGTAATTTGAAAACCTGTGTAGGTAAAATCACCAGGTCAATTTGCAGCATATCAGTCTTCACATAAAAACCTGCTGCTGTGTAGAAGCATTGCAGATATTTCAGCAACAACTACAACACAGCTGAACAGCAACGGACAAGCGGGAGGCAACAGCATTGCAGGGCTCTTTCAATTAGATTATTATGACCACCATTACACTGAGTCAAACACAGGCAGGGGATATGGTTTCAATGCTGCCTCTGGACAAGAGAGCACATTCTGCATGTCCTCCAAGCTGAGCGATGTACCCCCTGAGAGTGTGTGCAAGCTCGATCAGACAGACGCACACACACCGACTGTAAGCAAAATAATTTCAATACTTGAAGCACACACAGTTGGTTGAAGACATTTCACTCTTCTGCCCTCACCAAGACCATTTTGACTTTCTTCAACAACCACATGCAGTCCTTCCTCTCCATTTATTTTTGGAATAACACGGAGCGGTCAACACTCAACGCTATGTTCAATATAAAGCATTGCTTTTAACACTGTGAGGCATTTATTCATTCAACCTTTGGCCCTGTTCAGGCTTCTTCAAACAGGAACCAACTGGAGCCTAAACCTTGCCTATACTGTATTTCCATGGCAAAAGTTTTTTCCTTCCTCTTTTGCCAAACTCCAACTTAGAGCGGGCATTTGGCTAAGGTGTGCGATTGGCTACATAATTTCCAAGTGTGACTCATTCTTCTAGATTTAGGGTGTGTGTGTATGTGTGTGTGTGTGGTAGCTATAATGATCAGTGCATTTCATTGCCTTGCTGCCTAATGCGCCATTACCCCGGGACCGGTAGTCAATTATCTCCTCAGCCTGAGGTGAGACCACCACATTAACTCCTGCCCTGTTCTACAACAGTAGGAGCAGACCAGACAGCTCCACATCTATTTAGAGCATCTGATAATAGAGTCATGACGCAGTGGGAGCCTGTGGTCCGTGACAGAGGAGCTAATCAGAGAATCTGTTTAGAGAGTTAGGGCAGGAGGGCAGGCCATGTAGTGCTGCTTTGAAGCCCCCTGCACCTACAACCCACACATCTCCACCTCTTTCACATGTCAACCGACCCCACCGAGGTAATTAAATTCTTTTTTTTTTTTTTTTTTAAAGTAAATGGGCCCCAGTCAGTCGTGACCTCTCGCTCACGTCTGCTCCCACTTGCACTCACCTGCCCACCTTTTTCTCTCACTGAGGTATGACAATCACCAGGTACCGAGGCCTAATAAAAGCGGACGACTGACACGAGCAACGCTTTAAAGGGGCCATCAATCAGCGAGCACAAATCCACAGCAGCCTGCAGCTGTCTGACGGAGGCCCGCAAGATCTCAGAAGTCATTTAACTGGAGGTGGGGAGTGAAAAAATAAAGGAGGCAAACCTTATACCTTGTTATTTTACTTGTCTCACACTGCAACTACAAAAACATCTAGCACACATGTGTGGTGCCAGGCTACATACACATTCACAGCAGAGCTGAAATCCCAGGAAAACCTCCCTATTACCAGGCAACTTTAACAAATACGAGACGGCAGGGCAGAAGCAGAGGGGCGGGCTGAAGCTCACATCATGCTCCCTGGAGGACAAAGGTGTGACTGACTGAGGTGTCTCATTATCGTCACCAGGGGAGCAAAACTACATATAGTCAAAACTTAAACACTCACGCTTTGTCCGCAGGGCCGTGAGAGTAGCTCAAGCATTTAAGTTTGTCATCACAAGAACTCAACTGAAACCATTTTCTTCTGGGCCACTCCAGCATGGCCTGCCTGCCACAGTGATGCCCATATCAGCTTCCTTGACTCTGATTTAAACTTCAGCCTTGTTCATCCATTCAGAGATATGAGGGATATATATGTAACCAGTAAAATCCAAATTTTAATTTTTCTATCAAATGTCTTTTCTATTAAATTTTTCCATAAAAATCATTACAAAATGTTTATTGACAATTGAACTCTGTGCCTATTAAGCCGTTACTACAAAGAATCCACTGAACTGTATGTAGTCATATTTGAGACGGTGTTTGGGAGGCAAATAGCGATGTATTTGATTCATTACAGCCAACATCACCAAACACAGATGTGGGTTCCTTGTCTGTGGGTAAAACCTCTCCCACACCTCCTTGGCAATAAAGAAAATATTTAAGCAAGGAAAACATGTGCCACACTACTGGTTATGCTACTGTCTAATCCCTGTAACAAGTTTCAGATGAAGTCCCAAAGTAGTCCCAAAGTGTTGTTATAGGTCTGTTTCAAAGCTTGTTTGATGTGCTTACATACAGCCTGGCAACTGTGGATAATGAACTCCTAACCAGTTTGAAGTATAAATCTAAAATTCTGTATAATTAGTGTCCTATGTTGACAGAAAAGAGGGTTAATTTACAGACTGTTACAGGATTTTTGACAGCAATTAGAGGACCGCTGTCTCAATCAAACTTGTCAACTGTCAGTTCTTTCACTTCGCCCTTCTACTCAACCTCAGCTGTCCCGTCAAAGCCCGATGCCTCGGACCCACTTCTTTTCTTCAGATATTTGGATGCTGCCAAAATCCCTCCAAATGTAATTTTCTTCTTTCACACTTTGTCTCTCTCCCTCTGTTGTACCTCTGATTTATGATTAAAAGTTAGCAGTTTGAGATATTCATCTTGTCCCCTGCTGGGATCAAAGACTCTCTAAGACAGCGAGGTAAGGTCAGCAGGTATACTGATCAAAGTGGAGTTAGTGTGGACTTGACATCAATCGAGACATCTGATTGACTAATTCGACTCGACCAAACCACCTCTACATTTTTCTATTTATCAAGGAGATTTATATCTGCATACGTGCACAAGTGTTAACCTAAACAAAACAGGCTGCACCTCTTCAGTTAAGACTGTTTGTTCCACTGGAACTCAAACCTAAAGGAACAAGTAAAAGCTTAGAGCTCTTCCATGACACTTCTACAAGAGCTCCAAAGAGCACAGCCATTCACCGTGACGTTACACTTTTTCCAACAAGGCCTTCACACTCGTCTGAGTGCTCAACATGAGAAATGTGTCTATGAGTGCGGTGAGACGAGGTCTTTAGAGGCTCAGCGGGGAACCTCTCTCTCAACAGGACCCACACATGCTGAGCAAGGAACTGCTTATTACATGTTTAACTGTTGATGCCCAAATAAGCGACACATATGGCCTGCGTGGCAAATAAGATTTATTTTAAATATACTTTTATACTTGGGCTGCCATGACAACAGCATGAACCATGTCAGTGATAACTCACTTTTTCCCCTCCTTGCTTTATAATACGTGAACACGTATGCACACACATACACTTCCATTCTTTATCTCCCTTGTTTGCCCGCTTTCTTACATTATGTATGTTAATATCTCAGAATCACAACGTATACCTCAATCCTAAAATATTGCTTCTCACGAATCCTCAGATGGACACAAATGGGTTCATTGACCCCAGTAATCACATTTCATTTCAGGCACGCCTATCTGAGAAGATAGTTGAATGCGTTATCTAATATTAAGATGCATAACTAGTTAAGAAACACTAATAACTGAAGAAATAACATTACAGTCTATAATTAGGCTCGTGAATTTGATAGGGACCTCTTAGGTTCAGTTCAAAGACACTTGAGGGTCACTCAACCTCACTTCAAGAACCACTGAACTTGACGGCTCTCTACTACGGCCTAGCATGATTGTTGTCTTCAGAGAATCGGCTTGTGGCTCTGAGAGAAGCTCATCTGTGAAGCCAGGGTGTGGAATTTAGTAGACACTGTGGCCTTAAATCAACACATTAACAGTACCCAGACACACCGAAAGACACTAGGTTTGTTTTTACAACACTGCAAGTCAAAGGCATCTCTCTGGGCTGCTGTGCATTCAGGGGTCATATGGTGGTGGTGAATGCTTTTCACATACTATGCAAATGAGGGGATTTCTGGATGTCTGGATATTGTGTGCAAATACCCCATGAAAGCTAAAACACAACAGAAGAGCCATAAGATAATATGATTGGTGGTTTTCACTGTCTGGCGGAATGAAGGGGGATGTGGGGAAAAAGCAAAAAGATGTTTTTCAGTAGAAGACAGAGACACCACAGATATGTAGGAGACAAGAGTAATGGCAAGACTTATATATAATCCATAGTAAAGCTAGATTATGAAGCCTAATGAAATCTATATGCGTCTCACCTTATAGGCTCTATTTATTTGCGAGGCAGCCCAAGCAGCATACTTCATGTTGTCCTTCTTCACCTTGGCACTAACTTTTGGACTGGCAGCGATGTGACTTGCAGACTAGACGAGAAAAAAAGAAAAGGGGAAGAAGAGGCAAAGGGGAGAACAGGGGAAGGGGTGTTCTTATATCAAAACTTGGTGAAACAGCAATAAAAGCGTAATTGAGATGAATGTGCAACCACTCTTACCATCTACCACTCCACTAGTCATTGTGGCAGAGTGAAGAGAAAAAACAGACCTTGGCCTGATGACACAGGAGAAATCATTTATGGGGAGGAAAAAGTGAGTGCTTTAATGCTTCATACGTAAATTGTCACTTAACGGGGCCTAATTTCTCCAACACCATCGATTCCCGGCGATGAAAGGACCTTGTATGTATTTGAAAAAAAAGAAAAAAAGAAAGTGGTGCGCAGTGAGAGGAGCGCTGTGTGAATCACGGTCTCGGCCTGCCCCGACAGCTGCCCTCCGAACCACAAATCCCGTGTCTTTCCCATGTTCCTGCCATCATCTCCGCACAGCAAACCCCAGAGGGCTTACCCTGCCTGCACTTCAAAGCCCTCCCTACCAGTGTGCTGAAATTTTAACTACACACCAATCAACCTGGCCCTGTTTTCTCTATCAAATGGTTTGGCTTCTGTATTTTTTAGTAAGCATTTTCTTGATTTTTTTCTTTTTTAACCCAAGAGAAACCTTAATTTAGATTTAGTCAATCCAGCCAGGCTATCCCCGAATAACAGTGTGCACCGTTGTGGAGGGGAATCCCAACGCAAGTGTTGTGAGTAACTAACCCACAACCCAACTGTGGTCAGTGCTACCAGGTCTTCTGTCAAACTGACTCAGATGGTGTGAGATGGTGAAAGTTTCCTGCCCTTTCGCTGAACCTCTTGCACCTGTCAAGATCTGGACCACCGAGACTAGCTGACAATCTGCAAAACACACTCTTAAGACAGCTCTGTGACTGATACAGAATAAACTCCCACCTGAAGTATCCATTAAAGGCCCGGGTGTCGGTGAATGACTTGTCAGGAAACCTTACAGGGCCTGTTCTGTCTCCAGACGAACATGAGAGTTAACAGAGGCAAATGTCTTGGTTTGACCCTGCCCTGCTCCTCCTGTACTCTCCACCTCACAGTGTTTTCAGAGGGTATGGGCTGCTACGAGGTGTTTGGACTACCTGAAGACTCCCAGTGCAGCACAGAGGAAAACACTGGGGCTCTCTGTGTTAGACCTGCTTCTCCTCTCCCCATTTTACTCCCTGCACCGCTTCGTTTGTGTTTTTATGTCAAGTCTCACTTACATATGATGCATTGGCACTAGCAGACAACATCCTGTTTAAACAAATATGTAGATGAAAGGGCTGTTGGGCCAGGACTACAATCAAACTGGCACCTGGTTGGATAATTTGCCAGTGACAAAATGCTTGCAGCAGTTGTACTGCTCTCACTCTTGCACTTCTCTCTTTTTCACTCCGTGACTACTTTATTTATCTAAGTCATAAACATAAAAAAAGTCTCACCAAAGGGGTATTATTACTAAAATAAAGAGCTCCAGAGGGGCAGACTTTTCCGATGCTGGAGTTCACCGTCTGAGTCAGCAGTGAGCTGACCTGTCTGAGAGCCCCTTCTTTGCTCCCCCAAAAAACACACTTACACGCACACATACAGTACAGTCTTGCTTGACACACTCAGTGGCCAACCTCAACCTTGACAAACCACAGAGTTACAAAAAAAATGTTCTACTGTTTTTGTTTTTTCTTTCTTTCTCTCTCTCTCTCTCTCTCTCTCCCACGTTCTCTTCATGCAAAGCAGTACTTACCATGTACAGACCAAACAATGCCCTCATGTTTCGGTTGTTCAGCCTCAGCGCCTGGGCAAAATACTTTCTGGACAGCTCCAGGTTTTCCAGCCCCCCCTGAGTGTACTTCACCTGTGTGAGGAGGCATTAAAACGGCCAATAAGCAGTGCTAAAGGGCAGCTCAAGCAATGACAGCATGACATCTGAATAAGCAAGCCCGTGTAAACACGTCTCCTTTCATAAGCCTACATTCCCAATGACGTGAAGTGAGTGTCGGTGTCTCTAGGTGTTACAGAGAGGCACCATTCAGAGAGCTAACATTTATTCCACAGTTTGCCCCCATGCTTGATGACGGACATCCAGGCGGGTACCTACCTCAGCGTATTGCTCACAGTACAAGTGATTGTGAGGATTGGTCATCATCAGCTCCTCCAGACAAAACGCAGCTTTTCCATAGCTGTGGAAATGACAAGGAAAACAGAAAGCTGATTGATACAGCTGTGGATGTGTCATCCTTTAGCTTGCTCAACTGTGAAGCACAACATCTATGCCCAATAAATTTACAGGTATAAATCTGAATAGAAAACTACATGGGGCAGGGGTCTGTTTACATGTGATGGACTTGGACTCTGTGTTGCGCAGATCTGTAAAGATCTACCACATGACATAAAGTTTATTTACAGGCTTACAGTAAAGGTTACTCAGTCCAGACGGCTGGCAAAGGTAAAAGCCTATCTAGTGTGGTGATTCTCCCTCCTTTAGGGACACTGAGGATCAATCTTGTCAGTCTGTGTGTTTTTTCAGCCTTTAATGTGTAGTTAACTACCTTCCTGAGGTCAGCACTACAGTAAAAGCTGGCACACTGTGCCTATACTCAGATGAGATCACTCCTCAGCAGCAGACTGCTGAGCTGTTGACCTCACACTAATCTGCTGCCACTCCACTTCTAACACACAGTTTCCCCTTCACAAACGCAGGCCAAGACGAGCTAAGATACAGTATATCATTGAACACAAAGCCATAAAATGTCTGTGTACCTAACAAAATAAGAGCCAACACACACAGTGCGAGGCAGAAGCAGACATACCAGCTGAAAATGGGGCTACACGCGCTGTCTGTCAACACATCCACAAAAAAGTTAATGTTGCTCTTTGTAGCCAAGTTTTCATTTAACATGTTTCTGAACATATCTTATCAGTTAAAAAGACAAAAAAGACTTGTGTTGACAGGTTTCTACACTGCAATAGATAGGACAGTAATTTCACTTGTGAGAAATGAGGGAAACGCAGAGGTTTTTTGTGTGCCAAATGTTGCCACAACCTATCAGTCTATTTAAAGTCCGCCATGGTAACTAGCTGAAAGATTAACAGCATAGGAGGGAAAGGAAGGTGGGGACAGAGAGAGAAAGAAATAAACAGGGGGAAGGGGTTGAGGAGAGGGGGAGATCAGAGGGCTTGGAAGGTTGGGGGCTGCTTACAATTACCACTTCCTCTCCATAAAGACTTTCAGATGTGCTCATGCAGTGGCCGTGGCCTGCTCCATCAGCCATCAACCAGAATCTTGTACCAGAGCCAGACCCTTACCTCTTCTACTCTTCCTCTAAGCCATCTAACCCCCGCCATCGCCGAGCTACTCTCCTAAGCTCACTCTTTACCACAGTGCTCGAGTAAGGTTGTAGCCACGATCATGCACAGGACTGTAAGAATCGTATGTTTCTTTTGGAGGTTAGTAAAACCAGCAGCAGTGGCGGCTTTTCCCCCATTTCAATACCACATTCTGACTGCATAGAAGACAAAAATGGATTCAGACTGTGCAAAGTATGTTTGAAAAAATTATTACTATTTATCCTGTAATTATGGATGACCAGTCCAATTTTGTCGAACAGTCTCATAAGCTGGGTCAGAATGAGAGCCAACAGCAGATTCCAACAGAGGCTCTGTACAATACTTACAAACAGACAAAATAATCTCCTGTAAACACAGCTGGCATAAGGATTGTTTTAACAGTGTCAACTCAGAGGCTATTAATTACGTTTTTAATGTGTTAACACTGATGGCTGCTGAGACCCCAACAATGGCAGCGCAGAGACACACTGCTTTGTTTATTTTTAGCTCCCAGGGTGTTGCGCAGTGAGGGGAGGAGAGTTTATTTCTCTTCCCTGCTTCTCCGTCACCCTCTGTTTTCTCTGGCTGGGGGGGAGAAAAGTGCCACCACCTTCTCCTGGGAATTTCACAGCAAGTGCTCTCTCTCTCTGCCCCCTGCTCTATCCCTGTGGAAAAGAGTGGCGATAATGCCGGGCTATCCGGAAGAGGAGGTGGAGGGGAAACAGGGAGTTTGTAACCCAAAATAAAGAAAACAAAGAAAAGAAATTGACACGCCTGTAGATAAGGGGCTGTGGGAGTGAATGGTGTGATATTAGAAGTGTTGGGATAAGCTGGGAGATAATCCGCTCACCCCTGGATTTCCTCTGGCTACTACAGCAATAAAGCCTCCCAGACAAAAGCATGAAATATCCAATAAGTAGCCTTCTCACCGCGCAACACATTCCTGATGCCACTGCCCTCGTACCAGAGCAACCAAGCAACCTCAGAGTCAGCGTGCCCACACACACACACACACACACACATACATACATACATACATATATATACACACACACACACACACACACACACACACACACACACACACACACAGTGCTTCACCAACTTCTGAGCCCCAGACAATTAAGGGAGGGATAAAAGGTGACACAAACAAAATCATTTTTTTTTTACACTTCTCTTGTCTGTCTGGCAATTTTCCTTGGCAACTGAGATATCAGTGGGAGGCCAGGGAGTCTGTCTGCTCTCGTATGTAGGAGAGGGGGCTTAAGACTGAAATCCTATTAAACAACTCTTATGTGACAAACATGGACAGGGCTCCATTCAGACCCCTGACTGAGTTAGGCATCTCACCGCCTTCTATTGTGGCCATCCAACGGCCCTCTGGAGATCAAGCCATCATCTTATGTGAGGCTCCGTTAAACTGACAGATACACCTCCAACATATGGCTGCCTTACTGGAAACACATTACAGATTTCTACGGAACTTCTATATGATAAACATCTGTCATTGAGGGGAGAGTTAACACTAAAATAACTTCACACACAGCAGATACGCCTCCAGTGTTCTTTTTGCCATGCAGGATGTTTGGACCCATCCCCTGTTCATTTCTTTCTATTTGCCACTATGGTGAACAAATTCACAATCACAATATTATAAGAGGAAAAGTACTTGTGCCTCTTTTTTGGCTTAACTCTTTAAGTTAAGGGTGTGTGGAGAAACAGACATCTGGCAACAACGGGCTAAATATATTGCTCATTTGCTTCATATCTGCACATCTCCTTTTCTGGTACCTTTACCCCACTTACACATTTGCCATCTTGTTTTTGAAAGTTGCTTTTATGGAATCAGTGCTCCCAAATACTTATTAGATAATCCTTGCAATGAGAGAAAGAATGAAAGCATATTTTATCCTCTAACTGTGTAAAAACAAGCTTCAGTATACCCACGACAGCTGGTGAAAATGTCTTGCTTGAATTGTCCATTTGCTTAAAAGGGTTGCAATTGCAAGGGTGGGTCACAGCATAAACCACAAACAGTGAAGAGCTGTTAATGCTGTATCTTAAATAGGCAAAAAATGACCTAACAGGGGATATTTGGTCCTCCTGTCACATCTAGCAGTGTCCTGAATGGATACATTAATACACAAAGGTGACTCAACTTTTTTGAAAAAATAAATTTTAAAGCTGGACAAAAACATTTTAATGCAAGTTTGAAAATCATAGTGGCCTATCTTGACGTGACGAATAACTTAATTGAAAATTGTTACTTTTGTGTTCTATGCTTTAGGAAGGGAAAAGTTAATTATCCTTGGGGTTTTAGCTAACTTATTTTAAAATATTTTATGGTGCAAAAAAAATGAGGAAATACTAAAAATCATACTGTTTAAATTATAAAAAATGTTTACTCGTGTTCGTTGATGTAGAGCTCTGACAACTCATGCCATGCTTCCTGGTCCCCGACAAACCTGTAAACACATAACGACAATAAATTGTGCATCAAGTCATAAAAGTAATGTTAAAACCGGGAATGCGTGTGTAACATAAAGTAAAAATGTTAAGTATTTCCTATTACAATAACAAGAATGACAGTCATCCAACTATCAAGGTAGGTGAAAGAGTTTGCTGGCAGTTTATGCACAAGTTGTGCCAGCTCAATTGAAAGCAAACTCAGTTTTTAATTAAAATAAAAGCCAGGGGAGGTGGAGAAGAGGGGGGTGCCTGACCCTCTCCCCTCCCTCTTGTAGAAACACTCACTGCTCCAGATACTCATTGAGCTCCCGGATGGCTTCAGCGCTCTTCCCCTGGGCCTTCAGTATGGAGATCTTGCGCTTCCTTGCTGCCTGTAGAGCAGAGAGTAAACAGGATTAAGAACTCAGCTCCTCAAGTGTTTGTCTGAAGGGGGGTGAGAGGATGAGTGTAAGAGTTGTGAGTTGAAGTGTGTACATTAGTGTCTTTTTCAGCGCACTACTCTCCTGCTCTAAGTTTTGCTATGAGACTAAATAATTTCTATAAGATGAATCAGCACTTTGGTGCATTACTACAACAGCCATGAAAATACAAGCACAGAACACAAAGACACTTTTGACAGAAGAGCTTGTCAAGTTTATTCTGAGAAATTTAAATGGATACAAGCCTATCAAGACCTAACTGGAGACAGGATAGTAGCCATGTCCAAAAGGAGATGGACACACACATTATGAGTCAATGCTTAGGAGTTGGAATGAGCTCAGTGGCTGAGATAAAGTGGTGAGTCATCCCCTAACCAAGTGGGGAAAATGGCACACTCCCCCAAACCCCAACGCCTGTCTTCCTGTCGGCACGGCACGCATCTAGCGCTGCACCAGCCCAACTTACATCAACTGAAAATTGCTTTCCGCTTCGTTTTGATGTTGAAGTGACCTTAAGGTGGATTAGATTCTCATCAATCTGAATTAGAAAGTATTACTCTGCTGCTCCAACTTTTCCAAACGTTTTATTCCCGCCATCCCTCCTCCTCCTTTTGGTAGTAAGTGAAAACCTTAACAGGAGGCTGCCGCTCCATTAGAAGTGCACTGGCCTGCCACAGCCTATTTTATTTATGGGCTGGCACTTGATTGAGTGGGGCTTCCTCTCCTGCACTCATAACCAAAGCCATTGAGAGCTGTGTATGAGTCATGTCTAGGGGCCGTAAATTTGGGCCTTTTCTTACACTGCCATCACAAGAAATCCATTTATCCATCAAGCTGGGACTGCGACCTGCACAGACACTGCAGCCTCAACTAACAAGCAATATTTTAGCCTCTCAGTGAAAATAGTATACAAGCAACAGGACAACATCTTGATAAAACAAAGAAAAATTCAGACATCAACACTACCTACCTATTTCTACCTACACCATAATGTATCTCATTTCCAGAAACATTGTTCACATCTGTAGATGTGTGTATTTTTGGTATCAGGGTGGTCTAAAGACAACTTGAGAGAAAATGATTAAAATATGTTATGAAGTCAGCAAGAAACAGGGAACAGTGAAAGGTCAGCCCATTAATTCCTCTTTAATGTCCTCTTACTATAAATCAAAGATCACACCACTTTACATCCAGTGCATTACACAACTTGATGCTATGTGAGATTCAGGAATTTATACTCACTTCAGACTAAATTACAAGCATGTGGGATCTTTTCCTCCTCCAATATCAAAAAAGGGAAGCAGAAAAAAAATTGAACACTACAGTGATGCTGAATGAGGATTTTTGCACTTGTGCGCTCCCGCCATCACCACACCCACCTCTTCTCTCCCAGCTTTTTTTTTTCCCCCTTTCCCAGATAAAGAACCACTTGGGGCTCAAAGGAACATATGGAAGTTGGTAGCCCAGAGAGTCACACAGCACTTTATTAAACGAGAAGCAATTCCAAACCACTCCTCTCTCTCCTCCTTTCTCTAACTAATGATCCAGAAAAACCTGGCAGTGGGTCTGATCCCTCTGTTGTCGTGATTCCTTTTTAATTAGCGCTCTGAGAAGACCTTAGGAGTGAGAACTGGATTATTTACATCACCCCTGGCTCTTTGCTACGACCTACCGCAACCTTCCTTTATAATAAGAAACATCACGACAAGGGTGGCACACCTAGCACACTGTACGTACGTGAAATTGCATGTAGGAAAAAAGGGAAGAAGGGAAGCGAAAAACAAGTTCAGACAAACATGATGTAATGTAATGATGTTAAAAGCTTGTTTACATCTGTACAGAACAGCAATGGAGGCATATATTTTCAATTATTATCAGTTACAGAACAGAATGTAAGTAAAAATCTTCCATTAATTTTGTTGAATTTATGCAGCCAAGAAATTCTGAAGTGGGGCTTTAAATTTCAGAAGACTCGACTCAGACAAATATAATCTTGTCCTACAGTTGATCTGTAATTGCACATGATTTTGGGTCAACCTCAGGAGTCATCTATGTGACCTCAGTGGCTTATTTAAGAAATACTAGTTTTTCATATTCTACACTTAGGTTGAAATTAGAGTATTGGAATTCAATATTAATGCAATAAATGAGGCAAATCAATGTCAAAAAAAGTAAAATTGATACATCCTTGTATGCAAATGTGCACAAGAAGAAATAAAAAGGTGGAAAGAAATGCATTTACGCACGCAGACAAGAATTTTGCCAGATCATTGCTGTAGGTATTGGAACATAGCAAGCAATGGAAGGGCTAAGAGTTTGAAACATTTTTTGGACACCGCCATGGTTTTAAAAAAAAAAAAAAAAAAAAAAAAAAAAAAACCTTGAGCAATTTTTGTTGATTCAACAATTTTGGTTAATGGGTACCACATCTATTCCACAGCCTGTAATTACAACAGCTCAGTTTCCAATCTCTGCTTCGCATGCTGGGATGCCTCGCAAGTCTTCCTTGTGGTCGCCAATTTTCCGCCATTTCTCTGGCCCATCCCCTGCCTGATTCTCAAGAGTATGTTGGTGAACATGTAAAGAGGAGATAGCACTCACTACAAGACAGGTGACCTGAATGATGTTGTCAGATCATCACTCCACCCTCTGCCACTACACCCAAGTCATTCAAGACAAGGATTGTGGGAAAAAGGTTTAAGGTTAATATCCCAGGCACAGAGGACCTATTTGTCTGTTTTGTTCCATTCCCGGCCCCGGGTTTGACTGGCAGCTTACACTTGCTTGGGTGGTAGTATCCAACACGCAGAGACCAGGAAACCGACCATTCCCTTTCCGAGGATGTCCCTGGAATCCCCAGAGGATCTGTGCCATGTTGGGGAGGTGCCCTGGGATTCAGCGAAATTACAACTCCCATTGTCCAAATAGTGGATAAATGCGAAGCAATTTATTGCAGATTACACAAATTACTTAAACACAAATTTTCTGGAGCGACACCCGTTTTAAATATGAAAATGACAGTGTTGTGGCTTTTACTTCAATCTTGTGTTGGACAGCATGGACAAAATCTTTTCAGAATGTTCACTGCAACCACCCCTGTGTATTTTCCTTGTCAAACATGGCATGGGTCAAACTTTCAGTATAAATTATGAAAGTAGACTATGACACAACAGTTGTTGTTATTTGATTTTTAGCGTCACCAGAGATTTTTTTTCCCCCAGACAGCAGCAGTTTTGATAGTGTCCATACTTACAGGACACTATCAAAAAGAATTTTTTAAAATTATGTTAATTGTACTTCAGCCCTCCAAGACTATATTTTAAGCATAAATGCACTTTCACAACTCAAGCATACTTCTGTTGTGACATTCAGCCTACCCCTTGCCTTAAAAAGAAGTACATCCCATGACCCGACCACTCTCAAATTGAAATATAACCAGGGAGCTGCCCATGAAAACAGCCCAGACCCTTGTTTTAAAGGCCAACTTGCCAATCTGACTTGCAAACTTCCAACAGCAACAAAAGCGTAAAAAAACAGAGACGGTCTTGACAAAGAGAAGGTGGGAGTCAGACACGGTGTGAGGTGGCAGCTGTGGCTAGATAAAGATGAGAAGGCTATTCCTCTACGCCATGGTGAGTGCAGGTGGGGTGGGTGGCATGAGAGTGAGGGAAGGGTTATTTGTTTTAAGTAATGCTTTTGCGTGTTTAAAGCAGATAACCGATGACGTGAAGAATCTTCCCATGGCATCCAAAGCACAAATGTCTATGCCGTGTCTGTAGTACCGAGAGAAAACGTTAAATACAGTACATCTAAAGCAATCCATATGTCAGCATGGCACAGGAGACTTGTTGAACATCTTTGGGGTGAGAGGTATAGCCAAAATAAATAAGGTCATGGTTTCTTTTGAAAACCCTTTCAGAGATTTATTTTCTTGCATGGCTACATGTCCTTATGGAAACAATTAACAGCAGGTACATTATGTTTTGGGTTGGTGGGGTGGGATTGGCAGTGACTGGCTAGACATGCTTCCGCAAGTCATTTCGCAGAGATGAATACTAAACTGAGAAGAGAAGATAGCAAGGAGAGCACTTCAGAGAAGGGTTATTTAGGGCTCATCTGTATAAACTGCACAGCACATGGCACACTTTGCACCTGAAGGCTGTAAATGGCAATGGGGAAGGTGGGATAGGAGCTGAGCAGCGTTCACTCAGGGTGGGGGTCTGAAAGGTCCAGTAAATCACCATCTTCAAAGGCCGGGCCTTTATTTACGCTTTACTTCCACCAAACATGCCTGCCACTGACTGAGCCCATGAATCACCCCCCATCCACCCACCCAGCCCCCGCCCTTAAACACTTTTCAGTTGTGTGGGTGATAGGCTGATCAGCACTGCGGTTGAGGTCAGAGAGGCCAAGGGGAGTTTAACTTAGCAAACTCACACTGCTAACACCAAATTGCCTCAGCTGATTTAAAGCCCTCCAAAAAGCTGAGACCACAAAGTGAAGCAAAGTAGAACGCTAAGCAGAGGGATTTTCCCCTCTTTCCCTGCTTCTCTGTCTTACCGTATTGGTGGGGTCATCTTTGAGAATGGCATCATAGTCCTTGTTGGCTTCGTCGTACCTTCAGAGAGAGAGAAAGGAATATAATTTTTTTTAACCAATCCCAGTCCCCAGTCGAGTAAAATTAGGTGGTGGGGAAATCAAGCAAGAGTTCAAGGTAATCAAGTTTCTGTATACAGCGTGGTAGGTTCTTATGATTACAGTGAGGCTGTAGAGAAATCAGTGGTGATCTAAAGGAAGAAATAAACACTCATGTAAGTTTAGGTTGCTGGTCACACAGCCGACATTGTCAGAGGCTTAAATCACTTCACAACGAGTCATGAAATCAATACAAACAAAGCACACTGTTTTGGAGATTGTATTTTCATTTGATTGTATCCAGTTTGATTCACCTTTAAACAAAATGAAATTGCTGCTTTTACATCTGTCCAGATCTGCAGCTAACTCATTAGTTCAGTTGTCTGTCTCTTGGCCAATACATATTACCACAATACACACACACACGAGCCGATAAGCAACAATATCCAACACAGCGTGCCTCAAACTGTTGGACTGAGCCCACATGATTCTGTTTAAAGGGGAAATTTATGAGCTGTAAATATCAAATCATACAGTAAAGAAATCTGGGAATAGGAGGCATATGCACTTCACTTGTCATGTCAAATCAGGCGCTGAAGGATGATTTTAGAACGGTTTTCTAATAGGGGCAATCTGCAATACTGATATTCTAGCAGCCAAAGGCGGAGATCAGTGATCAGAAACTGTCCTGCCCACAGCCTGCAACAGACAGAAGCAACTCTGGTTCCCATTAGCACTGAGAAGCCCCACTTCCAGCACTGCTGCTTCCCTCACATTCACTTTATTACTCAGCCACACTTTGGGAGATTTCAGATGGCACCAGGCGAGCACTCACGAGCCACTTTGATTTGCTTTATTTATTTAGGAACCATGTGTGTGTGTGTGTGTGAGTGTGTGAGTGTGTGTGTGTGGAGGAAAAGGGCCTTGCTGTTTGAAGCTGTGTCATTCAAGTGTAGCTCTGTCTGCTGTCAATTAGATCCCAGTGTGCCGTTTATTTAATCTGACAGTGCCGAAGCAATCGCTCTCAATTATCACATAAACTCTGACATAACCGATAAACCAGCAATGGTGATCCGGGTGAGGAATGTGAACGAGGTAGTAAACAGATTGAATTACCCTCACTTCAGTTCAGTACAGACTAAAATACTGACCATTTATCTTTCCTGTTCCATTCTGCAGTTTCAAAAATAAAATTCATCACTGAGAGAGGGGGAACAAAGTTCAAATTGTGGTGACATGTCAACATTTGCAGAGCTAAGACATTACTCGTTTTGGTCTCCGTACCAAAACAGGACAAGAAAGAAAGCATGAAATAAGGAGGGCAAAGAGAGAGACCAGGAGTAACAAAATAAGGAAACAACGGAGGAGTAGAAACCAGAGAGGACTGAGGGACCCCCAGAATAACAGTGGGATCTGACCACTTCCTTCCCGGGAATCCCTAACTCAGGCTAAAGGGCCACAGGACTACCCAGCACTGATCCTTTCCTCTCTCCATTCCCCTCTTCTCCAAAGGAATGCTGGGTGATCCAACATAAACACGTTCTGCCCCACACACATACTGTACTTACACACACCCAGACTATTGTAACACTCAGGATCTGCTAACAGTTTCTTGCCCCCAAGCCACCCAAAGTACCATGCATAACAGTGAGGCTGTGCTTTTTCTGCCTCTGGAGCTTTTGGTGCCCGATGCTTACCTTTCCAAAGCTTCCAGCCTCATGCCCGATAATCGCTTCACTCTGTGGCTATCTGAAAACTGCTTCTCCAGTTCCTGTAGGCAGGTCTGCAAGGATGTGGGCAGAGTAGAGAGACCAATTATAGTTGGTTGTAACTGAACTTTATGTTACACCCTTACTCTCACACACATACCTCTACAGATACAAACCACCTGTGTTGAAAATGTCAGTTTTGGCCTGCGTTTCAGCTAAACAAACTTGATACACTGATATAAAAATAGACTGTTAAAATGTAAATTTCACAGATGTGAAAGTCTGCTGTCATTACTGTACATTAAACATTTAGGCAGTCATGCTTGCAACTAAAAAAAGGAGAATGAGGATGCTTCTCTGCTCCCTCCTCTACACCGAGCTTGGATTTGTTTGATCACACAGTTGTGGAAGAGGTGAGGAATGGTTACACTTACATTCAGCATTAGTTTGAATGAGATCTGCAGTGAGACCTGAATTATTTGCATTATCCATCAGCTGGAGTCTGGTCCTTCTGCTTTTTTAAAAGTTTGGCAGCGAGGCTGAAAGGATAGCCAACAGACAACTCATTCCAGTGACTGAGTTCTGCCTTTTCTATACTCAATGAGACATTCTTTTTGCCAAGGGAGTTGTTTCATCCATACTGATTGGAGATGAACCATTTCACTTGCTATGATCTCGTCTTTTTTATCCAATGCAGATTTGACGATTTTCAGAGCTATGAACATTTCAACATGAACTCAGAAACATCACATTATGCTTTAGGATGGCAAATAAATCCTGAGGGAAAAAGTAGTTGAACTCCATAAATGATGGCCAAGTTCAGCAAACACTTGAAGCATGCTTCTCCACTCATTTGCTACACCCTCTAATTCCAACTCTCAGCAAATTGTTTTTCCAAAGTACAGACAGAGTAATACCATTTGGCCAAATAAAAATCAGATTTTCACATTTGGCAGAGGGGATGCTGCAAAGTAGGAATGGCTGTGAGAGAGTGAGCGATGGCTTTTGAAGCTCTTGGGTGTGTGAGGAAGAGCGGTAAAAACTTACCAGAGCCAAGTCATCCCGACTGCAGTCCAGCGCTGCGATCATCACCTGCTCATAAATAATCCATACTGGGCAGAAGAGACAGACAAAGAAGACTGTGTTAACGCCCTTTCCATTCCACTGTCTAGTGTAACATGAAAAAATGATATATTGAAGTGTACACTTGACGTCCCAACTTAAGAGAGTGTCCCCAACAGCTGCACATCATGTTTTTTTACTTGCACAAACAAGTTCCATGATGTGAATCAACAGCTTAAGACTACAGTCAAAGAACTTTCCCTTTTCATTTAATATGTAACGCTACATTTACTAGTCTCTGTATGGAATATATAGAAATGATATATAATCATAAATGCAGGACGTTTCAAGTAATGCCATTGTGTGAGGCTTTACAGTCATGTTATTACTTTTTAACAGTGAGTTGGAAATTTTGGTAATAATGTTACATTGGAGGAAATTAAGTGCAACATTATCAAAGAAAACAAGTTGTTATATTGGTTACAGTAACCTCTCAATCTGAACTACCTGAAACTAGCTTACACCTCGAAACACAATTCATTTTACTCATTATTAGATGTCTTCCTCACACTTTGTACTAGAAAAATTGAGACATGGAAAAGGTGATCTTTGAAAGTATGAGAGGGGAAAAAGGATGGAGTCACACACTGGGCAGTTAATGAAAGTGAAAAAAAAAAAAAAATTGCTAACATTCGTTACGCTGTTGATGCCTTGTGAAAACAAAGTAGCTGAACTAACATTTCTGTACATGCCATGCTGTCTCTCATTCCCCACTCTGGGTAGTGTGACAGTGTTAACAGTGACTGTAGTTCACATGCCAGAACAAGTTTCAACAGTTAAATGTGGTTGGGGTAACAACATCATGTGTCTGTTTTCACTAAAAACATAAAGTATGTATTTCAGCACAAACCATTAATTTGATCAGTGAGTGATGCTAAAGCATTTGTGATATGTTTTCATAAAGGTTCTAAGTATCTTGACACTTTTCACCACAACTACAGTTATTAATGAATGTTTACATTACATAGAATTATTTTTGGAGGGAACCTACATTTCTAATCCGCAGCCTCATCCAGTAAGTTCTTAAAAAAAAAAAAGTCTTCAACACAACTCTGCAGCTTAGATTTTTAATATACATGGCTTAGATAAAGACAACATCTTGCTAGTATGACATAATAATGCATATGCTGTAGAGTAGCTGTAATTGTCATATAGACAATTGTACCAATGCCAGACACCTCTGCTTTGTCCACTTTCTACTCCATAATGCTTATTGAGATTCCTTTTGTGTATAGATCTTATGGTTGAATGCTGTCAAACATGTTTTTTAAATATATAAAACCAACCTCAAGCAAGTCCGAAAATTCCAATATTGTTTTATTTATATACTGTATTTATAGTGAAAGGCATGCTGAGCAGCATCATTAAGAGACACAACTATTCCTTTAAAATGTTTCACTTGGTGGTTAGCTATAAAAAAAAAGAAGTGTTTTTTTTTTCATTCAGTCAACTGTAACATTATAACATACTGACTAATAGCCTGGCTACAGAAGCCAATTAATGGAATTAATATAACATGTTAGACAGACAGCTCTGACAAGCAAAATGGACATGTTCAGCCAAATGAACATCCCCTGTTAACTGAAAAGAATAATAAAAGCCAACTCCACCCAAAAACTGCCAGGTTGTGCCAAAACAAACAAATGCCTCTAGTTTTTCTTGACTTTAATGATTCCAACTCTTGTTTTGATAACTGCCATCTCATTTCACAGCCAATTTAAGAGCTGGTTTCAATAAAACCATGGCATGTTAAGTGTTTATCCGTCTCTTTAGAGGACTGTATGAATCATAATGACTAGGGGAAAAGGGAGAGTTTTATGGGGTAATGCAGCAGGACAGCACTATTATGAAGGAAACCATGACCCACTATATTTTTATGGTAATTAAAACTCAGTGCCGCTTATAAAGCAAACTCTTTAGAAATTGGCAACATAAGATAAGAAAAACATAACCTTTTATTGATCTTCCAGAGGGGAAATGTGTGCATTACCATATTCTACTCTGTGCATTACTAGCAATGGAGTATACTTGCTAATACACCTTTCACGCTGTTACAATTACTTCTTATTAACTGTAGCCCTGCTTAAAGTATATCTGGAATATAGTCATCTCTCAAAGTTATTTTCTGCTTTTACTGATAAACTACTTGTTTATTTTTCGTGAAATTGCCTATTCATCATCTAGGTCACCAAACCAAAAGATATTAAAATTTTAACCTGATTCCATTGATGCTTTACCAAGTTACGTATTTGACTTTTCACCCTCAAATGTCCTAAATATCAGTTTAATGCAAGCAATCTTGTATTACTTTTCGGTCATGACTGTGTCTATCTGTGTTTTCCACATCACAGGAAACCTAAGATCCTGTTCAGAAATGTATTCAAAAGAAAAATATATACCACAAAAGAGAGGAGAAAAAAAAAATCTAGCCAGCATAAAAATCACCCACTTGGATCAATCATATCTCATGCAGCTATACAGATGAACCCACAGTCAGTTACAGAGGGACATTCGGTGGTTTTCAATGCTACAAAGCAAAAGATCCTCATTCAAAAATGTTTTTAAACTTTGAACAGACCTGCAGGCTATACTCATCTCTTGCTGCTTTAGTATAAGAGCTGCCACAAGGAAATTGTGGCAAGCTGTCTGTTATGATATTACCAAAAACAGCAGTGTGTTTTTCCTGCTAAAGTGTGTTTGTCATAAAGGCCACGATTTTCTCTAGTTCAGTATGTTTACATTTTTCAGTTCTAATATTATACAACAAAACGAAGACTAGTGTACAAAGGGCCATTCTAGACTTGCTGTTTAATCTCATTATTAATAGTCCACCTGAAAATAACAAAGCACCTCATAGTCTATGTTGGCCAGCTGCTCGGTGTGAATGCTTGCTCTCGGGAATGATGTAGTAATGTATTTAGTCATGATTCACTTACTGTCATCTCCCAGTTTAGATGCATGTTCACTGATGAGCTCTTCGCCAACATCCACAATCTGTTCACTATTTCTGCAGTTATCTTCTCTCCATTTACGAAGCTTGTCTCTCATCTCTGTGGACAAAGTTGTTAAACCAGAAAGACAATTCTTATCTGTATCAACAATAGTTTTTAACATAATGTATCAAGCCTGGTTCTTAACTCTGGGACAGACACGCGATCTGGTATGAGACAGAGAAAAGCAAAACACAGGAAGCTTTACTTTAATTTTTGGTCATTTCATTTATAATCCGTCATCTGAACTGAAGCGTGAGGTAGGACTACAGCTGCTGGAGCTTTTCATACACCCCAAAAGTGACAGCCAATAAATTTAGTTCAAATGATCGGATTATCAGATACATAAGTACGACTTCTAACCACTACGGTTATATTCGTGCTACTAGTACACTCGCAAGTGCAGAAAATATCCTATGTGTGCTCTGCAGAACCGGACATTTACTGCGCTGTAGCTGTAGCTAACGTTGGCCGAAGCTTTTACTGTGTAGCAATGACCGGCTAACATGCTACAGACGTTATGTGGTTATCTGAAAACAAGCAGACGATTTCTGCTTTACATGAAACGCTACTTCAGCACCACCGACAACTATGTTACAAATGGCGTCTGTTGAGCTGGTGTGGATGTACTGCATGGATGAACCCGATACGTTAGCTAGCTATGCTAACTAGCATCAGCTAGCTCCTTTACACGCTGACTCGCTAGCTCGTTTTTTCAGTCTGGGAGAGCGACGACTGTCCTCTACACTCTTAAACAATAAAAACACCAAGAAAACACCGAATGCCTTAAACATAAGAAGGTGTCTCAATGACACTTGAGGAGAATCTATTATATATTTTGTCTTACCTTCCCAACCCACATCGTACATTTCTGACACTGACGCCATCTTTTCTCTTTTGACAACATACGCCGTGCCTACGTCATGGACTTGCCAGCTGTAGGCGTGCCTGACGATAATAATAATAATAATAATAATAATAATATGCTGTCTCTTTTTATGTTTCTGTTATGAGATGTGATTTTTTTTTTTTTTTTTACTTCTATCCCCTTTGCTGCTGTAATATGTGAATTTCTCCACTGTGGGACTAATAATGGTATATCTTATCTCATTAAGATGTGATTTTAAAAACTTAACTATTTTTATCAACTGAATCTCTTGATGTTTTGCCCATGACTTGCATTTGGGTTGAGTTGACTGGTCATGTTTTACTTTCAAGCCCAAATTGTACATGTTGTGGCTTCAGCTCAGGGCAAATGTGATTCCAGCATAGTGTAAACCTACATTTGCATACCCATTGCACTGTTCAGCAGCCAGCAGCATGCAGCATGATGGTAAGCAGGCTGCAGCAGACATTTACAATCCAGATGATGTCGTTCTCATGCTCCATTTCCATTTTTATATAATTCCCCAACTAAGTATTGGGTAGGACAGTCGGCTGAGCCTTGAATCAGTTTCCTCTGAAAATATGAAATGTGCTTTCCAAGCACATCTACCATTTATCCTGATTACCCTCAGGAGTCTCTGTGAATCTCATCCCCTCCCTGTGCATGCTTGCTTACACACTTCTCTCTTACCACATTACACACTTGTTGATGTGGGCTCGGCACAAACTTGCTTACAGAGACATTTCAGAGATCTGATGTCATATCCAGTGCCGCTCGCTGCATAAAGCCTGCTGTTATGCATACTTTGTCGATGTTCTGTTGTAAAGGACAACAAGGAGATTTTTTTTTAGGACACTGATATTGTAAAACAGCCTAGCATCATCAGTAATGGGCAAGTGCACAAGGGAACGATGAAATGTCATCATCTCTGTCACTGATACAAATAATAACACTGTGCACAGTTTAAGTTACGCTCAGCTTTGGCGATCTGTGCACTTGTAATTTTCAAGTCTGCACATGGCAGTCAGTTGATATGTGGTTGGGTTTTTTGCTGGAATGCAAAATACCAAAGAAACCACATTAAAACAATCATACACTGTCCTTTGGGGCAGAGGGCTTTCCCCTGTTTGCCAAGGTGCCACTGAAGGCCAGGGCCCTAACAGTGACCTGCAATAAACACCATGCAGTGGGTGTGACTCTTGGGCTTTCAGGACATGATGGTAAAAGCACTCTGTGAACAAGCTGTCCATAACTTTGAGATGCAGCTGGATGTGGTGGTGGTGAAAAAAGCCTCTGGACATAAGGCGCCTGTTTAACTTGGAGCAGCCCTTTTGAACAGAAATGTCACAATATGGGAGATCAATTGCAGCCATCTGAAAACCCAAATTGTACTACTTGACTGGTGCTTACGTAGGTTTCCATGCTCTGGAAGCCCCCACATATGGCACACGGGACAAGCATATATATATATTTTCCTTTTCAGTCTCCATGTATGAAAAAAAAGAGAAATATTCCAGTAGAAACACTTCACAGGCATTATATTTTGATTTCTGACAGAAGCAATCAGAGTTGGCAATCTCTAAAATGAACAGTTATGGACTAAAAATTGAGGTAAGGTTGAGGTGCTCTCTGTGGTTTTGAAATAGTTCCTGTTCCATCTAGATTTCTTTTTCGTTGGTGTTGTACAGTGAGTTGCGGAAAATGAAGACAGATGCAATTAGCAACAATGTTTGGACTCAGCCTTCTGGAGCCGGCGGCACTGTGTTTACTTTGAAATCTGATTAGGTCCCCTGTCTGACCAAGTTGATTTCACCTCACCGCGAATAACTCTGTACAGATGACTTCAGCACGCTTTGCCTCTGATGGACTCCCTCTATTGCACCTTTGACCTCACCCATATCCTGAGTGAGAGGCCCTGAGCGGGAAATTATGGCACATCACAATTAGGCTTCCTCACTCTCCTGCTCTTCTCTCTCTTGACTTCGGTGCCAAGAACAATATTCAGCCCCATGTCAGAGCAGCACCACGCTGGTAATTGATGTTACTCACACAGTACGAAGCTTGGGATGTATTGCTCCCCTGACACCTCGTGCAGTAGCGTGATTGCTTATTGTGGATTGGAGTATTACCACATGTAGTATATTATGTGTTGCTAGATTGGTTTTAATAGCCCATCGTCCTTTCTCATTTAATTCGAACAAGGATTTAACATCACCATGCATGAGATTACCTCCAAAAGACTTCAGCACAGTCTGTAGGTGATGGCCACATTCATCATGAGAAGTGATGGTAATTTAGACTTAGAAAAACTCATCCTTACAAGCTTTCGAGACCATAAATTGATTTCCACATGAACAATTTCCTGTGCTCCTCCTGGAATTTATTACAGTAAAAAAAAGTCTTATTGGAGGACTTTATATTTGAACCTAATCTTACATAACCCTCGTGGAGTCTTATTAAAGAGACAGTTTGATCTCTAAGAGAGCATTTGGCAGTGACGTGACCATTCTGACACCTCCGAGCCAAATATTGAATTTTTTTTTCTCTGTCGTATCCAAAAATAACATCATCTTCATCTTAAGTTGCGGCAGCTGATGAAGTTCACTCATTCCAACAGCATTTTTTAAATATGGTTCCAACTTGAAATATAAAGCACTTCTATAACCTCTCAGGGGGTCTATACTGAGGTTTAACATTCACAGAAGTCACGACTATTGTTCACTGGTCTAATTTTCTTTCCATTATTTCAAAAGTGGTTTTATTCACGGGCCTCCACTTAGCTAATGTAAATACAGACAATAGCAATTATTACAGAAATTTAAAGTCCCCAGGAAGAGGAATATTCAAATCTCATCCCCCGTGCAGTGGAAGCCTGTAACTATACAGCATAATCTGAAGTTATCGGATTTCACTTTTCTTTTCTGGTAAGAATGTTCATGACCGCAAATTTGGAGATAGCGCCATGTTCTCTGTAATGTCATGTTTTAAAAGAAAATTGCAGAGCAAGAGTGAAGTTATGCATAACGAGAGGAGTGAGCATGGGAGCAGAGCTTGCCGAGGAAGGATTAGAGGGGTCAAATATTGATCGACTCCCATGTGGGTCTTCTGTGATATTGCTGATGTGTGTGAGTACAAGTCACTCCTTGTTTGTGCGGTGAACATGTGTTGTGCAGATGTTCTGCCATGCTTGGTGCCACCGGGTGCTCGCTGGAAGTTTGTATTGTTTTCTGGTCCACAGGCCTGGTCGATAACCTTCATCCCATTGCCATCGAGTGTGACAGTGCTGAAGTCAGCACTGGGCTCCGAATCAGGAGTGTGGGCTGCTGATTTATAACCTGACACACACTCGGAGCGAGGTGATGCATATCTAAAAAGTTTACAAAAGAATCATTGAAATTCATATGAGATGCTGGAATTCAGATTCAGAGCAGGGATGCTTGGCTTTGCAACATCCAGCGCCGAGTCATTTGTCTTCAGGTCTTATTGATTTATATTTTGACAGATATTAGAATGAGGCCAATGGTGGGTGTCTTTGGCAGTGTCATCTCCTCTCCCTCTCTTGGATTCATCTGTTGACCAAGAAAGCTTTCAGGGAACTGGAGAGCTGAGGTTTTTCATGGAATATTTGGCCCATCACTCCAGTGCCCTTTAAGTTTATCCCATTAAGGCTGAGGAGTATTTTCTGCAAGACAAACACGTAGAATGATGGATAACTGTTCTGAATGTGTTGGTGTTCCTGACAGCATCCCAGCATTGGATCATGTGTGGTCAAAGCCATCGCTGCTTGAAACTGTTTCATCCTACAAAAAAACACACACATGCTTTGATTTAAAGAGACAGAAATGGTGGATGACTGTTTATATTTACTCCACTTTTATCGGCTGTGTTTAAAGTTCTGATAAGCCTCTAAACCAAACCTCTTCATTCACTAGCTTGGCTGGATATTATGGGAGTTGCTGGGAACAAATCATTAGTTACATTGACCTTGTTGGTTGGGTTGACTGAGAAGCACCTTGGCAGGGACAGATTGCAAAGTTGTAGAAACAAGCCAAGACACAGTTATGTTAAAGAGCAGACCACCATGAACTATATCCACACAGAGGTTGAATCTGATAAAAAAAAAAACAATCAAAGTGTAGTAGAGCTCACGCTTGCTGTGCACAATTGCTTAGCCTTGGCCTCAATGGAACAATTTGACATTTTGGGAAATGCATTTATTCGCTTTCTTGCCGAAAGTTGGATGAGAAGATCCATACCACTGTAATATCTGTATGCTAAATATGAAATTACAGCCAGCAGCTGGTTGGCTTAGCTTAGCATAAAGACTGGAAATGGGGAAACAGGTAGCCTGGCTCGATCCAAAGGTAACAAAATCCACCTCCCAGCACCTCTAAAACTCTCATACAATGTATCTTGTGGGGAGCCTTTGTCCTTGAGGTTGGTGGGTCGGGTATAGGTGGAGTAGTCTCCACGGACCTTATTGTTGGCAGTTTTCATAGGTGCTATTTTCTCACTTGAAAGTAGTTCCAATGAAAACTGTACGTATGGATGTGTATTGTCTAGAGTAACAATGGCAGTGTTTCTGGAAATATATATATCTATTGAATTTTTAAATATAATATTTCATTGCTGTACAACAAACCAAATTCTATTCAGCACCATTGTGTGGTGACATTTCAAAGATAGCTATGCCAAATTGAATCTAAATGGCCAGATACTACTATTCATTTTAGTATCTTCATGGGCCCTCCACACATGAGCCCTGTTTAATGTGTAAATTGCACACAGTCCCCCTCTAAATTTGGAGACACCCATATCAGTCTGCTGCTGTGTGATGACAGATATGAGAATGTTATATGTTGTAAACATGTTTCCCAAATGTCAAGCTATTCCTTTGTGCAGCTGTTACTTTTAGTCTGGTTAGCTATAATCAGGTCTCTAGAGTCTGTCTCCCTCAGCTCAAGATATTACTAGAAAGTGTCTCGAAGGAAATTGCCTAGATCCTTCCCCCTGAATTGCTTTCTTGTTTGTCTTAGTCACTCCTTGCCCATTTTACCAACCCTCTGCTATTCATGGGTTTACTTTTCTGCAAGGGGATGGATGAGCAAGATGGCACTGGATCTTATGAAAAACATGGATTGAGCGTAGTTCAGGCCCTAATGGTGTTCAGTAGTTAGGATTGTTTGATTTACAATTTTCAATATATGCTCTATCTAAGACTTGTATTAGCGAATGTAAAAACTGATCAAGAGTTAGTTTGAACAGAAAGGTAAGACAAAATCAACTAAACACACTACATGTTCTGTAAAGGAGAAGGTCTTTACACAGTGAATATTCAGAGTAAAGTCCAGATTTAACATGTTTTTCTGATTTCGGCATGTTATCAGTAAAATAATATTAGTGTGGTGTCAGGAAAAAAGTGAACCAAATCTGAATAAAGGGAAGAGAATTCCCCTCCACATTTTTCCAAAATACTACCTCCCAAGCACCTCTTTTTTTAAAATGAAGATTGGCCGGTTGAAACAAGAGAAACCAAAGCAATTTGGCCTTCATATCAGTGTTTAAAATACATGATTTCTTGTCAGTTTGGATTTAGCTTGTGGTGTTTAACCTATCTGAGAATGCTTATTGGCTTTGCCTGGACTGGTGAAGATCTTTCCCGCTGCTTCCTAATTCAATATTGTGTAATGACAAGTATTATTGCCTGCACATAAAATGCAAGCACACAACTCACATTACACTGAAAATGGACTATATAGTGCATGTGTTTATGTTTCACAGAGGAACAATTATTGAGTTACAATCATTTTGCACTCAAGTAAGGTTGGAAGGACACACAGAGGTTTGCTTGCTTGCTAAGGGACTGTATGAAAATTATTGAGGTGGTGAGCTGTACCTTACTTTGTAAAAAACAAAGCCCTCCCCAGGGTTATTGATGTTTTCTTTGAACCCTAATCAATAGAGTTAAATTGGTACAACTTTTGTTAAACATGTTCCTGTTAACATGATAAACCTTTCTATCTATTATATTACATTATTACATTGTAGTGTATAGTATTTATTGTCCTGTATTATTAGTATTTATAGTATTTTACTTATTGGAACTTCTAATGTGCACCACCAATGCAAACATTCACAAAAACCTCATACAGAGTCAGAACTATTGTCCTCTGTATAATATTTATGCAACTTTATTGCAAAAGCAGGCTGAAGTAAAATATTAATTTATAACGAGAAAATAAAGACCCTCACTCTCTCGCACAGACTCTACCTTCAGATAAAAGAAAAAGACTATACCTTGCCCATTTTGTGACCCCTCTTTTACCCTAATAATTTTAAAACTTCAACACTTTAACACAAGAAAACTTTAACTTTAACAAAACAGAGGTAAGATAAATACTGTAATTGTGGTTCCTGGATGGAAAATAGGAGGTTTAAACATAAAATATCAAGATTATGGATCACACAAAAGTGAAATGTGATTTTTTTTTTTAAATCACTAATTTGAATACTTCAAAAAATACTGAGCAGGCAAGCACAAGTGAAAGAATAATACTTTGCACACTGCAAGAAAACATAAAAATGAAGAAATGCAACTAGGTTCTCACATTAGTGAAACTTGTAGAAAACAAAAACAGTAACAAGCCAACTTATAGCGGCCAAACTAGCTGGAGCTTTGAATTATTTTAATTAAATTATACCTGATCTAATACAGACAAATAATGCTTGTCAAACTGACCAAATGATTGTAAGGGACTCTTTTTACTGCAACGCCTTTCCTGAAATGAAGCAGACGACACAAAGGAGGCTTCAGCAGAGTAAAAGCTGTGTTTTCTCTTTTTTTTTTTTAAATTTTAAGCGAGCTGCCACTGAGCCAGAGTTGACTGTGTCAGAAGCACCCAGTAAAACAGCAACTGGCCACGGTGAGTGGTATCTGTTTATGACTCATTTCTACCTGCCGTCAGGCGGCTGGGAGAAGTGGGAGTAAAGCAGAGAGAGCCTGGTGGTAACAAGGGGAGAATTGTGTGAGGATACAAGACAGTTCCGTGTGGTTGTCAAGAAAACAAGGTACTAGTGAAACCTATTAGAGATGTGCCATTTAGTAGCTGATATTGGCTGTTGTCGACCGGGTATGGTCAACACATGGGCACTTTTACGAGGCAGCTGCTGAAGGAAGGAAAAAGGAGGATGGTTCAGATGCACAGTGAACACATTCTAACCTTGTGGAAAAGTCAAACGATTGGAAATGATCTGGTTGTTTTCATTTAAATTTAGCAGGCTCGTGAGTGGGGGATCATCATGACCATATTTGCCCTCAAATGGTTTTGGTCCCGTGAAGAAGTCATACACAGTCACACATTGGCTTTTAGTAGAAATATTGGTGGTGTCTGGAGGAAAGCCTATGTTTTCAAATTCAACAAAACATTCACTTGGATCCCTCTTTATAAATGAAATGTTTCACTGTATCAACACCACAAGGAAATTATGGGACTTTTGAAAGGTTTACAAGTCACAGTCATGCATCCTTCTGAGAAACCAATGAAGTAAAAAAAATAAAAAATATATTTTCCATATATGAGCAAGATTGATATCAAGTCCCTCTTTCCACAACAGGGAGGTGAATAACACAAGATGAGGTGTGTACAACACACACACACACACACACACACACATATAGACCATGTACCTGAAAACTTAGCTAACAATAACAAAATTCAATGGCATACGTGTTTCTGCATATCATACATAAATAAATTAAAAGGAAAAGGGGGCACAATAATGCAAGAGTTCATGCAAAGGCTCAGAAAAATACATTCAAGCAATCTACCTATCTAGTCAGACCATAATGATGTCCAGTGGTTAGGATTGTTTGGCTTAGAAATTTCAATAGCCTATGCACTTTTTCCGAGGTCACTGTGAGTGTGTGTGTGGAGTCAGTGTGGAGTGTTTGTGTTTGTGATTTAAGCATCTATCTATCTATCTATCTATCTATCTATCTATCTATCATAATTTGCTCATATTGTATCATATAAATAATTCCATTAACAGATGGCATGGTCTTCATAACGTCCCTGTAAAAAAAATAAACAGGGTCACAGGTCTTTCCATGTATTTCTCATTGAGAATGCTGAGAATGTCTCTGATTGGTCCGCCCCTCTGTACAACGCTGAAACGTGCTTCCACTTCCTTTTCCCCGGAGCAAAGATGGCGGAATACGACCTCACCACCAAAATTGCCCACTTTTTAGACCGTCATCTCGTTTTTCCCCTGCTGGAGTTCCTGTCTGTCAAAGAGGTACGAACTATATGAACACATAAACACTTCGGTACATTTTGTCGTTATTTAAAGAAACTATATACGGCTTTTAAACAGTTTTAAAAGGCGTGTACGCCCAAGAGTTAGCCACATTTTCTGAAGCTGTGTAAAGGAGCCACATTTAACCTGAGTAGAGGCGGAAATGTAGGTTCAAGCTTTCAAAATAAAATACGTTGCCTTTGACTAAATTAGGAAACTGTCGATGAGAATAGAACAAAAGAAATTAATCCAGTGTCTGTAGTAAATGTGCAAATACACGTTATTAAAGTTGCGATATGAGTTATTGTGCCCCATATTATGAGACCCTAAAGATTTTATTGACACACAGTTGAAAATACGGTATCGGAAGTCGTGCTTTTGTTTGCGATTAGCTTTACGCTGGTGAGCCGAGCCACGCGTTGTTTCAGATTCAGGCGGTTGTACGAGTCCGCGGTTCATTTACTCGAAGCTAGTGTTGTAGGTTGAACACAGTTGTTGGATGATGCTGCCTTACATGTTAGCACTGTAGTCGCTCAGGCGATGCTAACAAAGGTGGATCATTTGAAAGAATAACCCCAAAGGTTGGATTGCAGTTTTAGGGAACCTTTGTGAAGTCTCGCTCAGCAGCTGGAACATAATCATTCATAATGTTCGCAAACGCAACACAGCCATGTTAGCTTAAAGCAACCTAGCATTGGCTGAACCATGAGGTTAAAATAGAAACCTGAAATGAATGACAGGCACTTTTTCAGCTGTGTGTAGCCGTTAAATATAACTTTAATGGCTATAATTGTCGTCTAATGTCAAGCTGGACATTGTAGTAACACAAACAAAAGCCAGCATTCTGTCATGTTCAGATATACTGTATGAACTGTAGATATTTATAATAAATTCACATGGCCATGATGAGCTTGAGGGGATTGGGTGGGTGTAAATAGAAAAAAAGTGGGCTAAACTCATTTTGTCGTGAATACTTTGTGCTTTGTAAATTGGAAACACACTGTATCAGTCTTTGTAACTTTGTCAGAACTTCCTGGTTTGACAATAATATTATACAAAACATTTCCTCACTTCTGTCTTCTATTATCGTCCCTGTTTCTTAGATCTACAATGAGCAGGAGCTGCTTAATGGAAAACTGGACCTCCTCAGTGACACAAACATGGTGGACTTCGCCATGGATGTGCACAGAAGCCTGTTTCCTGAAAAGGAAATACCCCATAGTAAGTGTCAGCGCTTGGTGATGAATGCACACTGAAGGATTCACAAATGTATTTTGTGATTGTTGACACAAAAAATATGCACGTAAAATAGTTATTGTTGTGGATAACTATAAAACAAATCTACATGTGAGAAAAGTAAGGTTCACAAATACATATCTGATGCACACACAAATATTTCTTGTTTTAAATAAATGTAGTACAAATCCACAAATATGCATATTTCAGAGTTTTTATAATTGTCATCTAAAACATTTGGATGTGGTTATATTTATATATAAACTGTTGAACCCATCTTTAAATATGGCTTGTCAAATGTGAACTCCACTGCATTATTTTTGTGGGTTTTTGAGACCCCTGAGGTGCCTTGTTTAACAAATGCATTTATTTAGTTATCTTGAGCCGATCATAAGCATAGATCTGAGGGTATCAGTTGATGTGATCACTAAGTTTTCCTTCTGCACCGCCTGAAGTAGAATTAAAATATATGAATTAGAACATGAGTAGAGAATGACTGTCAGCAACCCACCACTTGGTAACTGAGTTATAAATGCTAAGTTAGTGATGTTGCAAACCCAGGATCATCAATTAGCTAGCTAGCTAAAGCATTTATAACTCCAAACATATTTAACTGTGCAGGACAGGAGAGTTATCACTTACCTGGGGAGGGCAGCTACCAGACTCCATTTTGAGGTTGACCTGCAGGTAGATGTAACACTGCATATCACATTAAATGATACCCACAAATCTACACTCATTTGATTGCCTGAAAAGGTATAAATCCTGAAATACATTTGTGAATCTTTCTGTGCACGTTCATTGATACTGAGACTGATCCAACTCCATACTCATCACGCACACAAAGCAAGGGCGATACTGAAATTGCTTGATAAATTTTAAAAGGGTGACTGCTACACCCCTAAATCCATTCAGAATTGATTTAGCAGTAAACTTTATTTTACAGTCTTTTCAGTGCAGGGGCACAGATCATGTACGTGTTGCTGTGGCTAATGACTTTCTTTATCCTCTTCTGTCAGCTCTAAGGGAGAAGAGGACTGAGGTTGTGGCCCAGCTGAAGCAGCTGCAATCAGAGACAGAACCCATAGTGAAAATGTTTGAGGACCCGGAGACAACAAGGCAGATGCAGTCCACCAGGTAAAGCCTGTTATTTTTCAATCAAGAGTATTATTATTGTCATTATTATCCTAAAAGAGATTTTATGCAAGACATGATTAGCCTTAGTGAGGTTGTGAAATTTATTGCGGGTCTTACTTGCCATGATTCAAGGATTAGTAAAGCCTGTTATTTGAAACAGTAGACTGCACAGCAGTATTGCAAAGGATTTTCGTAGAGTCAATGGAACTGCATTTAGAAAGAAAAATGTATTTAGCCTTTTCAGGGCGAAGTCAGTAAAGCTAGCAAGTAAGAAGAGACAGACGCAAAAAGAGAGACACACGATGCTGTGGTTAACTTTATTAAGACTGCATTGTTGTCTGCAGTGATTAAAATAGTTTGGTCATATTCAGTCTTTATCCTTTCCTTTGTTTCTTGGCGAGAGTGTGTACAGTTAATCAAAAGCATTTTCTGTTTTGATCTCTTTGCAATTTGTACTGTTTCATTATATTGTCTTAGTTAGGCTGTATACATTTGTTTATTTAAGACACAGATTTGTAGGAACTGTTATTCAAAGCCTGATAATAGCAACATTGACTTGGCACATGTCTATGTCATTGTTAGTTTGTGTCAGTATGGAGTAAGGAGGAAATCTTCTTTTGGATAAGGAATTGTGTGTCTGTCTTAAACTATACTATTTTTTTCTTCATACCATTGGATTTGCGGAACAATAGGAAACTCATCTGGGGTGAATGAAGAATTTGCTCTGAAGCCAAAAGGACATGCAACAGTTTTATTCCACCATAATGGCCTGAACAATTCTTGATGCAGTTGCTTGTTTTTAACATTATTTCTGCATTAGAGGATCATCGAGTGCTGGAAATGAGAAATGGGTTGATATTTGAACTCCAGTGCCTTGTATGTGTTGGTTAATACACAGAGATCCACATAACATGTTACACAGTAATAGAACCTATTGATCTTAGTACTTTTATTGAACAGCTGGCTAATAGGTATATATGTCTTACTAGGCTTTATTTGGAAGCTACTGAAACCCGGCTATCATAGTAAATTATATTAGTACCATATTTATAAACAATCTCTCATTATAAGACACACTCTGTGGATTATGACCACCATTAGGGTGAGCTATGATTTATGTTCTCATTTGTTCAGACTTGTTAAAGAAATGAAAACCACTTTTGGGTTTTTGAGTCCTCTTGCCGCTGATGGCTCCTTAACTTTTTCAGTGCAGAAGGTGGCAGTAATGCTGTGCAGACTCTTTCATGAACAGTTGCCACTTGTTGGACATTTCAACAGCTGATTCTCATCTAAACCTCATAACAAGTGCAAAGCAAAATACAAGATATTTTGTATCCCTCTTAAGACGGACATTGTGTGGATGATATTCTTTGCCAATTTTGTGTCCTTGTAGGAATACATCTGCAGTTCTGTTTGACATATGTTTTAAAAAGTGAATAAATGCGTTTCTGTGCTGACATGGATGGCATGGCCAGTGGCTCAGAGAAATGATCAGGAACTATGTTCCCATAATGCACAGCAGACTGACATTCCACACTCCAGGGAACTCACCCAGGAGCTTATAGAAACCATCAGCAGAATAAATGAGATTCCCTTTAACACACATCACACATGTGCCAACAAATGCACACTAATTCATTCACATTATAGAAGTGAACATGCCCAAGAAGCACACATAGTTTCAATGTGGCGTCCACATAAATACCAAGATTTTAGGTTACAGGCAAAGTTGTAAAATGCAGTTGGGATACAACTGTTTCGAAGAGCCAGTGCATTCCTTTATTTTGACAAAGCCATAGAGACTCAGAGGCACTTTCCTCACCAGACATAATTTGTTAGACATGGCTAGCATAGATTTGTAGTAGCCAAACCAAAAGTAATAAACAGCCCATCACACTGTTTTAAAAGTGAAATGGTCTTCATTTATGCACAAGTCTTGATTTAGAACAGAAGTGGAAAATATACCTGAATGAGACTCCAAACTCCAGGACATCAGCCAAATGGCAACTCAAGTTAAATGACCTCTAACTACAGGAACTGTCTTGCTTTTTTTTTTATTTTGCAGAGATGGACGAATGCTCTTTGACTATTTGGCAGAAAAACATAACGTAAGTTGGCCTGATCTGCTGACATCTCACTTCTTCACTGCATTTCCCATGGCTCTTGTATGAACCCATGGTTGTTTTAGGGGCGAAGTGGGAGGGGCAGGCCGAGCAGGGAAATGCAGAATTACTTCCCAAAACCCTTAACTCATTTTCGGGGTTTGTATGGCTTGCACAAATTCTGTGGACATTTACATTCTGTGGTGAATTGTTAAGAATAAACGGAGTAGCTCGGGACTCGTGGATAGAGCCGCAAGAATGCCGGAGGTTCTATATTTACCGTGATGTTTGGCTTCTTACCCTCCCCTCCATCGGTCCCCTCCCACTCCGGTATCCCGCTGACCTGCATGTTGTCCTCAGTGCACCTCCACACAGCCCAGGCACAGGGCCCCTCAGCATGCTGTGGGAAAGGCTTGGGCGGCCCAGAGCACCCACTGTCTGTCAGAGTTGTACTGAATCTTAGTGAATGGCCTGACGTCAGTGGGCACTGCTGCGAGATACTGTACAGCAGGAAGGACGGTTAAATATAGGAAGTCAAGTAGGCTTGAAATGATAGCCCTATATATACATATGCATTTCTAATTTAGTTGACATGACCACCTCTTGGCAGATTTGTTACAAAAGTTAAATATTCTCTTGCCATTCATGGCAAAATACCACTGATATGATATAGCACTGTTTACTCTATATTCATTTAGCAGTGGTGTGCCACCATGGCAGGAAAAAGTATGATACTGCTGCAAATAAATATGAAATTAAAATTAGATTTTTCAATTTAGTTCAGATGATTTAAAATATATTTGGTGTAGGCCAGTTGTTTAGAAGTAATATTTTTGTTATGAGTTCACCATAACCCTAAAATGCCAATAGATATGACACAGAACTGGGATTTTTTTTAGGCACCACAGCTGCATGAATTTTCATAGAAAACACTGTGATTTGAAAATATGCCTAGGTATTGTTTCACACAGATTTTCTCTGTAAGTAATATTGATACTCTCATTTTTCTCTTAAAGTTTCGTCAGGAATACTTGGACACGCTGTACAGATATGCCAAGTTCCAGTATGAGTGTGGAAACTACTCTGGTGCTGCAGAATATCTCTACTTCTTCCGTGTCTTGGTAAGTTTTCAACTCTTGTCATTGACATTCAACACCAGTTAACCTTAATAGTGATGCTTGCTGATAACTGTACACCTTACCTCACTTAACAGAGTGTCTGTAGTGTTTTACTATCCTCATTTATATACTGGCTTAAGGCATTTCTCGGACGTATTAAAATTGAACATCACATTACGTTTGCCAGATTGCTTTAATTCCTCAAAAGGCCAATGCTTGCATAGGAGAGGAAAAGAACACTTAGAAGTAATTGAATGTTAAAAGCTTACGTCACTGCCTATTCAATTCCCTGCACGTCTTTTGTATTAAGAGGAGACTGCTGCTGTAAGACTTTAGTAGGATCTTTTACTGGGCCAAGTGATCAGTGGCGGACTGCATAATCTGTCTGTAGTCTTCTCACGGGGCAGGCCTCGGTAGACAGCTTATTGATTTGAGTGCTGTGGCCAGAGAGTCCCTTGTCACGACTTCTGAGGTTATGGTGCTTAAGTTATGCAAGGCATCTTTTAGTTAGCATCAAGAAGGTTACACACATTGTGCAAGGTGCTTCAGAGAGGCTGTGCATGTATGATGAGGGGTGTACTTATTATTATGTACTTATTAAGAGCTGCCCTCATTGGGCTCCTTTTTCTTTCTTGAATTTAAAATGATGCGCTGGAGGAAAAGGACATTTATACAATACAAATAATTTGATTAAATCATTTTCAAGATAAAAATCAAATCATGCCAACAAAAGTTTTACAGAGGAAGATAATTACAGTTCAGAGAGTACTGGCAGTATCCTTGTTAGTGCACGTACACACTCCCTATTTCCTCTATAAACAAAGAGACTTGTTGCCTTCTCCTGGCATTTGTGGCTTTTCTCCCTTTGCCCTCAGAAATGAATTATGTGAATGGGCTAGGTGCAGCTCAGCTGCAAGGACTGAAAACCTTTCAGTGACCTTGGTCAAAAACTAAGTTTGAGTCACTGTAGGGTTTTGTTTTAACTATGTTAAATGTGCTGCCTCATCTTTTTAGAGTAGGTTTTTTTTTAGATTGAACAAGTGATCCTTGAATGGTTGACTGTTTAGCCTAGTTCATAAGGTAAAGCTTGTCTTTGATTAAAAGAGAAGAATAAACTAGGATAGGTTGCTGCATCCTTTTCTGTAATTGCTATTCTTAATATTGCCAAATGGACACGTATATGAAATGCTGTAGATACCACAGACATGTAGTAGTACTGTTAATACTACTTTCTGGAGGCCGCTTGGAGGATATGCTCCACACGTGCGCAGACGTGTTCAGTCGCTTGTTGTAGCGTAATGGACACAAATTAGAGTTATGCAGCACATAGCTGTACACATACACCTTCTGATAAAGGAAAATTACATCACATTACATTAAGGCACCCTCACTCACTGGAGGACGAAAATTATAATTTCGCCCTTAGAGAGTTGGAAATAGAAAAGAGTAGTGAACATGTCAAGAAACAACTGCTGGTTAGGTTTAAGGGGCCTTTACACTAGAAGTTTTAGATGATACTGTTCTGCTTGCTCATTTCCAGTTGTTTTGAAGCAGTGTGTAACCCTGCAAGTGATGTGACATAATGAGGATTCATTTAGCGACTCAGATATTTAGAATTGCCAGCTCTACAACAATTCAAGCTTGTGTAATCTCCAGTGACAAGTCACTGTGGATGTTGATGGACTGAGCTGGGGGAAATACACAAGCAGAAGCGACACCAGCAATAAGCCATGAAGCAGAGGTGTTGTGCTTATTATTAAGTGCTAAATTTTTTTTTATTATTATAGAAAATGTTATGAACTTTTTTTCCTACCAGTGGAACCAGAAATTTGGGAGAGAAGTCAGATATCTTCAGTTAGTGTGTAGACATCAGTTGTTGCCTACTCTGAAGCTGCTTTCAAGGTCACATGTAGTGCTCTACATAAACACATACATGCTTAAAGCTTGTAGCTACCCCCCTGTTGACTTAGGTTTTTGCTCCATTTGGAAATAAAACATACTTTTCCAGTGGGAATTTAGCTTTACTTTGACTCCTTTTGGTGTTATCTTGCATCAAGTGTGAGGAAGTTCAAGTCAACTGAATGTCCCATAATGACCAGTGGAACCAGCTTGTATAGTCAGTGGTTTCCAAGTGTCACTCACTTGTCCTCTTGCTTTTGTCTTTGGTTCAGCATTTCAACTTTGCGGTAAAGCAAGGACTCATGCCAAAGCCAGCCCTGAAAGAATGGGCAAGAATAAGATCAACATTTTGTCTATTCATTAGAGTGAAAAACATTAAGACCGTCTTTTGTTCCTAGTTTAATTGGCATTTGATACTGCACTGCGTTGCCTCTTGTCTTCTGGATGTCAGTGACTCTGGCTAGTCATGCACATTCACTATGCTGGAGTGTCCCCTCCTCAGAAACTTGGCAGTGACTCGAGCTATGATGAACCCTCTTTGCTACAAACAACCCTCTTAACCCAAAGCAGTTGGGTACTTCATTTGATGGGTTTTTCACTGATCTGCTCAAATCTGTGGAAGGAAGAGTTGCATCCGAGACAAGATGACGGGTAATTCACCCAAGATTTCCACTTCCACTCCCTACCAAAAAAAAAAATGCATTAAGAAAGGTCTTCAAAACTTGCAACGGATATAACCCACTGTTCCAACAACAGTTGTTTATGGCTTTGCAACTCAGTCTAAATAAACCAAAATTGCTTTAATTGAGGTATGTTGTTCGAGGTCCAGCTCAGATTTTTTTTTCTTTTTACCCCTCAAATTGTTAGACCCCTCATTTTAAGTTCCAGCCAGATCAGGCTCTGTAACTAGATATCTGTTGCTTACTCTTGACAATGCAAGAGGCTTTTTAGACGGGGGAAAAGGTAGAAATGGATTTCATTAGTGGGAGTGTGTATTTCCCCCTCCCCTCTTGTCCGTGTTTTGTGGACCTCCCATCCTCACAGGCCCCTCTTCTGTCTTTCCCTCCCCCGTATGGGAGAGGTGAGGCTCCATAAAGTCATTTAACGTGGGAAACCCAGTCAATTAAACGAAGGAAGCCAGCCTTGCAAAATCCATGCCTCAGGTCTTGTTACAGTGTGGCCTAGCCCGAAAAGAGCAACTTATTCATATCATCACTTAATGCAGGGATTGAATGTTAAGAATAAAGATTGAATATCCCGACGGATCCCCAGCACAGTAAATTTATTGTTGCTGGTCAGTCAGCGAAAATGTGCCCATTTCACAAACCAATGGAAACTTAAGGTAACTGCTGGAAAAACCCAGGTATTGAAACTTTTCTAGCGTGGCTACTAGTGAAAGCCAGACTGTGTGTGTGTGTGTGTGTGTGTGTGTGTGTGTGTGTGTGTGTGTGTGTGTAGAAAGCTGCCATAATGACCTGGAGGTCAGCCAAACGTAGCAAGCAGGGACTTCCAAGAGGAGGAAAAAAATAACAAACAAAACACTTCAATAGATGAAATGCTGACCTTTATACTGGCAATGGAGCCAATATTTTTCTCTGGTTGTTACAATACTGATCTTTCTTGTAACTTTTGCACTTAAAAAAAGCATTTATAGTGGACATGTATCATGGTCTGTGATCAAAGAGACTCTGCTGCGCTGACTGGATGGACGGACACACTATCTAACCGTGTTCCCCTTTGGGGGAATACTCCAAGAGATTTCCCAAATATTTTCCCCTTACCTGCCATCGTCTCATATTATAGCCGTTTGTTGAATTCTTATCGGATTGTAACTGGTCTTTGCCAAGTAAGAAAAGATACCTTTATTTCTGAATTATCTTACCAATTTGTGGGGTTCCAACGGAAACCTGTTCTTTTTTTAGTGTTTCCTCTACTTGTACATCTGTCGTGTCTCACAGTCCACTTTAGCGGCTGTCCGGTGGTGTACGGGGGTGTGTGGTTAGGATCTAGGTTTCTCTGGCCGCTCAGCAGACACCCACCCCGACTTCCTGCTTGACTCATGTCACTGCGTCTGGTGTTTGGCGTTATCATGAACCGCTGTGGCGCAGAGTTTCCCATGAGCCCTAGGGTGTAGTCCAGTGTCCACTACGGAGTGATTGCCTTGCTGAGGTTCAGAGGCATTCTCAACCTGTCTTTCATTACCTGATTCTTTTTTGTTTGTTTTAGTCTGTTCTGGAAATCAGAAACAGTAGCCTGCAACATTTTTGAGAGTGATTATCCTCAAAAAGATGTCTCATTAGTGTCAGTTCATATTTCAGCCTAATTACCTTGTGATAACGACAGAGGGGTCCAGAGCTACTGAAGCCAATGGATGGAGACTTTTGCAATCATCTTCCTCATGACTGAAGGGAGTTAAGTTTGCAAAAAATGTTAGCAAAGCAAATATCATTAGTTCGTGTCATGTTTAAGTGTTAATTATATTCGTTTTCAATAGCTGAATTGAATATTTTACGTATAGTTATTTGGCCAATAGAATAAGCACAATCTATAAAGACCAATACCCATCATAAATTACTAGATCCCAAAGTGGTTTCTTCAGACTGTAATTTATTTGAACCGTCCAAAACCCCAAAGGTAATCAGTTTATATTGATATGAAATAAAGAAAAGTAACTAAATCTTCCAGTTTGAGATGTGGTGAGTGTCTCAAACTCAAACTGTCTGGTGTTTGGTGTTATTGTGAAACCAGAGTTTTGTATGTGGTCATCAGTGACCAACATGTCCAGGCAATCCTGCTTTTTACTACTTTCTGAATTATTCTCTAAGGAACCTTTCTCAAACTAAGATTATTTAATTCACTCACACCCCAGCTTGTGTTTTTTAGTCTGCCCTCTCTCTGCCTGTTCTTGTCGAGTGGGTGACGGTGTTGCATCAACTAAATGAAGCAACAGAACGTGCCCTTGGGCAGGGATGATGTAGTTTTTTTTTATCAAAGCTTGTACTGTAGAATTGTGTCATCAACCAGCATTATGCAGCAGCAGTGTCACACTTATATACAGTACATCCTAAAACATTCTCCATATGTTCCTGAACTTGGTGCAGCATGTCCTGCTTATGAGATGCTAGGTGTGCCTGCTCCACCCATCGAATTGATTGTTATTCTTTCAGGTGGGTGCTCAGCTCAATTTTCTCTTAATTGATGTTAATGGCACAATTTTGGCTTTTTCAGGTGTGGAATGTATGAGGACCCAAATAATTGTTGAGAGTTTATTTGTTTGTGATATAAATGCTTATATGGCAATGTCAGAGTTGGACGTGATCCTTTCTCCTCTTTAATACTAGTGAATAAACGCCAGGATATGTCTTGTGTGTCCTCCAACTTTACCATAATACTAAATGAATGGAGTATTCTTTACTGCAAATAAGACAAATAGCATTTGACATGCCTGCTGTAACTATGCCCATATAGTAACCTGTGATGCAGGCATTTGTTACAAGTCCATCATTGCTGACACGCCTTTAAATTGACCTGACTGAGAATGTTTGTTAGCATTACCCAGTCAAGTGAACTGCACTGCAACCAAAGTGTTGCCAAACTGTTTAGTCATCTTAGTGACACACATGCTCCAAATATGCCTTTACTTAATGTGTTAATCTAAAAGTATCAAACTGTATGGTCAACTGCAATGCAGCGGCTGTATCTAAAAGTGCAGCAAATTTGGTTTTATTAAAAGCTAAACAGTCTTTCATGATCCATTTCTCTTTTTCTGTCAAGCTTCATTCCCTTAGGATGACATAATTTAATCCATTTATCCAGTATAAATATGAAAAGTGACTGCACCATGCAGCAGTGCCTCTGAAGCCAAGGAAGTAGTGGCAAGCCCAGTCTCACTGTGTTTGGATGCAGATGTTCCTGAACAGTCAGCCAACCTGTATAAGGAGACTCTTAATCACAATTTGATCTGTCAAGTAATGTGGAAAAACAGTTTTTGCTTATGTTACAGTATTGTGTGCTTCAGGTTTTAACAGTGCACCATGTCTATTCCCAAGGTCCCATCTACAGACAGAAATGCCCTCAACTCGCTGTGGGGCAAGCTGGCCTCTGAGATCCTGATGCAGAACTGGGAGGCAGCCATGGAGGACCTCACCCGCCTGAGAGAGACTATCGATAACAACGTAAATGCCCCACTTCTCAGAATTTGATACCTCATTTAGATTCCCTTACATAGACTCTCATATTGACATTTCACTTTCAGTACAGCTCTGCTGTGGCATTTTATTCCTTACCCACATGCACTCATCTGACTACTTAAGAACTTGGATTTGAGTATGAAGTGTCTGTATTTGATTGATGGCCATGGAGGAGGCAAGAACACTTGAATTGCTTTCTCTTGTGTCTTGCTGGAGGATGAGACAGCTTTAAGTGACTGTGGCAAAACGTATTAATAATGTAACATTTTAAAATTTATCATTTTTGTTTATCTTTTCTGTGCTTGTTTTTCTCTTTTCCTTCATTTCTTCCTTCCTGCCTGTATTTCTGTCTTTGTCCTGTCCAGTCTGTCACCTCCCCTCTCCAGTCTCTCCAGCAGAGGACATGGCTCATTCACTGGTCTCTCTTTGTCTTCTTCAACCATCCCAAGGGCAGAGACAATATCATTGAGCTCTTTCTGTATCAGCCACAGTAAGTTACATTTATAATAAAATATTATTTGAATTTAGTTTCTTGTTTTATCTCCCTGCTTTTTACACCCAGGAAATGCAAAACTTGTGTGAGAATACCAGGAAGTAGTCGTAAAGATAAGATCCATTTCCACAAAACAGGGGCAACAGGAAAGAATTTGTGAAGCTTGGTTGAACCTTGGGTCTGTTGGCCTATTAAAGTGCATTAAAATGCATAGCTGCAAACTCGCAGACTTCCGGTGAATTTTGCCATTTTGAATAGAAAAGATGGTGTTAAAGCAAAGCAAATTTTGGCCCTTTTCTGAGAAGTGTCACCATTTCATCCCACTGGAGTTTTTTTGTCATAATTAATGTTTTGGTAAATTCTGTCAAAAGGTGTCACTTCCATGACACTGTATAGCAACAGCACACAGACTTGTGTATTTTGGTCATGGTTGTTGCTGACAAATGTTTTTTTTTCTCCAGTTGCATCGTTATATTGTGACTATCTGTATATATGTTTCTGAGAGTCTCTAGTTATATTTGAAATTGTATCTTTATTTTATACCATGAGTCCATATTAAAGTATATTATATTGAAAATTGTATACTTGCTCCAAGGTTATTCTTGATTCTAAGACAGAAGGGAGAAAAGGTCAGTCATTTTATAGCATTATCTTGATTTAGAGAGAACCAATTGCTTTAATAACACATTTTGGGTGGTGGGCTTCTTCATGAACCCTGCTGGTATTTTTAAAGTGGTTTCAGAAGTGTGTGTTTTCGTGTGGTCTGTTTACTCTCCAAGTGGAGAACGAGGCCATGTGTATTGCAGATCGGAAACTTTATACTCTCCGTTAAAATTTGCACACCACCTATTTTGATGTCTTTGCTCCCTCCCCCTGTTCTGATTGCAGGCTTGTATAATTGTACAGATGATTGGGCTCCACAGACAGTATGACAGGCGACCACAACACAGCACACTCAAATGTCTGGTTCCCTGAATTTTACTCAGTTTTTAATTTTATTGTGGATGATTAAGGACGCCTGCCCAATAATTACCAATGAAAAGCTCACCCAACCATCTGTGTGGACAAACTGAGGTACTTTTGTGTGCTTTGCAGTTTCACAGTGTAGAAACCTCATGTTTTCCCCACTGAGGCTTGGCTCTCATTTCCCATCTCTTGACCAGTACTTCCTTTGGCTGAAGTTGGTGACCAGTGGCTAGCCTTCAGCTCCACTTATGACCTCTCTTACCCCTGCAGTCAGCAGATGTTGATCCAATTGTGTACTATTGACAGACTGCCCAGGCTTCAGGGGAAACCATGCTCAGTAACTAAGTATTATACAGGTGTGAAATACGACTGCAGTAATATATGCAGTAATATATCCAGAGTCACTTGATTGTCTATATCACTCATTCAGTTGTTAGACATGATTTTCCTTTCCAGACGAGCCGTGAAATGGGACCTTGTTACCCTGTCCCTCTTCTATGTTCTCCCACAGCCCCCCTTGAACAGAGGAAATTTGAACTCACACTTGATTTCTTGGCTGCATGCCTCAGTAGCATCTTCAGCAAACCAGTGCAGCGACGCTCGTTGACTCAAAACTCAAAAAAAAAAAGAAAAAGATGAGGTCCCCTAAGTGGGGTAGGGTGAATGCCCCCCAGATATGGTACAGTGACTCATGCAAGATTGCTTGCCATCGGAGCCCCCCCTGGAGAGTGAGTAGGTGTAAGTTAATCAGGAACACAGCACGGAGCGTTGTGGTCTTCCACGGGAGTCAAGCAACTACAAAGGGAAGGAGGGAGAGAGGGAAGTACAGTGCTCTCCTAAAACCAGGCTGACGATGGCTTTGCCAAGCAGCCCACTGCTGTTTTTAGACTCAACATCACTACTACCACAGGTCCCCTGTCCCTTTAATTGTTTCAGCTAATTAAACTGTTGTCGGCACTCTCTCTGAACACCATGTGTTCCTCTGGCCTTAGCTATAGGAGACCTGTAGGGGCCCACTCCACTTCCTCTTTTCAGATTTAATTTGGTCAATAGGAGGTTGAGTGGAGGGTGAGGTTCAAAGATAGATATTTAGAAACCATTAAGAAATGTTTGTGTAAAGTTAATGTTGATTGATTGCCATCTTGACAAGGAAAGTGGTGTCTGCTTGTGCGTTTGCAAACCGTAGTTGTTTTTGTTTTTTTTTTTTTATAACAGAACACTGTCTCCTGAGTTGGTATGGGATTAGAATCAGCCTGTAACAGCGTCCTGTCTCTTGTGTTCAGCCCTTAGCCAGTTGACTTGTGGTTGAAACATCAGTCCCTGATGGATTGGGTTTCAGCTACTGGGCAGGTCCCTGCTCACTGATCTATATCTTCTTGCCAGGGTTTCCTTTTCCTCCTCCCTCTCATAGGAAACTAATGAAAGAGACGGCTTAAAGCTGGGACCCTTGTCCAGAAGTGAGGGTCCTGTTAGGACATTTATCTGTTTTAGCTGCAAAGGCTTTTTCTCTGTCCTAAATGCCAGGAGCCCAACAGGCAGCCAAAATGTTATATTATGTGTCCTTGTAAAGATCATGTCTTTGATCGGTCGGATAAGTGAATGCCTTTATTCTCCCTCATTCCAGATACCTCAATGCTATCCAGACCATGTGCCCGCACATCTTGCGTTACCTAACCACAGCGGTCATTACCAACAAGGATGTCCGAAAGCGTCGGCAGGTTCTGAAGGATTTGGTGAAGGTCATACAGCAGGTATCAGACTTTTTATTTTCAGGCCCTGGTGTTTACCCTGTGCTCGCACATTTATCAGGTCATTGCTTATGCACCATACAGGCTTTGAGGGATGAGTAACTGACCATGTAACCCAAGAGCATTGCTCACACTTCCTTTTAAGTGCAAGGAGTGTATATGGATTTGGATCCAAGCTGGAGAAAGCCTTGAATCCAGTGCTTCTTATGGATGTTATTGAATTGAGAGACTATAGTGTACCGATGACTTCTCCACCAATGACAGTAGCTACTTCAGAGATCCAAGCACCATGTTGGTGGGTTGCTGGTAATCACTAAAACATGTGCTCAGTGCTCTCTGGCCTCAGGTCAGGTTGGGACTCTGTCTCTAAGAGTGATTTGGAACTCTTCAGAGTTCAGAACGTGTTTTCACTCAAGTCCTTGTAAATTGTTATGTTTATTTAACTGTTGTGCCAAGCAGGTGGTTATTTTCACTACGTAGGTATTATTGTCTGTAACTTTAACCAAACTAGGATTAAAGGTGTTTTTTCAGTGTTAAAGATATGTCTGCTTTATTCTATATATATTAACACTGAATTCATTAAAATGTGAGCTATAGCAGCTTTGATACATAAACATATCAATGTGTTTGGGCATAATCATTGATTTTGTCACCTTTCTATTTTTCAGGAATCTTACACCTACAAAGATCCAATCACAGAGTTTGTGGAGTGCCTGTATGTGAACTTTGACTTTGACAGCGCTCAGAAGAAACTGAGGGAGTGTGAGTCGGTGAGTCACCACTTCAGTAACCTCACCAACATTCATTTCAAACTTTTGTTACCAAACTATGAGAAGCAGTCGGTCCTCATTGTGCCTCTTTGTGACAATACACGTCTTCTGAGGACCTCTGATTTGCCTGTCATACTCGTGAACTTTCACATGTAGTATCGTAGTAAACATCGTTAGTAACCATGTGATCTCTGACCTCCTGCATGTTCACACAGCGTTTCTATTTGCTGGACTTCTGCGTGGGTCTAGTGCAGACAGAACAGTGATAGTGTGTGCCTTGTATCATACTGTCAAATATAGAGGTCCTCTGAGACACTGTATGACTCAGGCTTCTGTCAGATTTTACTATGGCCTGTAATTGACCCATCAGGCTAGAAGTTAACAGTAAAAGCTTTATAAGCAAAAGCCTCCTCAGAGGCGTGCAGACACTCGTTTTAAGGGGGAGATCTGCCATTTGGAGCATTTCTTTCAGTTTTGGTTTGTAATGTTTGAATGTAACTGTAGTCTTTGATGTGAGAATAGAACATGAGTAGTATACTCTAAAAGTCCTCTTTGTGCGTTAACTACAAAGCTGAACACACAGTGAACACTGATGCGTTTTGATACTGATCTTAAATGAGATGATGTTTAGACATCAGTGGAAAAAAACGCATGACAAACCTGTTGCAATTTTATTTGATCATTCTGCATGTCTTTACCAAAATTCCTGTGATCCTGTTGATCTTTGAACCCATCTCATTAAGGTCTATGTGTCCAATCTGTTCTGAAAAACGGTGCTGATATACTTGACTTATTTCTTCATAGAATTTCAGTCAGAGAGCATCTACTGGTTGCTTTGTAATCATTTGCTTAAGAAACAAATGGCACTTGCAGTACATGGCTCAAGAATGCATACTGACAGGAACTATAGAGGGATGACACTGCTTGGTGTGGCAGAAATTACTGTTATACCGAATGTATGTTCAGATTTCATAGTGTAGCTGTGCCCTCCAAACCGAGATGTCTCTAATGGTTTCTCCACCCAATTTCTCAGTATAATGCAATACACTTCAACAGCACCACAAACTACAGCCTTAAAAATGACAGTAAAATTGAACCAGCACCTCTTTGAATCAAGTGTTTCTGCAGAAATTTCATTATAACCTTTATAAGGGTGGATTTTATGACAGGACTGTTGTATTAGACTGCATTAGTTCTAGCTAGCTGTACCCAATAAACATTGTGTGAAGGAGCAAAAATATTAGAAAGACCTTACAGTGTAATGCAGTTCAGTATAACACCAAAAACTGCAACATCAAAAATCAAAAGCAGGTCAATTAATATCTGTGTCATACAGTATTACAGTATAAGTTTTCAATCAAGAAAAAGTGGTAAACCATTAGACCATTTGAAGATGCATCTTCATTTTGAAGAAGAATTTTAATACTTTTAATATTTTAGGACTTCCTGTTTTAGTTTTTTGTCTTTATATGAGTCTCTTGTTCTCAAATGCTGCCAACATTGGTTGCTGTATAGTTTTTTAAAATATTTTAATGTGTTGCATTTTTATTCAATTGTATACAGTGGGTGGACAGAACAGGAATGCCTGTACAGCATAATGATAAATTAAGTGTTGTATTGATTGCATAAGCCCAGCAGACCCTATTATGAGGGGCTGTTGAGGTTCTGGGAACACATTAAGTGCACAGTAATCAGATTTAGAGAGAGAGCAGGTGTCCTAACTGGTGTTGTATTATATGTATATTTTGTGTAACTTGAGCTTAGTTCATTCTTTGGGTATACACTGTAATTTGGTTTTCCCAGATGACTTGATAATTTGGACCTGTGGAGGAATAAAAGGCAAAACTAGGGGCTATTTTGCTCCTTTTTGATCTTTCGCCTCTCGACGATAAACTTTGAAAATGAAAAACATCTGGCCTGATCAAATGGCTCTTTCCCAGGAGTAAATGTTTATAAATCATGTCAGCAGTTTACTGACGGTTCCGTTTAATTTTAACCTATTTTCAAGCTAATACAAAGTGTTAAGCTTCCCAAATCACTATTTGACAAATGAGGAAGTTACAGCGAAACTCACTCACTCAGGCAGCTTTGCTTTTACTTGCCTCAAAAAAATCTGTGCATGGCCATAAAAAATCCAAAGCATGTTCCAGGAGAAAATGAGATTTTTCCTGTGCAAAGGCCTCCAGGGGCTGTCTCCAAATGATGACATGTACTATCAACAATATTAGAGCTGTATCCTATTTCAGCGAAGACATGACACACGCCCTCAATCACCGACCTTGTTAAACACTTGCACGCACTTTTATAGGAAGTCTCTGGGTTGGTCGTGACCTCCTCTCTTGGGGTTCTGTTTACAGAGACTCTACTGTGGTTGAAACAGATGCTCAATCCCCAACTACCTCTCAGGTCAGAGCCCGAATTATTCTATGTGCTTTGAACACTGGGCCTACCTGTCAGTCTTATCAGACCATGTCTCCTTCAGTTCACAAGCAGGTCTAGCGAGGTGGGTGGTTCCAGAAATGTTTAACGGCACCTTTAATGCATTACCTGTGATGGTCTGCAAACATTTTCCCAAAATGGTCTTGTTTGAAGTCAGTAATGCAGCTTTTTTCCCCTGCAGAAATTCACACGCAAGCCTTTAAAAAGCACATTATTTCAGAGGTAAAGGGATGCTTCACAGACCGTGGAGTGATTGAGGAAAACTGATACTCCATTGGGATGGGCTCTTGTCTTGATGAGCATTTGTAATGCATCAATTTTGAGCCATGGAGAAGTGGCACCCATCTATTTACTGATTGCTGTAATAGCAAGATATGGGTATTGTTTTCAGCTCTCCTGTCTTCAGCTCACTGTACCCTGTATAATAGTTTGAGCCAAGTGCTTTCAAATGGGGGGTTTAGCTTGGTTTAAATTGTCCTGTTCAAGCTGTACAGGTTTTTTTTTGTTTCTTTCCCACCCCACCCAAATCTGGAATCACTGTCAGATGTTAGATGCTTGCATGTCAAAGAATGAAAAGTATAGGCCTACCTATAGTCAGACCCTCAGATTGGGCAGAAAAGGGCTCTTCAAGCCCCTTTCAGAATTTGTTTAAGCTTTGTGGTCTGAATCCCAGATGACAGTAATTAGGGCACTTAACTGTTCAAAGTTTATCAGCCTTAGATAAGCGTTGTCATAGCTGAAATGTGCGTTGCCTGATAGCGCCATGTAGTTGGGATTTATTCAAGCAGAACTCTGGGCAGCTTTCTAAGCTTAAGCAAACAAAGATCTGGTAATTCTTGGAGAACTTTTGAAGATGGAGGTCTGTGATGTGAAATAGTACTCGATGGAGAGTTGGAATGCAGCAAGCGCTGAGAAATGGGAGCATTTCACACAGTGGTACCTCTGGGTCATGAACATTTACAGTAGATGAATCGGCCATATGCTGCAGTGTCAAAGAGTCCAGGCAAGGCTGTATTTCTTACTGTAACAAGACACAGGTGATACTGTATATGGACGGCTGAAAAGACTTGCTCTCATCTGTGAGTTTATTTGGACTGGCGATGCTACAGTTGTTGGATGACTGTAGCCGTGAAACTTGGCGATCCTGCACACTGGAGTTGACACTGAACCACCAGACCAGATGACTGGTGATAAGTCACAGACAATGTGGTCATCACTGTGGTTGGCTCTGTTCTTACTGTATTGTCTCATGTGGTGTTTGTAGAATTTGAAGCACCTTGCATGCCCTGGGATTACTTACAGTTTATACAGGAAACTTTAATCTTTTAAAACCTTTGCCAAAACAAACCTTCTGGTAATGTGAAAGTAGCCAGTATGGTCCTCCCTTCCTTGTTTACTCTGACTATATATCAAAAATGGAGTGGAATTTGGTTTCAGTGAATTGATTTTTATTTTTTCCTTAATTGAATAAGACATGAATTTCTAGAAGCAGACAGATTGAAACTTGAATGCTGCACTCATGACTCTCCTTTGTTCAGTCTGAAAGAAGGCTTGATTGTCCTAATGAATCAAAGAAAAGCTCTGACTTTTGTGTGTTTTTAACTGTTTGGCCTTACTCGAACCTTAGACTGTTGTAAAAGAAACTTTGAGGTCGACAGAAATAACTCTTTGTATTACATTTACATCGCTCTAATGCAACATGCTTTTTGTCCCTTAGGTTCTTGTGAATGACTTCTTCCTGGTTGCCTGCCTGGAGGACTTTATCGAGAATGCCCGCCTCTTCATCTTTGAGACCTTCTGCAGAATTCACCAGTGCATCAGCATCAGGTTAGTCGCTCAGTACAATCCAAACTAAGGGAAATTACCAGTTGCAAGTTAGATTTCTCATTGGCGATGCTGTATGGGGACACTACATTTTCTTTTAAATGCTGACTATGTTGTACTGCAGAATTCAGACGGACGTCTCTTAAGACTAACAGGAAGTGCTATTTGTTGTCACCAGACTTTGTAAGCTGTCAGTAAACAGGAAGTAAGAACATGGGCTTAATGATTAGTGGAATTTTCCTCACAGATAAGTGTTTATTGCCCCTTCCACTCACAGCCATGCTGACCCCACACATCTTGAGGATTAAGTATTGTGAGGTTTAACTGCTTCCAGGTCTCCACAGGTTGCTCTGCTCACTAAACATTTAAGACCACCTGTCCAAAGCCAATTCATGGACAGTTTTCTCTTAGTAAGAGGTCAGTGTTTAGACGGCTTGAGATGTTCCCAGCTGCTGTAACAGGCAGAAACCTTTCAGCTCCTTTTCTTTGAGTGAATAGAGGTCAGAGGGTTTTGTAAGTCTCTTAGGACTCCAAGTTCAAAATTCAGTTTACTTGTATTAAAATAAAATTGACCTTGGATGTCTCCCCAAAACCAATAAATTTAGTCAGTGCTAATTATAGTGAGCAGAAGAGAAAATAAAAGATTATAGTAATTGTCTGCAATTAAGAAAGATTATGGGATTTGGCTGCCTCTTTATATCAATTTGACAAAGATAAAGAACGCTCACCCTTCTCAGTCATTAATCCTCATCTTTGTAATGGTGAATTTGTGCTTGTTACTGTATCTAATCTCTGATATTAGGCAATGCATATGTGCTTGTGTTTATCCCGTTCCTCTATAATTTACAGTACAAATTTCCCACTGCTTTCAGAAAGCTATACTCTATATTTATAAGGATATACTATATCATACTGTCCCTCAGGCATATTGTGAATGCTGAAGATTTGAAGGTCTGCATTTCAAATACGGTCCATGAATACATGATGCTCAGTGGAAAGAGGGAATGAATTACTTCTGTTGACACGAAAATGATTGCATTGACTGTTATATAGAGCCGTGGAGGTCTGTAGTCAAGGTTGAACCGTGGAACATGATCAGGCCCCGTCGAAATCTCCAGTTGCAGATTGTCTGGAATTGATTAGGAGTCCTGGTTCTTTTTGGCAGACTTACTGCAATTGGATCCATTTACTTGTTAAAGACCACAAAGGTTAGTGGTAACACTGAAAGAGGAAGTCGGACGGTGATTTTTCTACTTTTCACCTTTTTTCTGTGTCTGTTTGTCGAGGTTGCTAAAGCAGGAACACATATCGGGGGCAGTTTCAGGGATTTCCGTGTTTATTTTTGGGGGTGTTATGACGATGGACAGAACTTGTCTATTTCTGAAAGACACCCATATTCCAAGTCATTAGACCTCTACCCAGAAGCCCTCTGCACTCAAGCGTGGACTCAAATGAATTTGATGGCTGCTTTTAATGAGGACATTTTTACAGCTGTTGGCCATGATGGTTTCACAGATATTTAACTCGCCTTTTGCCCACAGCTTGGGACACAAAAGTAGACCAGAAGTTGGCGTAATTGAGTTATTTTATGCAATAAAGGCTTATGTAAAACGTACTGTAGGCAGTGAAAATGTGATTCAGCCTGTGCTCGTAATTGCATACACACACATCCTTTTTGTCTAGACTTTTCAGTATCCCCAGTGTGTGTTTCCAATTTAGCTTTGTTTTCCTTGTTTGATTTACAGGCTTTATTTCCTTAGTCCTTCCATGACTGGTTCAGTGGCCAGACCCTGCTTTGACCTCAAATGCACACTTGTCCTTTGACATTTTAAGTAAATGCTTTAGACACATGATCATTTGGGCAGTTTTCCACTCATCATGAGATTGTATTTGTACACAACAGCTCACTGGTAGTTGGAAGGACTGTCTTGTGTATTTGGATGTAACACTGAAGATCTTTCCACCTCACAATTGAGTCATTAAAAAGACCACACGATCATTTCGGTTTCCCCAAAAAATCTATTTTACCCCAAGCCGAATGCATAGTCGCTCCAAATGGCTTGGAGTCTCCCAAATGCTATCATATGTTAGTGTTTAACAATGCATTCATTTTAGGCCAGCCATGTTAAGAAGGGAGCTACTTTTGAGAAGGATCTCCCCCCATCCTCCACTCTCAGCTAACAGAGATAAACCCCTGTGTCTGACCCCTCTCTTCGAGTGTGAGGTTGGTATTGAGACCCAAAGGAGTCCCCTAGCCTGAAGTCGAAAGCTCAGGAGCCGGAGTGAGTAAGGGGTCGAAATGAAAGTGATCCCCTCTCCCCCAAGGAACAGGATCATGATTGTGTAAAACAAAACCAGTCATGGAGGCTGTCTGCTTGGCTTTAGGGCCAAGGGATGTCAATAGTGTAGGTTGTATAAGTCTGACCCATTCCCTGCTCCCTCTCACATCTCCCTCCTTTTCTCTTTTTTTTTTCTTCTCCTTTTTTCTTATTTTCACTCTGAGGTTTAAGTAGGGGTAGCTGCTGTACACCTCTGAGAGACAATGAGATAAAGTAACCCTCTGATATACAAATGTCCTTCCTGGGAGGAAAACATTGCCAGACCTTCTTTTATAAATTAGATTAGAGGACTTTGACTGGTAAGGGCCAAGGCCCTGGGCCTTTTGGGGCACTCTGTGTTCCTGTGTTATGCTGCACAGATCACGTTTAGAGGGGTTAGGGGTTAGCTCAACTCCCCAGTGAGGAAACCAGATCATGTTTGTTTTGATCATCATATCTGACCTGGACTTGACTGACATGTGCCCCCACTTTACTGAATTGCCAAACAAAACACCCAGTACCCCTGCGCAGCAATCACTTAATCACACGGGTAAAATCGGAACCAATAACAAATTTCATTCAAATTTGCCTTAGATTACTTGATTGTAGGATAAATAAGAGAACGGTGTTTCTGAATGTCAGAGGGTGTAATGGAGGGATGCTCTTAACAGGTGTTGACTGTTGTTCTTGTAGTTTCTCACTGTTGTAGCGCAAGTAGAGCACACTCATATATTACTATAGCCCAGATATTTTATATGTATCTAATTTGTGAAGCTTTTAGTAGCCAGTATTTTTGACAGAGAGGTTTTAATTCAACTTTAATAATTTCTTATGCAGTAGTTTGAGTTGTTTGTTTGCATTATATATTATTTTGCACTATTATTTCAAATAACACTGAGTCAAATCAAAATCTTTTATTGATTAGGCTATCCATATGAGCTACAACTGTTGGTCACTGTGCCATTTGCTCTACATTAGCAACACGTAGGCCTGCCGACTAAAATCCTTGATGTAAATAGTGTCAGTCTGTGATCGCTGACATGTGTTATCCATCACAGCTTAAAGTTGCGTCATTAGACACTTTTCCAAACTTGCTAGGTTCCCAATAATGATCCATAGGAGCAATTTCATTGTCAAGTGTCATTTTCCCCAGGTTTGAAGTGTAATCAGCTGTCCAGCAGAGATGTGTTAGTATTTTGTTGGGGTGATTGACAGGTTGATCAGTCTCTCCTTATTCCCTATTCCCTCCTCTGGGCTGCAGAGATGCACATGAATCAACTCACAACTGGTGCTTTTCTATCTCATTATCCACCTCCTCCATCACTTCACTGCGGTGAAAGTGTTGAGAGATGTGCACTGTCACTTGGAGACCAAACCCTATTTTGCTCATTATGCTGAGGTAATGCTTTTATTTGTTGTTTATGCTTTTAATGCCCCATCCAGACACTGACATCATTCCACTTCCCTTCTTCATGTGGTTTCGCCACCATTTGACCAACATTCATGGGTTAGAAAGTGGCAGGCTTTTTTTCTTTTTCTTTTTGAACCTTGAGGTAAGACAGACATTATCACAAATCCCAAATACGATTACTCTCTACCAAAAGAATGTCTTAAATAAGTCAGACTCTGACAGCGACAGTTGAAATCAGTAATAGTGGCGGTGTGGGTGTGTGTGTGTGTGTTTGCAGAGCCATGGCGTGAGAAGTGGTGTGGTCTGGGCACATTCTAGCTTACTCATGAAGGAGTCTCTCAAAATGTGATTAATGGACGAGGAAGTGATAATTAGTAGAGTAAATTGTTTCTAATGGCCTTATAACCCTGATTATTTTGTATAAACACACACAAGCTATACACAGTGACATATTTGTACCTACAGTATTTCATCAAGTGTGTGTCTTAGTAAGGTTTTCAGTGGTGGGAGGGGTCGTTGTCTTGCTTTTGAGATGAGAGGTAGGGTTGCTGTAGTAATTGTGGGCAGCGCACAGAGGGGTTGAGGATATTTATTGGGGCCCTTATATGAAATGTGGTAGGCGTGGAGGGTGGTGGGGGTCAGACAGAAGGAAGGGGGCAGGAAATGTTGGGGGGAAGGGGGTCTAGATGGGGGTATCAAGGGGGGTCTAGTTATTTTGAAAGCCACAAGGGAAGCCAGCTGCACTGGGGAAAGCTTTGGATCAAAGAATGCCAGTCACCCTCATACCTCCCCTCCCTCCGCTGTGATACATCCATGTCTAGCTGTATCAAAGAGCAGGCCGGCCTCCAACCTGGCTTTCATTTTGAGGGACAGTCACCATTTGGACCAGTGTATCATGACAAATCTTAGCAGCCAGGTGGGGAGAGAGTGTGTCTTGGACAGAAGTACTAAGAAAATAAAAGAATAAGTAACCACAGAGGCTCACAACAGTGGGAAGTGGCAGCACTTCTAATTGAGTTATTCATACAAGTCTGTAAATCAAGCTTCCATTAGTGGAGGACCATTTGAAGTGTTTTTGGGGTGTGTTTCTTGTTGTGCACCATTTGCATGGACACAATACGTTTGGCATTTATTAACACTCTCAATGAAAACAGCGATTTGGCACCGCATGTGCGGCAGGCATCATAATGTAGTGTAGGATTAGCTCAGAGTTATTTGGTGCTATTACATATTTCAGGTATGCATCAACATGTTCAGACATCAGACCAGTTTAATTGAAGTCAGTGTTTGCAAGTACTGATCATACCAAGGAACCCACCAACAGTAGAGATTGTGATTTAAAAAAAAACCAAAAACTGCAGATTAGTTTTGAAGTTATTTTGTCATAAACCGAGGTTTAAGAGTAATTGAAATTCTGTATTTGGGGCTAGAAAAAAGTTGACAGATCACCAAAGTCATCAGGACACATTGTCTGGGAACGACGTATTGTGCTGATCCATCTGATAGATGAGACCTACCTGGACCTGACCTGGAATCTACTAAGGAAGGTTTTAACACATCGTCAGTGCTAAATCAGTACATCACAAATCCAAAGCACCAGTGATTTTGGTGAATTCATTGTCCCTCAAAAGATAATTTGGGGGGACCTCATATATCTTATTATTCCCATGCCCATGTAGTGGTATCGACTGAGTCCTTAGCCAGGGTCATCCTTGGGTATTCTCTTTATTTTCAGCGCTGTGGCAGACATTGCCTTTCTATTGCTTTATACACAGGTTAGAGCTACATATCTCTTTTTTCTTAACAGCATGCTGGCAGACAAACTGAACATGTCGCCCGAGGAAGCTGAGAGATGGATTGTCAACCTTATCCGCAACGCCAGACTGGATGCAAAGATCGACTCCAAACTGGTGAGACCTTCTGTCTTCTTCCTCAATCAGTCAGCTCAGTACTTAGCTGATTAATCAAAGCTTTTTAAATAGCCCTTTTTAAATTGGGGGTGGTACTGACAGTGACATATAACCCTTTTACAACTCTGATTCCAAAAAAGTTAGGATGCGGGGGTAAGATGTAAATTAAAGCAGAATGCAATATTGGCACTTAATTGATTTTTGTAAATATCTGCTTATTCTGAATTTGATGGCAGTAGCATTTCAAACAAGTTGGGACAGGAGCAACAAAAGACTGACCAAAAACACCTGTTTGCATCATTCCACAGGTAAACAGGTTCATTGGTAACAGGTGATAGTATCATGATTGGGTATGAAAGGTTCATCCTGGAAAGACTCATTTGTTCACAAGCAAGGATGGAGCGAGGTTCACTATCTACAATCCATAATATCCATAATATCCATAATACAGACTGAAAAGTATTTTCAAATCATTGCGTTCTGTTATTATTTGCGTTTTACACAGCATCCCACCATTTTTGGAATTAGGGTTGGAGATGTTCCTCCTGTAAGACTTGAGGGGTATAAAGAGGCATTATTTATGTCCTGATTTTTGTAATTGAAGGGTACACTGTAACGTACAGTGACTGACATTGTAACGATAATATCTCACCCTTGTTGGGTCCCCTTCGTGAGGCTCCATGTTAAACCTGCATGCTTTGGTATACACATCACAACAGTTCTCTGTAATCAGCAAATCACAGCCCAGTCCTCCAGAATGACATAGAATTATCTAGATGTGCCTACAGTAGATGTGAATGGGACCTGAGCAGTTGCTGGTTGGTGTTTGGAGGATGGTGTGTCTGCAAGAACATATGTGATTGGCTTATTGGTTGTTGTGTATCTGTTGTCCATCTTTGTCTGTATTTCTAGGGCCATGTGGTCATGGGGAACAATGCCATATCGCCTTACCAGCAGGTGATTGAGAAGACCAAGAGCCTCTCATTCCGCAGCCAAATGTTGGCCATGAACATTGAGAAAAAGCAGGCCCAGAGCACCAAGAATGAGGTGAGTAACGCACATACAGTACATACAAATGCACACGAACCACCACTCCCAGCGTGTCGCTGAAGGCAACCATCCCTCCCTTAACTGATCGGATTGCTAGAAGGTCAACATGAGCTCAGGGCAGTTCAAAGCGTCTCAAATGATCAGCTCAGAACAACAGGGCTAAAGAATGTTGATGAACAACCATCAACAAAAGCTCTCTTTACACGAAATAAGCCAGTAAGAGCAAGTTTAACAGAGCTAACGCTTTCATCCCTCCATTGCGCTTCAAAGGCCTAATGACAAGGTAGATTCCAAACAACCATAAAACGATGCCTGAGCACTGTGACTCAGCTCAGCAACGTAAATAAGGTGGACCCTCACACTGGTTTTGGTGAACATTACTCAAAGCCTGGAGTTCCCTGCACTTAGGACCCGTTGCAGATGTCTGGCTCAGGGTCCAGTCATCCCATTTAAGTGTGTTTTTGATGTTGACCTTGTGCGTTTTAGTGGTATGTTGACTGTCTAAGTACCACAACTACACAGAATGTCATAATCACGCACATACTCTGAGCTGGAGCTGTGAGCTGTTGCTTCGCACAACTCCCCACTCCTCGAGGACATGCACGTGTGTCAGAGCAGATTGATGGGTCGGTTCCCTTGGCCGACACCTGACAGCACCAAGGCCACAGAGTTACAACAGACATGTTAAATGTTCACTTTTTAACTGTGCAGCTCTTGAGTGGCTGGCTTTTGATGTGCTCAATTAGCCTCCTCCCCATTGTTTGAATATAACCTTGTCCTGTAAAAAAGCAAAGCCCCCACCACCACCACCTCCCAATTAGGGAGTTTTTGTAATTTGACAAAAGAGGCTGCAAACAACTCACAGAGCACTATTACATCCTGCTGTCCTCAAGGCTACAAATCACTTACATATAGAGAACATTTACTGCTTAACATCTGGGCCGGCTGCTTAGGGTCCCTGTCAACCCTCACAGCCACCCAGCGCTTACCAACAGAACACACACATTACACACTCCGACAAGGAAAACGTCAGCACTTAACTGCTTGCACATGTGTGTTACTTTTTCACATTTCCCACAATCAACAACAAAAAAAATTTGTTTTGATCGGTTTCAGTGATCTCCAAATGGTTTAATTTTCCATTTTCTTCATGCTTTTCTTCCAGACACCAAACTGGGCAGGTCAGGAAACCGGATTTTAAAGACACAATCAAGATGGATCCATCCTACTCATTGTGTTACATCTTTTTTTCCACACTTGTCTCTCAAGGAGCACAGTACTACTTTGCACTTGGTTCAAGTCATCACCAATTCAATAAAAGTGACCAACAAAGCCATTTTCACCCATGATTGCCTTATTTCTGGACATTACCAACAGCGGTTGAGGTTTGAGCGGTCAGACTTTTTTCTATCGGTAATACTTGATGAAGGTTTAATGTGCACATTGAGTCACTGAGTGGGACAGTTAAGACTGCTGCGTGTGACACGAGTCATGTGTGCGCAGTAATGATGAATGGCTGTTTAGTCTGTTGGTTTTATGGTGTTTTAGTGGTTCGCTTCACCGTGGCAGGCAGCCTCGCAGAGTGGGCCGTCAGCTGAAGGGGGCAAACAGAGGTGATGTACAGTTACCGGTGGTCACACTCTATGCCAGTCATCCTGCCCATCTGAGGACATGAGGGAGCCATAAAGAACCATTAGCCAGACGGACACAATCTTTTTAATGTTCCACCCCACCCCCGCTTTCCTCTGCTTTTGACCTTCTCATAACTCAGTCCTCTGCCTCTCCTTCTTTATCGCAATTGCTCACAAACAAGCTCTTGTTCCTTCACATGCCTTTTAATTTTCTTTGACATATAATTTAACTACTAAACAAGGATTTTATGTGAAAATCCACCTGCTTTATTAGGTTAAATCAAAAGTCTAAAAGTGGAAAGGGTGTTTCATCACCTGCATGTACACGTAAACCACATGAAGTGAATTATCACACCCTACAAACACACTCTCTAACATGACATTGTTTTTTTCTGTGTGCTTAAACTGAACAAATTACAAGATAAATCGTTACATCTTGACCATAGAAAATATGCAAAACTGTGTCCATAAACATCTTTTAAGAGGGAACAAAGCTGCACTGCTTTGTATCAGTCAACATAGTTTCACATGCAGAGCAATGGCTGCCAGCGTTTGAAGGTGATAACTGCAATGCGTCTAAATGGTGGAGCTCACTCAATGTGTGCAACACATTCCGTTTTAAAACATGAAAGTCACATTTGTTTGTCTCCTGGCATCATACTTAGCAAGCATTAAATAAATAATCATGAAAACATACAATCAAAGTTCTGAACAGCTGATAAAAAATGATAAAATTGCTGTGAGCATAAAGGAATTCTGTAAACTTTAGTTTTTGCAATATCATTCATAATAGCAATTTACAGATGATACAGGCTTTGAGAATCTATGGAATAGGTACCTTGAAATTGTTCGAATTTTGCCCTTAAAATGCTATACGAACCCTGACGATGGTAAATAAACTCTCATGGATAAAGTTCAGAAGCAAAAACATCCTGTGGGATCATTTACTAATAGTTAAAATAATATGGAGTAGGCAATGCAAAACAATAGTAAACAATTCAAATGGAGTGCTGTGCTTTTTTTCGAGAATTCAGCACTCGTGTGTGAATCCTGGAGTTGAGCGTGTTGATTCATTTTCTTATTAATAGTTTAATAGTCAAAAAACTCATCTTCTCTTGCTTGGTTTGATCAGAACTGTACAACTATAAAATGCGCTTTAGAGTTTGCATATTCAAAAAACTTTGGTTACACTTTAATATTTCTTCATTTATTGTATATAGATTCATGGCTGAGGGTCATTGTTAGTATTAATAATAATAAAAATAGTAAAATAGTAATTCTTGATCTGATGCAAAAGTTGACAGAACTGCCTCACCTGATGATCTATTAAATAACTGCTCTGGAGCTTTTGGTCACATCACATGATCTTCATCAACGGATGGAGATTTCCAGTTGTCTTGGAACTGCAGATGTTGAAATTCCCAGTTTTTCAATCCACGCTCCAGAACAGCTACTAAATGGACCTGGAGGTGAGATGGTTTTGGCAACTAGATTTATGGTGGCTATAAAATTGTATTTGTACATGTGGACTGTAATGGTTCAGCCTCAGACACGTCATGCTCATTCAGGCTGGGGGGGATTTTTAAAATTTATTTCACCGGTACTACTTTTTAGATTTACGTAGTTATGACAAGTTGATCGTTTATATTATGAGTCAAACGTATTCTCCCATGTCATAGATCAAACCTCAAAAAGTCAAACACCCCCTTCCCAAGTGGTAAAGCTGCAGTGCTAGAGTGTGAAAATGAAATGCAATTAACATTAGTTACAGACGCATAATTGCATTTGAGAAATGTAGGCATAGTTTGCCTTGCAAGATAGTTGGCTAGCACCAGATAAAGTTAGTAGCCATCCATCAGTCCAGTTGTTTAGCTTTCTGGCTTGCTAGCTGTGGTCGTGACTCGTGATAGATGGTCATTGCAGTCGAGGCAGAGAGGACCCAGGAAGTGACCTTGGAGAGAGTTCTGGATGCCTCTTGGAGTCTTGCAGACTGATGAAGGTAGGCATGAAAATCCTACACCTCTCTAGTTATATCAGTGTGTGTAGGTGTGCTTACAGGTTCTATGTACTTGACTAGTGGTGATGACAGATCTCTCAAGGAGGCTGAGCAGTTTGGAAAATAGGTTACTGTTGCTCAGCCTGAGCTTTTATTGGCAGTGGAGCAGACACTCATCTGCACTCCTGCTGCTTCCTATGCATTTGAAAATACAGCTGTTACCATGTTGGCAGGTTCCAATCTGTGGTTTTGTTATTTGTGTTTTATAAATTCATTTGCATTGTGGATATAGACTTTTTGTGCCTTAAGGTTTTTGATTTAGCTCTTTTTCAAGAGAAGTGGAAGTGAGTGAATAAGTGAGATCCACTGTCACTAACCATAGCAGCACAAATAACATGATGTGAAAATCTGTAAATATTCAGTATTTGCGCTAATATAAAGTGGGAGATTACTGAGCCACAAAAACTGACTTAATGAAGTTTTAAAAGATGAAGATTTTAAAAAATGAAATCTTTGAATGTGTATGTAAAATTGCAGCAAATTGTGTCATTATCTTCTTATTTCAGGGGAAGGACCCCCAAGCTCCCCCGCTTTAATTGTGGGGGACACAATTCAAATTTTGTCCTGCGTGACGCTCCTGTTCAGCTTTGTTTGCAAATGTCACGTTAGGATTATTTATGGACATTGAAATTTGCCTCTTTCCAGCTCCAAACATGGAAAGTTGCTAAGTATAACTTGAACTTTCTCAGCTTGCCTCACTCTCCTCTCCTTGACATTTTCGAGATTCTGACTTGGATGACCACTGTGGCTTGGAACTTTTTTTTTTCTTACCTAGCAAACCGTGACAACAGCCCACACTGAAGCCCATCCAGTCTGGATCTCTGATGAACAGGGTGTATAGCAGCTCCCCTCATTGCTGTTATGGCGCTGAGGGCTCGGAGCCAGACCATCCAAATGCTGACGTCACCTCCACTTATGTGCACTGCAACGAGTAGGAGGGAGGGAGGAGAGGAGAGGAGGGATGGGGAGAATAAAGTGATTGGTTTACCGGCCCCCTTCTCCATGACACATCATGAAAATAAAAGTGCCGGAGGCCTAAATTATCACATTCACCTTAACCGTGCACTCTCAGATGTTGTTTTAGAGAGGAATCCAAACCAGCAGCACTGCCTGCGGCTAACAGCCCTCCTGACCACAATGTCTGTCACTGTTCTCTGGATAAATAAATAAACAAAGTCAGGACAAAGGTCACTATAGGTTTTGGCAAGGAAACAAGCATGATTCCTCTTTTTTTAACATATTGTTAGAGGTTTTCCCCCCACACACATATTTTTTTCTATCAGTTCCAGTGACGAAATGGAAACTTTACTTGTGTGTGTTTGAGCGTATGTTTTACTGCCTGAGGCTAGAAATCCTTTTTCCCCTCCACCGCTTTCTCTGGTGTTTAAAGTGTAAAACCAGCGTGTAAATGACATTTTGTAATGTTCAGATTGGAGGTCTGTGTGATCTCTGAGGGCAACCACACTCAGGATGAAAACAAGTTGATTTTTTTGAAAGTCATTTTTTAAAAAATGTTAAATCATCAACACAGACTATCATTACATTTTCTCTCTTCTGAAATCTGTGTATTTCACTCTAGTTTGACTGAGAATCACTGACATGGACAATAAGGCCCTCACATGAAAATAATTTCCTGAAATAAATAAAAGATTAAGTGCCACACCTAGTGGCAGAAGGGGGTAGAGCATTCACATCTTGTGTTCCAATCAGGATGTGGAGCAGCTGCTGATGGTGACAGAGCAGCTCCTGTGACTGTCCACTATTTCTGTAGATGCCCACATGAGTGCATCACTCCCCCTCTCTGTCACTGACTTTCATAGCACCGCTGTCACATCCCTGATCTGTAACTGATCAGCATCCAGCCCTGTGGATGGATCAGTGGATGTCTGCCAGCCCCCTCATGTCTCTCACATGTCTCCGCTGACGAGGTCGCATGGGTCAGCGTGAAAGACCCGGCCTTGGAAAACCCTCACTTTATTCAATGATTTATTCATGTTCCACAATTACAGCCTCCCCGACGATTATCGTTCATTTCAGAGGAGGGAGGGAGGAGGGGAGATCTCGGTCCTGGGTGCGCAATAAAAGAGGCGTGACTGGATGGCTGACTTGCGGGCGCACCTCATTACGCACATTGCACAGATAATTGATTATTTTGGCGAACCTCAAATTATTCTAGAAGGCCATCATCATCAGCTGGAGGAAGCTGAGCAGAGACAGTTGGATTGAGTGCAATCATACGCTTGATTGAGAGGGGTCACCAAGCTTTAATGTGAGACATCCATGTGAGGGGAAAAAGTAGTGCCATGCGTAATGATACAAGGGATTATTGGGATATCAAAAGTTTGGATTCAGTAGACCACCAGCAGCAATCTCATATCCCCTTTAAAAAAATATCACACTAACTTTTGTTCCTGTGGGATGTTTCCAGCTCACTAGGACCCAGAGGCGACCTCGTACCGGCCAGTGTGGGTGAGTGCGCGAGGGGAGGAGGAGGTGATGGTGAGGGGGGGTGAGGACTACACTAAATGTCATCCTCAACATCTTAAATAAGAAGAAACACAAAGCTCCACATCTCCACACGTGACAGCGGCGGGGAGCTATATGAGCAAACAGGCGGCAAGCATCAGGACCAGTCGGGAGTTTGGTCAGCCCTCAACCTCACTCACCGGCTTCCGCCTCCAACACAGCAACACATGTGAGTCTGAGTCCGGACGAGCTGGAGCGAGGAGACGCAGGTAAACGGGAATCTAAGCTTTTTTTTAAAAAAAAAAAAGAGAGAGAGGAAAGAGAGAGGAAAGGAAATCCCCCCTCCTCCTCCTCCTCATCCACCTCCTCCTCCTTCACCGCGACCACCTTTTTTCCTCCTCCTCGGACCTCGGCTCTCTTCTGGAGACGCAAGTTTTTTCCTGACACAAAGAGGGATGCTGCACTTGCGCTCAGAGGGCACCTAAAGACCGGGATTTACCCTCCATCCGATGCAGAGGTGCCCACCGACGCGGAGCGACTATTACGCACGGCCGCGCGCTCTCGGTCTTTTGGAGAGGGGCGTTCGAGCACCGCCTTTGCATCCAGCACATTAACACACAGAAGAGCTTTTCATTTTTTTTTTTAGTCTAATGCCCCTTCACGCATCACTGTGTAGGAAGGTGTTGATTTGATCCCACTGTTATCACGGTAACCCTCCTTTGTCGTCTCCCCCCGCAGCGCACCCAAAGCGGACACTTTTTGGTGACTGGAGGAAACCTCGCGCTCCATAAAATGATCCCGACCGGCGGCGCGCTCACATGTCGCATCCCGGCTGATGTTTGACACATTTGAGGATCGACTAAACTGGAGGAGGACATTGCAAAGTCAAGAGATCTCATCCCGAGCCCTGCTCCTGCCGCCGCCGCCGCCGCTGCTGCTGCTGGCACCTTTTTTTTGTACTGGAGTCCGAACAACAGATCGCCGTCCAGATGCAGTTTCGACTCTTCTCCTTTGCCCTGATCGTATTGAACTGTATGGAGTACAGCAACTGTCAGGCGCCGTCGCACCGCTGGAGGAGACAAAAAAGAGGTAATGTTGGAGCGTGCAGGTTTTAGAGCAGCATCCAGGGAGCGACTTGGAGAGTTTGTGCGGGTCAGTCCAAAAACAAGGCTGCACACACTCTGTTAAAGCCCTTCTCTAGCCCAGCAGTGTCCATACATTATCTGTAGGTCCCCATAGAGCTCAGTGCGCGCAGAGATGCAGGGAAGTCAGAGATAAACATCAAACACTGCTGATTGATTTTTCCCCTTTTACGCACAGGTGAGAGTTGGCCATCCAAAGCAGATCCGCAAATTCAGCAACATCCCAGAAATACTTAACTTGTAAGTCAGTCCTGCAGCATCTGATGTAACTCACAAACCTCCTCAAAGAAGATTTTCAGCATTATGTAACGATTCCAGAGCCGGTAGCTAATGCGTAAAATGTGCGCAAAATTGGCCACGCGTGCGGCTGTCCAGATTGAATATTAAAACAAGTTGCGTCAGTTGGATGGGCTGATCGTGTTTAAACCACGCTGTCATGACGGGCTATTAAGGCGACTTGCCCAACAAAGGGCTCCCTATAATATTTACATGTGAAACTGCTAAAAAAAAAAGCTGCTGCGGATGGGTCCATGGAGAGCTTATTGGAAAGGAGGAGGGGGGAGTTGTTTAATGAATAGATACGGACTCCCCTTCCCCTGACTTATGAGCTGCACATCTCCTCTCCAGCCCCCCTAAGCTGCTTTTAATTGATCTCATAACCACTTTGAACAGTTGGTAGGAAACCCGCATGACAATCGCTCAGCGGAGGCGCAGGAGCTGAGGAGGGGGGAATCAGCCCCCTTTGCAAACACCACTCTATACTCTGAATGAATGAGGAGACAGTGGGATTAGGAGAGTGCCCCCCCCGCAGAGCCCTCCTCCTCTGAAACTGTGACATAACACCAAGACCCTCAGGGTGACCAGGAGAGCAGGCTTGGGCACACTGGGTCTGTTGGGCAGCACTAAACCATCAATGTGGTTGTACAGTAGAAAAAGTCAGGAGAGAGAGAGATTTGGAGGGGGGGTCTTGTAAACTGTAAGGCAATCACAGATCTAATCATATGCGCTGCGTGCCAAGGGGGAACCTCCACACTCTGCAAGCCCTCCACTGCCCATCTGCAAATAATCAGGCAATCACTGCGGGGTACTGGCACACACACGTTTTTCAGCTCCTCTGTGTGTTTCTTTCTCTGAGCACTGTGTGATCTCAGATAGTATAGAAGAGATGCAGTGTCATTTTCTTAGTATGATCCATCTTTTCTAACTGCTTCAGTCTGGAGGGTGTTTTGGATGGTCAAGCAGCCTTAACATTTGTCTGTGGCTGCCTCTCTATCCGTGTGGTGTTTGTGAGAAAAAAAAAAGGGGAGAGAGAGAGAAAGGGAGGGTGGTGGGCTAACCAGTGGGGATGAGATCAAGAGGTTAACCTACACATTTGACCTCAAGAATAGCTTTAGGCTGAGCACTATAAGCTACACATTGTTGCTACCATCAGAGCGGATGTTACACTTGTCAAACTAATCTCATGCAAATATGTACAGGTTTTACAGTGTTGCTTAAAGTGTTCTATATGTGTGTGTGTGTGTGTGTTTGAGGGGAAGCAGCACTTTGGGCCAAAAGTGCCATTCTAGCAGGCGGTGGCAGCCGGCCAAGTTTTCGGTATTTGCTTCCTTCCTTTATTTATCACGGTTATATTGAAAGAAGCATGTGTAAGAGATCATTGTCCAATAGGCCCAGAAATGCTTGAATATTTTTCTAGCCCTCAAGGTTCCTGTGACAGCTTTATACACAGCCCGTCTGGCATGCACGGAGAGCTATCCGAACCGTTCAGGAGTGTTGAGACCCAGACGCGTTCGAAAGCTCAATTTGGCAACGCTCCGCTCCCCCCAGGTGCAACAGTTTCATGCATAACAAAACACATCATTTGACAAACGTCTTTTTCATTTCCACGCACATGACAGAGTTTTGCCATTAATACTCCGTGCGCATGTAGCCACATGACCAAGTGAGGTGTAAGGGATTGAGATGCCATTATAATTAGGGGATGTCAAGGAGAAAAACAGCCATTGCGTATGACTCGAGCCTGCTGAAATGTATGAGCAGAGTCAAGATTGGGATCTCTGTGTGGTTTCTGGGCTGATCTTGTCTTGCTCACTCACTGCATGGCATGACCCAACCTCCCATTTGGCTGCGGTAACTGTACATATACATTTTTTTTTCATGTAAAACAGATGACAAAACATATTAAATTTACACCTCCTTACCCCCTATCCTGCCCATTAGAAGTGGGGAAATGATGCCAATGAGCCCTTCTATGATATCATAGCTCGACACAAGGGTATTACTTTTCATTTTTATTCTCTGGCTAATGATGCCACCTGCTGACTACATAAAATCAGGCTCGAGTACCAGCGCTGCCTGAAGGAACAGAGACACACAGTGGGGCCCTAAGACGTTTAAACAGGTAATGAATAGGTAATGGCAGTCGAGAGTGGTGAAAAGTTGCCATGTGATACTGTTAACCCTTCTGCATCCACCCAAGAAATCCCAAATTTGAATTCCCAGCAGGACGCAGCATGTTTGAGATCACGCTCGACTGTGTGATCTCTCGCTTTGACAGCGTTCCCAGATGTTTTGAAGGGCAAAATTGATTAGACGAAGCCAGTGCAGCCTCGCAGGGCGGAGGGAGTGAGGTCAGAGATGCATGACATTTTGTACCGCTGATGACAGTCAGCAACAAGGGTGTGTGTGGTGAGATCTTGATGCCAAAACACACAGAAAATAGTCATGATTTGTGGCTGAATATGTGCTTCTTTCAATGAGGAATTCCATGAAGAGTGTGTGGAAACTTGATACTCTCAGGTATTTGACTCTTGTGAATTCACTTTGTGGTTTTAGTTAGTTGGTAATAGAGCAGAAAAGAAGATGACGTGGAAATTATTTTGAAGTCGAACGCAGTTTTTTGGCTGCATAAATGTTAAAATTGCAGCAATCTTTGGATGCAGATAAGCAATTCAAACACTGTGGCCTCTCTCTTTCTAAGCCCTAGGAAATCAGGCCTCAGTGTGCTGAAAGCTCACACAAAGTCCCAGGTTTGTGGGTGTAAGTGTTAATGTTGGAACCCAGCGCTTCAGCGCAATATAATACGTTGATTAAGTGCCTAACGGGGAGGAGAGGGAGCGCTCCAAGAGGCTGCTTTTAAACCAGCCTTGCCACTCTTTGGAAAAAGTGAAAAAGCCCCGCAGATGGCACGTCTGTTAACAAGGCTTTCTCACATGATGCCACTCTAATCCAGGTGATGTGAGCCTTGCATCCTGGCTTTTTTTGTCCCCTAAAACAGAAGGAGTTTGCGCATTTTATTCATGTGAAACGCCAGATTGATCACCTAAATGAAATGCTGAAAAGTGATTTGACATTTGACAGCGCCCTCCCTCCTTCTCGTCGTCCTCGGAGGTTGTGCTGGTTGGGGAGAGGTGGGGGCTTTTTAGGGGATGAGGAAGGCGCATTTAAGCAGATCAGCTGGTAACGGCTGAATGTGAACAGCATCACCTGAGAGGGATTACAGCGAGCCGAGTCTTGACCTGAGCCGGAGCTCCGGCGTCAAGGAACAGAGCTCTGTCTTTTCTCTCCCAGGCCCCATCAGCCAAGGCTCCATAAGTGTAAATCTGTGTGTGTGTGCTGAAAGGTGTGTGTGTGTGTGTGTGTGTGAGAGAGAAAAGGAGTACGTGGAGACACAGAGGCACCCCGCAGGTGCATGTTCCTGATGCTCTAATCAAGACATCAAGTCCAGAAGAGCGTATACACCCCCAACTCCTCGACCAATCACGTCCGCAGCCTGTCCTGGGGATTATCACGGCCATTAAGGACAATGATTCACTTATGTGCTGTATTGATAAATCACATTAGTCTGACCCAGCCTCCGAACTCTGTCGAAAGACTAGCTCCTTGTTTGACCTACTAACCCATGCATGTCGATCCTGGCCTGTAGCGCAGCTCCTGCTCCGAGTCACAGCGGTATCAGATGAAGCCGGTGAAAGGCTCCTCAGTGCGCTCATGCCATGCTACACTGCCGAAAACCCCAGCAGAGGAAAAAACATGCAGTGGCATGAACTTTCTACAGGAGCGAGAGAGGAACAGAGAGAGATTCTTTCAGGCACCACGTGACGAAGTGGGGATGATCTGTTTCACTTTGTTTTCCCATAGAACAAAAAAACCATTTGAAGAAATGAATTTAAACCTAATGAATTTAATTCAGCGTAATGATCCTTTGTCCTGCATTTATGTGTTAGGAACTCAGTGAGGCAGGAAAGTGATGTGAGGGATTCATATTCATCTATCAGTTCTTTGGGTGTTGCACCATGTAAGAGTAGGATCAGTTTCACATGGATGACAAAGCTTGTTTTGTAGCACTTCTTCACACTTCCATTTATCACATCACAGCAAAAAAAAAAAAAAAAAAAAAGAAAAAATTGTGAGCAGATTTAGCTCCTCTTTTTCCTTTTTTTGATTATTTTCTGGGGGGAATACACTAGGGGATCTTCTCTTTCACCCTCAATCACTGTCATCAGAGGATCCCATGTGCTGGCAAAGCTAAATGCCAAACAGATGGTTTTATTTCAGGCTACATTTTACCACACTGTAAAAGTTCATTTTTTCGGAAATGTGAAATAAAATGAACTTATTATATAAAATCTTATAATACACCCCATATTTCCTCATGGTGATTGGAAACTCCTGAGCAGCAGACAAAAACTGCAGTGTCCCTCCAGAGCGCGAGGGCGATTTTGTAACCCTCACCTATGCCCGTTCCCTCAATTGCGCACTCCCCCGAAGCAATTACACCTTAATACGTTTCCTTATAAAGCTACTAAATATGACCAGCCAATTTGGTCCGATTTCTCTCAAGTTTATTGGGCCGTAAAAATTCTAATGTGGGAATCATTTCTAAGTGCCACACATAAAACAACAACACAAAAGGAGCATTTTTTGAAAAAATGACTCATGCGAGGGCTTCACAGGTAGGAGAGCTGCCCAGAGCCGGAGATGGAGCCCCTCAGGCTTACACTGCGACGGACTTCCAGACTACTTAGCTCTCACATTACTAATACACACCTCTAAAAGAATTCAGTGAAGAGCTGTTTAGAGCTTATGACGTGGATACAATAGGCATTGTTAATGGGAATTGTTAAAAGTGACCAATTTCCCTTTTGCTGTTTACAAAATGACATAATCACACTTGAACTTCAACTTTTTTATATGCAAATAGATTAGATTTAGATTTAGTCCACGCACATAAAAGTACAAATTGCCATTTTTTGTACAGATGAAACAACTTGTTCATTTGTGAGCTTTAGAGGTGTTGGTAGCTGGATTTTATTTTGCTCTTGGAGTCTCCAGTGGAGACAGCAAGAACTTGATCACAGCCCAAAAATAGTAAAAAAAAAAAAAAAAAACACGCAAAACTGCAAATTGCCATTTTTGTACAGATTAAAAAAATTAGTTTCTTCAGCTTTTTCTTTCTCGCTCTCGGTTTCCCCATTTCCAGTCTTTATGCAAAGCTAACTGGCCGCTAGTGGTGGCTTCATATTTACTGTACAGATGTGAGAATGTGGTATCGATCAGTGTATTTCCTTTAACTACTATTTGGCATGCAACCTGGTAGCTGAGCTGATTTGACTTTGATTTCCCACATGTCCTAAATGTGTAGAAGAGCTGTGTAGATTTATGGATTTAAGTATCCTTGGAAGGATGCTCTGATGTTTCTAGAAAAGGGCCACACTCTGTCTCCGCTCTTGTTTGCCATGTCAGTGTGTTCCTCCGTGTGCGTGCCGACTAGTACCTACTTTGCATCGATCCGCAAGGCCTGGAAATCTGAAACTAAAGGAGGCCCCTTGAGAAAATACACCGTTTGCAGAAACAAACACATACTGATCCTAGCTTGGCGCTAAAGGCTGTGTGCATCAGTGCCTGTTCGTATGGCTGCCGCTCTAACAGCGAGGCATGGGGCTCTGATCGCTACCCCGTGCCCACCCCTTAACACTCGACAGATGGACAAGACTCCTTTCCCCCCCCCCCTCTCCCTGCTTTTATGGGACCTCTAATTATGCTTACACGCCACATCAAAATAAAGCTCAGCATGCAATGCCTTTGGTATGGAGAGGAAGTGAGCTGGTCAGATGCAATAAAGAGTCTCTCTGCGGAGCTCGCCTGTAATTTGGTGGCCCAAGTACGGACGTGGAGAGGTAAAGGTAAAGGTGCAGCTGCCCCCACTGTCGCCTACTGCCTGTCTGCAAATCTGGGGAGTTACAGCAAATCTGTTTCACTGATATTCCTCGCTACATGAACACTTGATAAAATAAGGACCTTTCTCACAATTTTCTGCCAATATGATGATGTAGTCATGTGAAAGATAATCCCAACACACTTTAAAAGACATGCAAATACGTGACAGGATATTTTACCCCCACCCTCGGTGTGTCTGAGCCAGGGGCTGGTTTTGGCTGAGGTTGGGGTTAATGTTGGTAATTGGGCGCTCTTACACTAAATGGAGACCTGCCTGTGGAATATGGCTTGGACTAGTCGGGACAAGAGCTTTGAGTGCTACAGTGTGTAAGGCTTATACTGGATTTTTTTGTTTTCTTGGGCATGGAGCTGTGTTGGGGCTGGCTTGTGCTTCTATCTACTCGCTCTCAGGCCTTGTGGTGTGAGGAGGGGAAGGCCTCATGGCTGCCTGCGGAGTGCAGAAGCACCCGGTGTGTTTTTAATCAGGAGCAAGGCTGGGAGTCATTACTGGGCCTCGACGGTTGAGCTCATTGTCTCTCTGACTCCCTCTGTGGAGAGAGAGGGAGACAGAGAGTAAAAGGGAGGGCAACGTAGCGTGCATTTCAAATGTAAAGAGGTCCTAGAGGGTCATCCCCTGAAGATTTATGTGGTCAAAATAGAAGGACCAAAGAGGAGGAAAGCGATGGGAAGAGAGGATGCACGGAGCGGCAGAGGGGTGATTGAATGAGACGTGCATCTGTCTGTCATCAGAGCAAAGCAATAAGATTGTAGATCAATCATGTAATGGAAGATACAGTGTGTAATATTTTGCCTCAGGGCAGCAGAGTCTCTTGCTTGTTCCACCATAGCTGTTCAAGCTCACACCCCAATAATTGTCACTCATCTTGATGAACTGTGATTACCTCTGTGATAAGAGAGTGCCTTTGTCTGTCTTTACATAACTTCTAGCTAAATACCACCCTTGCTGTCAAGCACATTAGTCCTGTCTCAGCAGACAATGCAGGTGTTGTGTATGTTTGTCCTTTCCACATTGTTGGTGCTGTGACTTCCCTAATAGCCTCGCCTATTAGCCACAACGGGCTAACACCGGGTGAGAGGATGTGGGTGTTTTTGCCCTCGGCTAACAGTCCCAGGTAACAGAGCTTTATGTTATAGATGATTAAACCTGCGTCAATTGATTTCTTGGCCACTTGGGGGCAGCGGAAACAAGCTAAACACAATATTTACATATTGTCTTCTCATAAAGTTGGTGTGGGGGTCTTGTTCCAGCAGATACTGATCAAGCATTTGTTTGGAGTTGCGTTTCTGTCCTTGTGACAAAGTCCAGCACTCACTCTCTTTATACGTTTCCACCAACTCCTGAGGGAAATGTGTAGCACTTTAGCTGCTAACGTTAAATGCTCCACCATGTTCACTTGCTAATTGCTAACTTTGTTTTTTAGTGCCGGGCAGGTGGCGCGCAGCGGGTTCAGTGTGAGCGGTGAGTTTAGACACCTGCTGTGCCTACAAATGGCAGTAATGTGAGCGGTAAGCCTCAACCAAAACAGTAAAATTGCTGGCTGTAAATCCAAAACAATGAGCCGAAAGACACTAAAAAGTGCAGTAGAGCTGAGGGGGGCTGCAAAGTTGGGTGATAATTCTCTGTGGCTTTGACCTTCCATATTACATACAATCATTTGATCCATAATCTAAAATATTTTTTTAGTTTGAAGATTAGGAATATCAGTTTTAGGGTTTGCAAATTCTACCAAAGAAAGTTTCACAGTCTGAGTACAGCCAGACTGAATGGCGCCCCCGCTGACGCCTCTCACAATCAGCCCTTTGTGGGTGGATACAGCATCTTGTCAATCCAATTACAGCTTACAGTTTGCTTCCATCATTTTTGCAGTTGGGTCATATAAGTGAAATACAGATGGGTGATAAATTAAAGGAAAAACAGAATAAATGAGTGAAGCGTCAACAAAGTGAATCAATGTGAATGAAAGACAAGACACTTCACCTTCACCATCATATGTAGGTTAATGAAGCAGCTTGTCTAAGTCAGTCCTGCATGTTGGATGATGCATTTCGCTGACCTGTCACTGAAGGCATCTGAGTCGTAACTTGCTCTCCTGAGCCAAGATGTTTCTCCACCACTTGGCCCAGCATCCACCAGAATGGGTCCAGCCCTGTTCACTGCAGTACGGTGCATGTCTGACCCAGTTGTCGTGCGGTTGCGGTCTTTGTTGTTGTTTGTCTTCTTGTTGTCTGTGTTGACTTAAGCCCGTGTATGTTTTTGTGCTTTGCTCTGGCTGCACGCCACGTATGCTTGAAATAGACACACGCACACACACTGTAAGAAGTGAGTGTAAGTCGAATTGTAAGCTGTGTTATGATTTTAACGCAGCACATTTTAATGTTACACTTTGTCAAGGAGGACATCAATTGTGGCGACCGCTTTTAACTTTACTTTCTCCATCAGGGTTTCTCACTAATCTTGTTTTAGAGTCCGGACAATGAAACAAGGCTGCGGTAGAGACTAATGCTAGAGGAAGAAGTCTAAGAAGAAGAAGAAGTATAAAGATTTAACAGAAAAAGAAGTCCATTAACATTTCTCAGATTCCTTCACTCCCCCCTCTCTAGTTATACACTTGTATTACATCTTGGCTGACTTCTCCTTAACTGGATATTATTTTATTTGGACTGGGGCCAGGGCTCAGGAGCAGGGCCTTAGCTGTGTAAACAGCTGTCACCGACAGAGTCATAACTAATAGGTATCTGTAGACAGGGGTCACATGCAGTTTACATGTTTACCAGCTAATGGCTTTAGAGATGGTACTGCCTTGGTGCAGTAATGGGCAGTAGTGACGTGTAATGGACAACGAGGGGCTGGTTATCGTCATCGAGGGCACACATGCATATGCATATGAGGAGTGTATTCTTAAAAAGAGCGTACATAACTTCAAAGGTTATTTTTGGAGAATGAGAGATTGCATCTGAGACATTTTTTTCTGACTGTTTAGAGAACAGGAGACAACCCCTGTGGTTGAGTTATTGCATAGCTCTTTGGCACATCCAGCGCTTTGGAACATTGTTGTAACAGCAGCCAATGCATGACAACCCAATTTGTTGCTCATTTGTTGCAGTAAACACTGTGGCGTGTAGGCACAAGACAGGTACAGCTCCGTGCATCTGTTGCTTCAATGTAATTATATGCGACCTCGGGCCACCCAGACATTTTGGATGCGAGTCTGCGATTCTTCATCCAAAAGTTTCTTTTATTACAACATCCAACACCTTCTTTAGATTCTAGCTCACCTACGTACCAAAGCTCACTTTTTCTTGTGGCAACAGATTACATTTACAGAAACAGAGTACTTTCGCAGAAAGGATTATCTTTGCAGTCATTGGTTTCATTTTGCTATATATTCCCCATTTTTGGCCGGTGGAGTCCAACCATCGTTCATACTTTATTAGAGCATTTATTCCAAGTCTCTCTCAAAGGGCACTGTAGAAAATAAATGTGTGCTCCTGAGGGCTGAGTGTGGCCTTTCAGAGCCAACACAAGCCGGTTCCTGTTAAGAAACCCGGGTGGTGCCAGCCATTCAGGTGCAGCTTTGTGGTGCTGCGAAGACATAAAGCCAGATGTGATCCAGACACCTGCTGGAGCAGAAGGCGGCCGCTCTCATGTGGATACAGTGTACCTAAAGAAACTGTATATCACCGGCCTGTGAAACACCTCAGATGAACTTCTCTCTTCAACCTGTTGTGTGTGTGTGTGTGCCTCTATTTTTGGAACAACCCTCAAGTCATTGATCACGAAGAAGGCTGGAGCAAAGTATTGCCTGTTGGCAGTAGAAAAATATCAGTATTGTTCCAATATTCAACCCACAATAATCAAACCATGTGGCCATTTCTTTTCAAGGAAGCAGACTTCAGTTAGGTGAGAAAACAAGCTGGTTGTCTTCTATTCCTGTGAGAGACCTAACATAGATATTTGATCCAGACCAGTTTTTTAGGGGAAAAAAATAAGGCTTTGATGTTTAGGAGGTTTTTTTTGTTGTTGTTTTTTTGTGGCAGGCACCATGTGTGAAAGTGAGACCAGCTCTTTGCCATCTGTCCCCCGCGGTGCACTCCACTTTTGACCCTGGCGAGCACCTCACATCTCCCTGTTGGCCTCGGCGGGCGAGGAGGGGTGTGAGGTTGTGTCTTGTTAAAGGGTTAATGAGGTAGAACTTTGCAGCAGACGTTCACGTCTCGAGGCTCGGTATGAGGGAAGACGGCTGTAGTCAGTCAGTTGCATAGGGTATTTTTTATTTCTTTTATTTTCTTCACATGTCAGTCAAACAGTATGACGTCTTCTTCTCATTTCCCATTCTCATGATGAAAGATGGTTTTTTTTTACATGCTCACATTCTTTCATTTATTTCAAACTAACAAGACATATAAAACTCTTTCTCATCTTGCATGTCAGAGAAGTTTTTATCTACCAACAAGTTAAATCATGGGAGGTCTAATGATCAGCAGTTAGTGGTCGAATGCCACTAAGTGCATTTACTCAATTACTGTTCTTCAGTACAATATTGAGGTACTTGTACTTTCCTTTAGTATCTCTTTTTTTCTGCAACTTTATACTTTCACTCAACTACATTCCACTACATTCATGTAACAGTTATAGTTTCTACTTCAGTTACTTTACAGATGAAGATTTCACATACAAAACATGTGATCAATTATATAAAATATGATGTTAATATATACACAAAAGTATCCTGCAGTATACAAAGTAATTAAACGTAGCTCCTCCCGACCAACTATAACATTATGCATCAGTAATGATATTTCAGTTATATATAATAATTACACTATTTAAACTCCCTGTTCTGCGGCAAAATACTTTTACTTTTTATACTTTGAAAATATTTTGTTGATATGACTATGCACTTTTGCATGAATTAGATGTTGAATGCAGGACTTTTACTTACTTACTTTACTGTACTTTACTTTACTTTACTGAATACTGAATACTTCCACTATTGTTTGCAGTATTGGAAAGTAATTGAAGACTTTTACAGAAGTTGCTAATGAAGAATTTTGAGGTCTGCTTGATGAAATATATCAACATTTTGAAAGAAAATATGATTACTGTCTTTCTGGTGGAGAGTTACTTGGGAAGATCAATACCACTTTCATATCTGTCTCATATATATGACTCTAAAGCCAACAGCCGGTCAGACTGGAAAATGGGCTTTAGTCCAGGTTGGCAGATTCACCCTTGGACAGAGCCAGGCTAGCTGTTTCCCCCTGTTTCTAGTCTTCGTGCTAAGCTAAGCTAACCATCATTCCCCTTTTAGTATTTAACTCCACTTAAAAAATATGAAAATATTGGTTTTAACTCCTCGGACACAGTACATTATTATTTAGTGCTTACTATAAACATTAATGCTTCCGTTGAAGCATCTCTCCAGCCTATTCTACTTTTATTTAAGTGAAGGATTTCTTTTTCCAGCTCTGTCAATCAGTGAAAGGAAGTAATAGAACCCTGTTTTTTATGTTACCGTTTTGATTTTTTTTAGTTTACAATGTGTTTTCGTGTAGCACTTCGACAAAAGATGAGTGTCTCCCATCTGGATTTACAGCTACAGTGTATTGTGCTTTCTGGCAAGTATGAAAATTCCACATCGAACTCTTGTGTTTTTCAGATGTGAGAGCTGGAGGTCGGGATGAGTTTAGTCAAGGTAATGACAAATGGGGAAGGGAGAGCGAACACGGGTCGGGGTGGGAGAGACAGAGCACTGCTACATGGGGTGCAAATATGCCAAGCATGCCCGCTGACTTTACTGATCCCGGCCCTGTGATGTCCTCGTTCTCCTCCCGAGCCGAGGGAAACCCACGGCCAGGTCCCACTCAGCAGCATGTGTGTGTATGTGTGGGAGGTGTGGGTGTGTGTGTGTGAGTGAGTGAGTGAATTACTAGACTTCCAGCACGTTGAGCTACAGGTGTGAAAATTAGGTGTGAGGTTTATGTGTGATAAATTACCAACATGTGGGCTAATCGGAGCCACTCCACCTTTTTCTCTTTTCCCTTTTATTCTTTCTAGCGGGGGAAAAAAACACGTTTCTCCCACAGCTTGAGTGGATTTGAGGGAGTGCAAATATTGAAATATTCAAAGTTCCAATGTTTCCCTTTCTTTTGGGGCTCATTTCTTACTTCACACTGGTTGTACTTCATCTGTAGTTTGTAGTTTTATGGGTTACTGTCAAAGACTTGGAGAACTTGGGGAAAAAATAGGGTGTTTAAGGCACCTGAGCAGATTTATATGAGATATAACAAAGACTAATCACAGTCTTCACATCAATCCTTCTTAGCTGTCCTCAGCCCTCTGAAGTGAGGCACACTTTAACCGCAGATTAAAGGATTTATGGGGATGAAAAACCTTGAAATATTCAGAGATTTCACTATAAAGTCAAATCTTTCAGCTAAATTTCATAGAGCATCATTAACACTGATGCCATAGTTTGATTACAAGTGTTCTTTTGCTTACTTTATCAGCTTTCGTACTATAATGTTGACTGAAGTCCTTTCATTTTATTAGGAAAAAAACAGCATGTGCCATGTACCTGTCTTTTTCTTCTGAGAGTCAGTAGAAACCTGAAGAGCCACAGCAACAAAAAAGTCCAAATAGATTAAAAAAAAAAAAATGCTTATCAAAGAAACACATTTCTTCTTTTTCTTCATTTCCGGGCCAAGCTCCATTAGTTGCACATGGTTCCATCAGTTTTCACCATGTTGAATGTCTGCATTTCTCTGATCATTTGAATTTCCTGAAAGACTTACTGTATTTTGCAAACACCTCCTGGACAGTTGAACTAATCATTTCCAAATGTGGCATGCATCATCTCTGGACTCTCATGACTAAACGCTATAAAACCATTTATTATACTCCATATAGTTTTTGCAGTTAAAGGCCAGTGTGTTTTTGGCACAGGTTTACAAAGAGGCCATAATTTATCAAGCCCAATCTTCAGAAATCCTACGAATGTTAAAACGTCAAGGTTTATATTGACTAAATCTGTCCCGGTGCATTGATCCATGGTTGCCACGTTGCTTGGAAGCGTATTTGAATGTTAAAATACAGATCTTAGATCACGCTGCATTCATGGAACAACACTGTAGGTATGGTGCGAGTTGCTGAGAAACCTTGGAGATGAGTAGAAAATTACTGGGGCGTTTCACGAGAACATTAACCTTTTTCTTTTAAAGAGTGAATAAAGATGGGCGAGAGAGGAAGAGCTGGCAAGAAACATAAACCACATGCTCGTCTTCTAGTGCCTGGCCAGAGAGCGATAAAGTCCATCCTCGTGAGTCATCGATGAACTCCTGTAGTGCTTCCATTCCTGAGTGTCATGAAGTCCTTTTACACCTGTGGCACATGAAGTGACTGTCGCCGTCAGGAGAATCAAAGGCAAATGCTGAGTGATGACTGCTCAGCTGGAGGTGCCAGGTTGATTGAAAAAAAAAAAGAAGAAAAAACAATGATGGGAGAGAATATTTTTGGTTTTAGCCTTTTAGCGTGTGTAGAGGTTAAGGGAAAGCCCCACTCAGTGTGTGATGTTTCATCCATTATGTTGTGATGAAGTGTTGCAATTTACACTATTTTTGGTATAACCACTTTACAGCTGTGACATTAATATATAAACCAAAAATAAAGCGGACTATAAATGCAGCAACAGCTTTTTTCTTTTTTGAAGCGTTAAAATTGTGTTTCAGAATGGATTTTTCCTTCCCTGGAACAAAGGTTTAACCTGAGGTTTTCATTCTTTTAGTGCATTGTTTAAGCTATGTTGACAATGAATGCAAACAGATATTCCGTTGTTTTCGAGGCCTGACTGAGTTGTAAAACACTTTATGGGACCGCAAGCCACAGAGAAGAGGCAATGCTGTTGTCTGACCACCACATCAAGGTCATTCTCTCAGTTTTTTCCCCCAGTGTGACCATGGAGCTTTCCATGGTGGTCACATGTCTGCTATGGTCGAGGGTTTAAGCGTCCATCAATGTGACAGAAAGTGTTAAAATTAGGGCAGCTAGGTCACTCTTTATTTCTAATTTTCCTCAAACAGGAATTATGAGGTCTCTTTCACATTAGGGGATCCAGATGTGGGATTTGACCCAGGACATGGGATTTAAATCATAATCCATCATAAAGATGTTAATAAGGAAGTGAACTAAACTAGAGTCCTCATATAGGCTTGGAAAGAGTGCAGGGGTGAGAGCCACGATGAGTTCAGCTGGACAGATGGGTGAAAGGTGCTGAGAGCGTTTCCAGATTGACTCAGAAACACTGTCAATGTTGCAGGTTCAGGAAACACGGGACAGAGACATCATCAATACACACTGTGCAGCACATTTTCTGGGTTGCTGACACATTTGCTTTGTTAACTAAGCTGTTTGAATTGATTAATTTTGTTATAATAAGATGACAGACAAATAAACTTAATGTGGTTTAAACCAAGACAGAGTTGGTTGAAACTTTTACTTGCAGTGAGTACGTATATAGTGTATATCGTTGAGAACGGTTTGATCTTCTCAACTTCGAGCAAGAAAGCAACAACGTCCCAAAATGTCAAACTATTCCTTTAACAACAAGCACTTTGTGTAACGGTTATGTGGTCACCCAATGATTCAAATGTACTTTTCTCACCTGCATGCGACCGTTGCTCCACCTGTTGAATCACACCAAAGTAAATTACGTCGAGCTTCTGTTTTATGGTGCACTAAAAAGTGAAGCTTTAAATTGGCCCCCTGTTTTTCAGGTTCCCGTTTGAACTGCGGCTGCCTGTTTTACCCATTCACTGCATAAACCGCCACCCTTTCAAGCGAGGGTTCAAATCTCCGCGCTGCCCGCCTCGCCCGGTCGATCTGCGTCGCAGGAACACTTTGGCCGAGCTAATATGTCTGACAGCAAATGTGTTTGCTCAGTCTCATGCTGCAAAATCATTATAAGCAGCAGGACTGTCCTAAATTATAAACATGTGCTTACAGTATGATCTGTTAAAGTAAACTGAGGGAAATAACGTAGATCCTAAAACCTGACTATTTCCAGCTGGAAGAGAGTCAGAGGCAACTCTAACATATTTTCTGCTAAATTGGAACAGAAATGTGCCTTCAGCGCACAGGCCCGAAGTACCCCCCTCTTGCCCCTTCTGTTTTTTCTCCACAATTTTTGAGCTAAGTGCAACTTCCAGTTCCATGACAAAGTCACGGGCCTGAAAAGCGGACGGTTTGATGTCATTTTCCGTGTACCAGCTTTTAACGAGCTTGAACAATGTGCGACGGCTGGTGAACTCTGAGCGCGAGGGTTGACACTGTTGGCTCCCCTGCCTCTTACAGCTACACAGTGTAAGCCCGGATAGTTAGGTGGTTTCAGCAGAGATCCAGAAAGTGGCTGTTGCTTCTTACGGTTTGGTCCGCCGCCCGTCGGCTGGTGGCTGCAGCGCTGCTCTGTCCCGTATCTGCCCTTTCTCCCTCTCTCCCAAGCTTTCTCTTTTTCCTCTAAAGTGGAGCAGCAGTAAGCTTATACCATCATTTAGGGGGAACAAGGGAGGTGGACAATAAACAATAATTGTCTCAGTGCCACGAGGAAAGCGTATAATTCTGTTGGTGAATGTGATGCTTTCCACATGAGAGCACAAATCTTCTTGACCTACTGCTGCTATGTAACTCCAAAACTTGAGGTTTGCCATCACTGCCTCTTCACCATATGACATTTATATTTAGTAGAGATGTACTGGATAAATTGAATAACTTTTTTTGACATGACTTGATGATACCACACTTTCTCACATAGGCTGTACTGTAAGTGTCTGTTCCAAACAATGGACAGTGTGGATGCTGGTTAGTTGCATTCACAGTCTGTATTATTAGATTTACATACCAGGGCCCCTTGGAGAAAACTGTGAGAATAGAAACAATTGTGTTTTAATATAAGCTCTTGTCCTTCGTATACTGGGTTTGGAATTCACTGCTGCATTATGATATGACCTCAGCCGTCAATCAAGAAACAAACCCTATTCAGTTTGTATTCTGCGCTGTCATTTTCCACTTAGTGTTAGTGTTAAAATGACAAGATAAACTAGGGTCTACTCAAAACCACCATCTCAAGCCTATGTTATACACTCAACCTCTGTGCCCAAGATCGTCAGCTACTAATGTGGATGGTTTTCAGTTTATGTCTAACATTTGACTCTGGCTGACCCCTGCACTCTTTTACAGAAAAGAAAGAAATAATCCTTATAAAAGTATTAGTAGCAGGTTAAAGAGGTGATGACTATATGGGGTTTGGTCTTAAAGAAAATATCTTCCGTACTCGTGGAAGCTGCTCTGTGGACAAGTCTGTGATTGAAGCGAGCAGCTGAGAGGTGAGAAAGAGGCATGTAACCGCTTTTTCAGATATGGCAGACCACAAAAATAAAAATCCTATGTCTGATAGTAAAACGTGCATGAATAGGAATGTTTTGGCATTACTTCACCCCATTTTATCCATAAAACATGAGACAGAAGGAAATGCTACTAAACCCTTGAGGATTTGTTGTAACTTTTATTAAAATCAGATATGGTTCAGTGTTGTTTATATTATATTTCTAACAGTGTAATTTATTTTCTGTCTTTTGGTTATTTCTTTTTAGCATTGTAATAAAATTGTCAAATTTAAAGACCTGAAAATGGTCACAAAGTATCAGTTTTCAGCAGCGCCGGCCCTAAAACTTTTTTTTTATTGAAGTCGGCTTACAAGAGCCCACATCAGTGCAACCCTACGTAAGAATGTCTTCTTGTTCTCAATGTTAAGTTTCGGGCTCTGAAAGCAACACAAAAATTATGTGCAATTTGCCTTGTTAGGGCTTCGGGTTGCAGAAAGTTGGAATGGGTCAATGTGAATGATTTCATGGGTAACGGTAGGTGAGTGGAAGGCAGGAAATTAACCGGTCGTGGGTGGAACCCTGTTGTATATGTGGGGGTTTTTGGCAGCACTGAGAGCAGTCTGTCACGCTTGCTTTGGACTCATAAAAACGTACCTGAGACACAGTTTGGGTTTCTGCTGGATCTCACTGCAGCCCCTAATTGCTCTTGAGCTACTTCAGAGCAAACCTCCCAGCGAGCCTACGGCTTTAGAGAGAAAGTGCTACGCTCCAAGCATGCCGTCATTCTTCATGTCGTGAGCTGTGTGACTGTTGCATGAATGAAAGACCAAAACGTCACCTGAGCATGCCGGATACTTATCAATGAATATCTGCAAGGCAATTTCACCGTGCACTGTTTTTTTTTTCAACTATCAAATAGTTTCAAAGATGACGATGACCCAAAATGATTGGATTACACTTATTCACCTCTTTGGCGAGAGTTAGATGAGAAGATTAATACCACTCTCACATCTGTATGGGATGTATGTAGCTGAAGCACGCAGGCTTAGATAAAAGACTAGTAAAAGGGGGACACAGCTAGTCTAGCTTTGTTAAAGGTAACAGAAGCAGCCTACCAGTACCTGTAAAACTCATTAAATTACCCATTTTATATCATTTATTTTATCTGCATATATCTGGCTATACCATTATATTTACAGACAGACCTAAGAGAGAGCAAGAAAGCAAATGTCCCAAAATGTTGAAATATTCCTTTAAAACATACACATTAGGTACATCTCCCCTTGTAAATGCAAATTAACAAAGGCATCCCCTTGAAATTCAAATGTACTTTTGTCTATTTGCTACCCAAAATATGCCTCAGTGTAGCTGTCATGATAAATTGTGGATGGGTGAGGAAGAGGATATGAGAAGGGTCCTTCATGTGGTTCATGTGAAAGAGCTGCAGCTTTATCCCAGCCCTCTCACTCGTAGACATGACACATTGAGGCACTTATTAAGTCTTTATGTTAAAGGTCTTTGCAGAGGCTTCTTCAGTGATGTTCATATGGACCCTGGCTTTTGTAAATACAATACTTGAGGCTCAGAGGGATCTTCAGTTCGCTGTCAGAAGTGGGAACTGCGGATTTGTTTTGTTTCACGTAATACGTTTTCTGTGGTTGAAACCGTAAACGCTGTCGGTTTATCGTGTGCAGGGAGTGGCACTTGGGATGGCGTGTACGCTCCTCTCCTGTCTCGAAAAACATGGTTGGTAAAACCTGGTATCCATAATCTCCAAATGACCACTTTCCGTGTGGCTTTTCTACATGTCTGGGTCACTTGGGTTTCAACGTGATTGACAGAAGAAACACTAGAAGAGCCAAGGCATGACATGATTTGTGGGGAAAGAAGAAGCCATAGAGGGCACTTGAGCATGTGTCAAAACATGACGCGCAGCATATTTTCTAGCGTTGGGACGGACCGGGTTCGTCTGCTGTTCAGAGCGGGGTAAAGACACAATATGCAAAACAAAAACCACATCCATAACTCAGAACACACCCCCCAGCACACTAAACATACAGCTTTATGTTCCTGCCAAATTAGGTTAAGCTGCAATGATCTATAGAGACTTCAGAACTAAGCCATTTCCCTTTGATTTTCTCTTCTTTAGTGCCACTTAAAAACACGGCTGCTACATGCTCTGGCAAACTGTTTTCAATTTTCATGCCTTTAAAGCATGCTGAGGTAAAATTTTTCACTCGCAAGCCTCTTCCAAATACTTCTTCTGCACTTTCAGTTCTGCTATAAAGGCTACTCCTTTCTTCTGGTCTCAAAATTCTGATTCATACGAATGAGTGTTTTCTTTAAGAATGGCTGAAACCTGCTGGCAGCTGACAGATTGATGTAAAGTGCGCGAGACATTATGCCGGTAGTGCAGGACGTGAGTTGGACAGCGCTGCTCCAGACAAATTGTGGCCTCCTTCCTGACATACCTGTGGCCTGAACCCCCAAACCTTTCCACAGACACACACAATCTAATCTCCCAAGATCAGCACCAAAAGAGTCTCTCTCCACTATATGTATACAGCCTTTCCTTACCCCCTTTCTTCCCCCCCAATCTTACGCTAATTCCAGGATGTGGGATCTGCTGCATTCAAACGCTGTGTGATTATGTTATCCTCAATCAGCGGGCATTGCGAGATTAGCAACCAGCAAAACAAAGGTTTGACAACAAAGAGTGAGCAGGATTTTGGAGCCAGAGTCTTGAGGAGATTTTTCAGTGTCTGTAATTTCTCCGCTGATTGACCGGCCAATGATCTAAGATGACCACAGGCCCTGATTTTATTTTTCTATTATTGTTAGGAGAGTATTGTTAGCACACTGTTAATAGTTACAGAGCTGAGCCCGCTCAAAACAGGCTGCAGAAATAAGCTTTCCAGACTCACAGTTCTTCGCTTTTGCCAATTTGGCTTTCCCTTTCTGTCAGTGTTGTGTTCAAGTTTGGCGAGGGCAGATGGAGTAAATGTGACCAAGTTAATGCGAATGTCAGTTTGCTGTAAACACATCCAGACTGTATATTCTACAGAAATATATGGTTAAGTGTGAGGTTTGGGTTAATGTTGCCCTTAAGTTTTACTAAATGGAACGACTGACAGAGTGAAATACGACTTATATTTGAGAGATTATGTTTGTGGTGTCACCTGATCAGAAAGAGTAGTATTTTTAATTCAGGTATAAAAACTTTGTCTTTTTCTTGAAAGTGAAACTGTTTCTAGGAAGTTTTAATGTAATTATTTTTATGAAGAAACATAAAAACGTGACCATATATGCAGATTATTTGATTTAAAAAGCTACATCAGAAAGTCAGAGAAACAGCACATTTGTACTTTAGCAAGTTATAAATTTTATAAACAGCACCTGTGTCCAACAAGTGGAGCCAGCTGACTCTGAGGATGTTATATTGGACTGAGAGTCAACCTGCGTTGGCTCAACTGAAATAAGAAATAATATCTTAAACACTGGATTGACATTTGAACACAGGGCACAGTTTTCCATCTGAGAACTGGAAGAGCCGAAAACCAGTCATAATTTGAGGTTTTTCATTTCTCCTTTATGTCTTACCGAGTCAGCGCTGACTGGCGATGAGCAATCGCCAGTCAGCGTGATGAATAGGCTCGGAGTGCACATCCCGGCGCTGCCGTGATCGATGGGGTGTCGCTGTAAGCCTCATCCCTAAAGACCATCAGAGACACATTCTGATTAGCACTTAATCTTACTTCCATCCACCCCTGTTTGGGGAGAGTGAGTGTAGTTTGGCAGATCCAGCATACCTCTCTGAAGACTGTCTCCCAGCACTCCTACAAAAGAAATGAAAAAAGATGAGTCTGACATCCACTGACTGATTTTCACATGATTACAAACTGATGCTTGCACTGGGCCCACTTAGCGCTCACTTTCGTCTGGGTGAATCTGTTCAAAGAAATCTAATATGCGGATCCACGGCCAGTAACGCAGGCATGCTCTGCTCTGTCTCTCAGGGTTTGTCCAGTTTGCTGCACAGTGTTTTATTAAGCGTTGTGGTAGGTCGCTCGGTTTGAGCAGTGCTCTTACCCGGTCCCCACTTGTGATATTTAAGACTTGGCTTACATCAATTGAAGTGTCTCTCGTTTGGAGAGATTGGATTCGCCAAAGGACATTTTCCTGTAAACGGGGACGCTAAGGAGTTTACACTGAAAGTCACTTATTGTGGAATGGACTGTACTGGCTCCTTTGTCTTCCACAGGCAACTCGAGCCGAGGCCAGAGCCACTGCGGTTCTGGGGCCTTTCATCGGCTGTCTCAGCACAATCGTTCAGGAGGCCAGCTCTGACCAGAATTAATGCAATATTCACATTCATGACCAATCAGCATTCAAACGTTGAGAGGGGAGCCAGAGTTTGCATGAATGACAAATTGTTGAATTGAACATATTTACTATGAGTTAGAGAATGTCCTGATGATATATCTATTATGGTTGTTTTGGTTTGTCTTCTACTGGTCAGCCCTCCCACAGTTGAGCCTGCTGCCTCGGGTTCACCCTGTCCTCATCGTTGGGTGAAGTCAGGGTCATCCACTGATGAGCGATGATGCAGCGATCTAAAATAATTCTGCTATTCTAGTACTAGTACAGAATAAATAGACTTTTGGACCACCGTATTAGATGCATCTTCCAGTGCAACCAAAAACAAAAGCACTGACTTTGTGCATTGTTCAGTGAATTTGCAGAATTGATTGAAGTAGTTGTGTGAAGAATGAAAAAATAGGGCTTGAAGAAGAAGTTCAAACACCTGACCAGCTGCTGCATGAGGCTTCTGTGCTTGTTGGATTGTTGATTTCAAAAAGTTACAGAAATTGTCAGAGGCAAATTGACATCAGAAATGTGTGTGTGGGAGGGGGGTTTCAGATACTGTTCGACCATCCAACGAGCACTTCATTTGAAGTATGCTGACCTTTACGTATTTGTTACCATCTTGTGAATCACCTTTTCTGTTTGCTCCTCTTGTGTCTGCCCTACAGCTAGCTATGGCGCGTACCCCATCTGTAAAGGCTGCTCGGTGTGCTCCAGGGACAACGGCTGCGTAAACTGCCAGCCCAAACTCTTCCTGTTCTTGCGGAGGGAGAGGATGAGGCAGTATGGGGAGTGTCTTCACGACTGTCCAGCTGGATACTACGGCATGCGCAGCCCTGAACTCAACATGTGCTCCAGTAAGTCCTCTCGAGTTTAATCCACCCATCCTCCACCTCTACCCCTCCATCTCGCTGACTCTCCCCTCCTTTTCGCAACACCCCATCTTCCCCAGACACACATAGACAATCCATCAACTTCCCCTTTTCCCACCACTCATGATTTATTGTCAATTATCCAGAGGAGGCACACATACCTCGCAATTTGAACGGCTCATCTGTTCACACAGGTGGATGTAAGCAGTGACGCCTCATCCTAGCAGTGTCTTTCTTGGGATTTTACAGGGAACTCCAGCTATGATGAGCACTGTTTCTCATTTCTCTTTAGCACTCCCAACATTACCCAACATCCTACAGCCACCAGTATGTCTGAAGGCATGAAATCCAGGTGCAAATGCAACCAAGATGCACTGAGGATTTGGCCATACCTACTCCAGAGACTCGTATCGTCACATTAAGAGCAACGTGTAAAAACCAGCCCTTTTGGCCGTGTCATTCATTATCATCTGAGCTACAAAGATGATTATATTTATGTTTTACAATTATTAGCATTAGGGCATGGAACTGACTTCTTTTGTTGACTGTCTGCAGGGGCTTGTGGAGTGAGACTTCCACCAGACAGTGTAATTTCTTGGCAGCCAAAGTAATTTCTGACTTTGAACAGAAAGCCAGTCACAGCTGAAGTGTCCAGATCCTCCACCATGAACTGTGCAACATGCTTTGTTCAGTGAAGTTTGATAAGGAAAAACTAAACATTAGGAGCAGCAAACAAAGCATTAACCCTTAAGATTAGTGGTGTATTTATGAGGAAGGCAAACATGATCTCGTTCTGAACTTTGTTCACATTAATTATTGTTTCAGTGATAAAATCATATTAGAGTGCTAATAGTCTACTCATTGTTACACAGTTTTTTTTTTCCCCACTACACTGTTTTGTAGAAAACAGTGGTTTGGTTTAATAACTTGAAACAGACAGCACCTTTAGTCTCAGACACTCTGAATTATGTTAAACTATTAAAAAAAAACTCTAACAATAACAGTGAAAAACTGAAATGTCCTCTTGATTCTTGTTAAAATATAACTCTAAAATCCAATTAATGAAATGTCTCCCTCTCCTCCTCATGTAGCACCGCGATCTCATAACCTTATTTTAACATGGAATATGTTATGAGAGAGAGAGAGAGAGAGAGAGAGAGACTTTATAGGTTTACACAGAGCCTGAGGTGTTGGCTGAGTGTTTCATATGAAAATAGAGAGGGACTTGAACTCATTCGGTTCCCTGAGCCAAACTCTTGACAGATGCACTAAAATGAAGCCCCAGAGGAGGGTGTCCGGACCTTTAGGCCCAATAATGCGAACATATAGCAACCACAGGAAGAAAAAAAAAAAGCATTCTGCTCACCCAATCACTGCCGACCTTGATGCAAGTACATCCGTTGGCTCCATTATGATTATGAAAATGACAAACATGTTAAAGCTGCATTAGCCAACTTTGGATGTTGGTACCCCTGGATGGTTTAGAAAAATTCTGTACCCAGAAATCTCACAGTTGGATGTCAGAGCATGTTTACCTGGCCATGCTGTGATTCTGCATCAAACATTAAACAATATTTCAAACTTCAACAATATTTTGGGGCTCAGCTTGTTCGCTGTCTTATCAGGACTGAGATGAAAGATTTACTACATCCTCTCTGTGCATTCAGTTGACAGACTGGTGCAATACGTGCTAGCTTGGCATAGGCGTGCAGATGTAGTTAGATTCTAACAAGAAAAATGGGCCTCCTGCCAACTCCAAAATGTTCTTATTTACATGTTGTGTGTTCTCAGGTGGTTTGGTAACATTAGTCACTGGTTAGCCTATGTTCAGGAATCACTTGTTCAGACTTGGGAAGTGTGCAAACCCTGTGGTTTCACCGATGTGTCACCGATGAAAATGTTAAGCAAGCTGTTGATGGTCAGTAAATGCCTCAAATATGTAGGCTATTTCTGCACATGCAGTACAGAAAGGTATTAAGTATTAAGGTATTAAGGTGTGAAGGATTTGTAGTTTTTTGAAAGTCCTACATTTTTCAAGTATCTTATCCAACACTGTTATACAGAGGAGGCCAAAAATATAAGGCAATTAAAATATCTGAATCTAACATTGTTCATCATCCAGGATTATATTCTCATAATGGAAGATTGTCAAAAGTGTCAATAGCAAACATCAAAATTCTGTTTTAGTAAATAAGGTCAATCAGTGTGATCGGATGTTTGGATGTTGCTGCATCTCTTGGTCATTTAGGTTAATGCGATCACATAAGTTCTCAGAAAACTCTCGTCTCCTGTAATTTTAACCAGTAACAGTAATTTCACCCTATTTTCTTGAGTCAGAGAAAATTGGAGGAGAAAGACATCTTGTTCTCTGGTGAAAACTCTTTTTTTTTTTTTTTCTTTTTTCCCTTAACCCCGCTATCCTAACCGCTGTATCCCCATGCTGGGTGAATTTTGACTTTAACTGATCCTGATGTGTGGCAAGTTAATCTGAATCCCTCTCCGTACAAACTGCTCATAGAACAACATCTTGTATTGTCACGTAGCATCAGATCTCAGAGTGAGACCTACTTTGATGTGATCGCCGCTTCAGTCATGGCTCTGTAATCCTGTTTCCTATTTGACCCTCATTCTCAGCTGTGCTCCGCATGTCATTTTCACTAAGCAGTTCACGTCCGACCTCCATAAACGGATATTTTATTGGGTCGGAAGCTAATTGTCGGGTCACTGAATATTATTTGAGAGTCGCCACAGGCAACTGGTGTGCAAGAGCTCAGAGGCACAGTGGACAAATGATGGCGAGGGGTTTGCCGCCGGCGTGGACGGAGCTGCCGTGTGCTGCCATTTTCCAAAGAGTCCTGGAACGTGGCATTACGTCTCTGTTATCATGAGCTTTTTAAACACAGTCTCTGAAATCACTTAGAGAGCAGCTGCTTATTATTACACCAGAGTTTGTCTGTGTGATCTTATCTCATTCAAGAATTTTTTTGTGGACTGCCTGGGTAAAGGAAAACAAGAGCTAGACAAGCAAGAGGCTTATATACTCAGCCACTCGCTGGCTCAGACCTCACTTTCAGTTTTTCTTAAGGGGCTCCTGAAGCATGTGATAGAGATGTGGTTGGAGAGAAGGGATGGATATTGTACACTTTATATGCTGCAGTGGGATGCAAAGGAAAGTCTAGATACTGTAGTTTGACCAATAAGGAGTTTAAGACCAGGGCAATGCTGCTAATTTTAGACTAATCAGTTTGAAATGTGGTCTTATATATTATTTTGAATGGTGGGGAATCCTCTGAAACAGCATTTAGAGAACATTCTTTAGCATTCCTTTTCAGCATCATCGGTGGGCTGTAGCCTGTTCCTGCATGCACTGGGCAAAATACACTGGACAACTATAAGGCTTAAACATTATCTGCATGTTATGTTCACCATCAACATATTTTCCTGTTGGTCACCATGTTTTGAAGTGAAATATCACTCAGACTAAATTCAGGCATCAGTTGCAGTCTTTCACTCATTATAATTCAGCCTCCTGGTCATAGACTTGACTGGACTGAGGATTGTCTGAATGCACCGTTACTTTTGCTGTCTGTGAGGCTAAACTGCCTCATTGGGAACAGGTTCAACATGGCTGAATTGGGACACAGGTATAGTTATCCCAATCTCACCTCAGCAACTTACTATAGACTTTACCTCACCTGACCTGCATGTCTTTGGACTGTGGGTGCAAATAGAACGAACACTTAAAGGCCAAAGTCATTTTCAAATTCAGAACATTAGCCGTAGAACCGTTAGCAGTATCTCAGCATCTCTTAATATTTCTCAATATTGTTATGGTACAATATTTCTAAGTATAAATGCTTTTAAAGTTAAATGAACTTAAACGTATGTCCAGGTTGTACCTATGCAATCACAGAAAATTACAGAATATTTTACCTTAGAATGAAGCATAAAAGAAAATTGAGCGACAGAGTTATTTTCAGTTATGCATTTAGCAAATGTGCAAATACATCTGCATTCATTGCCAGTTTTAGAGACTTTAATTTGAGGGGAACCACCTGATGCTGCATTTCCAACACTTCATAAACGACCAGAACCAGCCCAGTATAACCTCATTCAGTATCCTAATTTATCGGCCTTACCACCTACTAATTTCTCAGGGCTACTTGAGAAACTGTACCTCACTTGATGAATTTTAAATTTAAGGCTTACTGTTCTGGGGTTTTTCCCCTACACACAGAGAAAATAACACTATAATTACAGCCAAAAACAATGGGAACTGTACTGTCCGCAATGTAACATGACTGGAAGCCCATTTACAGCTACACTTCAGCTGGATTCCAAAGAGGCCCGAGACATAGGAGGCACAGTGTTAACTACCAGTAGTGAGATGTAGCTGGTTCGTTGTCGTTCGTTGCATAATACCTTTCTGTATGTCCATATATTATGTTCCAGGGTCTCTGCTTTGCAAGAACTCCTTTCAGCAGCTAATGGGTGGGTTGATATGAGCCATAAACCATATGCAGTAACTCCAGTGTTATCCACAGGGGTTCTTATCAGCCGCCAAGAAGAGGCCCCACACCAGTGACTGTGGGTGTCAACCCACCGCTCCACAGGGAAGATTTGTAGCAACGGTCACACAGTGTGCTGCTTTATGTACAGCCAAATCTGTGTGAGTGCGGTGCAGTCATGCTCTCGCCTCAGTCACATTTCATAATACCTCGGTTTTAACATACATTCCCAAACCAAAGCATATTCTGTCATTTTGTATCACAAGCGAGGTCTCTGGCTGAAAGAATTATGAGCTGAAAGGCGACTATCAGAGCTGTCTTTTAAAGAGCGTTGAGAGGGTCAGCATGGGAGCAGGGCTGCATTCAGCAAACTTCTCGCAGGGCAATCTTCCTCCCTCTGGGTGTATTATGGACCCCCCACTGCTACACACACATGCACTCACTCTAGCCACCACCCCAGTTGTCTTACCCCACTGCAGCGGGCTTTAAAACACACAGAAACCCCAGCCGTAATCGCTGCCAACCAACAAGCAGTCTGATCAAAGCCTGAGATTGCCAATATCCTGGAAGTGTGGTTTAACTATCACAGCTCATTCAGTGCCAGCGTCATGGGCCACTAGAGACTCTTCTGTCGAGGGTAATTTTTTTGGATTGCCAATTGTGATTTCTTTTTTACTGCATTTCTCAGACCGAGGAAGTCTGTTACCAAATCCCATTGTTATACTTCTCGCTGCTTTGTCACATCAAATTAGCCCTGGAAGTAGAAGGCGATTGGATTGGATTTTCCAAGATCGTTTAAGTTAAAAGTACATCATGGGAATTTGTTGGCTTGGAGATGGAGCCATGCATCATGGGCCTCAGCCAACTGGGTACGAAGGCTGTGTAAAGGCACTAACGTGAGTTTTGCAACCTTCAGTTGGCAGCGCTGGCAGCTCTCTCTCCTGCTCTGCCTCTCCATGTCTTTCATTCAAGCTCTGTCTTTCTCGCTCTAATTCTGAGCTTGTGGGTATTTCCATTGCACAGTCTAACCAACAAAAAGACCAGTTGCTTTTGGCCTTTGAGCTTAACCAAGGGACATTTAATCATCACAGCTTTACTAACTGCACTTTCAGATTTGCCAGACAATACAATAGACCCACCAAACCAAGCCCTGCTCCCAGGGACATTACAGCCAGACAGAGTTGAATCGAGTTTTTTCTCAAAACACTGTGTAATTGTGCATACTATAGTGTGAGTGGAAGGACTGTCTGTGCTTGACCACTGTCTGAAGCTTGAGCTGTGGTGAGTATGCTGGAGCTGGCTGAGCAGATACAGGAGCAGATCCTGGTATATCACAGACTGTGTTCCTTGGATTGAAGAAGCTGGGAGGACCGCTGACACATCTGTCATCCCTTTTCTCCCTCTGGGAGATGCTGATTGACAGGAACACCTCCTCTGCTTCACCTAGCTCTACACCGGCGTGTGGGGAGCAACCATGTGGAAAAAACAGCATGGAGAGAGTTGGGAAGAACATGGCAGCTCTGGCCTTTGCCATGAACTCCTGCCATCCGCAGCTCCACACGACATGGCTGGGTGGCAGCGAGCAAGCCAGAGCTTCCATGTCAGCCAAACCCAGGGCCTAGAGAGTAGGTCAGAGCTGTTCGACTCAGCTTGGAGGCGAAGGATGGAAAAATAGGGCTTGTTTTCCCCCTCACACTGCCAGGCCTTTTACGACATGGACACTCCTGCTGCGCAACATCGGGTCTGGTTAGCTTTCTGGAGGAGGCTGAGACTCGGTAGACAACCCACCTCCAGCTCAGATAATGTAAAAGACCCCAGTCTGGAACATGAGAGATTCATCAATCTTCAAAAACAAAAAAAAAGATTTAGCACCCTTTCTCCACACCGTGAATATTCATGTAAATAGAGTGATTACACATGGTGCTGTCAGCCATCGGATGAACAGCAGTTGACATGAGGCTTTGAGTGCCCGTGATAAAATCGGTGGGTTCCTTATCCAGACCACAGCAGAGGGACCGGTTTCTGCCAAGCATGCACCATTAGATCACAAGTAACGCTCGGTGACTCATCTCTCAACTTCAACTGCACTTGACATGCAAACCACATAAAATTTTAAGCACAAAATCAAACAAATAACAAAAAAAGTGTAACAGCGATACGGGTGACGGTGGAACTGGCGCAGCACTGATCTCTTCAAATTGTGCACCCTTGGTCACTTTCCTGGCAGCTTTTGAAATTCCTCTCAGAGCTGAAACATAAGGCTTTTCCTCCTGTGTTCATAATATAACTCACGGCCAGAACCAGGCTGGGAGATAATGATGATAATACGTTTAAGTCCCAGGAACACTGGGCCTTCAATGGGATCTGATGACCTCATTATTTCTCATTAGTCTCCCTGAGGCACCTAGATGAAGACTTTAAAGGTGGTCCAGAGGTTAATCCTGCAGGGAGAATGAACCCGCTCCCCTGTATCTGTTTCTGGAGCTTCTGGACAAGCTGCCTAACTGCCGACTTGGCCAGCGATCGGTGTGGGAGCTTCTCCAGTGTCACAGATAGCCCTTGCTGTCCCAGATAGCCTTTTGCCAGATAAATGGACAGAGGGATAAATGTCTGCCATAGTGATCCCTTCCGACCCACCTCGTTCTCTGATGACCTATGACCCTCCAGCATTGCCTCCCTACATTCTAACTCCCATGGAGCCGTATTGATGTGTCATCCACCTCCTCCGTCTCTCCGAGTGCCATTATTACTTATCTTCTATTTGAGAAACAGCTTTTCCAAGCATTTGAGCCGTTGCCTTACCACATCTGAAACCAAAGCCAGCAGTGATGTTTTAATCAAAAACCTTGTCAAGTGCTACTGCTGCTGCAAGGATACAGTATTTCGCACATCTGTGTTGCTCGTATTTACTGTCAATAACTGAGGATTGCACAACCCCAGTGCTTGAGAGTACTGCCAGATGTTCTTTTCCCCCCTCTTACTCTTTTATTTTTTTGTTTGGGAGCTTAAAGTCTCTCAGGTGATGACAGGCCTGGGAAGTGTGAAGGGTAAAAGACAGCTTTGTGCTTTCCAATTAGCTCAGTGATTTATTAGCCTGCTCCTGGTATTGGGCTTGACTTGTATCAAACCCAAACCCGACTGATTCGGTTTCACCCAGAAAGAAGTGGATGACAGATAGAGAGCTAAAAAAAGGACCGCAAAATGCATTTATACCTCCCTTAGACTCACACATTCCACGCCAAACTCTCTACATCACTGTGTAACTCCAGAGATCCAAGTCATATGTCGAGATATGAGATAAAATGGAGCAAAAGTAAAACCTAGATAAGCTAAATAATGTCATATGATTAAATTAATAACATAAAAAAGAGAACAGAAAAAATTACCAAAGTGATTTATGGCCATGGCAGAAAATGGAGTAAGGCTTCATTGTAGCGTGGGTCTATCTCCAGCCATATCTGATTGGAATGTGTGTGTTTGTGCATCTGTGTGTGTGTGTGTGTGTGTGTGTCCATGGTTTGTTTAGACTGGTCGGGAAAGCGTGAGACCAGAGTGAGTGGGCAGAGGCCATACTTTAGGGTTCAAAGTAAAGCGGGGAGGGACCCCCTCGTTTTGGAGGAATGTCGAGGAGGAGGCCTGATGGTTAGCTGGAGATGGTGTAATTAAGGGGTGTGATTGTGAGAACCTTCCCTTCCCCGGGCCCTGCAAGGGTCACAGATAAAAGAGCAGCCCTCAGCCTCTGTCGCTCTCACATGTGGAAAATCACAGCAGGTTGAAGCGAGAAATGCGCGCACGCTAATGCATGGTTGCGTCCCTGCGCGAGACACAATCGGAGGAGCAGATGACACCCTACCTGGGAAGTCCCTGCACGCGGGGTGGGGGGGGATGGCGGCTGCAGGTTACAGATTGTGGTTCTCTGACATTGGACGCCTATTGGGTAATAGGGCCACATAGAGCTTCTGAGGAGCATCATAAATTAGACAGCTCTGGGAGGCTCCTTCTAATCATGTGGGCCTGTGCGTCGCCCTGCTGGTGTGGTTGTTGTAATTTGGCCCTGCCTGATGTGCTATTTGCAGAGTAAGAGCTTGATGACACATCGCCGTGCCTTTCTTTGCAAGAGCGGCGCTGTGTGTCATGCGCAGCGACAGGGTGTGGCGTGGGAGGATAAGTGTGCTGTTGTGTTTGCTGACTAAATGCATCAGCATTTGTTTGGCAAGGCGATGCAAAATGTTGTTGTCCCCCGCGCCTCCCCTTTCCTTACCCACCTTTTCTCTTTCATATCGTAGCCAAAACTTAAAGGATCCACACAGCTGGCCAGCGTTGGGATTATGAGCCATCATTCATACTCAAAGGAAAACCTGACTCAGTAATGGAAAAAAGAATCCTCAGTTATGGATGACTGGAGCAGTGTGGAATGATAAGAAAGCATATTAAGAAAACTATTCAGAGCCCTAATAGGATGTATTCTTCCTGTTGCAGCACACCATTAGTTGGAAACATGTGAGTTTGTGTGTTTGCATGCAGACTTTTGGATGTCGGTGAAATTTGTTGAAAGAGGTCAGTGTGACATAATTTCTCACCATCTCTGCTGTTTGCTGTTTTCACACTGTTGATTTGCTCACTGTAAACAAGAACAGGAAGATGAAAGAAAAATCTCTTTCTGGCAAAACAAACAGCTTTCTGAAATACACTTGAGCCCTGGAGAGATATGATTCACAGGGCATCGGCGACTTCTTTTTGCAGGAGAGACAGTGTAATCCTTTCAAGAACCCCCTTCCCCAAACCCCTTAGCTTTCGATCTACTCCAGATGAGAGGGTTGCTCAGACCCTGACGACTCTCCTCTTTCTCTCCTTCTTCCTCCAGGGTGCAGGATAGAGAACTGCGAGTCCTGCTTCAGCAAAGACTTCTGCACCAAGTGCAAGTCAGGTTTTTACCTACACAAAGGGCGCTGCTTTGATAAGTGCCCCGAGGGCTTTGCCCCGCTGGAGGACACCATGGAGTGTGGAGGTATGTGAAAGAACAGATATTTACAAAAATGAAAAAGTTTCAAGAGAGTAAACAACCTTGTCTCTTAAACCTTTCTTTACCTGCACACAGTATTCTGTAATTTCTCAGTTGACCTGCTTATTTTGGACTTGGAAAACAAACAGTTCAACTGGGACCACACACAAAGAGGTTATAGCACCCCAGTAAAGCTCCTTCACCCTGTATTAAAGCTTGACCTGAGGTCTTTGAGTTGCCTCTAAATTGCACTGTGCTGTGGTTTCACTGCACATCACTGTATCTGTGTGTCTCTGCAGAGGGCTGCGAGGTGGGCCAGTGGAGCGAATGGGGAGCCTGCACCAGGAGAAACAAAACCTGCGGCTATAAGTGGGGTCTGGAGACCCGGACGCGGCACATTGTAAAGAAACCACCCAAGGACACAATACCCTGTCCCACCATCGCCGAGTCCAGGATGTGCAAAATGGCCATGAGGCACTGCAGGAGAGGTAAGGATGTCATTCTGCCATATGCTGATGTGTGTGAGAGAGATATGCTGTCAGTCAGTGCCCAACTCCATCCATGTTCACTTCACACTACTCTGGTGAATATTAAAGAAAACAGCTCACTTATCCCATAGGAGAACTCCTTCCCCTCCCAGAGTTCCACCTGTTTCATGTAACCTCTGTACCTTGCACTCAGCCTTGTTTTTTCTCCGTCTGCGTTTTTGAGGTGCACAGTGGCGTTTCCATGCATGAAATATCAGTATTTTTCCATGGCGGCCTTGTTCGAGCCAGCTCTTTTTCTGAGGTATATTTTTCCCCCCTCTCTCCCCATCTCCCTTCCTCTCCTCAGTGGAATTCTTCAAAGTACGAACGGCAGGTTTCCTCAATGGCTGTCTCTGTTTCCTCCCGTCAGCTTGTGAGATATTTGCGGTCCACGCAGCGTGTATGTCAGGCCATTAAATGAGAAGTCAAATCTGGAATTTCTCTGTGTGAATACAGCTAAGGGAATTTTTTTTTTTTTTTCAAAAAGTAAACCATTTCTCTCAGACGGTCCAAACACACCATTTGGGGTGATGGCCTCAGTTAGCAGTGCTTTTAAAATAAATGTCTTTTCCCTTAATGTACTTTTACATCTCTCATAAACTTTGGATTAGGATAAGCCAAGTGTAAATATTTAATTCACCAAATAAGGAAGCAATTACGGTGGCAGATATCATTCAGGCTGTCAAAAAAAGAAAAACATTGTTTAACAGAAAGAGGAAAATGTTCTAACCTCGAGGATTTTTCTCCATTTTTGGCCTGGAGTGTTGAATAGGAGGACCATTTAGTGAAGTGGTGAAAGAGTAAATAAACTTGAAACAAACCCTGATAGTTTCTCATATTTCAGCACTACCAAGGCAGCTGCTGCTCTCTGGTTTGGAAACTGTGATTCCATGGCACATTTAGTTCCTAAAGCTCTGTCCTGTTTGTTGGGGAAATTCTCCCCAACCCCCACGCACCTCTTCATGACTTTGCCGTGCCTGCTTGACCTTTTCCAAGAAACTTTATGACCTTCTTTAATTAAAATTTGGCATTGTTGTGCATGGTTACAGCCGTTAATTATCTCGAGCATGAAGTTGCTGATGGGAAATTGTCGTGAAGTCTAAATTGAGCGCATAGCAGAACCATTCTTCTTCAGACCTTTAGAAACCGACAGCAGACTCCCCATGTCCGTCTTACTTAAAGCTACCGTTCCATGGTGACGCGGCCATTGCAAACCTCTCAGCACAGTTCTTTATCCAATGACTGGGTTACATCTCTGTGGAAGATCAGTGACCTCAGCTGTGTGGTTAAAAGCTGTGTGTAAAAGTGTCACTGTGTGTGCATCGTAGGACTCTCCGGGCTCGTGAAGTGTTGCGGTGGCCTGTTTAATAAAGGTAAATTTCAGACATAGGCATGTGTTGCTGATTCCCCGCCACTCGGCCGCTAGTGAAAAATTCCCACTTGGCAAAAACCAGTGAAATGCAACACTCTTCAGTTTAAATAAATACGATGTAAAAATGTAAGCAGCTGAAGTCAAATGGGATGAGATCCAGTGCCATCGCATGGGAGCTCAACCGACTGACACTGTAAAATAATCACTTCCCGTGACTAATAATAAAGCTTAGTCCAATGGGAGGAGGCCACCGTCTGAAATGCAGGTGGAGGTTCAAGACAGGGCTGCAATATGGCTCCATCGCCTTGCTAGGTGACCTTGTAAAGTAATATAATTTCAAGAGCTTATGGGTCCCAAGTACTTAAAAATAACAGACTTTGCAATACAATATGGTCCATTTAATCTTTCAATTTTAGAAAACTGTAACCTCAATGTATAGATTTCATATTCAGAAGAAAATATAGATATTAAAAGTGCTCATAATGGTTGCTTGGAACTTAAGACAGTCTAAAAATGAACATTTTTATCAGCTCTTCTCACCGGACACCAGACACCAATGTTTAGGATAAGCACAGGATTATATAACTGCAGACCGTAAAGATGCTGTGGATTAAACGGAGACAGAGGAAGCAGCATGTAGGTATACACTATTTATGGAAATGCTTATCTGATCACCCTGGCTTGCATTTCTACATATCTACGTATTTAAATTACACTGGACGTCATTGACAGATCCCTGTCTCCCAGCTTAGCCGAGGCGCACAAGGACAGCGCGAGTGATCTTCTTTTCCCTCTGTGTTGGCAAAGATCTAATCCCTGTGTAAAACACACAAATGCAGAGAAAGTAAAGCCCAGATCATGTCAAGAGGAGATGCATTTTCACAGCAAACGTGACGAGTTGTGTAAACCGTGTCCGATGCGTTCCGTACAAGTTGCCGATCAGTGTAAACACCGTATATCATTCGCACTGCTGGGATTCATTTGCTGTTCTCGGCCGGTGTTTGCCAGAACAGCAGTATCCTGTGCGGAGTGCACGGACAGATAAAATATGTGGCAGTACACTGTCACAAGCACTATTTCCATCAAACTGTCAAGCTCATTTTAAGGGAACTTTTGAAGTTTTGAAAAAGTAAAATGGGGATTTGGTATGTTTCCACCTGCTGGGTTGCACGGGATATTTAGGCAATATTCTCTAGGGAATATTTCTGCGCTCCAACTACAATGGACAACTGCATGTATATGACAATGAAGGAAAGGCTGTAGTGGACAGATATTTCACACAAAAAAAAAAATTCAAAGCATCAAAAAGTGTATTTCATAGTTTGACCTGCTTGTTTGTTTTTTTGGCAATGAGATTAAACAACTGCACTATTATTTATTTGGAAAAGTGTTCCCATTGCTATTAATCACACCACTTCTGAAAACATCAAGTTATTAGAAAACCTTCTGTGCAATTCTGATGAAAATCTTTGTCAAATTCGGCCAGCTGTTTCAATTTTCAAATAATACTTCAATGGGAAATGTGCTAGACGATCTCTGGAGGAATGAGGAGGTCTCGTCTCATGGCTGCTTGGCTGGTGTGTGTGCCAGGCGTTTGCATCGTACCCTTGAGACGGTAAAATGCTCTTCTATCCTCCGGATGGTGCTCTTGACAGGCTATAAACAATAAAGAGACTTTATTAATAGCTGCTCCGGCGCTATCAGCATTGACAGACTGGGTTCCCCCTCTCTCTGTCTTGTGTGCTGAGGGGAGAGGAGAGAAGAGGAAAGGTGAGGAGAGCGATAACGCTGCAGCGCCCGGCTGCTCCATATTGATGCCATTAAGGAATTCCCTGCAGAGATTTCCCAGCAAGCCTTGTCATCAGATTCACTGGTTCACAAACAGACATGTGCGACAAGTTCGATTCCTCTTTGCTTTTTTCATTTCTACTACCCTGCATTACCTATCAATCCATATGTCTTCTTTCTTTTCTTCCTCTCTTGCCCACCCACTCTCTACTATAATCTTTGAACAACAGCTGCTTCTGCCATGCCAGTGACATTAGATGTTGAGTAAACAACTTCAAATGTTAAAGCTCTTGAAACTCCCACTCTTAACGTAATCCCTGATTTGAGATTTAAGAGGGAGTAAAGTCCAACACAAACACACTATTGCAACTCGGGCTAATTTCCAACAGTTTTACAAATCGGCTTTCAGATTCTCAGACGGCACAAAAGTCTTTATGGTAGCAGGCCAGAGTGACATTTGTGCGGCTCTGCTTGCTTGATTTGTAGGTGAAAGTAGATTTATTTGATGGGTAGTTGTCGTGCAGGAGATGACTAAACCCAAAGCTAACCCAGACAGAGTTGGAAGTTATTGAACAGTATCAATTCATAGCTTCATGTCACATTTTGGAACTGATAACAGAAAGGTATCTAAGAACTGGTTTTCCAGATCGATGCAGTACAATTTACACTTTAAATGATGACTTTTAAGTGTTTTTATGACTGCTTATGAAAGCCCATGGCGACTCACAGCCACCCCGCTGACCTCATGGAAAGAAAAAGTAGGCAAGAGGAAGAAAAAGAAAGAAGAAACATATAATGATCATCTTTGGCCATTGGATTATGTACCTGTACTTGGAGAGCTACAGGCCTTTGTGGGAGTATTGATCTCCCATGTGTGTAACCAGAGAAACCCTTTCTGCTGTAGGGCTCAACTCAGGCCAAGCCCTCCATCCCATCAGTCATCTGAGTGCTCGGATCCAGCCACCACTAATACTGTCTGTCATAACTTATGTGTGCAGTTTGTGTTTATACTGTAACTGTGATAACTATCTCTTGCAGCCACAATGCCCAGTCTGTTCTCTCTGCCATCAATTTGAAACCTTGGATAAACAAGTTTTGTTACACGTTCTGTGGCAGGGGAGTAGAAGAGGATAAACCCACCTAGACTCAGCTTACCACCTCATCACTCCTCTGCAGTGTGACATCTAAAGGCCCTGCGGGGTCTTTGTATTTAAAGCAACCGGACTTGACAGAGAGGCGGGCATTTGTTTAAATTACCCCACAAGCATCTACTACAGCCTAGTGCAGTGGACCAAAGTGAACCCAGATCTGCCCCGGATCGACCAGGCCCATGAGGATTTGGTTGGCTGGTGGGATTTACGCCAGGTTCTGTCTGAAGCCAGTCTGGTTCTGCGGTGAATCCGCAGCGCTGTGGACCTCCTGGTCTTCACCGTCTGCGAACCATCTGCTCCAGAGCCTCTGCTCCTGTAAACCGATGCACAGAGAAATAGTGATTGCCTCAAATCCGCTCTGGAGGAAGCTCAACCGCCTTGTCTGTAGTGCACAACATTTGAGACACCAAACAATTCCGGTTTCTGGCAGTCTTTGCGTACGAGCGAGCAGTTAATGCGCGTGCGTGCATATGAGCGTGTGACACACAATTTTGGTGTTTATATTCACTGAGCCAAGAGGTTTAAGCTCTGGCGAGAGATGCCATTCAATTCTGAGCATTTTAGTTACGCACTCAGCATGATCACATCTGAGTCTGGCCTGTGTTTGGCTTGGAAAGCCGACATCCAAACACATTTCTGGATGTGTTTTTGTCAGATGTAGCCTTCTACCATCAGGCCAGCTTTATTCTAAAACAGACGTACGCTTTCAACTTGAGGCTAATTGATCGAACGTGTTCTTCTTGTCTCAGCAGAAAAGCTCATGGTGCTGTTTGTCCAAGCCAAGCAACAGTTGAGCTCTGCTTGAACTACCACTCTTAATTCTACCCAAAGCACTTGAAAACAGAGGTTTGCACTTCTGTTCCTTCATGTACTTACCTCATTACTCCAATTAATGTTCCCTGTGTGTGCCCTACGGGAAGTCAGGACTTTTGGAAGGGAGAGCTGGTGCACAGATGACAAGTCCCGCTCTGATTTCTGCCACAGTGGAATGACGGGTGATTAACGGCGATCTCTGGCCTGGGTAATATCACGGACAATCCGGATCAGTTCTTCCCGCCAGCGGGAGCGGAGTGAGGAGCGTTTTCCCAGGACAGAAGGAGGGCTCTAATTGGCAGCCGCCCTGTCATAGTGATTATGTGTGCCCCACACCGCAGCCTGTTGTGACTGGGGGAGCCACGGCTTAATCTTCATTTAATAAGGCCGCTCCATAGGGGCTGACACAGTAGCTGGTGAGAAGGCTTCAGATGTAGCCTGCCTCCTTTGGACAGCATGGATGGCCTAGCTTTGGACACAGGACCAGGTTTGGTTTCTGCTGGGACAATCCCCTCCCCCCCGTTACCGCCACCCACCGCACAAGCTTGCATCGTTCATTTATTTAATTAAATGCTGCAGAAATCTGGTTGTGAAGACCAAAAAAAAAAAAAAAAAACTCAGTTGCAAACAGAAACATAATGATGATTTCCTCATGCTGCACACATGACTGTGAAACTGAAGCAGAGATGACAGAGAGTGTTTTGGAAGCTTTGCACTGTGCTGTAGTGAATAAGAGTGTGGGTGAAGAGGAAAGACACATCAACCTGTCATTGACTTGGCCAGGTCTCCAGCATCCCAATGCCAATGGCAGTTATGGTCACCACTGCGGTCACAGTCACAAATTAACACAAGTTCTGTTTCAGCCATCCTATATTGCAAATCTCTGCCATAGATTATTCTTTTTTTCCCCCGTCTCCACGCTTATGTTTCATATCTCCTCCTAACCAGATGAAAATGGATTATCTAGGCTCATGTCTGGACAGACAATCAACACTTGCTTATGTTCTCAAACCCAAACTTTCAGGTTTATTTTTCTGCCTCTCGTGCAGTTTAGCAGTGTGAAATATTCCATCGGAGGAGAAAGTCATTACCAGTAGTCTCTGAGACTTCTCTGCCCTGGGTACATTCCTTTTTTGGGGGGGAAGAGTACGATGCTGGAAGCCGGGGGGAGAAGGAGGAGGAGGGGTCTCTGATTAACTTCCCACTAAGTGCCCCTGCTCTCTGACCAAAATAAATATGGCTGCTGTCATTTTGTCAGCAACTGTCTTCAGAGAGCAATATTTGAAACACCCCATGATCCTGCTGGCTTTTATATGGAGAATCCATCCTCATACCACAGGCATGAGCCATAAACATGTGGAGGCCTTTCAAAGACCAGGGGGTGGAGGGATGGAAGGAGGGAGGTGGAAGAGGAGGGGTCAGCGGTGCTCACTGGGGCTCCATACTCCACATTATTGTCATCTGGTCTTTTCCAAGCAGGAAGAAAGAGGAGGGGTGTGAGTGAAGGTTTTTTTTCACACTCTTTGAGTTGTGGTTTTGCTGAACTGCCTTTTGTAGACTCATGTACACACATTAGATACAGCAGTCCTGCTATTTGTTTGACTCCTTTATTGTGAAGTGTGCATTGGTACGAATGCTCTTCCAAGAAATCCAAGCTAGCGGATGTAGATATTTTGCTAGAATACTTCGAATGGACGCTCATTTGGCAGCAAAAACATCACCAAAAGTTGATGTTTCTATCAACCATGATTACAACCTGCACAGTTATGAAATCCTGACCTCAATGGATCTTTTGTAAGCTTGAAAACCTGGTTATCGTTGCACATATAGTCAAAGAGGAGGAAGGTCGCTTCCGTTTTCGTCTTCTGGCAGAGGAAATGAGGCATATGTGCCGACATCAACAGCCCCATCAAAAACAGACGTATGCAAACAAACAAAGTGGCAGCAAACTGGAGGGGGAACGGAGAAGGGGGAGATACTGTACAGAAGTGGAATGTTTTCATGTTCTCATGCTCCACAAACGGGAGCTATTTCCCCCGCTGAGCAGTATATGGGCTGATATTGCCCATGACACTGTCGGGGCTGTAAAGCGCACCTTCGCTGAATGTTCCCTCGACGGGCAGTTTGTGCTTTTACACCCTGTGATTTTTTTTACAGCAGTCGAGACATGGTCTGTGTCTTTACAGGGATGGATGGCAACAGCTTGTGATGAGATCTTTGAAGTGGAGTTCAACTCATATATGGGGCTCTTTTTTTTTGGTCTTTTATATAATATCTGATGACTGCCAACCAGAGATGTCCACTTGTGATATGACGGAGGTTTGCGTTTGACCACATTGGCTGAATTTCTCTTTATTTCGTATCAGAAGGCTGACCACAGAAATTGATACAGCGAGGTGTTAGAGGATTTTACAGAACGGCTTCAGGGGTGGCAATCTGTAAAACGTGTAATGAAACCTGCTCACCCTGCTTTAAAAAATTTCATTAGTATGGATTTGGAGTGGGCTATGATGGTCCAAATGTAGTTTTAGAGGCTCTTCCACCCTGACAGGCATACAAGTCTAGGAAAACATTGAATTTTGCACTTTATTGGAAATTTTTGGAATGTTGAAATTTATCAAATACAGGCACAAAACATCATCTGTTTCTTCTTCAGTCCAGTCAAAAAAACATCAAATGCCTATATCGCTTTGACCCTATGTTGAAATAGGCCCCAGTGTCAGGGTGTCTCACCTCATATTTAGATAACCCAAGCGGGTGGATCTGTTTGATCGTGCTGCATCCCTGCACCTCCTCTCTCTGTCTGCCAGACCTCCAGTCCGGCACTGCTGCCAGCTCTCCTGTGGGCCGCGAACGCTTTCATCTCCCCATCTACACTGCACCAGGCAGATGAGGATGCACACACACACATACACTTACAGACACACATATCCACGCAGGCAGAGTGTGAGACGCACGTAATAGACACCGACAAACAATAAAAACAGACCTCACAGGCAGAACAAGTCACCACATTATCTACTCTTTTCCTCGGCCCTGTTTCCATTCTCTTTTCCTGCCTCACACTCAAATAACACTCTCTCACTCATGTATCACATATCACAGTGCGGTGCTGTCTGAGAAACAACGTGCATGTCACAGAGGAGGATGTGTTCGCGTGGCGCACATTGTTCGAGGGCTGCGTGCACCGGAGTTCTCCCTCTCCAGTGGTCTGGCTGGAGGAGAAAAGAAGGAAGGCGAGGAGCCGAACGGGGGAGCCTGAAAACATCTGGTGCACAGTTGCACTGGCTCAGCCACCAGAAGCCCCTCTCCTCTCCGCTCCTCTCCTCCTCTTTCCACCCTCCTTCCCTCTCTTTCTCCATCATTGGCGGGCGTCTTTATAGAGACATCACAGCTTTTAATTACAGCTGGTGATTCAGAGAGAGACTGTGGCTTCGGACCCACTCAGTGTCCGTGAGCGTGGACCCAGCGTGCAGACATGCAGACACAACAAAGTCTGTGTGTCTGGGTGTTTTTCTGCGTGTGTGTCAGCTAACAGTGACAAATACAGGGGGGATGACTAAAAGCACAGCCATTATAGTGGTAAGTAGAGGCCAGGGCCAACTTAGCAAGGTTGAAGTGCACTACACTCCCATCAACATGAAAAAGCAGGACACTAAGGTGATGTCACAGGTTAGCAATTTCAGTTTAAGGGAGCAAATACTAGCACACGTTAGTGACCTTAACATGTTTTTTTACTGCATAAAGCACAAGCAGCAACCTGCTAAGACACAAGCCCGTCTGCAGGTATAAACTGCTTATCTGTGACTTGACAGAAATGCCACTGGTCTGGAGCCAGTCACTAGGCACTATGCAAAACTGTATGTTTAAAGATACTAAAATGCTTCATGGCGCTGAGAGGAGCTGCAGAATCAGGTGATAATTCTCAGTGGGTTTGTCAGTGCGAGCAAACATTTCTATATTAAACTTAATCATTTGACTCATTACTGAGAAGCAATAGAAAAAGCAATAGAAATATGACTACCAATCACCCTTTAAACCCTTTTGGTTTTTGCATCTTCATGATTTTTGCTGCTCTCATGCATCAGCCAGGGCACGAATTCACACATTTTCACTGTTGTAGAAAGTGTAATATTCAAATCATAAAAATAATAATAAAAAAAGGATTTCCCTATGTTGGAAATGGAGAAGAGATGGAGAAATGTTGTAGGCTAATTGACAAAAACTGTAATTGTACATTTAATACAAGATGCATTCCTTAACTTTGGTGTTTGTTAAGTTTTGATGGTTGCAGCCAAACTGTACTGAAAACATTTAAATTTAATTTTAAAATATCAATAGTGAAATATGTAATGCCATTTTTTTCATTTATATATTTCACAATATGTTGACATAAAGATCTGCTCTTAACTTTAAATGAAATTATGAAAGTGCAGTTTTTGCACAACATTGTGTATTTATGCACTATAAAATGACTGCACTGTGTATGAATCTTAACATTTTCTAGGGTGGGTACCCCCTTCCAAATTTGAGACACCCACATTTGACAAGCATTTTACGCACTTCTTCATTTAGTCATATTTGCATTTAATGCCACAACCTCAAATACATAATTTTCAAAATGCATTTGAAGATTTTCTGTCATGCGAGAAACACCCATTATATTGCCTTGTCAGTGGATATGACATGATGGCTCTCCGAGGAAAATCTCAAGACATGATTGAGTGGTCGTTGTAATGAAACTCAACCCATTCCAGGTACCATATCAAATCCCTTCAAACATAAATGCTCCTTCCCGCTGGGTGGCAAGGTTCAGGACCGTGATCCCGACAGGCCTTGAGACATTTCTTTCAGATTAGTGGGAGCTTAAGTCTCCCTTTGATTTGATTCGTTTCTCCTTCCCCTGCTGCATCTCTGACAGATGCCGCTGCCTTCTGGACTGCACAAACCTGTCCTCGGCGAGGTGAGACCCTGAAATGACCGTTGAAATTGCACTGTAATCATACGCGGCTAAAAACAACAAGAAAATGTTTGCCATATGCCTCAAAGCCCTCTGTTTGTGTTTTAGTGAGTTGAAGGTGGATTATTGACCACAGTGGAAGAGCGCTGCCTGGGTAGAGGAGCTGAGCGGCAGTGACTCTTATTGCCCATGTCTGTGATCAGATCTGTCAGAGCCACTCAGCTGTCTGTCTGCCTGGTGTTTGACAAGTGTTTGATGCAGCACAGGCCTTAGAGAGGATCAAGCCCTTCCTGAATTGGCTTTACCTCTCTCCCCGTGCAACAGGAGCTCTGCGAGCACATCAAACACATCTCCCCCCTCCTTTCTTCCGCTGTGAACTAATGAACTATTTTTATCAAAAAATATGTGCAGTCTGTTGGATCATCAGAGGAGACTGAATGAACAACAGCGCCCTTCGAGAGTTAGCTGAACAATCAAAGAAAACAAAAAAAGCGCCAGTCAGACTTGATTCCCTCATCACTGGCCATTGCACGGGGATTGCGGCATGATCCTGATGGCCCCTGTCTCTGTTTTAGTGTCTAAGCCCGTCTGACTTAGCTTGGCTCCCCACTCGTTAGGGTCTGGTCCTGTTTTGGGACAGTTGTGCTCCGCGTCCAAACATGTGAGGGATTTCCTCCTGGGGTTTCCCGGTAGAGAGAAGGGGGATAAAAGGACTTGTGCAGAAATGAGATATAAAGAGGGAATCATGCTGGACAATTTCCTCCTATATCCTCCCCTGTTCCCTTACAGGCCCACAGAGACCAGGAGGATGCAGACCAGGTGGAATTAGAGACTGAGGAGTGTATGCACGCACATGAACACATTCACTAAAAAACACTCATGCATGAGCTCACATTGTCATGTGTATGCTCGGTGGAGATGGCGACTGTGTGGATCACACATTGTCACTTGGTTTTGCCTTAATATAGCCATAACACCCTGCCCCCCCCCACACTTTTTTTTTTTTTTTTTTTTTACTGTTGCTACGCCTGTCAACCTTACTGTTCTCACATGGTACATAATGCAGCTTAGAGTGGAGTTCCTTTTAATGGGTTCTTGATTTCAGACAGAGGTAAAAGCAACTTCTCATTTCTAGCCAGTGACTGTCAATTTTTTTGCCAATTACAACTTTTTTTATCAGCTGTAACAATCTAGCTAAATGACATTCATTTGATTATGTACCATAAGTTATATTATATTTCACCAGCCGCTGATCCATGTAAGAAGACATTGAATTAGAGCAACAGCATTGTTCTTGTTTTGCTGTGGAGAGATTATTAGTCCCATTATTATCAGGACAATGAGGAACAATGTAAGATCATACTTTTATTGCATTCTAACATAACCGTTTGGCAGCTTATCTTATATACTGGTTCATATTTCCAAGCATGCATCGTTACATTACAATAGAAACGGCTTTTAAGATCAGGACTATCTGATGTTTGCCAATATAACACCATTTCAGGTAATGAGTTTGGCTGGGTTTTGATCCAATAAAGAGCAGGACAGGGTTGTTAATGTTATCTTAAACTCAGATAGCATCCAGGACTGGCTTCCACACAGCGGAGGAACACCACACAGTGGATGTGCTCAATCTCAACTCAATCAATTATTCTTTTAGATTTCTGTGTTTGTGTACTCACATACCAAAGTACATCCTACCATGGACTGTAGACGTGTCCTACTTGTCTATGTGCCACTCGTTTACTGTGTTGACAAAGAAGAAACCCTCCTCCATCCTTCCCTCCTCCACCTTACGGCCCCTTAGTGGTGCAGAAAGCCCCCTACTCTTAGCGCACCTTATTGCGTGCCCCCCATGGCTGTGTTAACAACCATTTTATTCCTCTCCATAAAGTGGGCCAGGGTGCTGTAATGCTGAGGGATTGTTTGTGAAGACAAGAAACTCATCGGAGCGGGCTGAGCCAGGTAAATCCCCAAGCCCTCCGTTGGGGGTCGACACCCCCCCTTACTCAAGACTTGCATTATACTCCTGGAAATGCAGATTCACCCCCTCAGATAAATAAGTGTTCGGAATATTTGTTCAATAGCAGAGCATAGAGGTCACCTCCATTGTTGGACGTGTGTTTCCTGCCTTGATCCATTGTCTTCGTAGTATGAGGGTGCTTTTAAAAGTGCACAGTCAGTCTTGGCGGCACAGAGGTTTACACTACGAAAACCCTGAAGCAAGTGAGAAAAAATTCTGGTGATCCATTTTCCAAGTCTGCTCTAAATTGTTTACTCTCCTGTGTTTATGTCTTAAGAACAGGTGAAAAAAAACTTTTTCCTGGATAATCTTTTTAAGCTCCTTAGTTTTTTGTTTCGTCTGTGAAGCAGGTCCGATAAAGGTTTTTTGTAGGGGAAAGAAGTGTGTGTGTTGTAATACTCATTTTGGCCACAAGAGGCTAAAGTGCATTACACATGTGAGAGGTTTGCCTTCAGGGCTTTCTGCCAGAAAGCCATCCTAACACATAGTTAACTTTGTGAAAGGTTCTGTTTTAACCCAAACCATTATCTTTTCCTTCCTGTCCACGTAGTTTTGTTTCCTAAACCCAACCAACCTGCGCCTGAAAACCAAAAATAATAATAATAAAAAACAGAAGATCATAAGTCAACTATGTCTAACAATAGTAAGTCAACATTGACTTTTGGTTTCTCATGAGACACAAACCCCAGTCTCTTGGGTGAAAGTCCCATGTTTAACCCATTCATCCACCACAACCTCCTCCTTACATGTACTTTGTAGCTCTTTATACAAAGTCACCTGACTTCCTAGCCTTCCTGCAACAAAGAGAAGGCTTTCTGGCAGACAGCCCCTAAGGCAAAATTCTCCCATGTGCTGTGCACTTCAGCCTCTTGTGGCCAAAATGAGTATTACAACAACAAACATTTAGAAAAATGATCCCCTCTTTTTTTTGTTTTTCTCACCTGCCAAAATTGTTTTCACCTGTTTTCCAAAGTAAAACAGAGCAGATGTCAAAGCTTTTTTCACATGGCAAAACTTTTTGGACCCATTTCACAGATGAAAAAAAAGGGAGTCAGTTGTGTCTGAGTCTGAGCGTGTAAAAGTACACTAAACTGAGCTGCCAAGTCCAGCTTTTATTAGTTTAGATAATGAACTGTATTGACCTGCAGCTGCATCAGTACAGGCACATGGAAATGTAGATGACAGTTATATCAGACCAGCTTGAGAGCAGCTTGTTATCAAAGGTTGAGTAGAACAAATAAATCCATGCTGGATCTTGTGTCTGTTGAAAATGATTGATTTCATCAGCTCAATGCAATACACTTATCGGAAACTAAGATGAATGACTATCATAACTCTGTGAGACACTTCCTGCTTTACATCACAGCTTGTGGGAATTATAATATGGATCAAAGCCTTTATAGAGATCTCATCTTTATATAGAAGACACAGAAATCAAAGTGGAGTGCTTTGGACTTTCCTAGCTCCAAGTAAAGACAAACAGAGTTCACATCTGTAGTAATTTCCCAGCCAGAATGATGAATTTGCTACTGTATATCCCAGCAGGTTTCCTGATCTTTGGATCTGCGGTCACATTTGAAACCACTCCCTCATATGCTGCAGCTATCTTCAGCTCACTCTGCCTCGCCCCCGTGCACACAACAAATACAAAAACAAACAGACCCACACCAACGGCAAGCCTTCAGGAACTCCCTTTGATAAGTGCTGAGCTTTATATTTTTCTCATCAGAAATGAAACACAACATTAAGCCATTCATTAAAGTCAACTAAAGCTAATTATCCCTCATTTACCCGAGTGCCCGTGGGGCAGGAGAGCCCCATATACTTAGGCCCAGATGTGTCGATGAGTCAGTCGGGAGATAGCAGACCGCAGAGGGGGCTGCTCACTTCTCTCTGAGTCCTGCGGTTTCAAGATGCATCAGACTCAGCAGGCCGGTCGTGATGCCTGTTCACTGCTTGGCTGCTGACGTTACCCTCATGACACTATTGGTTGTGTAAAGCCACTGCAAAACAGCAAGGTTCCATTGAGTTAAAAAAAAAAAAGTTAGCCAGTTATACGCCTTAATTCAAAGCTTAAAAATGATCATCATACCTCATACCACCATTAGCTGGCACATTTTCTAAATTTTGCAGTGGCTGAGTCACAAACACCAGGCTTTAATTCAAACTGCCCCTCAAATCTGCAGGGGGCGACAGCGTGCATACAGATTTCAGCTTTAAAGCTCAACTACAAGTCTTAACATTTTGGCAGCTTTAAGTGGAAGTAGGAAAACCGTAACAGCTGGCAGGATGTCATAGCCCAGAAACCATATAACGTCATGTGATTTTACTCATCAGACCTAATTTCTTCTTTTCTGCATCTGGTACCCCCACCAGACATTTAGAAATAATGGCTGAACCGCTTTACCACTGGGATGACGAAATCTAGCCCCTGTTGCTGAGTCCAGTTGTCTCAGGATGAGGCATCTACTCATTGTAATTCAGGAGAGACATCTATGTTTTGATGTGAAGTTTATATGAGGCACTTTCTGTGTGTGGTGCATATGAAGCTGTTACTAGAAATTAATCTTGGTAAAAGGGTTACAACGATGATAGCATGCTGTTCCCTGTTGAATCTCCATTTTTCAATTTAGGCTGACAAGCCAGGTGTATTTTTCCATATAAATCTTGCCTGGTGCGGCTTTAAACTAATAAACATTACATGGATTGGTAAGAAACCATCTGGTCCTATGTGGGGCCCTTTTAACTTCCCCCAGTCAGGAGAGTTAGTGCTGCAATAGTCATGTATAATGAGTGACAGTAAGTGTCTAGCAAATTTGATGCATTTTACACTACTTTTTTTTTAAAGCTGTTATGAAAGTGAAGTACGTAAAACTAATAAAAAACTAAACATTGATCATATTTGTTAACACAGTCAACCATCCGTTTTGTCTTCCTGTTCAAAGTTGGAGGTTGTAAATTTGTTCCACAGACGTTCTAAAGTTTCAGAGTTACTGAGGTAGCAGAGGTTATAAAAAATGACAGCTTCTGTATGTTTCAGTGATGCAGCATGAGAAAACCAGTGAAGAGCACAAATAAGATTTTCTTTCGCTGATGTAAAATCCTGTTCTGTGTGCATCAGCCACTGCTGTAATTTTTAGCTTTGATAGTTTGATAGGTACCACAGCAAGCTCGCAACTAAAACTCCTAAACTCCAAATTGAAATGTACATTTTCAAAACATTTACTAATGAAGCATTATAGTAATGTGATTACTTTTTTGCAGTAATATCATGTAAAGGATTAAAAGTTCCCCAAGGAAGGCACACAAAAGCAGAAATGCACCCCTTGATAATTTAAGTTGTCTTATTTATATGTTGTGTCTTCTTAGCTGCTAGGTAGTCACTGGTAGCCTTTGCCATGTTCACATCATACAATCCGAAATTTATGAAAAGCCAAGCGGAGAGAAAACATTCCCGTTAGCTTCCGACTTGTTATTCCAACTCACAGATATCGGGTCTTGCTTACATCAACGATATCTCCTACTTGGTACAAACAATGACACATGGCAACAGACTCATGGTAGCCTGGCTTCAAGCTCAAAATAAAATCAAATATTAACACCAATACAATCGCTAATACTAATACTAACACAAAAATTAAATTCATAGGAGCTATATACTGTTTGTATTGTATATTTGGTGTGACTACACGGTTAGCACCAGGGCTTTGGAATAATGTCGGAATATAGGGAGTTTTTCTTGTTCTTCCCATTCTGCCGACATTGCATGAATCAAGCTTGGCCACATTTGGTTAGCCTAGATTCTTCATCTGGGTTTTGTTTAGAGTTGGAGTGTGTGTGGGACCCGTGGCTTCATTGTGTGGACAGGACTTCTGGAGTGCTATGTGCAGTCACCGGGGCTATGCTAGTCACTGATAGTCAGAAAATACCTCAGGACTGTAGGCAGGCTGCTTGTTGACTCATAATGTCCCGTTTTCTGTTTCTACAATTTAATATGAGCTGAGTAACGAAAGCAATTTGACAAGTAATGTAACAAATGACTTTCCCTGTTTATGAATTAGTAAAGTAATGTAACTCGGTTTTCAATGTGTTTTTGATGACATCAACTTTATATCAACATTTGGAGTATTTTAAAGATTTCAGTGCCATGTTGACATTCCAGCAACTCAGAAATCTGAGAAATTGTGCCACAAGTTTCCAACTTGGAAATCTGACTTGAGGGATTATTCCATTTAATTTTTCCTTGTACAGTAGGAAGAAGTAATTCCTAACTTTCCAATGTTTCTGAAACATAGCTTAAGCTCTGGAAAGCCAGTTCTTACTTTTAGAACTTTTTGGATGTTGGCCTAATTTGACATCTGTCACGGAAGGTTTCGACTTGATAACCTACTTTTGAGCGCTCGAGCCAAGGGTGGTAACCCAAACAGCACAAGGGTACAGTTCCCGTATTGTGAAATGCAACAGAGCATGACTTTGAACTCTGAGGAGACTGATGGAGAGAAACTTTCATGTTGGGGGTCATCATCTGTTCTGTAGCCTTCCCGGGCAGGTTGTGGCTGCTTCTTGCTGGTGTGATTGACCGTCTCCAGAGGGGAAAAAACACGCTGTCTGTACTGACCATCAGGCATATTAATCACCGTGTCAGTCATGCATGTTTTGCCGGGACTTCTCCGCTTAGAGACGTTAATCTCCGAGTTGGATTTTCGCTTTAACTTATTGTTAGTGAAACGAAGCATCAAAGAGCTGAGCGGTGAGCTAACCTGCTTTTTTAATCTTCGTGCAGATCCTCCACCGGGTCATAGATGAGAAAATAATGACCGACCTAATCCCAACATTAGCTTTTTAAATCGGAATGCGTATGTTTTAAATCATTCTCGCCTCGCAGCATGGTGATAGTAAGCAGAGCACTGGGGAAAAGGGAACGAAAGAATGAACGAGTGAATGAAAGAGTGTGATCCAGAGTAACCTTGTTAGGGCTAAGTGACGTTGTGCAGAGAGCCTCTTGTCAGTTGGTTGGCAAGATGAGCTTCTTGTAAATGATTGTCCTCTCTGTCAAAAGGCTGATTTCTTTTTTCCTACATCTGACGTCTGCGTCTCTGCCGCAGATTTTCCCAGTAGTGTTCCTCCCAAATATTGTATCCCTTTCACATCGTCCAGGCCTGTATTTGTGACAAAATTCTGCCTTTTTACACTTGGGCATTATTTTCATCTGTATCATGTTCCCCTTTGTCTCAAATGCCCAATCAGCCTTCTACAGCATGTCCCTGCAGGCAGACAACAGAATAAAGTGCCATTAAAAGTTCTGGCCTACCTCTGGCCTACGCCTAAATGAACTATGGGTCGCTTGAGGTCATACCACTGTGTCCCACCTATAAATCAACTGAAAGCTAAGTTCACCAGCAGTATAGGGCAGTGTCAGCATTCGTAACCTTTTCCCAGACAGAGGAGTTGTCGGTGTGTGAGTAAGGAAAGCACTGGCTGGCTACAGATCCTTTCCTCTTCACAGCATTATAAATGTATGTGTGAGGAGGCCCTTAATGGCTGCTAATCCAATTTCTGCCACTGAAATCAAATCTCACTGGCGCCAGTAGTTCTCTCCTTCCCTCACAAATAATGGCCTCCGCTTTGGCCTGTTTATGAAAAAGACGAGCCGCCAAAAATTCCGGCTTTACCTTCCTTAAGTCCACCCGAATCTTCTTCAAAATTGTTTGGATTTTTTTTTCTGTCTCCCACCCCTCCCTCCGTGTCCTACGAAAGTTATTAATTGACCGTCTGCGTCGAGTGGAGGGATGGGGTAACAGGAGAACAGGGGAGAGTTTTCAGCAGTATAGGATCCCATTTACCGTATGTCTTAATGCCTTCTCGAGGTCAGCCATCGATTTTTCTCGAACCGCAAGCAATGGAGATAAGATTAGGCCTTCGATTCCTGCACTGCCGCCGGAGCCGTTAGTGGATGAAATCACTTGGCCTGTGCCGACAGTCGGTGCATTGCTCTGTTTTAGCAGGTCATGGCCTCTGTGATTATAGGGTAACGTATAGATACCCCCACAGTAGCCTCAAGGCCAGCAAAGAAAAAGAGATGTCTTCTGAAGTATGCTCGGCGACAAAAGGCAAATAAACGCCTGATTTTAGAGGATTATGGAACTGTTGCATAATGCATACTTTCGCTCATGTTAACCTATGCGTATTCTGGATTTTGGTCCCCTTTTCCAAAACAAAGATATTAGCTTTGACACAGATGAAGGGAGCTTTGGCTTTGGCTTCCTTCCCCCTGGATATGGATTTGACTGATTATCTTTCAGTGCATCAGTTGGACAAGTAGTCATATTGCCGTTCCGCAAGGAGATATTATTCTGGAGTGCGAGCCTAATAATATGATACGTCTAATAGCGCTTAACTCTTAGCGGGATCTTCACCATACAGTCGTCTCGATTATTGCCGAGGGCCTCAAATAGCATCACAGGGAAGGGACACGGAGAGGGGAAAAGGGAGAGGGAGAATAATGGGGAAGGAAAAGAAAAAGCGGTGGATCCCGGCTGGGCTTTGAGAGGTTATTGAGGAACGTCCACCACAGTGCGTGCAGAGGAGTTTAATATTTCTTTGCTCGCTGGTTTGGCAGCTGAAGAGATTGGAAATGACACTAAGTATTTCTCAAGCTCACATAGGTAATATGGAAGCACACAATCATTGATGCACAGGCATAAAGGGCACTTATATCAGTCACAAATGCGCGTGCACGCACACAGATGCATAAAAGAATTTTGAAAAGGTCACTTTTGACAGCGGTAAATAAGCATCCTACCGCAGGCTCTGCTTTTGATTCCGACATACAAAACATTTTGATTTGCTCTTGAGATTTTTGTTTGTTTGTTTGATTAACTTTTCATTTCTAACTCGAACACAAACGTCAAGCTGGCAGAGGAAGATTGTATCTATGAAGGAAAACTAAACATTGGTGAAATTATGGTTTGCTGTAGTGATAGTAAATGCAGCCAGAATGGAAAGAAAAGTATAATGAAGGATTATAATTTTCTGATAAAAGCCATACTGCTTTGATTTGATCCTTACTGTGCCAGTTACGACGCAAAACAAAGACAGAAAATGATTTGAAACCTTCTGTGCCTTCCAAGACAAAATTATCTTTACATGCTGTAAGATTTATGAATTTGTTCTTGGTTTTGAAAGCAATTGAGATGACTTAATCATTTCTTTCCAGGCAAATTAAACTGTTTCCTCTGTGAACCCTGGTAATCAGCTTAAGTGATTACATCGGTCGTAAATATGAGATGATGAAAGCTCAGTGTTCAGAGTGCGTAGTGCCCTGAGGAAAGGCTAAATGGGAGTTCTTGGGTAGATATGATAGACCATCTCACTAGGACTGTATCAGATGCTGGGGGAAGGGGCTTTTGTGGGGATTGGTTGCCCTCTAGCTGTCAGCATTGAGATTGGGTTATGAAATATGGTCTGAAATGGTTGTGTAGATAAGTTTGTGCAGTGTCATCAGTTTTTGGGGAGTTTGAGCCAAGGCGTGAAACACATTGATAATGCTGGTATTGAGAAGTTTGATTAGATTCAGTTTCTGCAGAGTGACTCTAAAATCACTGTCAGTATCTTCTTAACAAACAAAATGAATCTCCCAGGATGAGTAAAAGTACAGAGATGGGTGAAGTTTCCCACATAGTACAGCTACAGTGGAGTGGATTTATGAGTTCACTCAATATTGTAAGAATACATACAGTATCCTTACAATATCCACAATCTGGTGATTTATAAGGGTGCAATTTGAAAGCAGTGGCTGGAAAGCATCAGGCATCAGCTGAGTGTATTTGGATCCTGCTATATAGACCATAACTTTTTTTTTTTTAGGAAGAATGGTTTGTATGGTGTCTTGATGGCTGTCATCAACTTGATATAAGAAAACATAAATTCAAGGAAAAAAGTATAGACAAAGACAGGGAACTTTTTTTTTAGCTTTTAAAATTATTTGACCTGAAATTTCTACCAACAAAATGTTCTCTCTGCTTTCTCCGCTTTTTTCTCTAATTTGACTGTACTGTCCCATAAAGATGAAATGTAGCTCCATTATGTTAGCTGTCTGTCTATCCATCTAGTAGTCTATATTTATATTGTAATCAATATAATAGATTCATTTATAGGTTAATACATTTGAATATGACTTAAAGGTAGCGCAATGCCAAATCACATAAATTTCACTGAAGTCAAAAGCTGGGATGTTGTAGGTGTAGCTCCTGCCTTATGTAAAACAAGATATCAATTTATCAAAATGGATAGTTATTTACAATTAGAGCTTAAATCTGAGTAAATTTAGTTCTAGTGCGAACTGTGGCTATCTGACTTACTAGGCGTACAGATGGAGATGTCAAAAGGTTTTTGATTTTGAATGGAAGTTTGTTAGTAGAAGTTACTGCATTTTACCTTTGCAGGGCAAAGTCCAGGACTTTTTCCTATTATTCTTTACAGCTTGTTATGGTTAAAACAAAAGAAGCACAGGAAGGAAGTGGTGAAGTGATCACAGAGCTTTAAAAAGCTGTCTCATCCATGTAAGATGATTAACCAATGTAACTGTAATGAAATCTATCCTCATTTTAGACCTCTTGAACTCTGTCGCTCAGTCTGTATGTACAGCTGCTGACTTTGTTTCTGTCCTCCAGTTTTGTGTGTGTTTAAGTGTGTTTTGTGAGCGCCGTTGCACAGAGCATAAAACTCTTTGGATTACAGATCTCCTGCCCAGTCCTGAACCAGCCAGGAAAACTCCTTTTTTTAACTTAACTCTCACATAAGTATTTGTGTTTCGAGCAATTGCTGTAAATGCAGGCTTTTTCACTTTAAATGCAGCTTTGCATCCAAGGAATGGTCCACGAAGGCTTTGCCCGTTACAGAGAGTTTAATGCTGCAACACATACTTTATTGCCGTCAAATGTAATTCGTCTTGAGTTGATTGCACTGAAAGCCGTGTTTATCAGGTACCTAGCAACACTGTTTTGAATGAAAATTACCACTTTAAAGTGCAATTAGGAAAACGAACCTATAGGCCAAATGCCTTTCAGCATCAGATTTACTTTAACAAACATCTTGCCGTAAGTCATGCAAAAAATCTAAAGTGGCATCGGCTAAGCAAGTGCACAAAGTCCTCTGGTAATATTTTTCAGTGGGAGGGCTATTGATGGAAGAGATGTGAAAGTTGCTTTCAAAGGGTGATTTTAACCTTTGCTGTGTGCGAGAAACTTTTTTGCTGCGGCTCAGATTGGCAATCTGACCCAAAATAACAAGATTAGATTAATTGCAGGAAATAGCTCTGAGATGGTTTGATGTTTGCATGCATGTGTATTATTTGTTGGGAGACCTTATTAGCAGAGCAATATCTTGCTTTCTCATGCGTGTCGGCTTAAACGAGTGAATATTTTCAAATCTACCTCACAGCGCAGCCCTGAGAATGGGAAATAGGTCTTTTGTAGGGGTTCTTAGAAGGCCACCGCAACACCAGCACATATAGTATGAGGAGGCAATTAGAGATAATGCCATATTTTTCACACCATTACCTGTTTTCCGTGAGAGAAAAAGCTCGAACAAGTGCAGTAATAAGACCCAGAATCAGACAACTAAACAACGAGACTTGTTTTTCTGTAGCCTTTTCCTGTGCTTCCCCCCTCAGCGAACCATAGCCGGCCTTGTTTCTTTGTGTTCTAGATCAGGATCCAGATAGCGTCTCATCATCCAAGCCTTACTCCACTTTTCCCCCCATTAGATTTTCTTTTCCCTTAAATTCCCTCACACTCACTCCCCCTCGCACACATACATCTCGCACACACACCTCGTTATCTCATTTGTGGCCTTGGCAGCCAGATTGTTGCCTTGTGGTTCGGTAGCCAGAGTTTTCTCTGTCACAGAGAGCCGTGGGTGCAGAACCTCCACCACACAAGCTTCCATGAGAGCAGGAAGTCAGTTCCCAGCATGCCTTGCCCATCCCAGTGAAACCTGGGATGGATTAACCTTGGGCTGGGGGACCTTTCCAACTTGGAAAGAGAGTTATGCAACATCCCATACTTATCTCCGCTCTCTATTGCAGTGACAGTGAAAAGTGTTGGGCTGAGCAGACATTTGTTTAAAGCTGAGGTTCAGTCCTGAGGGTTGGAGCAAATGAAGACCTGATATGTGATGTCTACTCATATAAGGGTCACTTCTTCTAAGTCTGCCTTTTTCATTGGCAAAAGTTGTATAACGTGGCATCACTGTATGGGATTTGTTGGAATCCTTATGAGCCCTCAATGCTCAAAGCAACTTTCGATTCTTTTAAGAAACTAGTTATAATCAAAATTTTTCCAAGTGGTTTTCTTCCTATTCCAACACCTTTTTCAAATTTCCCCAACTCTTGGACAGTCTAATCAAATTCAAGCTCAAGTATCAAATCCTGAGTACTCCCACCCAAAATAAGCAGGTTGAGTTCACGTAATCCATTCCACAGCAGTCTGCTGCATGTCTGTGCTTTTACATGCTGCTGTTTTAAAGTAAAATCAACAGAAGCGGAGTTCACAGGTCATCAGTCTGCTCCTGGAAAAACAGTCCTTTGTTGCATCATCTTATCGGTGGTTGTTTCGTAACACGTATTCTGACCAGATAAACAGGTACAAATTTAGCATAACACTGAAAAACTGTTCCGCCTTTGAGTCTGACTGATTGTGTGCAGACATGTGTACTACAGCACTGCCTCCGGTGCACTCAAAGCAAATATGCTTAGCACAGTTGCCAACAATCTCTTTATAGTAAGGGCAGGTCAATAAGATTAAGAGATGGAACTGTATTTCTGTCTGGATCTTTTCACAATGCAAATGCCTGATGAATTTTTCTTCTTTTTTTCTTATGTGGGCCTCAGAGCTTCTAGTCAGTCTCCCTGTATGGATTTAGCTAACAGTTGTACACAGACAAACTTTGGCCTTCAGGGCCCCTGGGGCCACCATACAGTTGGCCGCTTTGCTCAGCTGGTAATTCACCCTTGAGACAGACACTCTGACGTGAGGTTGTAGAAAATTATTGTCACTTGTAGAGTAAGTAAGTGTGGATAGTACTGATTAAAAGGATAACCATTTCTCTCATTTTCTCTCCTTATTTCCAGGTGGCTCAGGGAAGCACCGATCCAAAGAACCAAAGAAGAAGAACAAGCAGAGGCTGCGGTTTCGGGCCCAGAACCAGCACAGCGACCACTTGGCCTCTGCGCGCACCAGCCAGTGAGGACTGAAACTACGGACTTCCCATTGAACAAAGAACCAACGCAAAGCTGCTAGCCGCTGCTGCACCCATATTCTGACTGACGACTATCCCGAACCCCCGCCACCTCCCCACCTGCCTCCCAGCCCAACCCCCGCCTTTCCCCCTGCCCTCCAGGACCAATAACCATGACTCACAAGTCCATCATGACAAAAATATATGTCTAACATACGATATCAGTATCAACACACTAAACACATGCTTCATGCCTCCTGCTGTTTCCCCCCCTGCTGCAGTGACCAGCCAGGTGACTCTGCTCTCTCAGCCCCACCCCTTGCCTTGCCTTGTGGACCTTTACAGTTGACATGACTGAACTCATTTACCGTCATTAACAACGTCATTAACCGTGCAGGGTGATGGAAGACGGAGGGGCAACCAGAGACTGTGGAGGCGGGAGAGCTGAGGTGTATAGAAGAGGTGGGGAGGAAGCTGGCAAGCTAAACTGCTCGCAGAAAGAGGGGGCGGAGGGTGAGGGGGGGCGAGTTGAAAAAGATGGAGGACGAAGAGACAAAAGAGATTTGGCTGAAGTGAATGATGCTGATGGACAAGAAAATGGCATCTTGAACTGAAAGAGACTGCTTTTTTGTTCCTATATTTATGTCAAAAACCGCCCTCACCTTCCCCTCTCAACGGAGACGGAGCGTTCCCATTTGTGGCCTTTATGTTATGTACATTTTTGAGAGTAATATTAAAGAAATTACCATGCATAGTTGCAAAGTATTTTATTCTCAGCACAAACTGTTTACGTTCAGACCGCTTTATGCTCTAACTGTATAGTGTGGATAAAAAAAAAAGAAATTTAGTTGTTCGACTAGCATGGCAACGGACTCATGTGTACATAGTTTATCTAATTATGAAAGCTTATTACTGTATTTTCAGTATTGACTCGTTCACCGTTCTAAATGTTTTAGAGATAAAAAGGTTGTAATACCAAGCTACAGATTAAAATGATTAAAAACAAATAATAAACATAGCCGCCACATAGCTATTTCATTTATATGGTATATATTTGATTTATTTATTAATTCTATTTTGTACTTTCTTTTTTTGTTCAGTGAGATTTTTTTTTTTTGCCTCATACTGTTACTCTTATATGCTGAAATATTCTTTGAGTTCCTTATAACAGTGCATATCTTTAACACGTGGAAAAGGTTTTTGTCTGATGTCGCGCAAAGTGTTGTATTACATTCGTTTGACCTCATCTACTGATTTCAATGTTTTAAAGAAGAAGTTAAAAAAAAAAAAGACAAACTATGCTTTGACATATTCTAGGTTTAATAATTAGGATCCAGCAAATGTATGGTCATAGGACTGCATATATGTACATTGTGTTTTATTAAAATACATTTCATGTGACTGTATGATGAAGCCTTTCATTATTGTCTATGGCTATAATATATGTGGCTAAACTCAGAAATCTGCCGTTTCCTTGTTTCACTTCATTGTACAATTATACGATTTCACAAACGTTTGCAAAATCCATCATGTCGCGCTGCATGACACAAGTTCAGCTTCCAGCCAAAGGATTGGATATGGTCAATTGAGCCTTAACAGCATGACGGCACTGTTAAGGGTTTTGTAATACGTATCCTCTTGAATGGTACAAATCCAGCGCATGTCTTTGGTGGCTCATTCATTTCCAACATCATACTATAATGCCCTAACAACATGTATTTGGCTGTGGCGCTCGACTTTAATCACGCACACACATTCGATCTCCTCTTGATGTGATGCGGGTCCCACTTATTCACTTCTATGGTCCTCAAAAAATCAAATAAACAGATATGAAGGTCCTCTCTTGGCTAAATCTGCCTGGCACACGGGCAAAGAGAAATGTTTTAATGCAAGTCACGGCTAATTTAGCCTGAGATCCACACTGTATAATCATTGTCCCGAAGAGAAAAAAGAAAATCTGCCAGACAGCTTATGGATGCACAGTAGCAGATGAATCACATAGTGTCACACATATATCACCCTGGAAGACACAGACCACAGTCTTCCTGCTCTGGTTAACCCCCTGAAATCACACATGATATTTCCATAGGGAGGCTGTCAGTGTTGAAATACCCGACTCTTTATACGCTCCATGTCCATCCTGAGGCCTGATGCACAGCAGTTTTAAGTGCCTGAACATCTTTCACAGGTGTTCAAAGTGGCACTGCATATTTTACACAGGAGGTAACTCATTTTCACAGTTTAACGCTACCAGCCAGTGACATTTGAACTGTGGAGCCCTGAAATTGACAAAATGCAAAAGGTTGTAAGTCAGAAAATATAACTGACTAATATAGCGTCATAAAATAAATAAATCATACACTATATGACCATCTCATTATCATATACAATGCATGAAGAAAATAGGAGGTGCTGTGTGGGGAAAATAGATAAATGGTGGATAATGATGGATAATGAGTGTCTGGACTAAAATATTTTTTTTTAAAAAGGAGTAGAAATAAAAATTACACTAAAAAATGAGCTAGTGAAGAATGATTAGAAAAGTAAAGTAAAAGTATTTAATCAGCCAACTGATTGGTGGTAAAGGTTGATAAAAAGCCGTTTGCTTCTCTACTATTCTTTTCAAATAATCCTCAGTTTCTTATGAATCTTCATTGTCATAAAATTGCATATTCTCTCCAAATTGAGCTCAGTAAACGGCTCCATGCAGCCAGTTCTGTCCACCAGCGACTGAAGCAAAGCAAAAATGACTGGAAACGAAATAAGGCGTAGATGTAGCGAGTTGTTTTTAAAGACATCTGCTGCTGGTTACAAGTTAATGAACGATTCACAGATGTCATCCCCTGGGCCAGACTATCACTGCTCCAGACTGGGGGATTAAACCTAAAGGCTTACGGAGAGGAACTGCACTGAAGTGGATTCATTAAGCACAAGACCACCACTACAGCACACATTGCAGCGTCCACAATGGAAAAAAAAAGGGATACAAAGAGAAACGCATCGCACATTTTGGAGTTATTTCCCCTCACCTTTCCCCTTTGACATCAATCCACTTGTGTTTTTTTCCTACTGCTGCAGGAAACAGGACACTGCTGGTATTCTCAGTGTTGTTAGGAGGGTTAGCAGTCATCCACACATCAGAAGGACCGGTCCTCTATGCTTAACCACTTCTGTAAACTGTGTGTATGTGTGCACGCATGCCTCCGTGTGTGCGTGTGTGTTTTAATGTTTGCGCTGAATGCGGTTAGGTGGCTGAGACTGAAGCTCCCTTTTAATCTGACAGAGAGCATTTTCATTAGTTCTGTTGGGTCCTATTATTAAAGCCAGCTTCAAAGGCACAACAAGTGAAACCACTGACAGGAAATGACCCAGTGGGCTCTGCACTGGATAGATCAGTGATAGCAATCTGTGGGGTTAAAGCAGGTTGTTATGGCAAGTAAATGTGTCCATTGTATACACTCTGTGTACCTCACAAGACAGTGAGAGGATGAGGGGAGGGGCTGGGGGACCTCTGCTCTACATTCACACACTGTAGCCTACTGTGAGTGTGCAGTTGTGGCACATGTGACACATTCATTCCAATGCAGATGGCAGAAATGGAAGTTATGACATTGGTGGGGAAAATAAGATTGCCCGGGATAATAAATGTTGTAATAATTTGCTCTTTTTAATAACTGTATAATGAGCCATCGCTTGCCCTTCGAGTCAAGAGAAATCTGGAATCATTAATCTTCATTATGGGTTAGCCACGGTGTTTGGCACGGGCCGAAACACCAGCGAGTAGGAACATAGTGGTGTCAAAGGACAAGCAGATCTTAATATTTTGAACAAGTTTGCCATATGTTAGCCATCATGGTGTGTACAAGCCCACTAAATGGTGGCATTAATGGGTGACTTTTATTGCTAAACTCGCCCCTAATTGCAAAAATGCAATCCAAAGTCAACTCTCAATGCAGATTCTGGCTTCATTTGGAGTTGCTAGGTAACAAGTTAATCCCAAAAATAAATATGTTCTTCAATAAAAGCTAATTGTCTGTGACAGTTTTTTTTTTTTTTTTTGCTGTGCTGCAGAGACATTTGAAACAGGAAATTGTAAAAAGATTCTGAGCCATACTGGAAGTCCATGATCACAGTCTTTTAGTCCCTCCACGTCTGCCTCACCTGCTTGACAGGAAGCGGAAAAAGATTCATGTTTTTAATGCTCACCTTGTGCATTAATATCACCATGCTTTTTGTGTGGGGTTTTTTCTCAGTCTTGGACGACAAATGCTGGCATATTTATGAGTCACTTGCTGTGGTAGTGTTCCTGCGGCTGGGCTTCATAACAGCAGGTGCAGCAGGAGACGTGGGACTTTTTATCACCAGCCATTACATGGAACAGACAGGCATTTCTATATCGACCCGGTGTGGTGTTTCCTATGGGTGCTGTAAGCATTTTTTGGCTCATTTAACCCTGCGTTCCTCTGAAATGTCCAGCTTTTCCTTTTACACGGGGATCCAAACACAACACAAAACCATTGTCCTTGCTCACTTGAGGGGAATATAGCTTTGTCCTCCCTCTCAGGATATGACACGCAAGAGCTTTATGACTTGAACTGAATTATACACCTTAAACACATTACAGGCTGGGCAAATGTTTCCTCTTACTGGTGCTTTGAGAGCCATGGGCACAACCATTATATTGGGCTCAAGAGCCAGCTGGTGAGGACAAATCCACAAGGATTCCTGTTTTCCCCCTCCTGACTCTCTGGCAGCCCTGTTCCATTCATTCAATTTTTATATGTGCCTAGTAGCCGTGTTACTACCGGTTTCAAGGGAGAATTAATCGAAAACAGGTCTTATTAAAGTATATTAAGACCAGTTGAATTGGATATAATGTGCTCAGTAAGGGCCCAGAAGGGTTGTATCTGAGCCATAGCTGACACTTGTGGCTTCGAGGAGTGGGGCTGTGTTATTGTGTAGTGGCACTGCACCGGTTCCAGGGGGGCTATTCACTTGAGCCAAGTGTTGCATTGTGGGTAAGCAGATTTTAAGTGGGTAGGAGTACAGCAGGGGGTACAGGAGGGTCTCATTGTCCAGGAATGTTTATCTTCCCCCCCCCCCGCCTTCAGTCAGGGCCGGATTATGCAGCGCCATGGTTCCGAAGCAACCTTTGCCCCCACTTGGAGGGTCTGCGGAGGAAATATTCATTCATACATATACACATGTACAAACAGGCATTATCCTCCTAACAAGGAAGCCAGGTTGATTGCTCCCTCAAGGTACGGCGAGTAGGTGGAAGTGGAGCCGCTGCAGCAGGGTGTACCTCGGCCTCGCTCACCAGACTGGGCTCTCTGAGCAGGCTGGAGCCGGTGATGCTCCCAGTGTGCGCAACACAGTCATCATCCTCAGCACAGCACATTTTATTGGGCAGTGTGTGGGTTGTAGAGACGTGTTTAATCAACTCAGCTGTAGGGGAGGTCTTGACCTCATGTCAGTGGTTCCCAGCCTTGATTGTGAGTGTGTGTGTGTGTGTGTATGTGTGTGAATGGCTCCCAGCCTTTGCTGTGGAGTGTGACCTGCGGTGGAGCCTCTGGTTCACACTCTGCTCTCTGCTGTTGCTGGTTTAAGTGATTAACTGTAGAAAGTGATGACTAATCTGTCGGTTAAGAGTCTGAAACAATTGCAGTCGAATGAGATATTACTGGCAGCATTGTGTGTAATGTGGCCCTCTGGATCCAATCAAGGGTAATATTAATACAAAGCAATCCCAAAGTTCTACTCACACAGTGTTAGATATTCATTTATAAAAAATATATTACTCACAATTCATCACTCCCAATAGAGAAATGAGTCTGTAAAATGATTTGTATTTTGAGTAAAGTTAACTAATATGCTTTGATAAATAATCCCATAAAATGGTGTAATTTTGAGCTTTCAATAATATGTTGTTATTTTCACGTTAAACAGAAAGTTCAATTACATCATTCATTTTTAGCCAAGCTAGTGACACGGCTCTCGGGATGGCAAGGCCAGTCTGTTGTTTGGTTGGTCAGTCAGCCACTATGGTCCAAACTGAAAAATCTCAACAGCTAACTGATGGATTGCCTAGAAACTTGTACAGCCATTCATGGTCCCCAGAGAATGTCACCTACAGATTTCGGGGATCCCTTACATTTCCTGTAGCACCACCAGCAGGCCAAAATTTTAACTTATCCGGTAAAACATCTCAACAACTACTTGGTGGATTTGCATAAAAGTTTGTACCCAAAATTCCAATTCATGGTTCCCACATCATGTGTCCCACTGATGTTGGTGATGCTGTAAATCTTTCCTCTAGTGCCACCATGTAATTGACATTTGTGGTTTTTGAGTGAAATGCCTTGACAACTATTGGATGGATTGACATGAATTAATGTAATGTACCTTCTGATTTTTCAAAACAAAAGTCACCTTTCCTATGCTAATGTAGGTATTTGGTCATAAGCTTTGTTTTACGACCCAGTATGCATTGACCAATCACATACATGCAAGCACACATTCCTGGTTGATTACCTTATTTTGAAAGCTGGAAAACTGTACTGTTTGCCTTGCGATCATCATGACTAAAGATAAAATTGACTTCATGTTGTACCTTAACAACACGCCAGGGTTCACGCAGGCCTGTTTTCAGTCTGAATTCCCACTGAGACAGTCAACACATATACCTGCTCAACATCAGGATGCTGGCATTGGCAGCACAGCCTCACAGAGCAGAGATTTTTTTATGAATGAAACAGCGCATAAAGTGTATTCATGAGTTCAACTTCTATCTTGTGGCTGATCTCTCAGTAAAGCAAATGATAACAAAAACTACTTGTTTTTCTTGTTTTTGTTTAAAAGATCTGAGGCTGTTATTTTCATTTATGACTCACAGACAGAGGGTCTGAATGCCATCAAGTCAAGTTTCTACGAATCAAATGACAAACAACAGCAACATCCTGTGACTTCCTCAGCTCACCACCCCAGCACTTTAGTTTGTGCACTTTTAAAATGCTAGTCAAAGATTTATAGAGCTAGTATACTGAAGTTCACCGATTAACTGGCCCCTAATTGCTGCCTGCCTGCTGCATTGTGTTGTGTGTGTGTGGGTATGAGTCAGATAAAATAAACCACATGTGTGTGTGTGTGTGTGTGTGTGTGTGTGTGTGTGTGTGTGTGTGTGTGAGGAAGCTGAACAGAACCCTCTGCTCTCATTTACTATCTCCTTGTGTGGTTTGGCAGCAGCTCTGTTGGTATGGGGGCGTAGAACGGGCATCCGTCTGGGCGCGAGGCAGGCCTGGCATGCCGCACAGCCCCCTGCAAGGCTGCATGAGGGTGGGATCAGAGCAGGAGTCCGCCAGGCTCCAGACTGGTAGTCTGTGAGCATATGTGTGTGTTTTGGCGTGCACATGCACTTCTGGGTAATTAAGTCGTAATCACACAGGTTTAAATAGCAACCACAGGTTTGCCATTGTTCTGCTTGTCACTTGCAATATGTTGACCTCTGTGGAGGTTGTTTCACCATTCATAACTCTATCACAGAGTCTATCTGAGTCTGTGTGTTCCCCATTTCTGCACTGAATTAACACCAGACCGTTTATTTGACCTTTGTGGTCATTATAATTGTGAGGTGCAATCCAGCCATGCTGAATGTAACACAATAGCATGCATACCACCATGGCTAGATGCCATACCTCCCCTCACTGTACTGGATAACAAGCGAAGCACAGCAGAGCTGAGCTGGGCCTGGTTAACACTTGGACAGCAGACCACCCTTGGAAAATGAAATTGCCTCAGGAAGTGTTGTTTGTTAGAGGCCAGTGGAGAATGTTACTTCCTTAACACCCCAGTATTTGGACCTGCATGGTCAGAGATATTAAGTTTTAGACTTACAGCACATTCCCTTGTTTGTCAGAGTGTAAGGTCCTCTCTCTTTTTGATAATCACATTCATATGTTATTGACTGCATGCAATACCAATTCAAATTTTTTGTCGAGTTTGAAAGTTGGTCCACAACGCTTGTTACTAATCTTGCTCATGTGATATTTTATTAACATTAAATCAGAATGCTACAATAGTAGTACAGTATTTAATATAAACACATGTTAACTACAGCATGACCAAATCCACTGACATCAGATTTGTAATTAAGGACAAATATAAAACATAATAGATTGAATTTCAGTGTGTGTTGTTCAAATCCCATCCTGGTACAACAATTCTCACTTGTAGCACAAACCGTAGATGCCAAAGATGCAGCAGCTGCAGCAATAACTGCATCTGATGGGGCTACTCTGTCTGACGTTATATGGCATCTGTGTGAAAGGAAAGAGACCAGAGCAAGGTGTTCTGCAGCATTATCATTCTTTCAGTTCATCCTGTCTTATCCAAGAAGTATCGGAGCAGTTTAAAGGAAAAACACACCCACTTACATTTGAATTAGCTTTTTGAGTTAATTGTGTCTGTGTGATGGTTGAGTATGTGAAAAGTCTGATTCTGAAGTATAAACTGATATTTATACTCACTTGGGCCATTGTTGTCTCATCACTGGCACTTCCTGCTTCCAGGAATGGGTTTGGATTTTCTCCTGACTGATGCTGGGAAGAGGAATAGGACATTTTTGACCTCAACCTACAGTAACTGTTCCACAACTGCAAATCAACACAGTACAAGGTACAAGGTTAATTTATTTATCATTTTACGACACAGGGTTGTAAACAAGATGTTATTGTAGTTATTCTATGTTGATCACACAATGAATAATGAGTAATCACTGTGTGCAGTTAACACTAATAGAGTTAGGGGTATTTTTGGGGGGGCTAATTTCTGTAAGTTTTGCCAAATATTTTGCGCAATAACCAAATTCCCTTACTTCATGTCACCCTGTCCCATTTACTGACATGAGGAGGCCACTTCTTTCAAATGATCACTCAGTGCCAACAAACAGTACAATGAATTACTCATCATCTGTTGGAATAGACCGCTGAACACCCCATTTTTATAAATATCTATTTTTTTTAGTATGACAGAGAGCAGAACCTTCAGTGTTTCTTTAAAGTCCTGTTTACTATTCCATTATATCCAGTCATGATTAACATGTCATTTTGTTTCCATTCATCTTTACTTAATAATTTTTGTGCTTCATGTCTGGTATTTAATTGTCATGAAATCCAAACTAGATCTGCAAGAGGAACACTGTGTTTTGAAGTGGTTGGATGAAAACACTGATGGAACAGAAGACAAACCTCTAGTTTTACCCCAACTGTTTTTTGATTAATGTTAGCCATGAAGCCTGCTAAGCTGGTCACCACAATTTTTTTTTTAGACTTGCCAAGCGTGTGACCTTTGACCTTCATTCTCACACTCTCACACAACCCAAACTGTTTGCATGTCAAAACACTGTGACAGCAACAAAGATGAACAGGTGTTCAGTCTTTTTTCTGTGTGGGTGATGAAGGTGGCTCACAGATTTCAGTCATGTTAACTTGACAGGAGGTATGCAATGGCCAAGTGTAATTTAATATTGTAATATGAAATCTATAATGAACAGGACTATTTCCATCTTAAGTCTAAATTATGCAAAATATGCAAAAACAATGAATTAATGAATTGAATTGAAAAGAATATAAACATTTCTTCTTGTCGGGTTTTAGGTGCAATAAACTTTTAAACAAAGGTTCTATTTATATTAGTTTTTTCTAAACCTTTTTATGATTGACTCTCCCTGTTTCACCAGGACAAGTGAGCGTCAGCAGACAGATAAAACAGCAGCAGCAGATATTAAGAGAGCCAACAAAAGAAAGGTTCTCTATACACAAACCAAACGGAGTCCTTTTCTGTTCTGGTCAGTGTTCTGGCTCTAAGTGCAGCCTCTATATTGAAAAGTGTCATGTGCAATGATAGAATTCACGATGACCTTGATTCAATCATGTCTAACCAGTTTCATGGTGCTGCAAAACACTGCAGCTGCATCATTTGTGAACAATGTGTCAAAATATGCTGCAGCACATTGACATGTTTCCATTAACATCTCACACACAGACTTACAGGTAGATTTGTGTCATTTTGCTGAACCTAAGTGTGTTGATAGTGTGTATTTGTGCAGAGACCAGAGGCCACTGTAGATGAGAATCAAGTTGAACTCATTAACAATAAACGTTATGCAGAAAAATCATGAATCACTTCCTGGGAATCAGAGGATTGTTCAAGATTCAAACAAACAAAAACAGGCATCTGTCAGTGTTCTCCTGAACTGGCTTTGATTAAATCACTATTATGTCATTCAGAACATTGGACTAATTCATGTATATTGAGAACAGTGATATGACAATAGTTCAACTTCATTGATAAAATCACACAGTTAAACAAGATATTTCAGTGAAATTGAAGTTTATTGTGATAATCCACTGTATTATGTGCAGATATTGAGCATAGTGTGTGGATGACACAGTCACAGCACTGAGCACACATGAACTACAACATGAGCAGATCCATTAACATCCTCACAGATTTACAAGCACAAGTACAAATGAAAGTTGTCAAACTGCTTCAAGATAAATAAGCTGAAGAAATGAATATGTAGTGGTTGTTGTGTAAATCCCAGGCTGCTGCAGGAATCCTCAGAACCTGCAGCACACACCACATCCATGCATGTTAGGACAGCAGTTGCAGCAAAAGCGACAGCCAGCAGGGCCGCTGTGACGCTTCTGTCTGTAGATATACGGCATCTGTGTGAAAGACAAGACACATGAGCGAGGTGTTGATCTCCAGCATCATCTCTCACTCTGTTGATTCTCTGTCCTGCTCTCATGCTTTCTTCTGCAGACAGCATCACAGCACTTTGCAGTCAAAATGCATCCACTTCCACGACAACTGGCCCATTTGTGTGAATTCATCCAGTCAACTGAACGTACCTTCCACGAGTCCACTGGCATCTCTTGATGTTCAGACATCACTGGCTCCTCCAGCTCCTGCTCCTGTTGATCAATGTTGTACATTTAGGAGCAAGGTCTTAGTATTGAGACAAAGGTCACGGCTGAAAATGAAATGAAATGATTGAAGTCAAGTTCTTACTTCAGCGAGTGGGACAGCAGAGCTCTCCTGAAGGCAAATAAAGGTGAGCACGACGGCCACTGACACTGCAACACTGAATGTCTTCATGTTCGGAGGCTTGGAGTGGCTTCACTTCTTCAGTCCTTTGACTCTTTTGGTGACTCTTGTCAGCTCTGTGGCTTCTTCTCCTGTCTGATGCTTGACTTTGCAGAATGTGCTGGTATTTATACTCACTTGGAGCACGGTTGCCTCATCACTGACATAAACAAGATGTTATTGTAGTTATTTTATGTTGATCACAAAATGAATAATGAGTAATCACTGTGTGCAGTTAACACTAATAAAGTTAGGGTTTTTTGGGGGGGCTAACTTCTGTAAGTTTTGCCAAATATCTAGTAAAACTCCTGTTTTACTATTCCATTATATCCAATCATAATCAACATGTCATTTTGTTTCCATTCATCTTTACTTAATAATTTTTGTGCTTCATGTCTGGTATTTAATTGTCATGAAATCCAAACTAGATCTGCAAGAGGAACACTGTGTTTTGAAGTGGTTGGATGAAAACACTGATGGAACAGAAGACAAACCTCTAGTTTTACCCCAACTGTTTTTTGATTAATGTTAGCCATGAAGCCTGCTAAGCTGGTCACCACAATTTTTTTTTTAGACTTGCCAAGCGTGTGACCTTTGACCTTCATTCTCACACTCTCACACAACCCAAACTGTTTGCATGTCAAAACACTGTGACAGCAACAAAGATGAACAGGTGTTAGATTTCACTTTGTTGAATATCACTTTTACTTGATCACCTGACCCTCTTATCTCATTTCATACTCCGATTATTTACCTTGTGTCATCAAGCTTGAAACCAGCTTCATGACACTGGTTATCCAGGATCACAATTCTTAGTTTTAGTGAAACAAATAACCCAGGAAAAGACAGAGACCTCAGGATAATAGCTACCAATGCAGAGGTTGGCTGCCAGCTAAGTTCTACGAAACATTTTTTTTTCCAAATTTTGACAAAATTAACTTAAATGCAACATGCGGCATGCTGCCAATATTCATACGTGAGTGCTGTTTGAGAAATACAAGACCTTGGTGCCTTCACCCAATCAAGTGTAATTAAAAACAACAAAATATGAGTTTGAACCTGTATGACGATTTTCGGGGTCAAACTTTCCTCTTTTGTCCATTGGGGGACTCAGGTCCCCTGTGGCATTTACACACAGACAAAAGACTTTGACAATTGTCTCTGGATGCTCACACACACACATGATTTCGAACTTGGCACTAAAAATGTGTAATTTTCTGTTTTGTATGTAAACTGCACTTCAGTTTGCAAAATGCCCAAATTTCCTCCCATTAAACTGAAGACATCAGCTTGTGTGGCCTCTGTGGTTGGTAAGACCCTGCATGCAGATCAGTGGAGTTTTCATTTCATTCATTTTCATGTGAATCTTTTGTTAAACACAGCTGCAACATTTTTGAAGATAAAAATTTCCCACCACAAATATCAAGCAGATTGAATGTTAAAGATTTTGCAGGAACCATGAAATGAATATTTTCATACAATTCACACACTTTATACACTATATTATAGAACCATGAAACATTATTGATTATACATTTTAGTACAGGAATATATTTCAATAATATGAGGGATGATACAGGCATATTACTGAGCACATATTTTTAACTAAAAAATTACAATAATTTAAGAAGTGTCAACTTGCCAAATAAAGTGCAGTAGCTAATTAAGTTGAATACAAAGAAAAGCTATTTTATTTTTTTATGAGATGAATCCAGAAACAGACCTTTCCGTTCTTATGTTGCAGAAAGGCAGATTTGGCTGTGCATGATCAAATGAAGTGGGTCACCATGTGTGATGGTCCTGCACTTATATTTTGTCAAATTAAAGGCTGCACATAAACAACTTTGGAGTCTCTTTATAGAGAAATAAAGAAAACGTAAACAGGAAAAAATGAAAAAGAAGCAAATAATGGTTTTGTGTGTGTGTGTGCGCCCCTTCAATGCACTTATATCCTATTATTATATTATATTATATATCATTATATGATATTATATTGTATTATATCAGATTAAATATTATAGTTTTTGGATTCAGAGAATTTTTTTCTGGAAAACAAATAGTTTCATGCTGAGTATGCTGATTGCAGTGTTGTTACTAAAAGCTATAACACTAAATGTAGCTGCGTATTACGATTTCATTAATTTTCAGAGAAAACGTCTCTGTAGAAAAAAAGTAACATTGTACTAAAATAACTGATAAAAAAAAAAACTCATTTATGTCATTTGATGAATACAAATTCTTGCTCCTTAGCAATCAGAGACAAAATCGATATTAAAAGAACGTGTTCATCCATTATATATTAGCAACATTGTAAAATAATGAATCACTTCCTGTGAATCAGAGGATTGTTCAAGATTCAAACAAACAAAAACAGGCATCTGTCAGTGTTCTCCTGAACTGGCTTTGATTAAATCACTATTATGTCATTCAGAACATTGGACTAGTTCATGTATATTGAGAACAGTGATATGACAATAGTTCAACTTCATTGATAAAATCACACAGTTAAACAGGATATTTTAGTAAGATTGAAGTTTATTGTGATAATCCACTGTATTATGTGCAGATATTGAGCATAGTGTGTGGATGACACAGTCACAGCACTGAGCACACATGAACTACAACATGAGCAGATCCATTAACATCCTCACAGATTTACAAGCACAAGTACAAATGAAAGTTGTCAAACTGCTTCAAGATAAATAAGCTGAAGAAATGAATATGTAGTGGTTGTTGTGTAAATCCCAGGCTGCTGCAGGAATCCTCAGAACCTGCAGCACACACCACATCCAATCATGTTAGGACAGCAGTTGCAGCAAAAGCGACAGCCAGCAGGGCCGCTGTGACGCTTCTGTCTGTAGAT